>CM072511.1:16751466-17086466 GCA_036898135.1 Oncomelania hupensis
ATAATAATCGTAATCATTAGAGTAATTAATAATTATAAAAATAATACTAATAACAATGCAACTACAACTAATAATAATAATAATAATAATAATAATACAACAGCAGCACCAACAGACAACTAATAATTAATATATGGTAATAATGATAATAATAATAACAATACTACTACAACTAATAATAATAACAACTGAAAGACTGAAAATAAGAAGACATAATTGCAGTTGCTTCACTGAATTAAAAACACAAATTATTCTACTGTATAATAATGTTATCTTCTAGATAAACTGCAAAATTAAAATTTCTCAATTAAAAAATTAAAGCAAAGAAAAAGAAAGAGACTTCGAATTTCTCGTGAATGTAGGTCACTGACAAACGAATTATGCCTACTGAACAAACAAATCAGTAATCAATGTTTAGGCAAGCAGCCATCCTGAGTAAAATTTGAACAATTGTACAAGAGAAATATAATTTATATAACCCTCCATCTTTCTTGCTTCAACCGGAACTAGCCGAACCCAAGGGCCGCAACCGATCCGCCACTTTCGCTTTCATTATGAAACAGCGCTATATATTCCCAACTAAATCCCACCTTCCATAACCTTTCTCCATCCTATCCCTCTCTCTAGACATGTTTACATATACTTTAAACAAAGATCTGCTAGTGCAAATAATTAATACATCAAAACTATAATGTTGATGAATTCGTTAAGGATACAAAAAGCATAGCACTGAGGATTGGTGTGGATTAAGACTACACTGGCGCTATTGAACAGTAAATAAAACTTGAAATCAAATAGTATCCATATTTAAGCTGTAAAATTTTTTTTTTTTTAAAAAGAAGATTATATCCCATTTAAATGTGGTTTATTAATTAAACCGATTAAAGGAGGACAGACCTGTTAGCTGTGTGCCATCATGTTCAATACTGCTAACTCATTTGAGGTTGCTGATGACTCAGGTACTATAACAGACCTGCTAAATGTGTGCCATCATGTTCAATATTTGAGGTTGCTGATGACCCAGGTACTAGAACAGACGCGGTTGCAGTAACTAAAAACTGCGCCACGCAGGACAAACGGGTAAGACGGATCCAACACCCCGATGTCCAAATATAATTCTACTTTCCTTCTAATCTGCACCCCATCTTCTTCTGCCTTATCCAGGGTAGCAGAGTCTGAACTGCGCTACCAAGGCCCAGAGGAAGATCGATAATTTAACTCAATATTTCATATTGTAGTTCTTCTGCTGCACCCAGCAAAGTGACAAGGAGACGATGTACCCCGCAAAATACAACACTGAATAATTATCCTTCTATAGTTAGCGCTGCGTCTTGCTCTTCCTAAATCGTAACAAGCCCGACAAATTCCAACAATATTAACACCCCCCTCCCCCGCCCTCCTCCCTCCCCTGTTAGGGTGCCGTTTTTTTTTTAAATAAATAGGTTCCCCACTTTGTGGAAATTTAGTGCTTTAAATTGCCAATGTGTCTGTCATTCTCATTTGTTCTTTCTCGTTCCTAATCTGTCCTTCGTTAACCAATCACCTACCTTTTTTTCTTGAAAACTCTCCCAAAACTCCTCATTTATGTTTGGCGGTCTTTTGGGTCAGCTTGGGAATATTGGACGCTTTTTGCCAAATGGTCAATAGGGCTTTCTATGGTATTATTATTTAGCAATGATGCATTTTATATGTATGTGTTTTGTTAATATTTTATAATGATGTTTATACTCTTCTTTTTTTCGTAAACGGGGGTTCGATAAATTAGAGTACAACCTCAGCTTCCCCTGCATGGGCTGCTTTTATTGGTAAGTGACCGACTGGTGGGGTGTCTTCAGTTTTACCATTAGGATTG
The DNA here is from genome assembly GCA_036898135.1 of Oncomelania hupensis. Lineage (NCBI taxonomy): Eukaryota > Metazoa > Mollusca > Gastropoda > Littorinimorpha > Pomatiopsidae > Oncomelania > Oncomelania hupensis. The sequence goes on from CM072511.1 coordinate 16,753,319, forward strand.
TTTCAGCAGATTTTTGTATACGGATCGGGGGTGAATCCTCTTTCAAGCAAGTTGTGGTCCTGATTCGGCTCTGTACAATCCGTTGGACCCTATAACCAATGACTAACTAAATACAACAGTAAGCTAGTCCTCCTACCCTCCCCTCCTTCCCTTCTTCACCCTCGACAGCCAAACTAAAAAGCACGAGCGATTGCATCATCCTAGAAAGAGAGCACGGCAGCAACAACAACGCAGTTCGACAGCAGCCTAGTTCTATCGATCCAGTCAGGACGACCTTGCTATACAGAGGTGAAGGTGAAGGTTAATGAGATGCGCGGGCTTGGCCGGGGTGTGTGCGTAGACACACAAGCTCTTTCAACCAATCACAAGCCTCCAACCTGGGGCGACCCTATTACTGCACAATAAACACGAGTACGAGCACCCTCTGTACAACTAAAGCGCTTTATACGTGTGAAACACGAGTACACTGCGCTTTAGCATATATAAAAAAAAACTTGTACAGAAGCGCGTTAGCTACTAGGAATATACAACAGCTATACAATACAATGAAATCTGTGTACGAAACGCTTAAGATTGTTACATTATATGCCTACATTTTCTTTTTTTCCCCGTTACCCCCGTCTTGGCCAAAAGCCAAACCCGCCAGTCAAAAGCACCTTGTGATGACGACAGTAGGGGACTATAACAGAATCGTGTTATACATATTATACAAGGTTCACCATGCATACATATACTTCTTTACAGCCGTCCCTATAATTATTACACTACATAAATATATCTCCAATAGAATGTACACAAATACCCCATATATGTATGTATATATAATAACTCGAAAGCTTTGTTGTTAACTCGTTGATGTTGCTCGTTCTCTCTCTCTCTCTCTCTCTCTCTCTCTCTCTCTCTCTCTCTCTCTCTCTCTCTCTCTCTCTCTCTCTCTCTATCTCTCTCATATATATGAATGGCTTTTAATTTTATACAGCGCTTTTCTAGCTCAAGAGCTGCTCAATGTGATGGCCTAAATAATATAATATAATATAATATAATATAATATAATATAATATAATATAATAATATATCATGTTATATAATATAACACAATATTATATATTACATTACATTATAGAATATTGTCTTTTTCTTTCTTTCTTTCTTTCTTTTTCTTTATTAGTCTAACTTAATTCTTGATTCTTTCACATAAATATAATATTTACTTCTCCATTTATGTTTTATCGTAACATAACAAGTTTATTTATTTATTTATTTATTTATTGGTTTGTTGTTAATAATATATTTATTTATTTAAACTTTATTTATTTCAATTTTGATTATTTAATATTATTTAAACATGCACCTGCAAGCAGAAACAAGATTTAACAACTAAGTACAAAAACATTGGCATAATGATTAAAAAAACAAACAAACAAAAAAAAAAAAAACTTGGAAATAGATAAATTAATGAAGTAAATGTCCATTACAAAAACAATCTTCTACACAATCACACAATAAAGCGTTATAAAAAACAAACAACAACAAAAACAACAACATGAAGCAAGGAGCCACAGGAGATATTCTTGTGCTGCTCTATCTGTGCAACAGCTCTCTCTTCTTCCTTTCTCAATTGTAATACTTTCAAATTATTATTTTGTTTAAAATCTTTTTTATTTATTGTCTTATTTTAAATTTTGGGTTATTTTATTAAAAAAATCCTTTCCATTATCTAGTTATAAATTAAATTTAATAATCTGTTAGCGTGCTATTATGCAAAGCTATGTATGTATGGATTTTGACTCCATTCCCTTCACTGGCTTCCTGTGCAAGCACGCATAGAGTACAAACTCTCTGTTCTCTGTCACAACTTCTTCACAGATTCTTGTCCTTTCTACCTTGCTGATCTACTGTCTGTCTACTCCCCTTCACGCACTTTAAGATCTTCTGCTGAAACTCGCACACTCAAGGTTCCCGTCACCCGCACTAAGACATACGGCCAACGTGCATTCGCTTACTCCGCACCTAAGCAATGGAATTCCCTTCCCGCCCATATCCGCAACATACAATCAACACAAGCATTCAAAAAGGCCCTCAAAACCCACCTCTTCAAACTGCATTATTCAGATTGATTTGTATCCCGCTGCCATTCTCTCATCTTTTGTCTATGTCTGATCCGTAAGTGTATAAACGGCTGTAAATATTTATACTGTTTTTCTTCCTGGGCCTAACCGGGCATATAAATAGCTGTGAATAGGTTTTTGCTATTCTATTTTCTGTCTTTTTTGTCATTTGTGTACATAGTTGTAAATAGTATATTTTTGTCTTTTTTTGTAATTTATGTACATAGTTGTAAATAGTCTGTACCTCTACTGTCCCGTCTTTTGGTGTATTGTAGCAAAAGTGATGTTTCATCGAGTGCATGTACTTATATGTAATGACTACGTAAAGCGTGGTGAGTCTGGTCATAGGCTGGAGTACCCGCTATATAAAAATCCGTTATTATTATTATTATTATTGAAATATTCCGGCAGTCTGCATACATAACTTCATAAGGAACAGAATATGCAGCTTATATATAGTAAAACGAAGATCTAGAACTGAAGTTATATAAAATAACATGCAAATGTAATTTTCATCCAATATATGTCAAGACAGCTTTTCTAATAAACATAGAAATGTTCGAGAATGGTAGAACGCAAAACCATGGCAGCAAAATTGGAAGAATTTGTCGAAAAGTCAATGTGCCAGGCACCAAAACATGGGATTGCGCCATTTCATCAGCACGGAACACGAGCTGCAAGACCATTGGCTGTTATGAGGGTGTGTGCTTGTTTTGTATGTCTGATTAGGAAAGACCGAATGTTTGAATGTTTGGTTCAGTCTTACCTTGTGGTACTTGCTCAGTTGGTCGTGGGTCCCAGGCATAGTTAGTGCTATCCTTTTACTGTCCTCGAGCCAGACCAAAAAAGGAAAATCACAACAAGGAATTAGAATGAGAATCGCAGCACACACAATCGGACCACTGTCTACAAAGCAAATGCGAGCTCGATGTCTGTGTGGCTGCCTAAAGACACTTTTTTAGCCTTGCAGTTGGCGTACACAGCTTGTCTCTCTCGTTGGAAACTGAATGAACTCTACCACTACTAGGCTAGCTACACTCCTCTCTCTCTCTCTCTCTCTCTCTCTCTCTCTCTCTGCGACAAGCACTAGCAGACAACAAACACACACGCAACACAACACGGTACAGCGCCCGCATGTTCCATTTACATTCCTAATTACCCTCATTCATATTCATGAGTGCGCTTGCCTTCAGTGCCGTGTGCAAAAGACCTTACCGTCACACATACAGGGTATGACGAACTAACTAATTTACCACTATCATGGGAGGTACGTTAAACTCATCAAGAGAATATTTTTCACCAGAGCCTCAGAAACTCGGATACTTAACATTGCTACCGTTGGCATAGTTATTGAGTCAAGGATTTGGTGCGTAGCCAAACTTTACGAACACACAATGCACATACAATACAATGTAGTTGTATGTTTCTATTTACTGCTACACACGTGTCTACCATATTCGAGGTTAGATGAAGGTCTTGGCTTTCTTTCTTTCTTTCTTTCTTTTAAGTATCAGCACTTTCCGTGTAATTATGCTTTATGAATGCATTAATTATTCTGCGTGTCAGAAGCCTTTTTTTTTTTTTTTGAATGAATGAATGAATAAATAAATAAATAAATAAAATAATTGGGGCCTTGATGTACTGCCAAACTCTCGCGACTTTCCAGTTTCTAGAGATGTAGATCCTGTCTTAATTGGTTTTCTGAAATGCAGGAAACATATTCGGATAATCTTATATGATAGGAGAAAAAGAAGATGTTACACTCCGTTTGATGTTGGTGTTTTCTATCAGTATTTGATTCAGCCCCGATGCTTGAATTCCTGATAGTTGTGTAACTCAGATTCGTTTATTCACGCAACCCGTCCAAACAGCATACAAGTCACAAAGTCGACGTATGAAGTTTTCCACTTTTTATTCAGCACACACCAACAACTGCATACAATTCTCAACTCAACTCAACAACTTTCACAGCAACTTTCCAAATCACTATCAACAACTTTACTATCTCTCAACAGCAACTCGGCACACGATTAAATAACCTCTCTCTTTTCTGGAACAATTTGGTACATGGTAGAAATGACGTACTGCCACCAATCGAATAAAAGATCGTCATCACTGACTTACGTCATTCATCTCTCCACACATACCCCGAACCTTCTCTCACTTCGACAATCGTCCCGAACCTTCGATCGATGGTAAACAAGGAAATCCAGAGTATTCTCCGACAATATCGACCAACGAAAATCATCAACGTTATACAAAGCCTCTCCTAACAACAATGCAAACTCAAACCAAAGGTAAATAAACTCCACTATTGAATACTTTGCAAATCGAAACGATTAGATCTATCGTACACGCTTCCGACATACTTTCGTACGCGTTTCAACGTAACATAACCCCCCACTCAAGAAGAAATTTACCCAATTTCTTTCAACAACGTTGAAACGTAATTCACAAACAATGTACAGAATTAAGACTTATTTCAGCCTGTCTGAACACTATCAACGTTCTCAGTTCATTCACACAGAGTCAATGGTTTTCATCTTCAAATCTGTCTGGATATTGTCAATGTTCACAGTTCATTCACACAGAGTCAAAGTTTCTCATCCGCAAGTCTTTCTGGATACTGTCAATGTTCACAGTTCATTTACCCAATCAACGTTTTTCATTTTCAAGTCTGTCATTACCAATATTCTTAGTTCGTCCACACAGTCAATGTTCTTTTCATTCGCAAGGAAACGACGCCCTCGTCAGTTGCAGTCGTCATCGGCCCAGGGTCAAAGACGATGATCACGTGGGCTTCCCTGGAATCAGTGCGTCTTCCGTTGTCTTCCTCTTCCGTCGGATGTCCGACGCAGTCGACGTTGTCAGCTCCCAGAATGCATTCGCTGGGTCTCACTGTCAGGTTGGCTTCTGCGGGACGGTGGAACAGCCCCCTCAAGGTCTGGGTGTGGACCTCATGTTCGACCAAATTCGTAGAGCCTGGGACATCATTGAAGCTATGGGGAAACTCGCCCATAAGGTCCTTGAGCTCCAACTTTTGACCTTCCGTCAAGCTTGGTCCTAGCTTAACATCATTGATGCCTTCTTTGCTGTGGAAGTCTCCCAGTTCCAACAGTTCTTCGCTGTCAAAGCTGTCGTCGGTCACAGCTGCTGTGGCTGCGTGCACAGTCTCTGATGGCCTTTCCACGTATAGCTTAAGGAGGTTGGCGTGGTATATCTTGGAATGCTGGCCGACCTTCACCTTGTAGTCATTGATTCCCACCACGGTCTCCACTTCGTACGGGCCTTTCCACTGCATCAGCAACTTATTATGATCAGTAGGTAGCAGCACCAGCACTTTGTTGCCAGGTTTGAACTTCCTGTTCACAGCCCTACGATCATAGTAGTGCTTTCCACAGTCCTGGGACTTCTTCAGGTTTTCTCTGGCTATCTCGAGAGTCTGCTCCAGCTTCTCCCGTAGCTCAAACACGTACTGGTAGCTGTTCTTCACCTCTGGGGTCTCTACTTCTTTCGTCCACAGTTCTTTTAGGATGTGCATCGGCCCTCGGATGGTTCTTCCGTACAGCAGCTCGAACGGAGAAAAGCCGGTGGACTCCTGCGGTACTTCTCTGTAGGCGAAAAGTAAGGCGTTGATGTAGCGATGCCATTGTCTGGGCTGCTCGCTGCACAGTTTCTTCAGGGTGGACTTCAGCGTAGCATTGAACTTCTCGACAAGCCCGTTGCACATTGGATGGTAGGGTGTCGTAGTCAAATGCCGGATGCTCAGCAGTCTGTTGACCTCCTTCATGCAGTCAGAGACGAACTGCGTCCCGAGGTCTGTCAGAATTTCTTCAGGCACTCCAAGTCTACTGAACATGTCCACCAGTGCCTCTGCTACAGTTTCAGTGTCAATCTTCTTCAGTGGCACTGCTTCTGGGTACCGAGTCGCATAGTCCACTAAAGTCAGTACCCACCGATGACCTTCTTCACTCGGAGGTCTTATTTCGCCGATTAAGTCTAAGGCCACCCTCTTGAAAGGTCGGTCGATCAGAGGCATCCTCTGCATAGGCACTTTCGGGACCCTTCCTCGAGGTATGGTCTTCTGGCAAATGTCACATGATCGGCAGAAACGGCTGACGTCCGCATGAAGCCCTGGCCAGTAGAACACCGCCTGGATTCTGTCTGACGTCTTTCTGATGCCTAGGTGACCTCCCATGATAGAGAGTCATGAGCTACTTCCATCACTTGGCGCCTTAGAGGTAACGGTACCAATACTTGACGTAGTGGTTTCCCTCCGTTGACCCTCGGGTGCTGGAAGATTCGATACAGGATATTGGCCTTCACCTCAAAATAGACCGTACCACTGCCTTTGGTCACGTGGTCTTGGCGGTTCCTGTACTTGTTTAAAGTGCTGTCAGCTTCCTGGAGCTGGATCAGCTTATCTCTGTCCACGATGGCAGCTTTGGAGTTGTCGGCGACCTTCAGTGGCGTAGACGTCTTGTCTCTCTTGGCCTGGGCCCTGGTAGTAACAGCACCGACGATCTCTGGTCGGCAGGGCTGAGCCGGAGTAACCACATTGTCCCGTAGCAGCTCTGTAAGGTCTCCATCGGGAAACGGCAATGGATCCTCCTCCACAACTTCGACGTGTTGGGTTGAGGCAGGACTCCACTCTGGATCGGGGTCGTCGGGTCGTCTCGCGCCGTCGATATTCCCGATCATCAAATCGTACAGCGGCTTCTTCAGGCAAACCGCTTCGACTTCGCCTATGTAGAAAGGGGTGTTGACATGAATCTTCGCAACTGGCGCTCTCACACATTTGCTGTCGGCCATAAGTGTCCATTTTGAATCGCCAGTGAACTGTTCTTTAGCGATTAAGTCTTCTCTGAAGATGACCCCACTGCAGCCAGAGTCTCTTAAGACAGTCACTTCATGATTTCCGACGCGTCCCTTTGAAACAGGCATGTTCTGGACGGTCACAGCTGCGCTGGCGACGACGGGGATGGATTTTTCGTTGGCAAGAAGAAGTTGGCCATCGGTCATGCACTCTTGCACGTCCGCAGGGGTAGCTGTGCGTTCGGTCTCACTCGGAAGAATGACGCTCCCGCCGCACACCTGATGGTCAGATCTACTGGTTTGCCGTTGATTGGAAAACCGCCTCTGCCGGTTGCCCGCCGCTGCGTTGTCCGTACTGCTCCGCTGTCCGCTACTTTTGTTTTGAGGACAGTTAGAAGCTCTGTGGTCTGTAGCGTTGCAGGTGAAACAGCCCCTTGAATGCCCTTCCCTGGGAGGTGGCGTGGAGTCAGTCTGTCTCTGGCTCGTCTGGCTCCCTTGGATCTGGTTCCCATGGTTTCCAGCCTTCTGAAAATGTTTCGTCGCGCTGGGTGGCCCCAGGGTTTTCCCATGAGCGATAAGATATCTTTCCGCAGCCTCAGTCACATCTTTAAGCGTCTGCAGCTTTTGTTCTTCTAAGTGGGTCGCTAGGTCCTTGTGACAGGCATTGAGAAATTGTTCCTTCACGATCAGGTCATGGAGACTGTCGTAAGACTTCGTTTCGCCTGATAACTCCACCCGCTTGTGTAGATATGACGACAGGCGCTCCACAAACTGCTTTGGCGTCTCGTCTGACTTAGGCCGGCATTCACGGAAGCGTTTACGGTAGCCCTTCTCTGTAAAGTTGTAGCACTGCAACAGGGCCTCTTTCAAGACGTCGTAGTTTTTGGCGTCATCGTTCGACAGTCTGGTGTAAACTTCGAGAGCTTGCCCCGTCAGAAGTGCACTCAGTCGAATTGCCCAGTCTTGAGGTTGCCAGTTAGAGCTTTCAGCGAACCTTTCGAATCTCGCCAGATAACTGTCAATCTGGTCCTTCCCGTCGACGAAAGCTGGCAATTTAGGAGCCGTATGGTCGTTGGTGACTTGTGGCGCATGCTGATTGTTTTGGATACGCGCCAACTCTAGCTGGTATTGACGCTCAGCTTCTAATCGTCTCTCTTCCATCTCGTCACGCCGACGCTGTTCCTCTAATTCTCTTTCTTGACGCCGGTCTTCTCTTTCTTCTCGGCGACGCTGTTCGTCCTTTTCTTCTCGGCGTCGCTGCTCCTCTAATTCTCTTTCTTCACGGCGACGCTGCTCTTCTAATTCTAGACGCTTCTGTTCTAATTATATTTCTTTTTCTAGACGTTTCTCTTCCAATTCGCTTTCTCGTATTCTCTCCTGAGACTTGACGTACTCCGTCAGCTGCTTGCCTTTTAGATTCAGTTCAACCCCTTTCTGCCAGAAGTCAGTCATCTTGATGCTTCTGGAAAGTTCTTTTCTAGAAGGTTCTTTTCTGGAAAGTTCTTTTTCTAGAAAGTTCTTGACTGTAGAGTTCTTTTTCTGGAAAGTTCTTGACTGTAGAGTTCTTTTTCTAGACTGTTCTAGAACAGCACGCTTTCTGCAGTAGCGCTGATGCTTGTCACTAGTCGCCTTCGTTGACGCAGGCCCCGCTGTCCTCGTCGTATGCGACGCTGCACCACGCTGGTGTTGATGTATACGCTCCTGTGCTGAAGTAGACTCGACGTCCGCTCGACGCTCGCTGTAACACTGGCGATGTAGCTCCGAGACTGTCCCTCGACGTAGTCTTACGGTAGCCACGTAGTCCCGATCTGTTGTTCGCTCACGAAGCAACTCTTCAGCGACTACACCCCCTTGCAGTCAACCCGAATCTATCGGATGTAGTCCCAGTATGTTGGTCCCTCTCGACGCAACTCGTTGGCGGCTACCCTCGATGACTGCCTCTCGTAACGTTGACTCGCTTGTTGTAGCAGTTGAACCCTTGGCTATGGCGTGAATCGCGGCTTGACCCCCAAAATGTTACACTCGATTCGATGTTGGTGTTTTCTATCAGTATTTGATTCAGCCCCGATGCTTGAATTCCTGATAGTTGTGTAACTCAGATTCGTTTATTCACGCAACCCGTCCAAACAGCATACAAGTCACAAAGTCGACGTATGAAGTTTTCCACTTTTTATTCAGCACACACCAACAACTGCATACAATTCTCAACTCAACTCAACAACTTTCACAGCAACTTTTCAAATCACTATCAACAACTCTACTATCTCTCAACAGCAACTCGGCACACGATTAAATAACCTCTCTCTTTTCTGGAACAATTTGGTACATGGTAGAAATGACGTACTGCCACCAATCGAATAAAAGATCGTCATCACTGACTTACGTCATTCATCTCTCCACACATACCCCGAACCTTCTCTCACTTCGACAATCGTCCCGAACCTTCGATCGATGGTAAACAAGGAAATCCAGAGTATTCTCCGACAATATCGACCAACGAAAATCATCAACGTTATACAAAGCCTCTCCTAACAACAATGCAAACTCAAACCAAAGGTAAATAAACTCCACTATTGAATACTTTGCAAATCGAAACGATTAGATCTATCGTACACGCTTCCGACATACTTTCGTACGCGTTTCAACGTAACAGAAGAAGATCAAAGAAAAAGAAGATCGAAGAAGATCAAAGAAGAAGAAGAAGAAGAAGAAGAAGAAGAAGAAGAAGAAGAAGAAGAAGAAGAAGAAGAAGAAGAACAACAACAACAACAACAACAACAACAACAACAATAATAATAATAATAATAATAATAATAATAATAATAATAATAATAATAATAATAAAGGGTGCATTTTCTTTAATCGACGGCAAAACGCGGCGATCTGAAGAGATTGCTATTATGGAAAATAGCCCCCATATATTAAAAAAATTTCATATTATTTATTATACAGCGCATTCACATGTTAGAAAATGTGCTCCAGAAGCATGAATTGATTATAATGTAATATAAAAATGAAGCAGGAAGCATTATAATAATTATGAGTCAGTAGGGGATCATGATCGAATGAACCTTTGCAGTGCTCTCTATTTATCTCCGCCGACCGTGGACTACATTAGGAACACGCGCGTGCACGCGCGCGCGTGTGTGTGTGTGTGTGTGTGTGTGTGTGTGTGTGTGTGTGTGTGTGTGTAGGTGGGTGTGTGTGTATATATACTTGTATAACCGCACAATTGGGGATTTTGTTTCCCATACAAACTTAGTAACAAACGGTGTGGTTGAAAAAAAAATAGGGAAGCAAAAATCTTCCCCATTTTATTTACCACATTTTCCACTGGGAAAAAATATAGCCCAACCCTAAATATCGAGAAATCGAATCTTCCCCATTTGTCAAAAAATGGGGTAGGCAAGTGTGTAAATAATGCACACCTGTGTAGTACGTTGTGCTAAGGACAAAATCAAGTTTGCAGGGCAGATTCCCATCAATCCTGTATGTCATTAATAAATCTACTTAATTTTATGAAATACAACATTTGATTTGTAAATATCACTGAGAAAAAGACTGTTCCCCAAATGTCCCCGTGTGTTGGTAACATTCCTGATTGATCGGCTTATATGCGTGTGTGTGTGTGTGTGCGTGTGTGTGCGTGGGTGTGCACCAGATTAACCTCAACTCTCTTTACCTACTCCCTGCGGTCCACAAACACCTACGCAGAGACATTCATTTATATTATATATTTTAAAAGTTTTGTTTTATTTTATTTTATTTGCATACTCGTTTTCATTTATTTTAAAGTTATTTATTTATGTATTTATGTATTTATTTATTTATTTATTATTCCTTTAATTATTTATATAAATATAATTATTTATTAATTGATGTATTTGTTACTACAGTGCGACTTCATTTAACCACTTTTTGGGTTAAAACATATGGTAGATGCGGTGTGTTTACAAGTGGATTTTATCATCATCATCATCATCATCATCATCATCATCATCATCATCATCATCATCATCATCATCATCGTCATCATCATAATCATCATCATCATCATTATGCTGTATGGACTTTTTTTCGCCGTAATCTTCATTATTATCCTTTTCGTCCTTCTCCTCCTCCTCCTCCTCATCATCGTCATCATCATCATCATCATCATCATCATCATCATCATCATCATCATCATCATCATCATTATGCCATGCCTTCGATCGGTCCCCATAAATCTAAACAAATGTGTATTTAACTTTACATTCAAATTAATATGAGATGCATGGGACCCTACAATTGCAAAGTCAGCAAAATACGGCATCTCTCAACCAAGAACCCCTTTCCTCCAAGAAGTACCCCATCTCTCAACGAAGTATCCCATCCCTCCACGAAGTACCCATCCCTCAACGAAGCATCCCATCATACCCCTCTCATATCCCCTGTAAAACTCATTGTAATTTACACTAAAGGAAGTTCTATATAATTATCTATCAAAATACTAGAAAACAATTCTAAATATTATTCATTATTTGCTGAGAATAGCTAGATTTTATCTGAGATTCCTGAAGTCGTAGTGACATTTGAAACTGTCCTTGACACAGTGATGCTGGGTCATGCAAAGGCCCAAAGATTTCAAGGATATGGAATGATAATTATTACGAATAACGTTAAAACAAATTTGGCATTTGAAAGTATCATTGACCTAATGATTCTGTATTTAATCCTTGGCCTTGGTACTAGTGGTAAGCACCAAAAGATTTCAGATATATTATTACGACACTCATAAAATGATGACTACAATCGTTATTTATAGTTCAACCAAAGAATGTGGGTATGCTACCAAGAAGAATCATAAGACGATTCTATGCGAAACGAATGACGTCAGTGACACCACGGCGGCTGCGTTACGGAGCAGGTCAAGAGAGGTAAACAGACCACATAGCAACATGTAAATACAGACGATATTGCTCGACTGTATCGGCGTGTTTCTGATGAATCCAGAACATATTTGTCAACAAAATTACTGTGTAATGTGTAGGGAAATGACTCCTTGCAATAATGCTGGTATTTTTGCACATTTGTTTGTCGTCAACATTGTGATATAGAGCTTACAATTTACATGGAAATGGTGAATAAAAACAATTCAATTCTACTTTTTTTTTAAATTCATACAAACATGATGCCTTTTTATGATATTCAAGTTTGTGCTGTTGGTGACTGAATGATAAAACAAAACTATTGCAACATGACTGAGTGTTTGGTTATGTTTTCGTTGTTTTACTAAAAGCATGCTAAAAATGCCATTTTTCTCCGGGGAGCCCAGGGGATGGGCTCAGAATTGGTGGGGCATCCAGGGTTCAAAGGGTTAATATCTCCCATTGAATAATGATTAGTGGGCTAAAGAGCGTTGGTTGTCAATTGAACAAAATGGGACTTGTGAAAATGTAACACTGCTTTGCATAATCATAATTATTGTCAAATTCAGTTCAATTTGTAAATATGTTATTGTTTCCTTTGGTTTGGTTTTCTTTGGGTTTTTTTATGATTACTTTTTTTTTCTTTTCTTTAACGCTTGTTGTTGTCTTAGAGTCCGCCCCACAGTTTGTTTGTTTGTTTGTACATTGCTTAAGGTCCAGTTAATTCTTTAGAGTTGTATCAGGACCGTTGGCCAGGACAGAGCAATACAACACAGATGACATCAGCTTCATGGCACCTCACATGGATCATGTTTACAAGGTCATAAAAGTAGGAGGCGCTGGAGACGCAGAGTATTCACCTCAATTTTTCGAACTCCAGGTTTAAAAAACAGTATACAAGGAAATATAAAAATCTTAAATACTTTTATATACCTTTTATATGAAGGGCAGACCAGGTCTGCCAGGCAAAAATACAAAAGCATGGGCGGGTCAACGATATATAAAAATATAGCCTTCGGTTCTCCAAGCAGTCTTTATATAGCCGAGTCTCATCACCAAAATAATAATGAACGAGGACATATAGTACCCAAAGCAAATGCATATGCCATGTGCCTATGTCAACAGCCGTCGCTTGTGTCCTAACTCTATAAACACGTGATGTATAGGCCTACACAGACGTAAATATTTATCAACTCACTTGCTGCTGCTGCTGCTGCTGCTGCTGATGATGATGATGATGATGATGATGATGATGATGATGATGATGATGATGATGATGATGACTAATGCCGATGTCTACAACAACAACAATAATAGCAACATTAATTTAATATTTAAAGAAGAAGTTAATCAGTGCAATTACGGAATTCAAAACATTTAGTTCCGAGGGCGAATTGAGCAGCTGAGACTTAGCTGAGCCTAATGTTGGCCTTTCTGATAATGAGAGGCACTCGGCAAGTCTCATGTAATTATATGCTCCGAGGGCGAGACATGTAAACTATTCGGAATTCCGGACGCATCGCACTAATTGTTTAAATAACAAAATACTTGTTATAATAATTTTTTTAGGCTTGTTCATATGCTTGTTAGGTCTTGTCATTCCTATATCAACACCGTGTGTCATCAACGTGGGCCTAAATCGCGTGCCAAGGTCTGCAACACATCGTCAGACATACATCATACGCCGGACATCAGTCGATCGTCAGTCCACATCTTCGGCCGTACGGCGAGTTTTGTACTAACAGAACTATCATCATCATCATCATCATCATCATCATCATCATCATCATCATCATCATCATCATCATTACCATCATCATCATCATTACCATCAGCATTATCATTACCATCATCATCATTACCATCATCATTACCATCATCATCATAACCATCATCATTACCATCATCATTACCATCATCATTACCATCATCATCATATCATATCATCATCATCATCATTACCATCATCCTCATCCTCATTACCATCATCGTCATCATTACCATCATCATATCATCATCATCATCATCATTACCATCATCATATCAACATTACCATCATCTTCATCACCATCAGATCATCATCATTACCATCATCATCATTACAATCATCATCATCATCACTACCATCATCATTACCATCATCATTACCATCATCATCATCATTACCATCATCATCATATCATCATCATTAGGACCGCGCAGTTGAGACTCGGCAAGCCTTAAGCTTTTAATTTTAATATGCTTTTCTCTGTCTCTCTGTCTGTCTGTCTCCGTCTGTCTGTCTGTATGTTTCTCTCTCTCTCTCTCTCTCTCTCTCTCTCTCTCTCTCTCTCTCTCTCTCTCTCTCTCTCTCTCTCTCTCTCTCTCTCTCTCTCTCTCTCTCTCCCTCTCTCTGCGAGTATCAGAATCGTGGTTTACATTAGTATAGTGCAATCAGCCAATCCTGTGGTGTCCACTTCAGCCACACCTCCAGCACCTTTTAACCGATGTAATCATGTACCAACGTAGCTTTGCGCTAATTATTGTTGCCAAAATAAATAAAGTCTTGAGCCAACTGGATTGATATATTGCGGCCTCGTTGCTGAGTGCTTGTAGGATATGACTGTGTCAACGGAGGTTAGCAAGTTAGGGGTGGGGGGTGGGAGGTGAGGAAAAGGGTGTGAGGGGTAGGGGCGGATGCGCCTTGAATCATACCATTTGTTAAGGGACTATATGCGCTCTCCAAATCTACTTTGCAATTAACATCATGGTGTATTCATGTATTTACCATTGTATCTCTATATTTATGTCAATATTCATATCAGTATTTATATCTATATGTCTATATCAATATCTGTATTCATATCTGTCAATATCTATATTTAGATCCTATCCTATCCTATCCTATCCTATCCTGTCCCATAACCCGAAGGTCGTAGGGGCACCACAGATGATCGCTTAACCAGCATACTCCATCTTTCTCTGTCCTCAGCAGCCCTCATGGCTTCGCTCAGTGTCAAACCAGTCCATTCTCGAATGTTGTCCTCCCACCTCTTTTTCGGTCTCCCCCTTCTTCTACCTCCTTGCACTGTGCCTTGCAGAATGGTCTTTGCAAGGCCTGATGATCTGGTGACGTGGCCATACCATCGGAGTTTCCGTTTCTTCACCACTGTGAGCAGGTCATCGTGTTGTCCAATGGCTTGTGTGATGGTCTGTCGGACTTCAACGTTGGTGATGTGTTGGTTATAGGAAATGCACAGAAGTCTTCTGTAGCACCTCATCTCCATGCTTTGTATTCTTCGTTGGAGATCTGCTGTGAGGGTCCATGCTTCGCAAGCGTATAGGAAGATGGAGATGACCAGAGAGCGCAGCAGTCTTACTTTGGAATGTAGACTGATGGTTCTGTCTTTCCAAATGGGCTTCAACCTTGTCAGGGCAGCAGTTGTTTGTGCGATCCTGGAGAGGACTTCCTGTCGAGACCCATTGTCTGACACAATGGCTCCTAAATATTTGAAGCTGTGCACTGTGTTGAGGGATTGGCCTTGTACTTTGATGTCCGTGTTGATGCCATTGGTGTTGTTGGTCATCATTTTGGTCTTCTCTGCACTTATTTCCATTCCATAAGCTCTGGAGGTGGTGTCAAGCCTCTGTACAAGCTGTTCAAGTTCTTGTTCCTCTCCAGCCAATCCATCAATATCATCCGCAAAACGAAGATTGGAGATTGCTCTGCCCCCTATGCTGACTGTGCCTTCGTGATCTGCAAGAGCATCTGACATGATGCGCTCTAGGAAGATGTTGAAGAGTGTTGGAGAGAGTAGGCATCCTTGACGCACACCGATTGTTGTTCTGAACCAGTTCCCGATGACGCTGTTATGGAGGACTGCACTGGAAGCCTTGTCATACAGGCTTTTGATGACTTCTATAATTTTAGGGCTGATGTTGTACACTTTCATGGTTGCCCATAGAGCTGCATGCCAGACTCGGTCAAATGCCTTCTTGAAGTCTATGAACACATGATATAGTTGTTGTTGGTGCTGTAGGTATTTCTCACAGATTATTCTGAGGTTGAAAATCTGTTCAGTGGTACTTCGCCCTGCCATGAATCCTGCTTGTTCTTCAGCTATGATTTGTTCAGCTTGTGGTTTCAACCTGTTGAGTATTATTTTCAGGAGGACCTTGCTGGGATGGCTGATGAGGCTGATGGTGCGGTAATTTTCACACTCCTGAAGGTTACCTTTTTTGGGAAGAGTGATGACAAGCGACTGGGTCCATGGTGTAGGCCATTCCCCACTCTGCCAGATCTTGTTACAGATAATGGTGAGAGCATCAGTCATCGCTTCTCCTCCTGCTTGTAGCAGTTCCGCTGGTATGTTGTCCATTCCCGCTGACTTCCCTTTCTTCAGCGATTGCACTGCTGCCTCAACTTCTTCCCGGAGAATTGGGAGGATTTCTTCTTCTTCTCTGCTCTCGGGACATGCTAGAACTGATGGGTCTCCATTTGGTGTATGGTTGTAAAGGTCAGAGCAGTACTCTGTCCATCTGTCCAAGACTTCTTGTTCTTCTGTAAGGCAAATGCCAGACTTGCTTTGGATAGTGGAGACTTTGGGCTGTTTAACACTTGTCAGCCGCTTCACAGTCTGGTAGGCCTTCTTGCTGTTGTTCTTGTTCAGATTGTTCTCTATTTCCTGGCATTGATCTTCTATCCAGTTCTCCTTTGCTGTGCGCATGCCTTTTCGGATGTCATTGTTGATTTTTCGGTAGACATCAGCTCCCTGTGAGGTGTTCTTTTTCTTTTTTAACTCTCTTCGTTTATCACACAGATCCAAAAGTTCAGGTGTGATCCACGGCTTCTTCTTTGGTCGGTGTTTGCCAAGGATCTCAGTGGCGGCATCTGTTACAGCTGAGTTGAAGGTATTGGTCATGGTGTTGACATCTACTTCGCCTGCCCCCAAAATAAGCAGTGGTGCAAATTTCCCTCCAATTGTGGCCTGAAATATTTTTGCCACCTCCGGGTCTTGCAGTTTGTCCAGGTCGAACTTCAGCCTAGTGCACTTTGCTGTATTTACTCTCTTCAAATGGAGCCGGAAAGACATCATCACGAGATCGTGGTCACTTCCAATGTCTGCTCCTGGAAAAGTGCGTGTCCTGCCAATGTTGATGCTTGATCTGAAGCGTTTCTTGACCATGATGTAGTCGATCTGGTTGTGATGTTCCCCGCCGGGACTGTGCCATGTCCATCGTCTGGATTTTTTGTGGAGACCAAGCGTGTTTGCCAGTACCAGATTGTTGTATCTGGCAAACTCCAATAGCCTCAGACCCCTGTCATTTGTCTCGTTGTTGCAGTGGGGTCCGCATGTGTCTCCCCAGTTGTGGTGCGCATCTTGGCCAACCTTGGCATTCCAGTCGCCTTGCACTATGACTATGTCCTTCTTCGGCACTTGGTCAAGGACCGCCTGTATATTTTCATAAAAATCCTCCACTTCGCTGTCTTCATAGTCTGATGTTGGGGCATAGGCCTGGATGATGGTAATGTTGAAAGGGGTTGCTCTCAGACGGATGGTAATGAGTCTACTGGAGACTGGGCGGCAACCCATGACAGTGGCTAGAATGTTCTTGTGGACCAAGAATCCAACGCCGTGTTCGTGCCTGTCATCTCTACCGCTGAAATAGAGCTTGTGGCCTTTGTCAGTCGTTGTTTCACCTAGGCCTTTCCAGCGCAGTTCGCTGATACCTAGAACGTTCCATCGATAGTGGTCCAGCTCGTGGGCCAGTTCTTCTAATTTTCCTTCCGCAGTTAGGGTCCTGACATTCCAGGTTCCTATGACGATGTTGTTTCTCGTGCGGATCTTGCTAATTTGTCCATCAGTAGCATACTTTTCACCTCCGTCCTGGTGGCCAACGGAAGGCGCGGTCCTTATGTAGCCGGGCGACGACCGATCCGGCATGGAATTAGTGGATAGCCTCATCATGTGTTGTGTCTTGGGCAAAAAAAAAGACCTGGCAGGGCCCAATCCTCTCCAGGCTGTTGGCCACAGCCGAAATCCACGAATACAGTGTGGCTCGCCTTGGCCCTGAGCACGTGGTCGTTGAACCTGTAGTAACGTGAGGTTCCTCCGCCCTGGCCGGTGACTTCTGTGTAGAAGACTTTCGCCCAGTGATGCCGTGCTAACATCACCCCTGTTAGTCGCCTCTTACGAAACGCCGGGAAACGTTGGGTCTATTCTATTTGCCCGAACCCACAGAGCACATATTTAGATCAATATCTATATTAATTTCTATATAGCTATACGTTTTAATCTACATCTTTATATCTATACCTATGTCAATATTTATATCAATCTCTATAGCACATCAATGTCACATCTATGTCAATATCTATTATCAGAATCAATATCTATGTCTATATCTAAATCTGCATTTATATCTATGTCAATATGTATATTTATATCTATCTCTATAGCTATATAAATCAAGCAAACTCCTGTGCGCAGGTATGAGACATTATTCGCCCTTGACATAGGTAATGCTAACAGTTAGCTGGTCAGTTACAGGTCCCGATTCAGGTAGTGCTGAAATGGCATATAGAGGGCTTGTTTACCAGCTACCGAGGTCACATCTCCTTAATGACAGGTCAAAGGTCAAACAGGGCATAGTTCTGGATAACTCGTCGTTTACAAGTTTCTAATAACGCGTACTTGCGTACCACTATAGTTAATAATAAAGTGGTGCCTAACCCACACAAACAGAGAGAAAGGAAAGAAGATACTTTCAAAGGAAAGAGTAAATAAGGAAAGAAGATACTTTCAAAGGAAAGAGTAAATAACAAAAACAGGTTAAAGGTTGAAATATTTTGTTTTTGTTGTAAATGGAGATAGAAAGAGAAAGAGAGAGAGAGAGAGAGAGAGAGAGAGAGAGAGAGAGATAGAGATGGAGGGAGAGAGAGAGAGAGAGAGAGAGAGAGTGAGAGAGAGAGAGAGAGAGAGAGAGAGAGAGAGAGAGAGAAACTATGTAGCCTACAATTAGGAAAGAGGAGATTCGTGCACATTCGATTATTGTGCAGACCTTAAATAAATAGAAATTTAAAAAAATCAAAGAATCCCACAAAGTTGTATTTGTCTAATAATTAACACACGCACACAAACACCCACACCCACACACACACCCCCCCCCACACACACACACACACACACACCCACACACACACACACACACACACACACACACAATTGGGGTCAGTTGGTTTCTTGCTGCGGAACTGATTTCTTCTCTTTTCTTTCAGAATACAGAATTGTTTATTGTCCCCCTAAACATTTACAAGAAGATTTTCCGTTTTACATGTTAAGTTACTGAATTTATATATATATATGTGCTGTCTTCAGCTGTCTTCATGGCTTCGCTCAGTGTCAAACCAGTCCATTATCGAATGTTGTCTTCCCACCTCTTTTTCTGTCTCCCTCTTCTTCAGCCTCTTTGCACAGTGCCTTACAGGGATGGTCTTTGCAAGGCCTGATGCTCAGGTGATGTGGCCATAACATCGGAGTTTCCGTTTCTTCACCACCCTGAGCAAGTCATCGTGTTGTTAAATGGCTTGTGTGATGGTCTGTCGGACTTCGTCGTTGGTGATGTGCTGGGTATAGGAAATGCCCAGAAGTCTTGTGTAGCACCTTATCTCCATGCTTTGTATTCTTCGTTGTAGGTCTGCTCTGACAGCCCATGTTTCGCAAGAGTTTAGGAAGATGGAGATGACAAGAGAGCGCAGCAACCTAACATTGGAGTGTAGACTGATGGTCCTGTTTTCCCAAATGGGCTTCAATCTTGTCAGGACAGCAGTTGTTTGTGCTATCCTGGAGAGGACTTCCTGTCGAGACCCACTGTCTAATACAACTGCTCCTAAATATTTGAAGCTGTGAACCGTGTTGAAGGATTGGCCCTGGACTTTGATGTCCGTCTTGATGCACATTGGTGTTGTTGGTCTTCATTTTGGTCTTCTTTGCGCAAATTTCCATTCCAAAGGCTCTGGAAATGGTGTCGGCCCAGCTGTTCAAGTTCTTGTTCCTCTCCAGCCAATCTATCAATGTCATCCGCAAAACGGAGGTTGGAGATTGCTCTACCTCCTATGATGACTGTACTTTCATAATCTGCAAGGGTATCTGACATGATGCGCTCTAGAAAGATGTTGAAGCGTGTTGGAGAGAGTAGACATCCTTGACGCACGCCGATGGTTATTCTGAACCACTTCCCGATGGCGCTGTTGTGGAGGACTGCACTGGTAGCCTTGTCATACAGGAATTGGGGCTGAAGTTGTACACTCTCATGGTTGCCCATAGAGCTGCATGCCAGACTCGGCCAAACACTTTCTTTAAGTATGCAAACACATAGGCTAATATAGATGTTGTTGGTGCTGTAGGTATTTCTCACAGATTATTCTGAGGTTGAAAATCTGTTCAGTGGTACTTCGCCCTACCCTGAATCCTGCTTGGTCTTCAGCTATGATTTGTTCAGCTTGGGGTTTCAACCTATTGACTCGAGTATTATTTTCAGGAGGACCTTGCTGGGACGGCTGATGAGGCTGATGGTGCGGTGATTTTCACATTCCTTAAGGTTACTCTTTTCACACACACACCCACACACACCCACACACACCCACACACACACACACACACCCACACAGAGATACACACATGCATAAACACACACGTTTACAAATACATACACACTCTCACACAGACGAATATACACCGCCCACAGACGCACCACGCACAAACACACCACAAACTGATCTCGCGCACACACATCATCAAACACATAAATAGGCCTATTGTATACATAACCTTTATTGGACGCACTCTACCGAACCTCCCTACTCAAACGCACACGAACAATTCATGGAGTTGAACCATCCGTCTGAGAGAGAGAGAGAGAGAGAGAGAGAGAGAGAGAGAGAGAGAGAGAGAGAATTTTGAACATAAAACATTGGATTGTTTAATAGGTTAAAGGTTTTAGGCTTTAAAGCCTTAATAAACTTTCGTAAGAGAGAAAGAAAGAAAGAGAGGGAGAGAGAGAGACAGACAGACAGACAGGCTGGCAGACCGGACTAAACAGACAGACAGAAGAGAGAGAGAGAGAGAGAGAGAGAGAGAGAGAGAGAGAGAGAGAGAGAGAGAGAGAGAGAGAGAGAGAGAGAGAGAGAGAGAGAGAGAGAGAGAGATCTGTGCAGAAACAGTATCGGGATGCTGACAAGTGTAGCAATCAATGTATTTGTGGCTATCTGCCAAATCCCAGTACAGTTGCAGAAAGAGAGGTTCAAAGTCTAACGCTACTGTCAGAAAGTTATCAGTGAACAAGCAAAGCAGGCAGACTAGAGAAGGGCATCACGATGCCAGTGAGGACTTGCTCGGAGTGGCGCAGGAGCGTGCAAAAGATCGAATGTCTTTCCGGGGCCTGTGGGGGGGGGATGGGGGGATGGGAAGGGTCGATTCTCATTGACTGCCAAGAAGGTCTTTGCTGCCTACGAACCTCATCGTTCAAACAGATCTTGGTCAGTAGCGCACACTGCGTAGAAAGATTCGCAGAGGCTTTACGTTGGCCAACCCACTACATTTAGCGGACAGAGATGAACGTAATAGCCTCAGCTACGCAGTGTTGGGTCACGTGGTCAAGTGACGGGCCATACAGTGGAGCATTCTCACTCTCTCTCTCCCCCTCCTCTCTCTCTCTCTCTCTCTCTCTCTCTCTCTCTCTCTCTCTCTCTCTCTATCTGAAAGATTAGACTGTATCATTAGTCTAAAATCTTTATCCCTAATTTTAAAAAAAAGGTACAAAAGTTTCAAAGTTTCTCTCTCTCTCTGTCTCTCTCTCTCTGTCTCTCTCTCTGTCTCTGTCTCTGTCTCTCTCTCTCTCTCTCTCTCTCTCTCTCTCTCTCTCTCTCTCTCTCTCTCTCTCTCTCTCTCTCTCTCTCTCTCTCTCTCTCTCTCTCTGTTGTCACAGCAGCAGGTAACAAAACTGCTTGTAGGCCTACGTAAGGATGAAAATAAAATAAAGAATTTAGCTAAATTTGTGGCAGAAGCCTTAATTAGTAGACAGCGTCACATATTAGAGATGTAGAGAAAAGCATCTATTAGTACTCTGTGTGGGTCAAAAATATGTATTGATTTAGACTGTGTACCTGCCTGTCCAGATTTAATATGATATGACGTAACTGAGAAATGAGAGATTGGTCGCTTTGTCCCGTTTGAACAAATGTATGTATGTGTGTTGTGGAAGAATAAACGGAGTGTTTGTTTTGGGCAAGCACATAGAAAATAATGCAATAACGCTTGTATTGTATTTTTAGGATCATTTTAACCTTAGACTGCATGCATAGACTGTACATTCATATTTATATTTTTTTAAAAAGTTAACATTAGGTAATTAATATAAATGTTGAAATGTTCGCAAAATATTTAATACCTTGTTTTAAACTCTGTCTGATGGCTTTGATGCTAAATATGTTGAAGAATCAAATTCTCTCTCTGTCTCTCTCTCTCTGTCTCTGTCTCTGTCTCTCTCTTTCTCTCTCTCTCTCTGAAGGCCTGGTCTGGTCTCAGCTGCGCTGTATGTGGTGATAGTCCTATCTCTTTGAGTTCAGTATTAATTATTTATACGCAAAAAGTGCAGAACTATGGTTATTTTGGATTCATTTGACGGCCTACTAGCGGCACAGAGATACCGGTAATCCACAGTGTTAAATAATAATTATACGTATTTTCCACGCCTTTCTTGCGCCCAAACCAGATAATTACAAATATCATGAGATAAGTACAAATTTCATGGGATTACTAGGCCTACAACCAAAATTTGTAAATATCACATAGTAATAACAATTTTTACTTGATAATTACAATTTTTACATGATTATGCTTAAATCTGACTAACTAGCGCCAAAACTTCCATTTACAAGTATCAGTGATAATTATAATTAACACGTAATGTGTGTAATTTACATATATGATGGCCTAATTTCTCCAAAACCTGATCAGTACAAATATCATGGATAATTAGGCTACAAATATCAAGGACATATTTGCAATTAATACGTAAAAATTGTAATTACCAAGTGAAAATTACAATTTTTGGTTTTGGCACTTTCCCCGACGGATTGCTAGAGCCCAAAATAAAAATTTAACATGATCACGCGAAGATATTGGTAATTGTTCAATGATAATTGTAATTGTCCCTTGATAATTGTTATCATCCCATAATATTTGTAATTATAAGGTTTTGGCGCTAGTAGACCGTCATAGCGCTGCAGTGGTCATCATCGTCTTTGACATTGCAGCTCTTTTGAGGATAGTACAGTGTTTGATAAGCCTGCTGATAAATTTGAACATGATTGTAGTAATGCCTGATGAGCCTGTTTGTACTGGGCGTACTTCTCCAACAGGCTCAGGTATGACCTTTGGAGATGGAGTGTTCGGAGTTTGTTGTTATAAAGTTAAAATCCCGAGGAAGCTCGCTTTTTAATAAAGGGTGAAAATGGTATTGTGTGCAGTCACTTTTAAATTTCAGAAATAAAAATGTATTTCTAATCCATTTCAGTAATAGCAATTTCTTCACTAAAACAAACAAAAATTATTAAATTTTTGAAAGCGCTCGATAGCATCCTCTATTAGGCTTATTATTATTATTATTATTATTATTATTATTATTATTATTATTATTATTATTATTATTATTATTATTATTATTATTATTATTATTATTATTGATCATGTAATAAATAATTTAAAATAACTAAATACAATAAAATAAAATACAATGTGCATACTATTAAAAATTAACCCATTTTGCTTTGAGCTTATTATGACACTCCTTTATCATTAAGCGTCCAACAAATACAACCCGGTCTTGCAAGTCTCTTGCATCATCATGAACACGCGTGCGTGGGGTCAAAACGAGATCAGCCAATGTGCTTTAAAATAGGCCATATATATATACACATACAACTTACTTACTTAATGCCCGTCAACCTTGCCAGGGTATGGGCCGCCAACAACAGCTCTCCAGAGTCCTCTTTCTTGTGCAACCCAGGAAAAGTGTTCTCTTTCTTCTGTTGTTGACGTTTCTGTAGCGTATATTTTTTTACGGGGTGGGGGTGCTAACCCCCACGCCCAACCCTCCTCCTGCAGCCGGGCTTGGGACCGTCCTTGGCGGAGTTAATACACATACAACGCAACTCACTAAAGTCGGTCACAAGTGTCCTGATCAAACCGGACCCGACCTTCGCTATTGTTTTACTTGTCGGGTACATTACACTCATGGAATATTAAGACGCAGATAATTTGTGGCTAGTGGAGGCCGCTATATCCCCCTTACCGTTAGCGCTGGAATCCGCTCGACTCTCAGCATAGCTAGAGACCTATCTCTTCTTTCTTTCGTTTTAACTTTATTTATTTTTTAGGAGAAAGGGGGACTTTTCATAGCCAAAGAAGTGGGGAGTATAGTATAGTATAGTATAGTATAGTATAGTATAGTATAGTATAGTATAGTATAGTATAGTATAGTATAGTATAGTATAGTATAGTATAGTATGGTATAGTATAGTAGTGATGGCATCGTAGGCTATCAGCCTTTTGCCCTCTAGATAGGCGTGCCTTTAAGAGCACACTGTTATTTGTCACATTGCCAGGCTTTCAGGCATCCGTCGTCTGATGAATCTGCCTACCAGAAGGAGGTGGGGTAAGGAAATCTCCACCCAAGTCAGTGGTGTACACTATGTTAGTCAAAATCGTATTTATGCAATTTGTAAATGCATTTGTTTGGGGATACGGTAGGAGAGGAGGGGGGGGGGAAGGGAGGTGGAATACACATTATATAAGACAGCATGCAACAAACATACAGAGCTACTCTGAACGGGGTTTAAGCTATGTCGGAGACTATTACTATGACGTCCAAGGTTAATCTAGAGCGGATGTGCGCGTGCAAAGTGTGTTTTGACTAAACAGTGTCCAACATCTGAGTTGACATGGTGCGGCCAGGTGTTAGGAAGTAAGACCATATAACAATGGAGTGAGAAAATGACATTGTGACCAATCTTTATGTCATAGCTTGTGCACCTACGTAGGCTATATACGTTACATTTCCGCAGCCCCTAACACTCACATCTTCCTCCCTCCCCCCCCTCCACACACACACCCAAGCACGCGGGTGCGCACGCACCGTACTGCTTAACTTGACACAAAAGGTACAACATATACATACGCACACACGCATGCCAAAAACATCATCATCATCATCATCATCATCATCATCATCATCATCATCATCATCATCATCATCATCATCATAATAATAATAATATTTATATTGCGCTTTTTCCTAATGACATCAGCCTAAAGCGCAGTTCTCACGCATTTATACTTAACATTAACATTGAAATACGTACGAAAAGAAGTGAAACAATGAACAAAACACTAATAAATAATGCAAAGCGATAATACAAACATGACTACGAGGGAGGGAGGGGGAGGAGGAGAGCAGATAAGGAGTGAGGGGCCGGGGGTGTGCGGTGTGACGGAGGTGGTCTGAATCAGAAAAGAAGGAACGATGGTGGGAGACGGGATCAGCTATTTATAAGGAAGAGATGAGTTTTCAAGTTGGACTTCAAAGAGGCTATGTTCGGACAGCTGAGAAGAAGAGAGTTCCAAGTTGAAGGACCAAGCGCTGAGAAGGATCGACAGCCTCAAGAGCAGTGTTTGTAGGGGGTATAACTTCAGTCTTGTTAGCAGCGAGCTGGAGCTTGTTGATAGTCATCCAGTTACAAATATTTCAAAGCAGTCAGAAGTTTTGGTCACAATAGATTAGATGGAAGATTTTGAGGAGTGTCACTTTTTTCAGCTGGGTATTGTCTGCGTAGAAATTGTGCAAAGTGTAATGGTTCTGGATGATCTGAAACAGAGGAGATGTGTAAAGGGTGAATAGAACAGGGCCTAAAACTGACCCCTGAGGAATACCGAAGACAAGTCTGGAACAGTTCCGAAAGGTGGTTGTTGATGCAGACAGATTGGAAACGATCAGAAAAATAAGAATGGAACCAGCTGAGGGCACAGTCTTTAATTTTAAGGCGCTGATAATACCCCTGGATGTTATAAATGCACTATTCCCCATATCACCAATTAGGCTTAAAGCGCGGCGATCTTTACCAACATGCACGCTCACACGTTTCACCCACTCTCTCCTATCCTATCCTATCCTGTCCCGTAACCCGAAGGTCGTAGGGGCACCACAGATGATCGTTTAACCAGCATACTCCATCTTTCTCTGTCCTCAGCAGC
Organism: Oncomelania hupensis; assembly: GCA_036898135.1. Taxonomy (NCBI): domain Eukaryota; kingdom Metazoa; phylum Mollusca; class Gastropoda; order Littorinimorpha; family Pomatiopsidae; genus Oncomelania; species Oncomelania hupensis. The sequence continues at coordinate 16,779,440 of CM072511.1, forward strand.
CCCGACGGCCTCGCTCAGTGTCAAACCAGTCCATTCTCGAATGTTGTCCTCCCACCTCTTTTTCGGTCTCCCTCTTCTTCTACCTCCTTGCACTGTGCCTTGCAGAATAGTCTTTGCAAGGCCTGATGATCTGGTGACGTGGCCATACCACCGAAGTTTCCGTTTCTTCACCACTGTTAGCAGGTCATCGTGTTGTCCAATGGCTTGTGTGATGGTCTGTCGGACTTCGTCGTTGGTGATGTGTTGGGTATAGGAAATGCCCAGAAGTCTTCTGTAGCACCTCATCTCCATGCTTTGTATTCTTCGTTGGAGATCTGCTGTGAGGGTCCATGCTTCGCAAGCATATAGGAAGATGGAGATGACAAGGGAGCGCAGCAGTCTTACTTTGGAATGTAGACTGATGGTCCTGTCTTTCCAAATGGGCTTCAACCTTGTCAGGGCAGCAGTTGTTTGTGCGATCCTGGAGAGGACTTCCTGTCGGGACCCATTGTCTGATACAATGGCTCCCAAATATTTGAAGCTATGCACTGTGTCGAGGGATTGGCCTTGGACTTTGATGTCTGTATTGATGCCATTGGTGTTGTTGGTCATCATTTTGGTCTTCTCTGCACTTATTTCCATTCCATAGGCTTTGGAGGTGGTGTCAAGCCTCTGTACCAGCTGTTCAAGTTCTTGTTCCTCTCCAGCCAATCCATCAATGTCATCTGCAAAACGAAGATTGGAGATTGCTCTACCCCCTATGCTGACTGTGCCTTCATGGTCTGCAAGAGCATCCGACATGATGCGCTCTAGGAAGATGTTGAAGAGTGTTGGAGAGAGTAGGCATCCTTGACGCACACCGATTGTTGTTCTGAACCAATTCCCGATGGCTCTGTTGTGGAGGACTGCACTGGTAGCCTTGTCATACAGGCTTTTGATGACTTCAATAATTTTAGGGCTGATGTTGTACACTTTCATTGTTGCCCATAGAGCTGCATGCCAGACTCGGTCAAACGCCTTCTTGAAGTCTATGAACACATGATATAGATGTTGTTGGTGCTGTAGGTATTTTTCACAGATTATTCTGAGGTTGAAAATCTGCTCAGTGGTACTTCGCCCTGCCCTGAATCCTGCTTGTTCTTCAGCTATGATTTGTTCAGCTTGGGGTTTCAACCTGTTGAGTATTATTTTCAGGAGGACCTTGCTGGGATGGCTGATGAGGCTGATGGTCCGGTAATTTTCACACTCCTGAAGGTTACCTTTTTTGGGAAGAGTGATGACAAGCGACTGGGTCCATGGTATAGGCCACTCCCCACTCTGCCAGATCTTGTTACAGATAATGGTGAGGGCATCAATCATCGCTTCTCCTCCTGCTTGTAGCAGTTCCGCGGGTATGTTGTCCACTCCCGCTGACTTCCCTTTCTTTAGCGCTTGCACTGCTGCCTCAACTTCTTCCCGGAGAATTGGGAGGATTTCTTCTTCTTCTCTGTTCTCGGGACATGCTAGAACTGATGGGTCTCCATTTGGTTTATGGTTGTAAAGGTCAGAGCAGTACTCTGTCCATCTGTCCAAGACTTCTTGTTCTTCTGTAAGGCATATGCCAGACTTGCTTTGGATAGTGGAGACTTTGGGCTGTTTGACACTTGTCAGCCGCTTCACAGTCTGGTAGGCCTTCTTGCTGTTGTTCTTGTTCAGACTGTTCTCCCACTCTCTCACACACACATAACACGCCTCAGTCTCTATCACTCAAACATGTGGTGTAAAGGCATGGAGATCCTATTAGAAGATGGCAAGGACATCGAATTTTTGCTTGTTGTTGGGATTTTAGATTGATTGCATCCAATACCATTAATGGAGGGATGGAGGAAACCGGAGAACCCGGAGAAAACCCTCGGTGACCTGAATAGTCGCGTATCTAAGTCTCAAAAGTTCGCCCCTTGCGGGAATCGAACCGGTGTAGCAGGCCAGATTATACTCCGCCTCAAGTATACCCAGGGTATAAACTGGCCTAGCCCAGACTATGCCCCCGTATAAACTGGCCTAGCCCAGACTATACCCCTGGGTATTATCTAGCCTAGGCTCGTTTAACCCTCTCCTGCCCATTATAACTCCCCCCCCCCCCCCACTACGGAAGACCTTATCCTTCATGTTACACTCCGTTTGATGGTGGTGTTTTCTATCAGTAGTAGATTCAGCCCCAATGCGTGAATTCTCCTGATGAGTGTAAGTTCGGATTCGATTATCCACGCAACCCGTTCAATCAGCATACAAGTCACTGTGTCTTCGTATGAAGTTTTCCACTTTTATTCAGCACAAATCAACATCTGCATACAATCGCCTTTTCACTTTTACAACAACACAACTTTTTACTTTCCAACTCACAATCAACCCCCACCCACACACAGGGCATCCATTTTATAGTTTTTCTCTCGATCGAGATAACGTCAGAATGTTCCCGATGACGCTTTTCCACCAATCAAACTAAAGTTCGTCATCACTGACTTACGTCATACATCTTTCTATACATTCCAAGAACGTTCTCAAACTTCGACATTTATCGGGAAGTTTCTATCGACAGTAAACACGCAAATCTAGAGAATTCTCCAATAATATCGACTAACGAAAATTATCAACGTTATACAAAGCTTCTCCTAACAACAATGCAAACTCAAATCAAAGGTAAATACACTCTATTATTGAATACTTTGCAAAGCGAAACGATTAGATCTATCGTGCGCGTTTCAGACATAATATCCTTCGCGTTTCAACGTAACACTTCACGTTACTCTTTCATTTATGTGTTGTAATTGTTCTGATGCACTCAGATAGATAGATAGACAGACAGACGGATAGATAGATAGATAGATAGATAGATAGATAGATAGATAGATAGATAGATAGATAGATAGATAGATAGATAGATAGATAGATAGATAGATAGATAGATAGATAGATAGATAGATAGATAGATAGATAGATAGATAGATAGATAGATAGATAGATAGATAGATAGATAGATAGATAGATAGATAGATAGATAGATAGATAGATAGATAGATAGATAGATAGATAGATAGATAGATAGATAGATAGATAGATAGATAGATAGATAGATAGATAGATAGATAGATAGATAGATAGATAGATAGATAGATAGATAGATAGATAGATAGATAGATAGATAGATAGATAGATAGATAGATAGATAGATAGATAGATAGATAGGGTTAGGGTTATTTTTTTTATAGTTTTTTTTAATTTATTTTTTTACATGCAAGATAAAGGCTGTTACTTGAGAGTTGGTCACACAAACGGTCATGTACAACAAACCCATGAGTGAAATCTCTTTAGGTGGGGGTATATTCCGGGCGGGAGGGGTATGACCTGGCCTAGGCTGATCTATACCCAGGAGGTTGAACCTGCCTAGGCTACATTATACCCAGGGTATAAAGTAGCCAGGGGTATATTCCGGCCTGTTACAGGGGCACTTACGCACTGCGCCACACAATCTGACGTTGTTTGATAGTAGCCTGTGCGCTCTCCAGCACTCCGATTCACATTGCGTCATCACACAAGGACGAAGAAGGGGAAGCGAGCCCACGTACGGGCCTATGACAGCTCAGCGGTAGCAAGGATTTTACATTATATAAAATAAATCCATTATATAAAATCCTTGGTGGTAGTGCGATCGACTGGCACGCCGATGACCCTGGTTCGAAACCCTCCTCCCCCTCCCCACACCTCCCCTCCTCCGTGGTGGACAAGATAAAAGCGCACGGCCATTTTCCACTGTCCTGTCCCACGGCCGTAGCTCAAGTAGTAGAGCGTTCGCCTGGCACACCGATGACCCAGGTTCGAATCCCGTGGCGGGCGATATAAAATGTGGCCATTTTCACTGTCCATTTGAGCATTATGATTGCTCTGATGGTTCAGTGTTGATTCAGATCCCTACCCCTCTTTCCCTGGGATGGTTATCCCTGTCTGCCATATCGCCAATGGTGGGTGCAGACGTTAAAAATCAATGTTCGTTCTTCATTCCACGGTCCTTGTGGGGCCAGGTAGCTTAGTTGGTAGAGCGGCTTACCGAAAGGTGCCTTGGCTTAACCGAAAGGTGCCTTGTTCGAATCCCGGATTGGCCAACGTGTGACCATATTATTTCCCCCATACCATCAACTGGTTAGCTGGTGTCAGAATAATGTGACCAGTAGTCGCCTATACGCTCCGGTGTCGTGTGACTATAATCTACAATTACAATTTCCACTGTTCAGCTTCGCAGCATTATTGCTCTAGTGTGTGTTGTACTGTTGTTGTTTTTGGGTTTTTAAAAAAATCTTTAAGTCCCTTAACCATCCGTCTTCCCTGGGATGGTTATAAATATATACTCGTCTGCTATGTCGCTAATGGAGGTTAATTGTAGATGTTACATTTCAATGTTCATGCATTTAGGAAGAGGAACAACAACAATAACAAGAACAAGAAAGAACAAGATGAAGAAGAAGAAGAAACACAACACAAGGAAAACAACAACAACAAGAAGAACAATAATACAATGTAATTTTCAGACGTCGCTCCGCACCCCTTCATTAAGTATGCCATAATTAATTTTAGGCATGCTTTCAAATCTAGGCTATTCATTAGGGATGCTTTAAATCCGAATCGTAATGTATTCAAAATATATATGCCCAGATACATATTTGATATCCGCAAAGACTCGGTCATCACGGTGTGGCTGTCAAAATTCTTAAAATTCCCATTGCGACTTTTCGTGAAGTTGATTAATGTCGGGAGGGGCCGTAAGAACGTCACGTGGGTGTCACGTAGGGGTGCACCTTTTTTTGTCGAATAGCGCAAGTTTTTGTGCTAGAAAACGCACTATTCCATTTGAAACAGGACCACAAAAAAGAGGTAACAGCTAATAGAAACTGAATTGATGGTTGGTTGGTTGGTTGTTTTATTAACGTCTTTTTCATCGAGATGATAAGACGTACGCACGCATTCACACACATTTACACCAGATACATACATACATCCATACATGTAAAATACATAATTATATAAACTGAGCAACTGGAGAATCAATAAAAGCTTTTGCTACTCTAATGCTTACACCAAAGCTTATGTTATTAATGGAATCGATAATAGAAACATCATTTGGCAAAAATGGACGCATATTACTGCATTGAAGTAATACATGTTTCAGAGAAATAGGTTCACCACCTATACATTTTACATTTTTAAAAATATTTGGTTTTAATTGAGTTTAATATTATTCTATGTGCCATACTTGAAACTGATCTAGCAATTCCACAAGGTTTATTATAGTTGCAATTAAGTTTAATGCCTTTTACAAATTTATTTTCTATAGAGTTTTGAATTTCTTTAGAAGACAACGGTATTTTTATTGTTTGAACATTAATATTTGAAGCACCAAGTTTTGCAGCCCGATCAGCCCAATCATTAAAAAGGAAACCACTATGTGAGGGAATCCAGACAGAATTCACCTGAGTGCCATTAGTTATCAGACTGTGAATAATATTTTTAATTTCCAAAATAATTTCTTTTCTTTCACCATTATTATCTGAACTCAATGCTTGTAAAACTGACATAGAATCTACGCATAAAACAACGCTGCATATACTCACAGAAAGATTAGAAATTGTATTTAGAGCCATTAATATCGCAATTAATTCAGCAGTGAATATCGAATATCCTTTCCCTAAATAATATGATTCTGATATATTTAAATCCGGTATTAAAACTGAATTGAAGAGGAAAAAACAAAACAAGTGCTGGACACTAACGGGTGCAGAGTTCCCTCGCGTGCTCACGCACCACACACACACACACACACACGCACACACAAGCGTTCGGGAAGGTTTTTTTTTTTTTTTTTTTAACGGAAAGAGCGCAAAATTCATCTAAAAATGTAAGAATGGAATTTTTAAAAACTGCACTTCCGTCAAAAGGTTAACCTATTTTGGCTCCTATCCCTAACCTTTTTATTTCAAATATTGGCACCCCATTTTTCCATGAATACACGCCAAAAGCACAACACACACATACACACACAAACGCACCTCCTGTATTTCAGTCCATTAAGTACAAGAAGGAGAACATGGAGAAGGAGGAGGAATATTATATATATACTATTCCCTGACTTTAGGTATCAGCGAACTGCGCTGTGAAGGCCTATGTGAAACAACGATCGACAACATTTATTTCAGCGAGAGAGATGGCAGGAACGAATATGGCGTTGGATTTTTGGCCCACAAAGAAATTCTAGCCAATGTCATGGGTTGCCGCCCTGTCTCCAGTAGACTCATTACCATCCGTCTGAGAGCAGCCCCTTTCAACATCACCATCATCTAGGCCAATGCCCCAACATCAGACTATGACGACAGCGAAGTGGAGGATTTCTGTGAACATCTACAGGCTGCCCTTGACCAAATGCCGAAGAAGGAGAAAGTCATATGCAAGACGACTGGAATGCCAAGGTTGACAGAGATGCGCCCCACAACTGGGGAGACACATGTGAACTCCTCTGCAACAACGAGACAAATGACAGGGGTCTGAGACTCTTGGAGTTTGCCAGATACAAAAATCTAATACTGGCAAACAAGCTTAGTCTCCACAAAAAATCCAGACGATGGACATGGCATAGTCCCAGCGGTGAGCATCACAACCAAATTGACTACATCATGGTCAAGACACGCTTCAGATCAAGCATCAACATTGACAAGACACGACTTTTCCAGGAGCAGACATCGGAAGTGACCACGATCTTGTGATGATGTTTTTCCTGCTCCACTTGAAGAGAGTAAATGCAGCAATGTGCACCAGACTGAAGTTCGACCTATACAAACTGCAAGACCCGGAGGAGGTAGAAATATTCCAAGCCACCTGTCACGTCACCCGAGCGGGTTCCGCGACGTCAGCACATTTAACGAGTGATAAGATAAACTCAAACAAAATAAACTAACACAAAAATGCCAGAATAACAGTCACACTCTTTTATTCAACAATTTACATACATGCACAGGATAATGGGAACTAAACCACCCTCCATCCCTATCAAGACCCCCACACCAGTATTAACTAACAATTACCTCCCTTTGTTCAACCCAAAACAGAACTAAACATCAACAGATTTTTTACAAAATGCACAACAAAATATCAATCAGCAATCAGTTCAAAATACTATAAATTTCCAACTAAGAAATAATGGAGCTGTGAATCTTTAATCTTCGAACTACTGTCCAAGTTAAACTGCAGAACTGAAGCACTGTTCAAAACGTCTTTTGCACGTAGCTCAGTAAGAGCTAAACAGTTATTTTCACAATATAATGGATGATTTTTATTAACTAAATGAAGTATGTTTTTATGTGTGGCGCTGTGCAAGTCTGTGTGTGCGTGAGTGTGGTGCGTGGAGTTCCTGTAATAAATGGCGACGCCCACGATACTGGAGCAAAACAAGCAGTAGTGGCGGAGTTTACTTCCACGCTCCCCAACTGTAGAGGCAAGGGTTACAACACAGATGCACGTCCGCGCAAAGTGGCAATGGTGTAGTGGAACACAACTACATCGGTAAGGGATTAAACAGCGTAATACAGATGATACAGATGATAACAGACCAAACCTGTAAGCAAATATATAGTCTTAACAGTCTGCCTACAAAACACAAATACTACATAGCATAATACGCCGTCCACCGTCCGCCATCTTGACCTGTTTATGCATAACAACAATGATACTAATACATGATGCTGTGCATACGTTTCAATAATATAATGCAACTCTTGATGCTAATAATTCATATCTTTTCATAAGTACAGACCTTTATATAAATATACATAATCATTACGACCACACTTCAATCACACAGTCCTAATTCATTCCATCCTCATCTTCACCTTCCCTCTCAGCTGTTATAAATACATCACGATTATCTCCCTTCATCCATACTATCTTATCATACTATAATATAAACATGCTCTGCTCATATTAATCACTTCCTTCATCCCTCTTCAGCACAGCACAACCATCTCTCTCCCCATACGTACACCCTCACCCTCTCTCTCTCTCTAACATGCATTCTTGATCGTCACCTTTGACCCACTTAACAACAACAACAGCAACGAAATTTCTCATTCATATACATAATAAGAAAATCATATGAAAATCATACAAAATCAATACATCATTATACATCAAAATACATCCCTTTCCCCCTCATTCATCACCATTCATTCGCGTACGCAGTTTCGGAGCGCTTTGCCACTAAGAAACTGAATTACAGGGTTTTACTCACCGTCTTAGGCCCCGGCTTGTGACACACCTTTCCCCAACACAGAACAACACAACACAGGTGACACAGTGGTTAGTCCTGAGAGTTAATTTCGTGTCTGGCTATTTGCTAGTTATTCTCACAACAATAACAATGACGAGGATAAGGACATCTCAATTCTTCAAAAGACCTTGAGCCTCGGTAGGTGTTCAATAGAGAACCACACCACCTTAGGAAGGAATTCTACATTTATCTCATAAATGGCAATTACAATCCTCCTCACTTTCGGACTCTAAGCATTCTTACCCCGACGAGGGTGTAAGACCTTGGGTGGCTCGAACCAACGATACACACCCTTCCAACACAGACACCTAGTTCTAATAGACACACAGTCACAGGAATACTGCCTGATTAGAGCCGACCTCACGCAAAAAGCACCAAAATCACTCTGCCTTACCAAATGCACCCAGGCCACAAGCAAAACAGTTGAGTTCTCGTCAGTACCCCTATCTTCTTATTCTGCATACCCCTATTTACTACGATACGCACGGGACTTACGGCTATTGCATTCTTTCGTACGCAATAAAGAAAACGGTCAAGCTATCTATGTACACCACAGAAGCGCAACTTCGCACAAAATATAGCTCTCTCTGTTACTGCTGAAACTCGTGTCGTCACACCACCACTGGAGGGAAATTTGGAAAATTATTAAATTTTGGGAGCTGGTGAAGTAGACGTCAACACCATCACCATCACCTTCAACTCAGCTGTGACCGATGCAGCCCCTGAGATCCTATGCATGCACATCCCATAGAAGAAACCATGGATCACACCTGAACTTTTGGAATTGTGTTATAAACGAAGAAAGATAAAAAAGAGAGTTGACGACTACCGAAAAACCAACAACATCCGGAAAGGCAAGCGCACAGCAAATGAGAGCTAGATACAATAGCAATGCCAGAGAATAGAGAACCGCCTGAACAAGAAGAACAGCAAGAAAACCTACCAGACTGTGAAGCGGTTGACAAGTGTTAAAGAACCCAAGGTCTCCACTATCCAAAGCAAGTCTGTCATATTATGCCTTACAATTCAACACATCTTTATTACCACAGGAATGGAAATATTGTACAAGTCTCATCACATTATGTTATATAATGGCTCCACACATCAAGACAGTTATAATGAACAATAATAAGACACAGACTAATATAAGAGGTTCAGAAAGCATAGAATCCGTACGCACATCATCCGTACATAATTTAACTATGCGTTAATTGAGCGAACGCCTCTTGCAGGTAAAAATATTACAGGTAAGAATAGGACTAAAGAATAGGCACTATTATTTCAGTCATAAAAGCCTCGCGCAGTTAAAACACACTCACGCACTACATTTGCCCACTCATCACTGCAGCAGTGCACTCATCCACACAGAACACATCATAAGCAACTATAACAACGAGATAAAAAATACCAAACAGTCCTTGACAAATAAGGTAATACACTCACACTTACAAACACAATCAATGGACATGTGGGTAATAGAATAAAATAAAACATACAAGTTTGATTATAAAAGCAATTAATCAGATAAAAATAAATGATGGGGTTATTAATTTGAGGGTGGTGAGGTGTCCTGAGCAGAGCCATCAGCGTTTGTTGGTTGAATTGAAAAGGGTAATTGCAGTAGGGATGAAAGTGGAACTAAAGCGAACTGTTCGGCACTGCATTGTCCTGAGTCGAACTCCGGACGGAAGACACTGGAAGAGGGGGCACATGGGGTGGGTGGGGTCTTTAATGATGCACATGGCCTTGCTCAGGGCCCTTGTTTGGAACAAATCGCAGAGACGGGGGAGATTTCTGCCTACAATCTTGCTACATGTTCTGGAGATACTGTTAAGAGAATTTTGGTTTTTGAGATTAAGAGACTGATAGAAACAGATGAACGAGAATGTTAACACAGACTCAATGAAAGCAGTATAGCACTGCTGCAAAATTCTTTGCGACACCATCAGTGAACGCAGTTTGTACAACATATACATCCTCTGTCTGCACTTCTTGAACACTGCCTCAGCGTTAGCTGTGAACTTTAACTTATCGTCAATGAGAATGCCAAGATATCTATAGGTGTCTACTCTTTCTACCTCTTCTCCCTTTAACAAGAGTGCCGGCAAATCTGTCCCATTCCGCCTAAAGTCCACAACCATTTCTTTATTTTTTTTTGACATTCAGTTCAAGATGGTTCCTATCACACCAGTTGACAAAAGAGTTGACACTTTGCTCGTAACATGTCACAGAGTCTGAAAGGTCGACAACAGCAGCATCATCAGAAAATTTGATAATATGTGTGTCATCTCTGGAAATTTGGCAGTTGCAGAAGAACAAGAAGTCTTGGATAGATGGACAGAGTACTGCTCTGAACTTTACACACACCAAACGGAGACCCATCAGTTCTAGCATGTCCCCAGAACAGAGAAGAGGAAGAAATCTTCCCAATTCTCCGAGAAGAAGTTGAGGCAGCAGTGCTATCACCGAAGAAAGAAAAGTCAGCGGGAGTGGATAAAATACCATCGGAATTGCTTCAAGCAGGAGGATTAGCGATGATTGACCATTATCTGTGCGATGATTGACCGCATGTGCGGAGTGGCCTACACCATAGACCCACTCGCATGTCATCACTTTTCCTAAAAAGGGTAACCTTCAGAATTGTGAAAATTACCGCACCATCAGCCTCATCAGCCATCCAAGCAAGGTCCTCCTGAAAAAACAATACTCAATAGGTCGAAACCCAAAGATGAACAACAAGCAAGATTCAGGGCGGGGCGAAGTACCACTGAACAGATTTTCAACCTCAGAATAATCTGCGAGAAATACCTACAGCACCAACATCTATAGCATGTGTTTCTAGACTTCAAGAAAGCGTTTGTCCGGGTCTGGCATGCAGCTCTGTGGGCAACCATGAGAGTGTGCAACATCAGCCCTAAAATTATTGAAGTCATCAAAAGCCTGTATAACAAGGCTTCCAGTGCAGTCCTCCACAACAGCGCCATCGCGAACTGGTTCAGAACAAAAATCGGTGTGCGTCAACGATGTCAACTCTCTCCAACACTCTTCAACACATTGTTAGAGCGCATCATGTCAGGTGCCCTTACAGCTCACCAAATCACAGTCAGCATATGGATTAGATCAATCTTCAACCTCCGTTTTGCGGAAGACATTGATGGATTGACTGGAGAGGAACAAGAACTCGAACTGCTTGTACATTGGCTTGACACCACCTCCAGAGACTATGGAATGGAAAAAAGTGCAGAGAAGACCAAAATGATGACCAACAACAACAATGGCATCAACATGGACATCAAAGTCCAAGGCCAATCCCTCAACACAGTGCATAGTTTCAAATATTTAGGAGCAATTGTATCAGATAATTGGTCCCGACAAGAAGTCCTCTCCAGGATCGCACAAACAACTACTGCCCTGACAAGGTTGAAGCCCATTTGGAAAGACAGGACCATCAGTCTACATTCACAGGTAAGGCTGCTGCGCTTTTTGTCATCTCCATCTTCCTATACGCTTGCAAAGCATGGATTCTTACAGCAGATCTACAACGAAGAATACAAAGCATGGAGATGAGTTGCTACAGAAGATTTCTGGGCATTTCTTATACCCAGCACATCACCTACAACGAAGTCCGAGAAACCATCATACAAGCCATTGGATAACACGATGACATGCTCACAGTGGTGAAGAAACGGAAACTCGGATGGTATGGCCACGTCACCCGAGTACCAGACCTTGCAAAGATCATCCTTCAAGGCACGGTGCAAGGAGGCAGAAGAAGAGAGAGAGAAAGAAAAAGAGGTGGGAGGACAACATTTGAGAATGGACTGGCTTGACACTGAGCGGAGCCATAAGGTGCAGCTGATGACAGAGAAAGATGGAGTATGCTGGTTAAACGATCATCTGTGGTGCACCAACGACCTTTGAGTTACGGGACAGGATAGGATAGGAAAGGAAAGGATAGGATAGGAAAGGATAGGATAGGAAAGGATAGGATAGGAAAGGATAGGATAGGATATTCCCTGACTTAAAATCTACTGATGCTCATGTCCTAGGCGGGTGAGTGTCAGTTACACAAAGCGTCAGACGATGCGTAGCGTATAACGATGCAAGATGGCGCCTAAGATGAGTTGGGGAAGATTTTGTATTGGCTAGTCGTCGTCGTCGTCCTCTTCCTCACCATCGTATTTTTTAAACATTCTTCTTCTCTGTTTTTGCCTCCTCCCCCATCCTTCTTCTTTTTCTATTCTATCTTCTTCTCTTGTTTTTCTTTCCTCCTTCTTTCCATTCTCTTCCTTGTGTGTGTGCGTGAGAGAGAGAGAGAGATAGAGAGAGAGAGAGAGAGAGAGAGAGAGAGAGAGAGAGAGAGAGAGAGAGAGAGAGAGAGGGAGGATGAGAGGAAACGTGTGAGTTTGTATGTGTGTGTGTGTATGTGTGAGACAGACAGACAGACAGAGACGGGCAGAGACATACAGATAGAAAGAGAGCAGAGCCGACAAAGCAGGGCAGGGCAGAAAGTTAAGAAGAACAACAAGAACAAGAAGAACAACCAGAAAGAAGAAGAAGAAAAACAACAACAACAACTAAGCTTACCTACTACTACTACTACTACTACTACTACTACTACTACTACTACTACTACTACTACTACTACTACTACTACTACTACTACTACTACTAATAATAATAATAATAATAATAATAATAATAATAATAATAATAATAATAATACAAGAAGAAATAAGAACAATAATTTATTCCAGCCAACAGTGTTGGACTCAATGTGCATATAGCTATTGCTAAGGGTATGGTTGGCGAATACACATAGTCTCCTCTCTGAAAATCCTTATCGGGAAGAGAGGGGACTATAAACTGATTAAAAAAAAAAAAGTCCTTTGTAGAAGATATTTGTTTGGCGAGGATGTGAGAGGTAGTGGTGAAGAAGGTGAGGTTGTGTGTGTGTGTGTGTATGTGTGTGTGTGTGTGTGTGTGTGTGTTTGCGTATGTTAGGGAGGGAGAATACTTGCAAATGTGTGTGGATGCATATGTATGCATGTGTATGTATGTGTGTGTGCCTCTGTGTGTTTCTGTCTGTCTGTGATTGTGACTGTGTGACTGAGTTTATTGTCAGTGCTCATGCGTTCGCGCATGCCTGTGCATCTGGTCAAATCCAGTTCGAAAACACGGACCCCAAGTTTCAAAACCTTTAATACAAACGAGCCGTATTGCAAAAATTTTCCTAGGGTCGATTATTACTAGATCGATATCAACATCGAGATCAGTCGTAACTCACCCCAGCCCACACAAAGTACGTGTGTCTGTTACGCAAACCCAGAACTTAAACTAAAGGAAGATGGAGCCGTCTGTCGTTTTGTTAATTACGGTAGCATTTTTCACAACTGCGAATAGACGTTAAATGAAATAATTAAAGAAATAAATAAAAACGGCAGTCATCTACATCAGCAAACTGCGTAGCTGAGACTTGCAGAGGCTTGCGTTTGCCTCTGGGTGTGTGTGTGTGTGTGTGTGTGTGTGTGGGTGTGTGTGTGTGTGTGTGTGTGTGTGTGTGTGTGTGTGTGTAAGGGGGGGGGAGGGTGTGTGCGTTAAGCGAGGTGAGCTAGCTTGCAAAAACAGACTAGATGCCGCGCTATACAAATATCCAACTTTATTATTATTATTATTATTATTATTATTATTATTATTATTATTATTATTATTATTATTATTATTATTATTATTATTATTATTACTTCTACTACTACTACTACTATTACTACTACTACTACTACTACTACTACTACTACTACTACTACTACTACTACTACTACTACTACTATTTTATCATTATTATTATTGTTATTGTTATTATTATTATTATTATTATTATTATTATTATTATTATTATTATTATTATTATTATTCCTATCCTATCCTGTCCCGTAACCCGAAGGTCGTAGGGGCACCACAAATGATCGTTTAACCAGCATACTCCATCTTTCTCTGTCCTCAGCAGCCCTGATGGCTTCGCTCAGTGTCAAACCAGTCCATTCTCGAATGTTGTCCTCCCACCTCTTTTTCGGTCTCCCTCTTCTTCTACCTCCTTGCACTGTGCCTTGCAGAATAGCCTTTGCAAGGCCTGATGATCTGGTGACGTGGCCATACCATCGGAGTTTCCGTTTCTTCACCACTGTTAGCAGGTCATCGTGTTGTCCAATGGCATGTGTGATGGTCTGTCGGACTTCGTCGTTGGTGATGTGTTGGGTATAAGAAATTCCCAGAAGTCTTCTGTAGCACCTCATCTCCATGCTTTGTATTCTTCGTTGGAGATCTGCTGTGAGGGTCCATGCTTCGTTATTATTATTATTATTATTATTATTATTATTATTATTATTATTATTATTATTATTATTATTATTATTATTATTATTATTATTATTATTATTATTATTATAGTGTTTAGAGGCCAACCTTCGCCTCGGAGACGCTCATCTCCGCTGTACTAAATCAGCTATGGATATTTTCGTGGTGTGTTGTTGTTGTTTTTTTGTTGTTTTTTTAACCTTAACACACGGAATTGTCGAGACACTTATTACCTTGTAAAGAAAATCAACATTAAAATCATAATAATAATAATAATAATAATAATAATAATAATAATAATAATAATAATAATAATAATAATAATAATAATAACAAATAAATAAATAAATAAATAAATAAATAAATAAATACAGGATGCTATTCTGCGCTTTTCCCTCAATCCAACTCAAAGCGACCTGAAGTTGTTTTGGTTGCTTTGTATTGTGTTATATTGAGTTGTGTTGTTTTGCGACGCATTGTATCGAGTTGTGTTGCGTTGCATTGTATTGTATTGTATTGTATTGTATTGTATTGTATTGTATTGTATTGTATTGTATTGTATTGAGTTGTGTTCTTTTGCGGTGCATTGTATTGTGTTGCGTTGCGTTGTATTGTATTGTATTGTATTGTATTGAGTTGTGTTGTTTTGCGGTGCATTGTATTGTATTGAGTTGTGTTGTTTTGCGGCGCATTGTATTGAGTTGTGTTGTTTTGCGGCGCATTGTATTGAGTTGTGTTGTTTTGCGGTGCATTGTATTGTATTGAGTTGTGTTGTTTTGCGGCGCATTGTATTGAGTTGTGTTGCGTGGCATTGTATTGTATTGTATTGTATTGTATTGTATTGTATTGAGTTGTGTTGTGTTGTTTTGCGGTGCATTGTATTGAGTTGCGTTGCATTGTTTTGTATTGTATTGTATTGAGTTGTGTTGTTTTTCGGTGCATTGTATTGAGTTGTGTTGCGTGGCATTGTATTGTATTGTATTGTATTGAGTTGTGTTGTTTTGCGGTGCATTGTATTGAGTTGTGTTGCGTTGCATTGTATTGTATTGAGTTGTGTTGCGTGGCATGGCATTGTGTTGTTTTGTATTGAGTTGTGCTGTTTTGCGGTGCATTGTATTGAGTTGCGTTGCATGGCATTGTGTTGTATTGAGTTGTGTTGTTTTGCGGTGCATTGTAGTGAGTTGTGTTGCGTGGCATGGCATTGTGTTGTTTTGTATCTTTGACAAGGAAGTTCTTGTTTTCGTTTTCAACGGCCAAAAAGGACCTGATCCAAAGTAGGCTTTTGGACAAATAAAATTTCTGTTGTCTTATTTCTTACGACTGCTCATGGTCTTACTTTAACAAAGAGTTTTACTAAAATCAAAAATACTTGGCTGTTAAAACAGGTAAGTCTATCTGTCATCTTGACAGCTCCCCAACATTATAAAATTATGTATTGCTTATCTTATAACAATCAGTTTAAACACAAGCAAGAAGGTTATCATTTATTGTCGGTCTTTTCTCGTCTCGGTGATTACACCCACCCCCATCTTACCCCCCTCCCTTCCCCCCTCTTCCTCTCCTCTCATCTACCCCTGTCGCCCTTGGGCCGTGACAAAAGGCGAAACCGAAATTCTTTTACAAATAGTTCTCCCTCCTCCCCCCACCCCCTTCTCAGTCCCCTTCCTCACCCTCCCCCACCACCACAACCCACACCCACCCGTCGTAAAACTGTGAAATGGGCAAATAAGTATGGTATAACTGTATTTGAACGAGAGCACCAAAAGCACCGCCACCTTGACCTTCTCACCCTGGCCTTGACCTCCAGTCCAAGTTGACCGTGGTTAAAACTATAAAAGTCCTGACTTACTATGTGGGACAGTCTAAGTGAGCGTCAACAGTCAGCATAAAAAAGATGCCATTGTATTGTCGTATTAAAAGGCTACTTGTTGGATCTAGCCACAGGATTAAGCTAGATGGGTAGATCGTCGATCACGCAGTGGTAGATATGGATCCCTCGATAGCGCAGCGGTAAATAATACTCAGCTATTTTATATCATAGAGACATACTACTGCTGCCGCTAAGGCTATACATGTAGAAGATCCGGGTGTTTTTTTGCTTTCAAAGATCCATTCTACTTGGTTAAAGACCATGTGATCTCGTTGACAAGATGGCAATGTGAGTATCAGAGAACGCACGGGCTTCGCGCAGGCTTGAGATTCCATTAATATTGCAGCAACAATCTGTTTCTCCTTTGTACCGCTTCAGCAAACAAACCGAACAGCCATGTTCTCGAGAAAAGCAGCCACCGTCGTTGTCCCAAAGCTTATGAATAGACCTACATCAGTGTCAGATTGTCGCTGAAATACACTTATGTCCCTTGCGCTCTCTCTCTCCCACCCACTGGCTACATTAGTGTGAAACATTCACAGGATTAACTTACCTATCCTTGCCTATCCTATCCCGTAACTCGAAAGTCGTTGGGGCACCACAGATAATCATTTAACCATTACTCCATCTTTTTTTTTTCTGTCCTTAGCAGTCCTCATTGCTTCACTCAGTGTAAAGCCAGTCCATTGTTGTCTTCCCACTTCATTTTCTGTATCCCTCTTCTTCTGCCTCCTTGCACCGTGCCATGCAGGATGGTCTTTGCAAGGTCTGATGCTCTGGTGAGGTGGCCATACTATTGGAGTTTCCGTTTCTTCACCACTGTGAGCACGTCATCATGTTGTTCAATGGCTTGTGTGATGGTCTGTTGGACTTCATCGTTGGTGATGTGCTGGGTATAGGAAATTCCCAGAAGTCTTCTGTAGCACCTCATCTCCTTGCTTTGCAGTTTTCGTTGTATGTCTTCTATGAGGGTCCATGTTTCGCAAGAGTGCAGGAAGATGTAGATGACAAGGGAGCGCAGCAACCTTACCTTGGAGTGTAGATTGGTCGTCCTGTCTTTCCAAATGGGCTTCAACCTTGTCAGGGCAGCAGCTGTTTGTGCTATCCTGGCGAGGACTTCCTGTCGGGACCCATTGTTTCATACAATTGCTCCTAAATATTTAAACTGTCCACGATGTAGAGGAATTGGCCTTGCACTTTGATGTCCATGTTGATTCCATTTGTGTTGTTGGTCATCTTTGTGGTCTTCTCTGCACTCATTTCCATTACAAAGGCTCTGGAGGTGGTGTCAAGTCTCTGTTCCAGCTGTTCAAGTTCTTGTTCCTCTCTAGCCAATCCATCAATGTCACCCACAAAAAGGACGTTGGGATTGCTCTAAAACCCTATGTGCCTTCATGATCTGCAAGGGCATTTTACATGATGCGCTCTAGAAAGATGTTAAAGAAGAGAGTAAAGAAGTGGGATTTTAATGCCTTACCATCTTCATCCACCTCTTTTCTAATAAAATATGGGCTTTTTGAGTATCTTATTCCACTGTCCTATCACTCCTTTGACTTACCCCATTTCTTTTTTTTTAAAAATATATGCTATTTTAAAGGGTCTTAAATTCTGTTTTGAAATAATTAATCTATTTTTACCAATACTCTTTCCTACCACTTCACCCAGCAATCTTTTCCCTAAATAAAAGCATTTCAGTACTTAAGTGTTCTATCATCGCAAATGTAAACACAGTGCCGCTTTTAAACACATAGCTTAGCAAAGAGTCTAGTCAGTGGTATTGTATCACCAGCCTAGCTGTATATGCACAAGTCCTCAGGTTACCCACTGGGGTCGAGTAGCACAGTTGTTAGAATGGCTTACTAGCAAAGGTTCATGGTTTGACCGAACTGCCCAGATTTTTCCCCTTGCCATCAACTGGTTCTCTGGTGCATGAATAATGTGACCAGTACGCTCCTATGTGGTGTGACTATAATCTACAATTATTAAGCTACTCTCCCCCCACCCCCCAACCCCACTCCCACCCATCACCCCCCCTCCTCATCCCACCACCATTACCCCCACGATCTACAACCAAAAATTACCCCCACGCTCTCCAACCTCTCCCCCTCCTAGGAAGTAGGTTATTATGTCAAGCTCTCCAAAACGGGATACGCTCTCCAAAACGAGGGCAAAATGACACGAATTTTATTTGACATGTTAAAGTGGTCTACAAAACCTTGAGTCACACTGTGAGTCAGCACAACGAGACATAACTCTAAGAAAGAACATTCGGCAAAAATGAGAACAAAGCCCAATGATGAGACAGTAGCAAATATCGAGAACAGTAGCAGCATAGACCCATCAAGGAGCGAACTACTTGAGGTGAATTTGGACTGTTAAGTTAATCCTAGTTATAGTACGTTTAGGGACATTTAAGTTAGTATAGTGTTTAGAGAATTATGTATAGAGTAGAGGAAATAAATGTGTGATATTTACTGTTAACAAGTGGCTGGACTACCTATGTTTCATAGCCGTGCGAGAGCTAGTGTGTCAGTGAATCTTTTACACCTTTCTCCCTATCTCTATAACCCTATCCGCACATAGACCGGGCTAAACATATAAATGTATTAAGATTAGTCATAGGGTGATTAAACTAGCCGATCCCAACAGACGAAAAACGAGTAGGTAAAAGCATTCCATTGTGCCGAGCCCAGCAACAACAGACTCACCCTCACTCACATCAGTCCAAATAGATTTATGTTCTAAGTAAGTCTTATTATGGTGAAGAGTGGGATAAAAAATGATTATGTAATTTAAAATGTTTTATGCCGACAATCATTCCACAGTGAAGATCACAAGGATTCCATTTTTATTATACTAAAAATGGTTAATCTCCCATTTCCAATATTTTACTGAGTGTCCATAATTACATACATGTATACATACATACATAGATAGATATTCATTGTTTATAGGGTCCAGCAGACTGCTAAGAGCCGAATCAGGACCACACAAAACTAAAGCAAAATCAGACTAAACATACATGTACACAGTAATTGGTTCAGACTTGATAGCAATGGCTTCTCTATGGAGCTCAATCCTAATGCCATCTGTTCCATTTTCAATTCTTCTTCCAGATCCATGAAGTTTGTTGGTAGGAATCATTCTAAAGTCTATCCACAACGCAAACTTATTTACAGGATAATTTGACAGTTTTGTGTCATGTAAATGGAGGTCTTTAGGAATAAAAGGGGTAATAGATTTATGGGGGCTTCGTTCAAAACAGGATTTAAGACCCTTTAAAATAGCATATACTTTAAAAGAAATAAGGTAAGTCAAGAAAGAGATAGGATAGTGGGATAAGATACTCAAAAAGCCCATATTTTATGAGAAAAGAGATGGATGAAGATGGTAAGATGTTAAAAGCCCACTTCTTTACTCTCTGAAGAGTGTTGGGGAGAGTAGACATTCTTGATGCATGCCGATGGTTGTTCAGGACCAGTTCGCAATGGCACTGGACTGCACTGATGACCTTGTCATACAGGCTTCTGATGACTTCAATAATGTTGGGGCTGATGTTGTGCACTACTATGGTTGCCCACAGAGCTGCATGCCAGACGCGGTCAAACGCTTCCATGAAGTCTACAAACACATAATATGGATGTTGTTGGTGCTGTAGGTATTTCTCACAGATCATTCTGAGGTAGAAAATCTGCTCAGTGGTACTTCGCCTTGCCTGAATCCTGCTTGTTCTTGATGGACACATTTTGATGACTTTAATAATGTTGGTTGGGGCTGATGTTGTACACTCTCATGGTTGCCCACAGAGCTGCATGCCAGACTTGGTCAAACGCTTTCTGGAAGTCTACGAACACATGATATAGATGTTGTTGATGCTGTAGGTATTTCCCACAGATTATTCTGAGGTTGAAAATCTGTTCAGTGGTACTTCGCTCTGCCATGAATCCTGCTTGTTTTTGTTGAACACCAAACAAAATTCGCAAGAGAGACAACATAATCATAGGAACCTAAAATGTCAGGACCTTAACTGCGGAGGGGAATAAAAGAGCTGTCGATGAAACATTTTAGGTACCGGCGAACTGTGCTGGAAAGGCTTAGGAAACAACTACCAACAAAGGCCACAAGCTTTATTTCAGCGGGAGAGATGACAGGCACGAAAACGGCATTGGATTCTTAGTCCACAAAGACATTTTGGCTACGGTCATGAATTGCCACTATGATAGCAACGAAGTCGAGAACTTCTATGAACATCTGTAAGCTGTCCTTGACAAAGTGCCGAGGAAGGACATTGTCATAGCGCAAGGCGACTGGAATGCCAAGGTTGGTCAAGATGCGCACCACAACTGGGGAGACATATGTGGACCCAATTGCAACAACGAGACAAATGACAGAGATCTGAGACTCTTAAGAGTTTGCCAGATACAACAATCTGATACTGGCATCACAACCAGATCGACTACATCATGGTCAAGAAAAATAGATACTCAGTGCTTATAGGGTCCATGGACTAGCTTCAGACCAAGCGTCAACATTGGCAAGATGCGCACTTTTCCAGGAGCAAACATCGGAAGTGACCACGATCTCGTGATGATGTTTTTTCCGGCACTTTTTGAAAAGAGGAAATAAATCAAAGTGGGCCAGGCTGAAGTTCGACCAGGACAAACTGCAAGACCCTGAGGTAGCAGAAATATTCCGACCCACAATTGGAGGGAAATTTGCACCACTGCTCATTTTGGGAGGTGGTTTATATATTCCTTTAGCTCCCAAATATCACTCATTCTCTCAATAATTATCCTCCGCCTCTCTTACTTGACCCCCTTCTCTGCTGTATTATTAAAACATTTATTTATTCGCATTTCTTCTTTGGTGGTCCTGATTCGGCTCTTTGCAGTCCGCTGGTCCCTATAAACAATGAATAACTAACTAATTTCTTCTTCTTCTTCTTCATCTTCAGAATACTGTTTATATTCCGCCGGGACGAAGACATAACTTCTCCACAGTTTTGGGTGGAGCGCAGAAATGGCCTGCTTCAATGCGTGATATTAGACAAGTTAATACCATTCATTAACGCATTTAGCTTAATGATGAATGAGTGGCGAAAATGGGCACAATAAAAAAAATAATTTGTTAAAAAAAATCTTTGTTTAGTGTTGTTGACCTTGACAGCGCTTTCTCTCCGAGGTTTGGTGTTGTCAGAACTCGGTGCGGGAGCGATGTTGCGACAAGATTAGGAGCGAAAAACACAGATTGGAGGGAAAGGGCAGAGGGCAAGCCTCGGATTGTATGCACTCGTACACATACTGCACCCACATGCGCCAATGTGCACAGCTAGTGGTTGGAGAAAGGAGGAGGAAGAGGATTGGGAAGGAGGAGAAGAAGAAGCAAATGGTGGATAGAAGGCTCAAGAAGGATTGAAGAAGGGAAGAAGAGGAGGACGACTTTAGAGAATGAAAAGAAGACGACGATGATGATGACGACGAAGCAGAAGACGATGACGACGACGACGAGGACGAAGAAGAAGAAGAAGAAGAAGAAGAAGAAGAAGAAGAAGAAGAAGAAGAAGAAGAAGAAGATGATGATGATGATGATGATGATGATGATGATGATGATGATGATGATGATGATGATGATGATGATGATGACGGGGGAGAAGTAGGAGGAAGAGATTTAGAAAGAAAGATGAGGAGGGAGTTCGAGAGAAGATGACAAAGACAAATGGAAGACGAACAAGGTCTAAAAAGGACTTCTATGTCTACTTACAAGGTCAGCCATTTTACTGCGTATTACTGTGTAATAAACGCACCCTAAATCGGGTGTTAATACTTAACATATGAACCCGTTTACAACGGCGATAAATATGTCTTCTTTTCAGTTAATGCGTTAGTGATGTCATTATTTTATTTTGTTTTTATTACTGCATATGCTTGTTGTAACAAATGCATCGAAACAAGGCAAGGCAAGGCAAATTTTCTTCCAGAAAAAAAACATTAAGGGCACATGGACACGGTTAAAATAATATACACAAACATGCAAAATAATTAATGATATAACATTTTAGATTAAAAACAAATATATAAATAAAAAATTTTAAAACTATTTATTTATTCAGCGGGATAGCGTGGGGGGGGGAGGTGGCAGGGGGAGGTATTGAGCGGGGAAAAGAAGAAAACAGAACTTGATTGGGGACAACAACTATGAATCATAACTAACAATACAATTCAACCTAAACACATCAATGACAAACTACTGAAATAATTTTTATTACACATAACCTGTCAACATCAGAACAGTATTAATTTTTGACATAGGATAAAAACGTTACGTTTGTTTAATTATTAATTTCATTAGACTTAGAAGTTTTAATAATTCTGACTTTTTGTTAGATGACAATAATTCTTGAAATTTGATGGCATTGGGATATCTATAATAAGAAACAAAGGCCATTAGAATGTCGGAGAGCATCGTGTTACCAAGGATTTTCTTTTACCCACCCAACAAATGGTTTTCACGACTGTTTAAGATTATTTGCCATCCAAAATTGAGTTTATTAATTCATTTTGGACCGGTTATTTAATCGTTCTTAAATAACGCCTTTCCAGTGTAAGAGCTGCACAAGGCGCTGGCAGATACAGGATCTAACTCAGACCACTCGAAGGCGCCATCTTACTACCTTTGTAGGCACGTCGTCTGACAAACCAGATAACGGAGCACAATCCTGGGCGACCGGGGATGGAGGAGAAGGCGCCTAGTGCTTGCTGGGTGTGTAAGCCGACATGCATTTACCATTGCGGCGGTCATCCTGGCTCCGTTGACGCCTGCTCCTAGGAGGCGTTCAGACTCCTGCTGCTGTTATTCCCCCTACTTAACGGGCTTTCCGGGTTGTCCCTTCAGCCTTGTCGGTGGACGCTTTCAGTAGACTGGAGAGATGCCTCAAACTTCATACCTCATCTTTTACATCCTGTGGGCTCCTTGGACTGAGTACCGGCGGCGTTTCGTCGAAAGGCGCCGCGCCGCCCTGAAGCCGGCTACTCTTCCCCCTGGCAGCTCCCCTCTTTCACTATGATCGGGCAACACGGGAATCGTTGTGAAGAGTGGCGATCTCCGGACTGCAGGCGCTCAGCGCATTTGTCTACCCGTTCACATACGGCCTCCTCGTAAGGTCCCAGGGCTCCATCGCCACACCTCCTCGAGTGCTCTTGAGCATCATGACATACCTCCCTTCCCGTCTTAGCATCTGCTTCAACAACTTTGCTACCGCCTCGAGCGTACTGCTTCTACACGACTTTATCATCATGACTTCGCTTTACAGCATGACTTCTTATTCACGTCCCCTATACGCTTAGGTGTCCAGGGACAGAAATCTACTCAACAACCACATTTATGTAGCTAGCTGACACTAGGTTGTGAGCGTCAGGATCTTTAAAGTCCGTGTGAGGGAATGCGTGCGTGCTCAGACCAGACCTCGGATAATGCTCTCATTTGAAGTAGCCTAGTAGGGTAGCGGGGTGTGGGAAGGGGGGGAGGAAGGGACGCTTGCCTGCATTTAAGGATCATGTTATTTAGTTCGGCACGTCAGGACGTCAACCACTTTGGAACCACTACCTCAATAATCTCTCTTAACATCCAAGGCTTCATTTGGTTTGCCGTTGCTTTCACCAACTGAGCCCACTTGCGCCCGAAGAATGCGAGACTGCACGCCTTGCTTTGAGTCACTGAAAGCCCGCCCAGTCCAATGTTTAGCCACGATTCTTCCAGGATGTGAACGAGATTGTAAGGCCATCCTAAAGTTTTCACCCAATTATTTGCTCTATTTAGAGAAGAATTTAAAAAAAATTAGAACAAGCACATTTCGTTCTCGCCCTTCTGTTGAAGGCAAGACGCAAATACACGCGCATGCATGATATATGCATCTTGTAGGCCTAGTTACGCACAAGCTTGTAGGCCCTACGCAGACTCATCTGTCAGTCGACATTTAGCGTACAATGGTTTACGCACATATTATACACACACACACACACATAAACACATGCACGCAGGCACATTTCCAATATAATGTGTTGCAAATGCACGCACGCGCACACAACACACGCACTCTCTAAAATCACACTTATTTTCACTCTTGCTTTCTCTCCCCATTTCATTCTCTCTCGCTCTCTCTATCTTTTTATTCGCTTTCTTTCCACACACATGCACACACTTACACATGCATGCACACACACGCGCGTTCTCTCACACATTACGCATACACACATTCTCTCTGTCTCTCTCTTCACTCGCCAAGCACACACACAGCCACACACACACACATACATAGACACACACGCACATAAACAGACACGCGCGCACATACACACACACACACACACACACACATTCACGCACACTTGTCTTCACCCTTCTCTTACCATTTAGAAGGAATAGAAACCAATCTCTTCTGTCTTCTGTTCGTGAAAGCACACCACAAAAAAAATAAAATGTTTTGCGAATTCTTCAGCAACAAGAGGAAAGCCGTGCCATCACTCAACTCTGTTCCGCCACTGACAACAAGACATGGGTACAAATGCGTTTTCACTTTATTACGCAACCACTTGCACCAAAACCCATCCAGGCAAACCCGACACAGAACAGTGATAGATACTGTATTTATGTCTTATCCCTGTATTTATGTATTTATTTCTGATCCCTGTATTTATTTCGTATCCATGTATTTGTGAATGTATTGCTTAGCGTTGTGTTATGTATTTATTTAGTATAGCTGTATGTATGAATTTACTTCTTAACGTTTATGTGGTTATTATCACTGTATTGATTTCTTATCCTGTATTCATATATTTATTTCGTATCCCTGCATTTATTTCTCAACCTTGTGTTTATATATTTATTTAGCATTCCCGTAATTATGTAATTTATTTCGTATCCCTGTATGTATTTCTTAACGTTGTGTTTATGTATTTATTTTATTTCCCTGTATTTATTTCATATCGCTGTTATTATGTATTATCTCTTATCCCTGTAATTATGTATTTATTTCTTACCCCTGTAATAAAGTATTTATTTCTTAACGTTGTGTTGAGATTTTTATGACTTCTGACAAATAATGGCTTGGGAATACACGACTGTGCTTTCCAACATCACGCAACTATAGTTGCTCTCCCTCCTCTCCTCCATTCAACAAATACAACTTAATAATGGAATTATCGATTTAGCTAGCAGCAGTCATCCCCTCCCACCTAGCCCCTGAACCCTGTACGTGGCGCTGGCTAAATTAATTAGTTGGAACTTTCACAGCTAAAATTATCGCCCTTTCAAATGTCGCCCAATTAAGTCCCTTCGCCTCCTCTCTCTCTCTCTCCCTCTCTCTCTCTCTCTCTCTCACACACACACACACACACACACACACAGAGACAGACATACACACACCGTTCACAGGATGATCTCCTGCATAAATGGCGCTCTTTTTTTTTTTAAATCAGCTCACCTAACAACTTGCTGTATGCGCAGGTCCAAATTAGATCTATAACTTAAAGCTGTGGAATACACCAACTTGCAGCATCAAGCAGCACAATCAAACGCCTCTGCCAACTGAACAGCCCTGTTGATGTAAATTAATGTAGGGTTCTGTGGTGTGTGCGTGTATGTTTTGTGTGTGTGTGTGTGTGTAGGTGGTTGTGTGTGTGTGTGTGTGTGTGTGTGTGTGTGTGTGTGTGTGTGTGTGTGTGTGTGTGTGTGTGTGTGTAGGCTATGTACATGTTTGTGAAAGTCTAAAATCATTTCATCATTGAAAAGACTTTACATTTTAAAACAAAACCCTGACAGACTGCTTTCTTTCAAGTGCTGCTGCAAGCGGCACAAAGGGGAATATGAACCCCACATATATATTAAGAATTTTTTTTAACAGTAATTAAAGAAAGTTTGAACTCATATGGAAAAAAATCAGCAACACCCAACATCCCCATCCAGACGCGAACCCTAGCTCTGCTCGTCAGACCAGAGTTTGCTCATGGCAACCAAAGAACTTACTAGAAGTTCTCTGGGGCAACTGTGATTTCACCCTGATCCCAAACCCCATCCACCACCCCCACATTCCTACAGAAGATCTAAATCAGGATTTATAATTTATCACTAATCTACCACCCACCCCCCACTCCCTCAACCCGATACAGAAAATTGCACCCATGGCAAACATGACGCGTTCAACTGCCGCAAGTTCGGGCACTGTGTAATACCTGATGCAAATACGTTTTGGCACTGCATAAAAGCTGCTGAAATACAAGTTCTGGCAGAACTGTGTAAAAACTGCTCCAAATAATACAAGTTCTGGCACTGCCGGCGTAAAAACTGCTGCAAATACAAGTTCTGGCACTGTGTAAAATCCGCTCCAAATAATACAAGTTCTGGCACTGCCGGTGTAAAAACTGCTGTACATTCAAGTTCTGGCACTTCGTTAAACCTGCTGAAAATGAATGTTCTGGCACTGCGTAAAATCTTCTGCAAATACATGTACAAGTTCTGGAACTGTGTAAAAACTGCTGCAAATACAAGTTTTGGCACTGTGTTAAAAACAAATCTGCTGCAAATACAGGTTCTGGCGCTGCCGGTGTAAAACCTGCTGCAAATACAAGTTCTGGCACTTCGTAAAACCTGTGCAAATGCAAGTTCTGGCACTGCGTAAAATCTTCTGCACATACAAGTTCGGGCACTGTGTAACAACTGCTATAACGCAAGTTTTTTGCACTGCGTCACCATCACTCTTCGAGGAGCATTCTCTGGTTGTCTTTGAATACCCAGCTTTGGCAGCAACTTAAGATTGTTGCAACATGTATAGGCCTATAACAAGGACATTTAATTCAGGTTGTTGCCAAAGGAAAAAGCAAGGAAACAATGGAAAGATTACATGCAGATAGGAGGACTTGGGAGAACATTGGTATGGCCTACTGTAGGTGTACTGTGCACTGATTTGTGTTTTCAGCCTGGTAAGCATGGTGGGCTACTTTCTGTTAAGCATTATTCTTTCTTACCGGGGCATTGTCCTAGTATTATGCTTTAAAAGAACGACGCACTTTTCGTACACGGTCACACACACAGAGACTCACGCACGCATAAACACACGCACGCACACACCCACATACACGAGCACACACACACACGCTCTCTCTCTCTCTCTCTCTCTCTCTCTCTCACACACACACACACACACAAAACCACAAGCACACACAGAGACTGACACCCAAACCTACCAACAACATCAGCAGAAGAAGAAGACAAAGACGACGACGAAAGTGATGATGATGATAATAATAATCATAATGATGGGGATGATGATGATAATGATGACGATGATGCTGATGATGATGATGGCGACGACGACGACGACGATGCTGCTGCTGCTGATGATGATGTAATGCGCCGACCTCCATCCTAGATTAGTCACTCAAAACTACAGGATTCATACACAGCTCAGATACCTACATATATTAGCTTCTGTTTTTCTTTTTCTTTTTTAAAAGTCTGAAACAACTGAAGTAAGCCGACTGACCCTAATAATATATTCCTTTACAAAATGCATAGACCACAATTGTGGTCTATGACAAAATGGCAAGCCATCAAACATACAGCATGGTTGAGGCCAGACATTCTCCCTCGTTCAAGTAGAAAGGGATCCAGTCTCAACCAATCTTTTTTCCTTTTAAGTTTTAAAATGTCTGTTCACACATTTAGGTAATATATAGACATTTAACATTGAACTTTTGGAAAACATTCATTATTAAATCTAAAAACTAAAACAAATATATAATTCTTTCAAAGTCTTCCAAATAGGAGATCTCACAACTCCCGTAACATTTGAATGATACGTAATCTCGTCTACAGAATGCCCATACTCAATTAATTAGGTTACGTCTACATGTATTTTATAACTGGGCATTCGTAAATAAATAAATGAATTTAAAAAAAAATTAACCAACAGTTTAATGTATACTGATATGTTTGTATGACACATACATTTATTTAATCACTTTTATATAGCGCTTTACCAGCTCAAGAGCTGCTCAAGGCGCTGGCCAATACTGGATCTAACTCAAGCCGCCCGATGCACCCACTTGCAGTCTTTAGACGCAAGGTCTGACGCCCAGACCACTGAGCACAATCCTGGGCGACCGGGGATGGGGAGAAGGGACCTTGTGCGTGCTGGGTGTATTTGGGTAACTGGCACTCACCCGTGTAGGACATGAGCGTCAGGATCTTTAAAGTCCATGCGATGAAATGCGTGCGTGCACAGACTAGACCTCGGTTTATATTCTCATCCGAAGGAACCTCTGCGGAATATTTAGCATACCATGCGTTCATTTTGAATTTATATACTAGTAACTTAGAAAGTGGTGTTGAACAATTTAGTATAGTCACACCTACTTCATGCTATTATTACTGTATGGTTAACTGCAGTTTCTAGTAATGAAAACATTTCATGATTATAAGCCTACTTATGTTACAGAATCTGACGTCTTTTTTTATGTTTCCCCCCTTGACTCTCTTCTGTCTCTAACCTCATTCCAATGAATTCCGCATTGAATGGAAGCCAACAGAAATCAACAGTTATCCCTTTAGAAAATAGGCATGGTGTATCACATGTTTAATGTTAAGTCTCGGCTACTTTGTATGGTCAGCAGTTTCATCCCCCCCCCCCACCCCTTAGCTTAAGTTACAACACTACCACCAGTACGCTACAGAATATCAATGTCAAATCAATGTTGCAGCTGTTACATGCTCGGCTCCTATTTTATAGACGGAGTAACAGCTAGATGGGTTTGAACACTTACATACATTGGAGACGTAGGCAGTCTGCACTATAACCAAATTCGAAATTCAGAGTCTGTGTGTAATAATAATAATAATAATAATAATAATAATAATAATAATAATAATAATAATAATAATAATAATAATAATAATACAGGATGCTATCACGCGCTTTTTCTTCAATCGAGCTCAAAAGCGCGGCGATCTGAATGGATCGCTAGTACGGAGGTGGGAATAGAAATACATTTTTATGGTTGAAATGTTAGTTTGACTGCATCCAAGACCATTATTGCATGTGCAATGGAATCACAATTTAGGTCCTTGTCCTGCAGCAACCAACCAACCAACCAACCAACCATGCAACCAAATACTTACTTTTACACGGGTTTTATTTTAGAGAATCGGAAAAAGACAAATTTCTGTTTGGTTGAAAAATAACTCCCTATTGAAAATTGCTTAGAACTTTTGGCATAAAACGGGCATGGGTATTTGGTATCAAGTCTTCTGGCTCGCGCTCCCGCAGTAGGCGACGTACCCGCAGTTATGTAACTTCACTCTTGTTTACCGTCCACAGCTGCATTATGGGTCCAATTACTAGGACAGGATTGTTATCTCCCTTGTCCATAGGTCGCTCGTTTGTACTGGTGGTAATTAAGTCCGTCGCTCTTATGTATGCATTTTCGTTTGCGATGCATGTAATTTGTGTTTATAAGACCTGCCACTCAAATGGTGTTACACGGCGCGTTAGTTTGCAGCAAGTGCGTGTCCTGTGTGGTAGCAATAGCCAGCGCTTTCGGTAGCGTTTTAGAGCTGGATAGAACTGTGCAAGTGAGCAATAAATATGTATGATGCAAGGTGTCCCATTTCTTATTTTAGCGTTCCATAGCGTATAGCGAAGAAGGTTAGGTTAAGGACATTCACACATCTGTCCCTAACCAAAAAACAGAAGAATAAGGAATGAGTATTCACGTTATTGTTAATCCATAAGAAAACCATACACCCTTTTCTTTATGTTTCTTGTGTGCATGCTGTGTATGTGAGTGTGCGTGTGGATGTGCCTTTGTGCGTAAAAGCAGAATCAGAATGAGAACCACGTACACCCCTTTATTATCCCAACAGTAGAAATTCATACTTGAATTTCCTGTTAGTTTTACAATCTACCAATAAATAAAAATCTATGTCTCAAAACTGATTCACTCAACAATGGTTAAAGATCTGCAATATGGTAAAAGTGAACTTATTACATAAGAGTTTCTATGTAATAAATTCTCTGGGCAGGCACACGTGGGATAATGGATGTGTGTTTGTCGGTGTGTTTGAGTGCACAAGTACTAAGTGTATGCATGTGTATAAGTATGAATGTAAAGAAGGCGGAAACACTGATCTAAAATTAGTTCAGTGAGGCGGAAGGCATCAAATGCGCGTGCAATTGCACGCCCATCTAGCAGCTGATTGGTCGAAAACTTACACGCCAAACTGCGCAAGGGCAAATGCACACACATCTGCACGCGCATTTACCTACAAGTCACATTAAAATTTATGTAACGCGGAAAGCGTCAAATACGCGTGCAATTGCACATGAAAATGCTCACGCAATTGCACGCCCATCTAGTAGCTGACTGGTCGAAATCTGTCACGAAAAAACTGCGCATGCGCAAATGCATACCTAGGAGTCACATTAAAACTAGGAATGTGAAATGTTCGGAAATACGTTGTGTGTACCAAAAATGATGTAATGTCAATTGACAACTATTAAAGGTACAATGTAACCCTTGCCACCCACCACCTTCCTTGCCTCCAACCACCGCCTCTATCCTCCCTCCTCCACTCCTCTCCCCTCACCACCACCACCCCTAACTAAATGGTATAATAATTTACTTTGGTTTGCCTAGCTGTAAATAATATGAGAATTATCTTCCATCGCATGCACAACGGTCTTCAGTATCGCCACAGTGCAAAGCTTATGATAGACTGCTACATGCGTTATCCGATGCTTTTTCCGTTCCATGTTTTGTAATTCTTCTTCATTAACATCCGGCGTGCAGTTTGGCGTGTAAATTTAGACCAATCAGATACTAAATTCGCGTGCAATTCGCGTTTGCGCAATATGGAGTGTAAGTTTTCAACCAACCAGCTACTAGATAAGCGTGCAATTTGAGTGTGCATTTTCTCATGCAATTGCACGCGCATTTGATGCTTTCCATAAATGAATGCATGCATGCTTGGGTGCGTGCGTGAATGCATGTGTGTGTGTATAGGCTACCAATTCCGGTATAACACACTTTCTAGTTTATAGAACTGCTCAACTGTCCTTGATACTGTTTAAAAGAACATCCACACAAACAGCCAACACTACTTGTGTGTGTCCAACAGTATCTCAATACAATCATGTGAGAACGTGCTCATAAATCAATGAGTGAATGAATAAGACCCACTGCCGTAGCACAGTGGTACAAACAATTCGGCTGGCACACTGATGACACAGATTCGAATCCCGTGGTGGGCCAGATAAAAGAGGCCATTCTTCACAGTCCATCTGAGCAGTACGATTGCTCTGGCGGGTCAGTGTGGACTTGGGTCCCTACCTTACTCTTGGGATGAGTTATCCCTGTCTGCCGTAGCACCAATGGCGGGTGTGGACTTCATTAAACTTCAGATCAGTGTTCGTTCAAATCAATGAGTTGGAAGGTACACACATACGTACAGACACCAGACAGCGTCCTGACAACACATAATCCAACCCTCTGTGTGTGAAAGGACCCAAGATTGCGCATTTCAGCCTCAGACGAAGACACTTTTGAAATTCACAATGAGTATCACCCCACTAAAAAAAAAAAAGCCCCTCCCCCCCCCCCCCCTTCTCCCAACAATCTTTTAATAGCATCAAGGTTGATTCTAAAAATAATGCAGCGGAGACAGTGTGTATATAGTAGTCACAATTGTGTGTTTAGGTATTAAGGAAGAGGCGACTGAAATTCAAAAAGCTTAGCAGTACAGTTTGAGCAATGATTGCCCATTATATTATCTTTTTTTTAATGTGACAAGTAATGCAATTTCACAAATAACCTCATTGTTCCCTTCCTTCCCCCCACTCCTCCCCTGAGCAAAATAAAACCAAGATCGATCCTTGATAAACTGGCAATGCCCTAACACATCAAGAGTGTAGCTATCATCAGTGTGAGTGTGTATGTATATGGCAGAATGCAGGTCTATGTGTATGTTGGTTATAGATCACCGCGCTTTGAGTCTGATTTAGGAATACGGTGCATATCGCATCCAGTATTATTAATATTATTTATTATGATTGTTAATGCAGATTCGCTGAATGGGTTTACAAAGTGATCTGGAGAGATTATTTAAAGACATTACTGTTTGTCGCACACATTTGGGAGCCAAAAGGTACTCAAAATGTGGTAGGCAGGAAAACTGGCATCTGGGTCCGTGACCCTCATTAAAAGACATTAGCTTATAGACATGAGGGCTGAAGACTGTTAAGTCTACATGCCAAACTATATGGTGGAACTGTGAACCAGTTAATTAATAGTTATACCAATGACTTGCATGATTAACTGGACAAGATTAAAACAGTGATGCTATTGTTTTGGAGATTTAGTCTGCGTGCATGTGCATGCCATGTGTGTATATACGCGAGTGCAGTGTGTATAATATGTGCATGAGCAAGGGCAGCACTGCCTATGCGCCTCCATGTTTGCTGTAGACGGTCTGGTGGTGGTTTGTTTTTGGATTTGTCAGCAACATATGCTACTAATGGCCCAGCGGGGTCTACATTACTTGGCAGAATTTGTTTTATTGGACATATTATTATTATTTTATGTTTTATTTTATTTTTTTAATTATTATTATTATCATCATTATTGTTGTTATGATTATTATTATACACCGCACACCGCAACTATTGTTTTTGTTTTTTGTGTCTGGTTGCCATGCACATGTCCCACAAAAACAGCTTTGTCACAACATTTGATAGAAATCTGCAAGAACATATGCTGTGCCATTTTAACAGTAGTCGTAAAAAAAATAATAATAATAATGACGGTGTGAAAGGTGAACAACTGATCCAGACAATTGGAGGCAAACGAAAACTAAACTAAAACAGAATACATTGAAATAAATAGATAAATAAATAAGGACAAAATTTACAAAAATTAATAAATAAATAAATAACATTATAAATAAACTAATAAGCTGTCTGAGCTCCTAGGTTTGGTACTAATTATAAAAACAATTACGGTCCATAAATTAAATAAAATTAATATAAACGAATTTTATTTTTTAAATAATTTTTTACACTTACCTGGAATAAGTTAGGGGAAAATTTACAAACAAACAAACAAACAAAAAATCAATTAAAAAGACAGAAAGAGAGATGAAGAATGATACAGGGTCTGTGACAGAGTGAGAGACGGGAAAAATAGAAGGAAAGAGAAAGAGAGAGAGAGAGAGAGAGAGAGAGAGAGTGAGAAAGAGAGAGAACGAAACAAAGAAAGAGAGTGACAAAACAAATTTTCATCTAGTTTTAGCATAGTTTATCATTCACACAACATATACACATCACAAAATGCAATGCATCTATGCACACAACTATTCCACTCATTTTTTTTCATTACAAACTCTACCTTTTCAATGCAAACACTAGCTTTTCAATGCAAACACTATCTTTTCCGGAACTTTGCGATAAAGAACCCAATGGTGTCGGCATCACAGGTCCTATCACCGCTATGGGCAAGTCGACTGGGGTCAAACCTCTGCACCAAGCAGCGCTCTGATTCTGATAATGATGAGTACGGCACACCGCAACCTCCTAAGTGTGGAACCTACGGAGAGAAACAAGAACGCACATATTTTACCAGAAACGTTTTCAGCAGAGGTCCAGGCAGATTGGTTCTTGTGTACTGGAGTTTAAAAGGCCCCAAATCGAAGGCTTTGTTTAATTTTGGCAAAAACGGTGCTACCATAAAATTCGCATTGTTATTACAAAAAATGATTATACGGCGAGATATCGTTGCACAAACTAACCGCTACAAATTTGAATGTTCAATTATAGTTCTAAACAGGGAGTGATTTCCCTTGTTTTAAAAGTACATCAATACCAAAGCTGCTTGATCTTTGACCCTATTTGTGAGTGAACCACTCAGGTTGAAGGGTGCTTCTTTGGTGTCTGGGGTAGATTATATCTACTTTAGTTGTTTTTTTGTTTTAGTTTTTGTTTTATTGTTGAGTTTTGGACAGCCCGTGGCATGCCCAAACCCAACCTACCTAATAAGTAATATTAGTTGTGTTTTTGACAATTTGCTGGGGGAGCAAACTGGAATATCCGGCGAAAACCCCCAAGACGCTGCCCGAGTCAAAAGTAAATAATATTCATAGAAACATAACGCCCAGAGGTTGGATCAATCCCACACCAGTCAGGCGCCATTGGTTTCTAGCTTGTGGACAGGACAAGTTATTCATGCCTTAGACAACTCGGCCACAACGCTCGCATCAACCTAAAAAACAAAAAAACTTACAGAGAATTTTTTTTAAAATGGATCTGTCTCTTGTAGGCTTTGGTAGATCCTATTTTTAGCGCAAGAATGCTCGCTAGCTATTGCTATTAATAGGCACCAAACTGACTTTATTCATTTAAAAAATAACTATATTTTCGAGGAAGTTTTTTTTTTCTTTAGGGGGAGGGGGGAGTAGAGAAGGTGGAAAGGGGGAGGAGGTGGGAGGGGGGAGGAGGTGGGGGTGATAACCTTATTTTTGTAGTAGGGCAACACTCACTGTGAAGGTAAAAAAAGGATCTGTGGAGGTGGGCGTGGTCAATTACATTACATTACATGATTATTGCTTTAGGTCCAGCGGACTCTTGCGAGCCAAATCAGGACCGGACAACCCCCGATCCGCATAAAAGATCTGCTGAAACAACCCTAGTGGTAAAACTGAAAGCTCTCCACCAGCCAGTCACTTTACAATAAAGACATCCCACGCAGGGGACATTGAGGCTGTACTCTAATTTATCGAAACCCCGTTTACCAAAACAAAATAGAATACAAACATCATTATAAATTATCAACAAAACACATACATATAAAATGCCTACATTGCTAAATAATAACATCATAGGAAGCCCTAGTGACCACCTGGCAGAAAGCGTCCAATATTCCCAAGCTGATCCAACAGACCTCATACACAAACAAGGAGTCTTGTCCCGGAAGAGTTTTCAAGAAAAAAGGTAGGTGACTGGTCTAGCGAAGAAGAAGATAGTATAGCAGATTGATAGAACAGAGCAGGAATGAGAAAGAACAAATGAGAAAGACAGCGACAGTGGGAATTTAAAGCACTAAATTTCCAGAAAGTGGGGATACTATTTATACTAAAACCCCCGGCACCCCAACGGGGGTGGGCGTGGTCAATGTGGATCTCTTTAAGGGTGAACGATTGGGGTTATAATCTTCGGTTTTCTCCGTCTCTACAAGCTCAGTAGAAGTCACGTGAGCTCAGCGCACGTAAGACATAAGACCAAATGTCAGACGATGGGGCCAACATGAGCTGCTGTCGGCACGACGAAATGAAATCTGAGATCAACAATTAAATTCTCCCACTGTAAGACTTGCAAAACATTTGTGTTGCATGCCAATGCAGTTCTGTTCACAAGCGTCATTAGCCAATCTAAATAGGGGGTTACTTTTCAACCACACAGGGTATATTTATTTTATTTTTAATCTGGTGTGAAAACGTCCCAAAAGTTACAATACCTGGGGTTCCAACGTCATTTCTGGAAAGGTTTTCAACAGCCAAGCCACTTGTTCTTCATTTTCTTCCCTCGTGATTGTACAGGTGCTATAGACCAACGCACCGCCTGGCCGTACTAAAGACACCGCCTGCAAGCACAAACAAACAAACAAACAAACAAACAACATTATTAGGACCTTCCAAGAAAGGAAGACACTAAACAAATTTTAATCAACAATTATACATAACCTGAACTTGATCTTACCTTCGACACACAGACCTGAAAATGAAAATCCAAACTTCAAAATCCACGACGATATTTCCTTCAACCTTTAGCTCTAGACCCAACGCTGTAGCTCAGCGGTAGAGAGGCACGGTGGTCTAATGGTAGAGCTTTGGCTTGCAGATCTGAAGGTCCTGGGTTCGAGCCCTGGCCGGGCAATTGTGTTGTGTCCCTGGGAAAGAAACTTTACTCCCGTTTCCTACTCCTTCGGATGAGAGTATAAACCGAGGTCTAGTCTGTGTCGCATGCATTCCATCATAACGGACTTTAAAGATCCTGACGCTCAAGTCCTAGACGGGTGAGTGCCGGTAACAAGAACACACCCAGCATGCACTTGGTCCTTCTCCCCCATCCCTGGCTGCCCAAGATTGTGCTCAGTTGTCCGGGCGTCAGAGTTAGATCCTGTAATGGACAGCGCCTTGAGCAGCTGTCGAGTTGGTAAAGCAATATATATATATTTAAAATTTTTTTTAAAAAAAAGTGATTAGAGTGCATCATTCGCCTGCTGCACCGTTAACCCAGGTTCGAATCTCATGGAGGGCAAGGTAAAAGTGGTATTTTCCACTGTCCGTCTGGCAGTTGACAGTTGCTTCAAGCCCCTTACCACCCTTTCCATGGAATGGTTATCTCCCGTCTGCCATATCGCCAACAGTGTGTAGATAGAGAGGTATTACAGGGTCCAGTGGACTGCTAAGAGCCGAATCAGGACCACAAAAAAAATATTCAAAATCAGACTAGAATGTTAACATTAAAAAATGATAAAAAGGACATAAAACTAACATTTCTGATGAAATCTAACCAAGTATACAAACAAGATGATATGACATATATGCGATAAAATAAACAGACATCACGTACAAATGTAAACAGGTTTTGACCATTGCAAATTTTTTAGGTCTCATTAAAAGGTATCGAACCAAAATAGATTTATCCGTCATCAGCCAAATCAGCACATTCAGACATAAAATGGCGGACGGAAAAGTATTTGTCACATGCAAAGCACCGCCGTGGTTCTTCTCCTTCCAAAAGGAAACTATGGGTGACTTAAGTATGCCCCATATGAAGGCGAGCCAAAAAAAGTTTCTTCTTTGCGAGTGGATGCAAAGTTAGACAAAAACAGCAGACAAATCTGGACGATTT
The DNA here is from genome assembly GCA_036898135.1 of Oncomelania hupensis. Taxonomy (NCBI): domain Eukaryota; kingdom Metazoa; phylum Mollusca; class Gastropoda; order Littorinimorpha; family Pomatiopsidae; genus Oncomelania; species Oncomelania hupensis. Next base: position 16,816,943 of record CM072511.1, read on the forward strand.
TGAAATAATTTGTTATTGATTTGATTAGACCATTCAGTCTGCCAGAGCCGTTTACAATAAGAGCCAGTCATGCAACACAGGTCAAAGTATGGAGCAAACTGGAAAATCTCTGAAGGAACCAATGGTAGGTGTAGATGGTAAACTTCCATGTTCTTTCATTTCAAAGCTGCTCTGTAAAATATATATATAAAACAACACAAGATAATACAAGGAATAAATGAACAAATAAAGGCCAAAGGCTTACAGCTGTCAAAAGCATGCGCTGAAGTTTAGGAAATGAAGCCAGACAGATGGCAGACATTTTGTTTTGAGCCGACGGCCGCTGACCCAGCGCACTGCAGGGTCCATCCAGCAACACAGCATCAAATGAACTGGGTGGATAGGGTGGACCTCCACTTAATCCTGCAAACAACACAGTCTTTGTTTTAGTAAAACTGTCATACACCATATAATAACGCAGCGTTTTAAAGAAGTTGAGCGATTTTAGATTAGTACAGTACAGCAGAAACGTAAGTAGTAGTAATAATAATAATAATATTAATAACAATAATAATACTGGATGCTATACACACCTAATTTCTAAATTAGACTGGGTGCACTGCAATCTGTAACCAATATACATGCTCACATGTTACACATAAGCACTCTCGCATTCTCCAAGAACATATGTTCATTATTCTAACATGTGGTGTAAAGACATGGAGAGATAGCTATTAGAAGCCGAAAAGGAAATCGGTTTGGTATTAACATTTTTTTTTTTTTTTAGATTGACTGCATCCAATACCATTATTGAAGGGAAGGAGGAAACCAAAGTACCCATAGAAAACCCTCAGTGACCTGATAAGTCCGTTTGTGAGCACGTGTGTGTATGTATGTGTGTGTGCGTGAGTATGCAAGTGTGTGCGTGAGTATGCAAGTGTGTTTATGAAAGTGCTTGTGCATTTATGTGCATGTACGCATGTCAGTGTGTCTGTGTGAGTGACTGGGTAGGTGTGAGTATAGGTGCAGCATACTTGTTTAGGTGTCCCAAGTCCCACCTGCATCATCCCTGACAGCTTTCCGGGCATCACAAACGTACGCTTCAACACAAGTCAGCCCCATTACGCTGGCGCTGTTTGTGATCTTGGCTACCTTGTCCTCCGTTTTGTCCATTGCTATTAGGCGACCCTGAGAAAAAAAAAGGAATAATAGACAACTTTAATAGCTGAAAATAACTGAAAAAGACAGTATCAACAGTCATAACAAATAATAATAATAATAACAATAATAATAATATTAATAATAAATGGATGTTTTATGCGCATTATTCCTAAATCAGACTCAACGAATGGCAATCTGTCAACATGACTTATGCTCACATGCACACACACATTCTTAAATGCATAACAAACACACATTCCTTGTTATAACAGGTTGTGCAAAGTCAAGTGGCTACTTGAATACCGAAGAGAAATGAAATTTTTATTTTGGACATTGTTAGCTTGACTGCATTCATTACCTTTATTGAAGGGAGGGAGGAAACCAGAGTACCCCGAAGGAAAACTCTTGATGACCTAGTCACATAAGTTTGCTGTGAACCAGCCACATTTATTAATTAACCTGCTTCTCCAAAATTGAATTTAGTGGAATGTCAAATCCAAAATGTATTATAGACAAAACAGTTTATTTACAGAATTTGAAACAAAACACTCTACAAGTAAGTAAGAACAATTTCAACTTACCTGATTTTTCATCAAGCAAGCCAAATGAGTTGTTTTTCCTCCTTGAAGAAAAAAAAAGACAATACCTTTAAAAGCAACAACCACTACAATTAAAATAAATAAATAAATAAATAAACACAACCACAAAAATCGACTACACATACAAGGAAGCATGCCTGCAGGCACACACACGCACAAACACACACCAACTTCAACAAACCACATGCAGCAACTGTCTATGGGTTAACAATCAAAGGGAAATAACCAAGCTCATCAAAAGGTTTAATATATATAATATTCTGTTTACAAAGGTGGATACAAAGTGCGACATACTGGCTTTCCAAGTGCTTCTCCATGAACTAAAAGAGCTCAAATGCAGTACAATTTCATTCATAAAGTCTGGTTCCCCTGACGCGTTTCGATCTTTACCAAAAGGTCTCATCAGAGAAGGTTTGGCCAAAGACCTTATTACGGAAAGACAGGGAACATCCATTATGTCCTATACAAAAATGCGAGACGCTCTCACGGATTATTTCCCTTTGCTCGGGCTGGCTATATTTCACCATCTGCTATATGAATGATCTGTGCGTGGTAACTTATTGAGCCTATGCCATTGCAAAAGGACATTTTTATGGCAACGTTTGTAAAAACCGAACTTTTAACCATCATTATTATTAACATTCCGCTACTGCTGTCTTTTTTTTTGTTTTTGTTTACTTATTGACATTTATTAGGTGCTTTTATGCTGCTTATGTGTGTATGTCATAGGTTCGTTTTCTGCCCTGGAATTTATTATTTTTTAATCAACGACAGATATTTTAAAATTAAAATATGCATGACAGACTGTTTCATTTATCCGAAACTGTAAATCCGTAATCGTGAGAAAGAGAGAGAGAGAGAGAGAGAGAGAGAGAGAGAGAGAGAGAGAGAGAGAGAGAGAGAGAGAGAGAGAGAGAGAGAGAGAGAGAGAGAGAGAGAAAGAGAGAGTGAGAGCTCTGTCATTCAATCAATTAATCACAATAAAGCACAATAACAAAATGTTTCACTAATAGTGTGAATTTAATTTATATCAGGTGTCCCCCTACCCCCCAACCCTCTCACCTCCCACATCATTGGCTTAATAACATCATTCACTTCATGGAAAATAATTAATTAATCAGACAGAACAATCAGAACCTACTGGCTAGACTACAACATTCCACGCAATATAGATCTAATGCGCAGAAATTCACAGATCATAACAAGGACTGAGTTTCTACATTACATTTTTTTTCCCCGTAAGGTTTACTCTCAAACGAAAAGTGATTACAACAGATCAAGGACCATTTTTGTGCCTAGGTAAGGGGTTATTTTGCACAGTATTTGATCACGAGGAGAAAACAGGCTTAGTCTAATTTAACTTGTTAACATAAGCAGTTTGACGAAGCCAAACTGCCAATCTGACATCTACTTTTGAAATATAAGCACAAATATAGTCAAACAACCTAGCAATAACGTAAACAGTGAGCGACCTGTTGAACATAAACTGTCAGCAAGCAAACTGTTTTGGATTTAGCACATAGGTATAACATGAATCATTCAAGCCGCTCTCCGATTGTTTTAACACTAACAACACTGCAGCGGTCTTAGTTTAGGCCTACATAAACACAAAAAATGAAGTTTTTCAATTGCAATTTACCTTTCTTTGTCTTTTAGAAATTTGAAAAAGGACTTGCCAACACAACTTTTCTTGTATCTGGCATTATGGCAATTGATAGCTGTGCAAAAGTCACCGCCCTGTTTCACTCGGTCGCCTTTTGACTTTCTGCCACGAGCCATTTACAGCATGTCGACAAGGGCGCATAACTCGTACATTTCGTCTCGCGGTTCTGTACCAAGTTCGCCCTCTTTCTATCATAAGCTCTTTGGTTTGGCCTTGAATGCTTTGACTACACTGAGTGCAGTCTGCATGTACTGCATGGGTAGTCACAAAGACACTGTTGAGAAGTTCACTGTAGGAAGAAGCCAGTCGCAAATTAACACACACACACACCCAGTTGCTAGGGCCGACCGAGAGAATGACTTTGAAAAAGGTTTTCAAGAAAAACAGATATACGTAATTAAAACAAATATATCTAAATAATTTATTTTTTTTAAATACCGCAAATATAAAATAAAATGAAGATGGAATACAGATAAAACTAAATTAAATAAAGCCGGAATAAGAAAAAATAAATAAACAGCAATACAAAATAAAACAAAAAGAATACAATTTAAAAACAATAAAATAAAGTACTTTTAAAATAAACGCACCAGGAGCTGCGCACATGTCCAGCACAGTCTGGCCAGGCTGAGGATTCAGCACATGACCACACAAGATGGATGGCAGATTCTGGGGAAAGATCCTGTCTGGCAAAATGTTGGACAGTGACGGCGCTTGGTACAGAGCTTCAGTCATGGCTATTCCTATGCCCCTGAAACACAAAGTAAAGAACACATTAAAAGAAAACAACATAAATAAAAAAAAGCTGATTAAAATCAAACATAAGGTGACATAAAATATCTTGAAAGGGCAGACCACACATAGATATTTATTTTGTGTGCGTGAACAGACTTTTGGCGCTGTCAGGCTAGTACTAAGGTTATGTAAGCATTTGGCATACACCTACACACAGCCTATACTTGATAGAGCTCTGACACTCAGTTAGCGTCAAGGTAGCCTGTTTAGTGGAAACCGGTCTACTTAAAACCCAATATTCAAACAAGCAGTATCACCCAATAATTCCTCAATAATTCAAGTGGTTGAAGTGACAGAATTGTACGAGGCAAGGCAATGTACAGCAGGAATGTCTTTAAGGTTCAAACCTTGTCAGTAGTTAATTTATCCCTATTATCTCATCACCCATTTCAGGCGTGAATGTCAGTTCATGCGCTCTATCTGGGGTGAATCAAAAAGAACAATCCTTTCACAGTGATTTCGAGACCAAAGTGCACTAAATGAAATTTCTAATAAACCACTGCAGTGAACAGAAAAGCTTTACCTTAATATGATAAACGTTAGATTTAGATTTAGATTTTAATGCTTTATTGTCCCTTTTTATCGGGAAATTCTGGGCCGCCTCCCCTGTGGAAGGCGTAGTCGCAGCCTGTGGCGCGCCCAAACCCAACCTACCTAACATTAGTTGTGATTTTTGAAATTTAGAAATTCTTTAAATGTTTTGAAATTTTTGAAATTTTGCTGGGGGAGCAAACCGGAGTACCCGGAGAAAACCCCCGAGATGTTGCCCGAGTCGAAAGTAAATAATATTTGGAGAAACATAACGCCCCGATGCAGGATCGAACTCACACCTGTCAGGCGCCATTGGTTTCTGGCCTGTGGACAAGGCAAGCTAGTCCCGCCTTAGCCCACTTGGCCACAACTCTCGCTCAACTGACCAATGTAAGAAGTACATTCAAGGCAAGCAATACTGAGCAGACTTACAATTATAATGAATGATTGCAAATCAATGTAGTGATGGCAAATCTACCTCAGACTGGAAGCCGGTACACAGAAGAGTTCTTCTCGGCTGACTTGAGAAACGCCTGTTCCTACATAGAGTTTCCTCCCTTGGTAAACTTGAGTGAAACCTCGTAAACATTTGCCATCCAAATCAGCAAACACCGCCACTCGACTGCCTGCTTGCATACCTGGCACAAAGAAGCTGCCAATACAAAGATCATTATTTCTGAAAAATAAAAATAAGGGTCACAGTGGGTGCAGAAAATGAATAAAGCAGCAAAATAAATTTAAAGCAAAAGAAGAAATTTCAAGAATGTGAGAAAAGAGAAAACAAATTCATGGCACCTAGGTCTTCAGCTTTCCAAAGAATATGACAAGTAATATAAACGGTCTTTGTGCTTGCCAAGCCACCATTTTAGTTTTTAAGCACTGGAGTATTGTGATTTCTGTTTCAAATGCAGGCGCTTACTTGGCAGCGCTCCCAGAACACCTCGCTTGAAGACATCAGCCCCACGAAAAACTGCCATGCCACAAGAGACATCAACAATCACCTCCATCTCTGCCTACAAGGGGAAAAAGAATACAACTTGGCATTAACAATGCATACAATGCATACCCCAAAAAATAATAATTAACGTTTTTGTAATAGCGTTGCTTCCCAGATGCTGTCCTCAGTACATCACCAAACACGGAATGATCTGTATAAACTGAAAACTCATAACCATTGCTTGATTTGTACCTTTGTAAAATAGGAGTATGCTATGCTGTGTGTGTGTGTGCATGGGTGTGTGTGTGGTGTGTTGTGTTGTGGTGTGTGTAGATTTGAATGTGAAGCCTAACATTCTTAATAATTCTCATTTTCTTTAATGCTGTTAAATTGTTTTAATGCTGTATTTTGTTTTACTTGCAGGGTGTGTTTGACTCCATAACTTTATATGACTGATGAGTGATGTATGCCTAACACTGTGTTTACCTATCCTTTAGTGCTGTATATATGTTTTATGCCAATGAAGTGTATGACACAATGAATGCATGTGTGACTGTGCAAGAAAGGATGTATTTCATTGTCGCCATGCCACACCAAAATCCTTGTAACGTTTTTACTTGGTTAATAAATATTCTTATCTTATCTTATCTTATCTTGCTATGTTTTAGTTTTATGGAAAGCTCAATTGTAGCACTTCCATTCTCTTAATAGGCCTTTCTGCCTTATTTAATCATGCTTATGTAGAGCTTTTCCAACTGAAGAGCTGCTTTAAGTACTGGCCCGTACCAGATCTAATGCCAGCTTCCCAAAGAGCCCACTTGCTAATTTAGGCATCTCAGCCAGCTGAGCATAATCTTGGGCAACTGGGGATTGGAGAGAAGTGCCTGAGGTTTGTATTTATGCGCAGATGGCACTCTCCCATCTAGGACATGAGCGTCAGGATCTTTAAAATCTGTGTTACGGAATGTGAAATCTCCTCTCTGAATTAATTAACGCACATGAATGGATAAAAAAAAACAACAACAAAATACAACAAATAAATCAATCAACAAACGAACCAAATTAATTTATGATTGGGTCATGATACACCGCCGATATCCATCTTTCTGTATCATGGTCATATACTGAAGCACATTCACTAAACAAATAAATAAATAAATACCTGCTGTAGTGGAAGGCATGGTCCATTATTCTGAACAACAAGACAGTTCGAGAGGAGAAGGTGAAAATAAATAAATAAATAAATTAATTAATTAATTAATTAATATCTGCACTAGTGGAAGACATGGTCCAATATTCCGAACAACAAGACAGTCGGAGAGAAGAAGGTGAAAATAAATTAATTAATTAATTAATTAATGAATACCTGCGCTAGTAAAAGACATGGTCCAATATTCCGAACAACAAGACAGTCGGAGAGGAGAGGGTGAACATGCACAGTGAAGTCTGGAATGCCTCTGTCGAAACATTGCTAAAAACAAAACACAGCAATAATATAATTAAAATGCCAATGTCTTCTAAGCAATAGCATTTTCAGTTTTGCACCCCTGCATACACTTAGCTCTATACTTGGGGCAATTGTGTTGAATGACCTGACATTTTCCACGGTATTATTATTTTAGACTCAGAATCAGGATCTTTACTGTACTCATAAAAACACAAGGAAATGTGTATGCAGCGTACATTATGACATAAAATAATCAAAACAAAGTAAGGTTTCCAACATTCTAATCCATAGCAATACACATTCACCTACACAAACATAAACCAGGATTTAGAGAGAGCTACCAATACAGTATTTAATGCAGACTGTCATTGGCCAAAAAATAACAAGTCCAGTTATGACGTCACTTCTAACCTAATGACAGTGTTCTAAATACATAAAAGGCGATAATTAGCGCTAATCCTGTAGACTAATGCTTAAAAAAAACCACACACACAATTAATTTGAGCTAAACTCATCCATCACAATGCATCTTTATATTGCTGATCACTATCAACCTCTTACTGAGAATGCAAGTCAAAATGGTTGAAGGAAATTAAACACAAAAGATTTAAGAGTTGGAGATTCCCTATACATGTGTTTCATTAAAACGCTTCGTCAGGAGTTATACACGCCAACTCTCCTGCAGTTAACATCAACTTTTCACACATTTCCTCTGACCAGCGCACACATTCTACCTGTTTCATCTTCTCCTCGACAGCCTCTTTTGCTGCCTGTGTAGTTGTGTTTACAGTATTGACTCTAAGTGTTGTGAACATCGGTGGTCTGGCCAGCCAGTGTAAAAGATCTGCTAGCGTCCCGAGAACCTTTTTCTCATCACCAACGTCTTCTTGTTTCTGTTGAACCAAGTGGAAGAGTATGTGGCAATGAGCACATAGTGATTTTCAACTGGTATTTGAGTCAGTCACTCTTTCTCTCTCTCTCTTTCTTTCTTTCTCTCTCTCTCTCTCTCTCTCTCTCTCTCTCTCACACACACACACACACATTCACGCACGATGTAGGCACATACACACATTCTGTCGAAAAAAAAGAACATCAACAAACAAACCAAAAATATGTAGGCTACATTAAAAAGGAATTTTCCTCACATTGGAAGGGTATGTTTTCAGCAAAACGTCCTCAACATCTGGCTCCAAAACAAGTGGTTGCAGAGGATCAGCCATTTTCCTTGTGCAGAGAACACTTCAACTTGAAGGGTTACGAGATCAAACAACACAATTCTACAAACAAGGGTTCAAATGTGTATACTTCTCAGGTTGTTGGAACAAAAATGTTGAAAGGAAAAGCAGAAAGGGGAAATAACTTTGAATACATAGGCCTCTATTTCACTTCCTGCTCCATTTACTTCCTGTTGTCTGCATGAGAAGGATGACAGCTGCTTGGTTTTGATTTTGAAACCCTCGGGCAGCAATTAGGAGAGCCTTCCACGTCGACGTAATTACTTGAGCTGGGAAAACAATTATACTCATAATTTTTGATGGTAAATAGTTTTTATTGCTCAAGGTATAAATATTTAAACTGACAGAAGAAAGCGAAACTGGTTTGTGTTTTCATACACTACAGTCTACAGTGTGTTACTGTGTGCAGTTTTAATTTGACTGTTTTTTGAACCATGGCCATGGGAAAGACATTGGCATGGGTGTCAGTGACAGTATGTTTACTGGCCGTGTTTTTCACTTTAGATACTTTCGCACCGCTTCGAGGACAGTTATCAAAATTCATACCTCGCTCAGTGAAACGTGCCCTGAATAAAGCCAAGTTGACGGTTACTTCCAAATTATCACCGTCTGAACGACTTTTCACCAAAGAAGAACTGTCGCAGTATACAGGAGAAAAGGGCGACATCGTTTATATTGGTATCTTAGGGCAGGTGTTTGATGTGTCAAAAGGAATAAAACATTATGGACCTGGTGGTGGTTACAGTTTCTTCGCTGGACGGGATGGCTCGCGAGCTTTTGTGAGCGGAGATTTCACAGAGAAAGGTCTTATCGATGATGTTTCAGGCTTCAGCACCACCGAAGTTACTTCCTTGGAAGATTGGAAAGACTTTTACCATAAAGACTACACTTATGTAGGAAAGCTGATCGGCTATTTCTATGACGCCAAAGGCAAACCAACAGAAGCTATGAAGTTATACCAGGAAACACTGGGAGAAGCCAGGGCAGAGAAACTGGCGGCCGAGAAACTCCGAGAGATTTTCCCACCTTGTAATTCTCACTGGACTCAGACGAGAGCCAGCCTGTCATGCTCGAATCGTAGCGGAGGTGTTCAAAGGGACTGGGTGGGAGTTCCAAGACAGTACATGCAGCCGGGCAAAGTTGACCCGCATCCCAGATGCGTTTGTGTACGTATTACTGGCCCCCCATCAGACAATCCCAACAGCAAGGACCACAAGAACAGAGGCGATCTGGACCACCCCAATTTGAAAGCGTACGAAAAATGTGATCCTATGTCAGAAGTTTGTGCATTTGACAGAACTGATGACAATTAGAAAATATAGGAAAACATTTTCTGGTTGTAAACATTTTCTTGCAAATCATGGTGCTCTGGTGTTTCAAAAGTGTTGGTTGTTTAATAGAGTAAGACTGTTTCAATTCAAAGGTCATTTTCAGATTTTGCCTATAGATTTTTATTAATATTTTTTTGCTACTTATAAAATATCATTTTTATTTCACTAAAACTGACACAAGTATTTCTGACTTGTTATCTATGACTTTGGTGCTTTTTTTCTATATTGCCTTTTTGTTGGCATGTTAATAATAATAATAATAATAATAATATTAATAACAATAATAATAAAATTAAAAAAAAAATAATAATACAAACGCTTTTTCTTCCATCAAACTCGCTCCGACTTTTGGCATAGAAAAGTGGCACCCTACAAGTACAACTGCGCTACCAGTCACCCATGGATAGTTTTTCTACAAATGTTTATTTTCAGTTTCTCTATTATTGTATATGTTGGAAAGTTTTATTGAACACACAGATAAGGTATAACATTTAAATGATAACTTATAGTAAAAGGTGCAAATTTGTATGAATCAATGATCGTGAATCTCCATGCATAAAGTGTAAGACTTGGACATCTCTTATTAGCATCACCTGTATTTTGTTATTTGTACTAAGGTTGTTTTTTTTTGTTTTTTTTGGGGGGGGAGAGGGGGTAATTGGATAATTGTTGACTCACATTTTCCCACCGAATAACATGTATTTGATTATTGTCATCATGCATAACATTGTATAGGTGCTTTGTTTCAATATTTATTATAATTATGAATATTAACTGTTTTACTATAATATGCTACGTCATATCTTGATGGATTTTGATTCTTGTTGTTAAACTGAATAAAAGATTGATTTTATACATGTACTTCCAAAATTTTTGTTTGATCTAAACTCTGAATGGTGGCTGGTTTATGTAGAAGTTACAAATAATTAAAGCAATCAGAATCAAAACTTTTTTATCCCAACAAACAGCAAGTAAAGTTGTATTTTTTTTGTTTTTTTTCCAGTGTACGATAAGCATTAACAACATTCAAACAGCAGTCAGTAGATAATAATACATCAATTACTAAAATATCACCTTTTTTTTCTTAATTTTATTTGCCTTTTCGCTATTCACAATTGATCAAGCAAAACATCAATAAAAACAAGACTATAAATATATCCAAACAACAGTTAACATATTCACAGTTCTGCCTTACACCAATGCGAATATTATTTTTAATACATGTAATAGACAAATAACATTGCACTCTGGAACTCACTTTCAATCTGTCACACACAATAAAACATATTTATAAATTAATGTACTATAGTTCACATGGACTGGAACAAATAAATTGTATGTCAACTACAAAATCAAACGTACAACAATGACATTGTAAATACAGTGCATGAACATTCAAATAATTTTTTTGTGAACTTGGCATAAAATGCAACTGAACAAAATGACAACAAATTATAAATGGAAACGAGGGTAAAAAAAAAAGAGAGATTCTGAAAACAGTAAAACAAAACAGAAACATGGTTTCGACACACAAAATAAGACATTAATGATGCATGGCACTTGAGTCTTGCAAGATAGAATACATATAATATTCATGAATATATAATTAATAAAACACTCAGCATCCTCATGGTATTACATATGCTCAGTATCAGAGCCTGTGACAAGTCTGCATCCAGAACAGTCCAAGGTTCAAAAGATTGAATGGTTCAGATCAAAGATCCTAAGCAAGTGGTGATCTGAATGTGAGTTGCTATACTATCATTGTTTATCTTTCACGACACATTGTCCCACCGCCATAGCTCTAGTGGTAGAGCGTTCACCTGGCACACCGATGACCCAGGTTCGAATCCCGTGGTGGGCAAAATAAAAGTGGCCATTTTGGACTGTCCATTTTAGCAGTATGATTGCTATTGTGGTTCAGTGTTGATGTAGATCCCTACCCCTTGTTCCCTGGAATGGCCATCTCCGTCTGCCATATCGCCAATGATGGGTGTAGACGTTAACCTCAATGTTCATTAATGAGCGATATATAGGACACTGGAAATTCCATTAACCCATTAAATTAAAATTTAATTCATTTTGTTGAAGAAATTTCTAATCAATACATGTGAAACAATCAACAGAGCTCTTTAAGACTAGTAATACAGAATGCTGAACATTCCATAACACATGCAATCAAATTAAACATTTTCTTTATTTTGCTGAAGTTATTTTTTGGTAAATATATTTGTAACAATCAATCAATTGTGTTTTGTTCAGGATTCATCGAGTTTTATGAAATTCCGAGTTATATTATGCATTTCTTGCCAAATGTTGCAACTCATCAGCGTACTATGTCAAATACATGTTGCAACTTCATTAGAAAGATTTAATTAGAGCAGACCATGGAAATCAACTTTTGGTTCAAGTAAATTGTAAGAGACAATAATAATAAATGACTCCAACATAATGCTGCCTTCTGACTTCAAGCTTCATTGCTCATGACCACACAAATTATAAACATGACTATCAAATTCGAGTTATGTAACGTCATGTACATTGAAAGACACAATGCACAAAATATGTTATTCCTTCCACACTGTAGCTGTGTTAAACCAGAATTATTTTTCTGTGCACGGAATCATGCCGCGCCTTTCAGCACACAGCCATAAATATTTACGTTGTAAAGTTGTTTTATTCCTTTAAAAACAAGATATGTTGCAAAGTGTTTTAAAACATTATATTTTATCATTAAAGTTTACATTATTAAAACGTTGTTTACAGGGACATTATTCTTCAGCTAATTTGCATTGAATGTCAACCGACACCACCGGATGAACCGACCTGCTTAGCTATAATTACAAATTGTAAATTTAGAAACTTGCAAAATAAAATGCAGAACGTAACAAATTCACTGGGTTACAAAGATAAACATATTATAACAAAAACAGTGAAAAAGTTCATCACATCATAGTCACCCACACACACAAAGCAAACAGATGTGAATTTTTACAGTAGCAAATACATTGCAAATTAATTCAACATGCTTTCGCCTGCCACCATAAATATACTATTAAAAAATTTCATCTAGTGACACTGTGTGTGTAACGAGACATAGCGGTATTTCCCCAGCAGTTATTATGGACAAACAGTAAGAAATCGTTGCAAAACAGATACAAAAATCTTGTTTTTAAAAATAAAAAAAATTGTGTGTACCAATGTGTTAATGTCTTTTGATTCCGTTGACATTGTTGTTAGTCAATGTGTGAAAGCACACATGACAAGATATGAGGCTAAGCAATAAGGTGCAACCATTTTGTGCATTTAAAATAAATAGAAGTATCATTGTGGATTGCACACACAGCATAGCCAAGACTCGCTAAGGCTTACCCCTTGAAAACGAATGACAGCCTCAGCGTTGTGAGTGTTGACAGATTTCTCTTTGATTTAATTTCAGTGGTGTAAGGTCTGATGTGATCATGATATTAAAACTAAATGAGCACACAAAATTGTAATGTTATTATAACATTGTGTGTTTCGAGACATTTCTTTTTTGACATAATCTCAGTTGTGCGAGGTCTGAGGTGATCACGATATTCAAACTAAACTAAAAAGCACACAAAATTGTGTAATGTAATTATAACGTACATTTTACTGCCGCTCGGAATCAACGTAACAATATGAGATGTACGATTTATAAATCAACTGATTATTATTTTAAACTAAGTTCAACCAAACGAAAATTAAAATTAGTTGAAAAAATTAATATGCTGTAGGAAATGGTTCGTAACTGTAACACTGGCTGATCATGTAAAAAGAAAACCCAGTAGTTCACACACAGTACCCAAAGATTGAGATATTTGTTAAGGAATTCAACAATGACTGAAAATTTATAAACAGAAAATGTACCAACAACAACAACAGAATACTTGTCCAACAAAATTACCCATAATAATAGAATATAATACCTTGATAACAATAACAACATAACATTAATAATAATTGCACAAAATCATACAATGGATATGGTTCAACCAAAAGCAAAATCAAGGCAACAAAATAATACTTCAAAATACATAATATATATATATATATATATATATATATATATATATATATATATATATATATATATATATATATATATATATATATATATATATATATATATATATATATACTTGATATTGTAGCAACAAACTGTTAAATTCTATTTGCAAACTTTTATTATTCATTTGAACAATAAATAAAAGTATATGTCTCTGCAATAATTTTAAAAAATCTCTATCACACTAGAGGAAAAACGCTAATTACTTTTCAAGACATAAAAATTATCATATGCAATATTGTCCATTCATTTGTCGGCTGTCTATGTAAGCTAAAGGAGTTCCCTGTAACCTTCCGGTCAATTGGGGAAGCGAGACGTTTAGAACCTCCTTTTTTTGCTCTAGCCCAGCTTAATGAGGAAGGTGCATATCTCATCTCCCTTGTTGCGCTTTACCTTCCCTTGTTTTAAATAGAGACAGCTAACAACTCACAGCAGGATGGACTGGGACGTGTTGTGCGCTTGTTTCATTCTTTGTGCTGTTTGCATGGTGGGTGACTTTCTAAGTAGAGCCACCCATTCAAGTACTAAATAGGCTCAACGCTGCTTATCATGAAACATTGCTAGCGTATGCTCAAACCACTGAGCTACTGCGCCACCCACTGTAGTCAATTAAAATACATTGTGGACTTTGTTTTTCTTGTGTACATAGTACACATCGGAATTAGATGTTAGACGTAAAAGTGAAATAAATACCAAGTTGTAGGGCAAACAAACAATTCTCCGAGTGTGAGGAAGATTTACTTCCAAGAAAGTTTCCAGTAGATTTCTGGATAAGCATGGGATCCATGGACTGTCAAAGTTTACAGGGTGGTAAAGACTGATTGGAGTGAGAGAAAGATTTACCTCCAACAAAGTTTCCAGTAGATTTCTGGATAAGCATGGGATCCAGGGACTGTCAAAAGTTTACAAGGTGGTAAAGACTGATACAATATTGCAAGTCTGTAACGTACGTTTGTGCATCGTGTTAGACATTATGGTATGAGCAACACAGCTGCCAAGCCCTCAATCTTCATAGCCTGAAACCTTAGAATTGAAGGTGAATAAAAATAGCAGTGATATGGTACAAAATTGGATCTTCACTCGCACAAAACATATTTGTAGCTTAAATAAGCGAAATAGGAGACCCCCATTCAATGATTTGTTTTCTCAAGTTCATTCATTGTTAGACAGTTTTGCCAATCTTTACTAATCTTTCCTTTCTGATCCCCAGTTCTGTAGGGTCAAATAGTCTTCAGATTTCCCGATTTTAGATTTCATTAACCCGTGGTATAATTGTCAATTTAACAGTATAATTCTATCCTACGAATGATGGGTAGTCATTGTTCTGCTAGACCTAATTGTGCAAGTGAATCAGTCTTGAGTCTCAAGGACTAGCCCTTTCCAGTTGTTTATCACACCGTAACATTTGCAGCAGTGGTAACAACATCCACCAGAATGGTAGTAGTGTTGTGGATCAAAAGGTTTGCACAGCTTTCCATGGGAATCTCTGCTACCAGCAGACCTGAAAATAAAAATTGATGAAATATTTTAATGACAATGATACTGATAACGACAACAATTTACCATACAATTGACTAATTCAGGGTTCCCAGCACAAAAACATTTAAAAATTCACAAACTTTTCACAAACTTTCAACAAATTTCAGACCATATAACCCAAACTAAGGGGGGTATTTCTGATGACGGGAAATTTTAAAAAAGTACTTATGTTCTAGACTATGTACACTACAAGTTGTGAGCATTGACAGTTCACAGTCTGTGAATGCTCACTCACCAATACACTAAGTTAGTTATTCATTGCTGACACCGATACAGTACTTGCTGTATGCACTGCCAGCATAGGGCATAGTTCTTTAGTGATCTTAACTTACTGCACTCCACCAGCCTGACTTACTGCTTGGATTACATGCCATCTATCTTTAAGATTATCTTTTTTTTGAGATTCACAACAGTTGTTTCCTTGTTGACACTGAAACCGCGTTCAAATGTGGCCTGGCCATGGGACAACAGCAAAATCTGCTGGATCATCAACCGGAGAAGAACATTCTGTTTCTGTTGGCTCAGACCAACTGTAATAATCCAGTTTTCACAAACTTTTACAGATCCGATCAAGTTTGATTGATTTTTACAAACTTTCACTGACTGGAAAACACCACCTCAGTTTTCCCAAACTTTCATTGACCGCTGGGAACCCTGCTAATTGCATATCTAGAAAAAACATAAATGAAATTAAGTCAAAATAATTTTTTAAGAACGCAAGCAACGTATGTGAAAGAGAGTGAGCAGCAATAGACCCTGAACATTTTGCTGTCCTGCATATTTCTGTACAGTACAGTATTTTATTCATAGTCCATTCACACAAACGGTGATTTTAGATTCACGCATCCACCCTCACATTCTCTCATAACTGACATGCATCTAAAAAAAAATAATAATAATAATAATATTAAAATAAAAATCACATACTATGTCAATTTACGCACACATTTTAATGACAAAACAACTGGTTACAGAGGTAATGAACATCTATACAACGACAGATGCGAACAATGGGCTCAAAAACGAGACAGAAGAGAAAGGGATTGAGAGAAACAAACTCTGACTATCTCCAATGGTGAGACCAAATATTGGAGAAAAGTGCAGAATCCTTAAGATGCTGAAAGGCCAAAGAAGGAAAGAAGAAGAAGAATGGAAAGAGCAAGAAAGATACAAACAAAGCTTACCTGCAATAGAGGCAGTGATGAGACAGGCTGTGACACCCCCAAACAAGGCACTGACCACAACGGAAGCCATGTCACTGATGCGGTGAGGTGCCATGGGGCCTAGTCCCCCCAACATGATACCGATGGAGCTCAAGTTGGAAAAGCCGCACAGAGCATACGTGGCAATCACTTCTGAACGGGGCTGAGCGTGAAAAATATGATTTTATTTAGCCACAAAATTTCAATTTAAAAGAAGAACCCAAACTAGTTAAACTATGCACACAGAAAAGCTGATGAGAGTGACGACTTTTCCAATTCAATAATTACAGTATGCCAAACCCCTGCAACATTCATCAACAGCCATATCCTTTAGCAGGGTAAATGAAACTTTAATAGTCGACAAATAAGGTTATAGGAGGATGTAAGCTCATTGAGAAATGATTCCAATATAGTTATTTATTTATTTGTTTTGTTGTTCTTCCAAAGAGCTTTTCAGCTCAAGAGCTGTTCAAGGAGCTGGCCGATACAGGATCTGATATATCGGTAAACACTTACCGAGAGGATGTGTCCTTCTATAGAGCAAGTAAGCCTGTTGTTGATGAACTCGGACAGCTTTTCATAGGCCACAAACTCGTTGAGGAACGTCTTGAGTGCGATCAGCTCTGCTACAACACCAGCGTCCTCCCACCTCACCCCCATCAAGTACACCACTGGCATCAACAGGTAGTGGCAGATTTTCTATTGACGGATAAATAATCCAATAAATGATAGAAATCCAAAAAGACAGTATCGACTTTTTTAACACGTGTTCCATTTTCTATAAATCATTAAATGATTAAGGATCAGTTCCAAGGTCGATAAATTTAATGTTTTGTTTTTTTATGTGTGTGTGTGTGTGTGACTTGCACCAAAGTGCCATGTAATTGCAGCAACCACAACCCAGTAATACTGATAATGAACAAAAAAGAAAGATGATTTTGTATGCATGGATCTCACCTCTTCTCCTTTTGTGTTCATGTACTTCCAAATAATATCACAACAAACATGAGAATTTCTGTCTATGGTTTTAATCTATATCCCTTCAATAATGGTACTGAATGAGGGCAAACTAAATAAATAAAAAACCACACACAAAAAACAACCATCGATTTCTCTTCGGTCTTATGTAATAGCGATATCTTCAGGTCGCCGATCTTTGAGTTCTATTAAAGAAAAAGAGTATGATTAATAGCACCCTGTATTATTATTATTATATCCCGCAATGTGGTTCGCAAAAAACTCATGGACAGGATTCTTCCTGCTCAAATCAAGCCAAATCCAATCTAATACAATATCTATCTTTCTTATCCAGTAACTCGAAAGTCGTTGAGGCACCACAAATGATCGTTTAACAAGCGTGCCCAATCTTTCCCTGTCCTCAGCAGTCCTTGTAGCTTTACTCAGTGTCAAGCCAATCCATTCTCGAATGTTGTCCTCCCACCTCTTTTTCGGTCTCTCTCTTCTTCTGCCTCCTTGCACCGTGCCTTGCAGGATGGTCTTTGCAAGGACTGAAGTTCTGGTGACATGGTCATACCATCGGGTTTACCCTTTCTTCAACACTGTGAGCAAATCATCATGTTGTCCAATGGCTTGTGTGATGGTCTGTCAGACTTCGTTGTTGTTACTTGCTGGGTTTAGGAAATGCCCAGAAGCCTTCTGTAGCACCATGTCTCCATGCTTTGTATTCTTCTTCCTTGAAGGTCTGCTGTGAGGTTCCATGTTTCGCAAAGAGTATAGGAAGATGGAGATGACAAGGGAGAGCAGCAATCTTACCTTGGTGTGTAGACCGATGGTCCTGTATTTCCAGATGGGCTTCAACCTTGTCAGGGCAGCAGTGTCAAGCCTCTGTACCAGCTGTTCAAGTTCTTGTTCCTCTCCAGCCAATCCATCAATGTCATCCACAAAACGGAGGCTGGAGATTGCTCTACCCCCTGTGCTGACTGTGCCTTTGTGATCTGCAAGGGCATCTGACATGATGCGCTCCTGGAAAATGTTGAAGAGTTTTCGAGAGAGTAGGCATCCTTGACGCACACCAATTGTTGTTCTGAACCATTTCCGATGGCGCTGTTGTGGAGGACTGGTAGCCTTGTCATAAAGGCTTTTGATGACTTCAATATTATTGGGGCTGATGCTGTATACTCTCATGGTTGCCCACAGAGCTGCAGACTCAGTCAAACGCTTTCTTTAGGTCTATAAACATATGATATAGATGTTGGTGTTGTATGTGCTTCTTGCAGATTATTTTTAAGTTGAAATCTGCTCAGTGGTATTTCACCCTGCACCGAATCCTGCTTGTTCTTCAGCTATGATTTGTTAAGCTAGGGGTTTCAACCTGTTGAGTATTAATATTTACAGGAGGATTTTACTGGGATGACTGATGAGGGTGATGGTGCAATAGTTTTGACACTCCTGAAGATTACCTTTTTTGGGAAGAGTGATGATAAGTGACTGAGTACATGATGTAGGCCATTCCCCGCTCTGCCAGATCTTGTTACAAATAATGGTGAGGGCGCCAATCATCCTTTCTCCTCCTGCCTGAAGCTATTCTGCGCGTATGTTGTCCACTCTTGCTGACTTCCCCTTCTTCAGCGATTGCACTGCTGCCTCAACTTCTCAGAGAATAGAGCTACTTCGTAAATAGCTGTCAACATGTATTTTGTTCCGCATTTCAGGGGAAGCAACCTACTCTCGGTTTATTTAGGAGTACTTCCTAACTAGCTGTCAACATATGTATTTTGTTCCGCATTTCAGGGGAAGCAACCTACTTTCGGTTTATTTACGGATAATGTCCATTGGGAGGATTTCTTCCTTTTCTCTGTTCTGGGGACATGCTAGAACTGATGGGTCTCCGTTTGGTGTGTGTAAAGGTAAGAGCAGTACTCTGTCCATCTATCCAAGACTTCTTGTTCTTCTGTAAGGCACATGCCAGACTTGCTTTGGACAGTGGAGACCTTGGGTTTAACACTTGTAAGCTGCTTCACAGTCTGGTAGGCCTTCTTGCTGTTGTTCTTGTTCAGACTGTTCTCTATTTCCTGGCATTGATCTTCTATCCAGTTCTTGTAGGCATCAGCTCCCTGTGAGGTGTTCTTTTTCCTTTTCATCTTTCTTCACTTGTCACACAGGTCCAAAAGTTCAGGCGTGATCCACGGTTTCTTCTTTGAGCGGTGCTTGCCAAGGATCCCAATGGCAGCATCTGTCACTACTTCATCAGCTCCCAAAATGAGCAGTGGTGAAATTTCCCTCCAATTGTGTCTTGGAATATTTCTGCCACCTCCGGGTCTTACAGTTTGTCCAGGTCGAACTTCAGCCTGGTGCACTTTGCTTTGTTTACTCTCTTCAAGGGGAGCCGAAAGAACACACATCACAAGATCATGGTCACTTCCAATGTCTGCTCCTGGAAAAGTGTGTGTTTTGCCATTGTTGACGCTTAATCTGAAGCGTTTCTTGACCATGATGTAATCTATCTGGTTGTGATGCTCTCCGCAGAGACTGTGCCAGATCCATCATCTGGATTTTTTGTGGGGACCAAGATTGTTTGCCAGTATCAGACTTTTGTATCTGGCAAACTATAAGAGTCTCTGACCTCTGTCATTTGTCTCGTTGCAATGGGGTTCACATGTCTTTCCAGTTATACACATCTTGGCCAACCTTGGCATTCCAGTCACCTTCCACTATGACTATGTCCTTCCTCGGCACTTAATGAAGGACAGTTTGCAGAAATCTTCGACTTTGCTGTCGTCATAGTCTGATGTTTGGGCATAGGCCTGGCCTGTATATTGAAAGAGGCTGCTCTCAGATGGATTGTAATGAGTCTACTGGAGAGAGGGACGACAACCCATGACAGTGGCCAGAATGTCTTTGTGGACAAAGAATCCAAAGTAGTGTTCGTGCCTGTCATCTCTTCTGCTGAAATAAAGCCTAGGTCTTTCCAGCGCAGTTTGTTGATACCTAGAATGCTCCATCGAGCTCGGCCAGTTATAATTTTCCCTCCGCAGTTAGGGTCCCGACATTCAAGGTTCCTATGACAATGTTGTCTCTCGTGCGGCTCTTACCAATCAGTAACCCGCTTATTACCTATGTCCTAGTGGCAAACAAAAGGCCCTGTCCTTGGTGACCCTGGCGATGACCGATCCAGTAAGGAGTAAGCGGTTCTTTTCATCTTATGGTGCATCTTGGGCAAGAAAGAACTGGTGGGGCCCCATCCTCTCCAGGCTTTTGGCCACAGTCGAAATCCACCAGTACAGTGTGCTCGCCTTGGTCCCGAGCACGTGGTCGTTGAACTTATAGTAAAGTGAGGTTCCTCTGCCCTGGCTGGTGACTGCTGTGTAGAAAACTTTCGCCCAGTGATGCCGTTTTGACATCATCTCTGTAAGTTGCCTCTTATGACACGCCGGGAAATGTTGGGTCTATTTTATTTAGTGCCCAAACCCACAGGAAACGAAGTAATAATCCACATATGTAGATAATTCTTCAGTGTGACAGCTGCATGACAGCATAACAGCAAATTAACAATTTCAAAAACTCCTTGCATTAATTTATTATTTACTTTCTTTCAAACTCACCTCAAAGGAGAGGTCAGGGATACAGATGAAAGCACCAAACCAGGCAATGGTGGCGTTGACAAAAGCAAGCAGCGCCAGAAATGCAATCAGATTGGCAGCGATGTTTGCAACCAGGGCAATGGACTGTGATGCTCCCGCTGCTGCTGCTTCCAGCAAGTTCCTGTACTTCCTGAAAATTACACAATCATTCCATCAATCAAAATACACAATCATTCAGTCAATCAGCTAATTAAAAACCAGGTTCCTATTCTATAACTCGTAAGTTGTTGGGGCACCACAGATGATCGTTTAACCAGCGTACCCCATCTTTCTCTGTCCTCAGCAACCCTCATGGCTTCGCTCAGTGTCAAGCCGCTCCAAAATTCTTGAACGTTGTTCTTCCACCTCTCTTTCTGCCTCCATGCACCGTGCCTTGCATGATGGTCTTTTCAAGCCCTGATGCTCTGGTGACCAGGCCATACCATAGGAGTTTCCGTTTTTTTACCACTGTGAGCATGTCATCGTGTTGCCCAATGGCTTGTTATAGGTTACAAAGCATCTATTCATGCATAAACAAACTAATACAACTTTATTCTCCGATTAATTTTATTTAAACATTTTATTTGAAGTACTATTTATTAATTAACACATCCATTGAACCAAATAGCTGACTCATTCAGTTACAAAAGTCGTACTATAATAAATACATATAATTTGAATAATGTTGATAAAGCAAATTAACGGTCATGTTGTTTTTATCCTTTCCATCATTTCTGACTGCTGTGTATGCACATAATTAATAAAAAAATGTACACAGTGAACGTCTGACTTTGCATAAATTCACAATTAATAAATTTAGCAAGCTTATCAGAATGCAAACTGTTCATTTGGTAACTGTAATTTAAGATCAGAATCTATACTTGATTGTCCCATACAAACACAAGAAAACAATCAGCTGCTTATGATATGATGGTAATAGGAAGGCTGCCGTTTCAATTAGTATTGTTAATTATTTGCAGCTTCTGTGGATGTTGTAACAAGATGTGCAGCTTATTAACTGTTTTCTATGTACATCTTGTTATCAGTTGACTATGAACAGCTCGTTTCTTCTGGATTTTTATTACCACAAAACAGCTGTTTTTTCTATTCACAATTCAATGAAGTGATTTGAAACACCTAGTATAAGTTTTATTACTTTAAACATATTGCCACCCAGACTATCTCACCATGACATACAAGCAAGATTCAGCAGTATTATTTCTGGGAGGCAATATAGGATTCTTGATCAGGACCATGGAAAGGTTTTGAATATACATACGAGGTATTTGAATAAAAACAGACTGGAGCATACGCAATATTGTATGGCATTTTAATGCTGTAATAGTATCCTCCTGCTGGGTAAAAATGAAGAGTAACAGGAGAATGCAGTAGGGCGAGTGGGATGTTGTCAGAACAAAGAACTCACTGTTTGTCGTCAACCATGGCGTTAGCTTGCTTGATCTTGCTCTTCTCCGTCTCGGGACATAGCAGCTTGGACACAGCCAGAGAACACGGAGCGTTCATCACTGAAGCACACAGCAAGTGCTCTGGGGGAATCTGAAATTAAAAACAATCAGCGTAAGATCAAACATCATTCAGCAGTTCAGACAACTTATTTCATGCGTTTTACACAATTTTATTTTCCTCACTCAGCCAAGAATTAGTAGTTGCTTTTGACTGAACAAAAACTGTTCATGACTTGAGTGAAAACAGTCCATCACGGATGGCACAATATCAAAATTGTATGCAGAATTCTTAAATCTGTAAAATATTAATTTTATGAAATCTCTCTAGTTTACATAGTTTATTAGTAAAAAGAGCTTTGCCTCTTGTTGGTGTCCAGACAGAATTAGTGGAGTGTTGTCATTACAGATACAGATTCTGCTGTTGGAAAATTGGGAACTTATATCTGCTGCTACAGACAAAGAGCAAGCAATAAACTTACACCAAACTTAATATAGGCAGCCAGTACACCACCAGCGATGGTAGCAAAGCCTCCAACCATGACAGCATGAAGCTCAGACTTGGTCATCACATTCAGGAATGGTCGAATCAGGATAGGGGCTTCCGTCTGTAAGCAATCATTCAACACAATGTATTACTTCGGGATAACACATATACTGATCTCTTCTTCAAATTCAACGAGACAAAGTGTTCATGTTGTAAAATCAAAAGTCGAACGGGAAATGCAAAACAAAAGCACAGCTGAAAAGAAAAGATACATATACAACTCAGTGTTCCCGATTGCTCTGTTTTTAAAAAAAGACACAGAAAAGTTTGCTGTATGTGTGCGTCCTACACATTTTCGCCGAATCGTTTAAGTCGAAACTATGATAAATGAGTGGCAAATCCCTCAAAGACTTCCATAGCCGATGACTCAAGGTTGTGTCCGAGTTGTCCTTTAAAATCGCATGCGCGCTTTGTATTCTTCCTCTATGCAATTATATCTCGGCTCACTATATTGAGGCCTCTCAAAAATTGCAAAAGGACTCTTAAATTTGGATAACAGAGTCCCATCGACTTATTTGTTTTTGGGGGGGAGGGAATACTGGCAACTGAAAATAGACAGAATATAACACAAAAAAAACAGTCAAGGAGGATGAACCGACCATAGAAAACAAATCATTTATGAGAGTTACAGTTAGTAATGAAACATACCGAGCATACATCTATAACAGAAATTGTGAATCAAACTTCAAAACTTCATGGCAATTGTGCAGTCAGCTACACAGAAATGTTGTACAGAAAACAAAAAATAAACAACGGTACAATAATTTCATTGTAAATAAAGAACAAAAGCTGCACAATAATTTCATCGCAAATAAATGACAAAAGCTGCACATTGCACACAAATTCTATTGTAAATAAATGACTAAAGCTTCTTTCATGACAAATTAATTACAAAAGCTGCTTTCAATGTTTCACAGAAAAAAATAAAGGACAACAGTTGCGCCCTACCTGTCCAACAAATATGTTGCCAGCGGCACAGAGAGACTCGGCTGCTGTGGTCCCCAGCGTCAGTCTCATGACGAAGGCGATCTTGCTGATGATGCACTGCATCACTCCCAGGTGGTACAGAGTGGTGATCACACAGCTGAAGAACACCACCACAGGCAGAACCTGACAGATAAAATCATGCAAGCATATTACTAATAATACTTAATTACCAATATTAATAATTGCCAGATAAGATGATGGATGATAAGTGCATCGACATAATTACTTCTTATAACCCAGTTTCATCATTGTTTTAACTACATGTTCATGAAACATCATTCATTCATAGATCACCTGCCTCAAAGGCCAACTTTTTACTTATATATTCACAGTATTTATATCTCACTGCATCCCTCTTCAATGCACAAACGGTTTTCCGCACTCACCTGCATGACAAAGATGTGGTCGGTAAACTTGTTTCCAAAAACAAATCTGGATCCAACATCTGTGTAGGCCAGGAACTTACGAGCCTCCTCACCGAGGAAGCTGAAGAAACGATAACCCAGATCCCATTTCAAGATGAGAGTGGCAAACAAGAACTGCAGGATGAAGCCACCAATCACAGGACGCCAGTTCACCTACAACAGAACACACGTAACTTTCTAAATTTGTTTTGTTGGTGAGAACAAAAGTTTTAACATTTGTTTTGTTGGTGACAACTGTTATGTTGACAAAATGACACCAGTCAAATGAAACATGAATTACTTTCATTTGTGTTTACGTTCTTATGTAGCGCTTCTCCAGTTCCATAGCTCCTCAAGGTAAGGGCTAATATGTTTAGAAATTAACTCTTTCAGAAAGTTAGGTTCTTTCCAATCTCCATTGCCAGCCAGCCAAATTGTGTATACTTTCTTTTACAGGAAGAGGTTTTTCAGAGAAACTTCATTCAGACGCCTTCTCAAACGTTGGAAAATCAGTCCTTCGAGCAGAGAACGGGAGATAGATTTTTTCCTATCATTCCTTCATTCTACGGAGGACAGCAACTAATAAGGATTTTATCCAAGATGCTATCAATACACTCCAGTCCAGCCCCTCTCTTTAGGCGGACACCTTTATCACGTGTATTTTACACAAATGCCTGTCTCCCTCTAATGGCTGATGCAGGAACAATCAAGCAAGTTTCACATTTATCACTATTTATATTTCAGAAATCGTTCAGTGTCATTTTCAGGCATCCTCTTGGGGCAATGCACAATTCCCTTAAAATTCAATGGGGATACATGTCCTGCTGCCTGCATACTGTGCTGAAGAAGCCTTTTTTTAAAAATTAAGGTTGATAATCCATTACATAATACATTTTACTTTTCATTTTTACTTCTTGTAGACCCCTTAATGGTAAAAAATGTCTTTAAATGTGTGTATATTTTCTTGAATTTTATTTGTATTAGTATTACTTGCATGAATACTTTTACCATCTATAAGCTGTTTTTACTCTGAGATGGCACTGCCGTAACGACCAATAAGGCTCGTCGATTTCTCTTTTTCAGTTATCCAATCCCATTTCAGCATTAAAATTTGGCATGCGCCTGAGCACCCGGGGAGCCTTAATTCCTGTTTGGGCATCCAGATCTTAGTTGACAGTGACAGTGCCCAACAGGCATGTTTAAAATTCCCAAAGAAAGTTAGTTCTTTGAAATCCATTCGAATAGTCAAAATCGTAATTAAAGATCGGAGGAAAAATTCAGAGTGATAGAAACAGAAATATTCCATTGCACATCACATTCTTATTTTCTTCATTCGCTTTTGGTCGTGATGGGTCAGTAATAGTCTCCCTTTACACATGATTGGCCATTAATTTATTCAATGACCAACCAGGGAGTAAGTTACTATCTCGCGAATTCTAAACAAAACATGAAGTTACTCTGAAACAAGCATGTCGAGTAAAGTGTTTACATTGACATCTTCAAAACACGTCTATCGACTTCGCAAGAAGGTGATCAAGTGCCGGAAAAGAAACCAAAGAAAAACTACGAAGAGGGTAGAAAAAAAAATCTTCACTCATAGAGGGATTTTCCACAGCACATTCAAAAGCTGAAAAAATTGTCTCACTGTCTGGCTTTATTTGGCATTGCTTTTTTATTTTATTAATGTCCATGTCTGTTCAACCAAAACTAAGAGTTTCTTCTCAGATATTGAGCATTGAGCCTTTGTTTTTGTTTGTATTGTTACTCTGATATTTTTAAACACTTTTTCTTGTTTCAAGTGTCAAAAATAATAAAGTTTTTTAGAATTCAACCCAAAACACATTATTGGTTTGGTTTTTTATTTTCTGTCATTTTGTAACTGTTTGGTTAGCTTTAACTGGAAGGCCAATCTCCTAGAAGGTCACTCGTGCATTTCAAGTTATTTACCTTTGGGCACTTAAAAACATTTTTGGGCACCCAAAAGTTTCAAGTAAGGACCCGAAGGGCACTCTTGTAAAAAAAGGTAATTCCCTAACCCTGCATTTTAAAATGTAAATGTAAAAATGTAACTGTAGATTATAGTCACAGGACACCGAAGCGTATAGGCGACTACTGGTCACATTATTCTGACACCAGCGAACCAGATGATGGTAAGGGGAAAATAATATGGTCACACATTGGCCAATCCGGGATTCGAACCAGGTACCTTTCGGTTACTAGTAAGACGCTCTACCAACTGAGCTAACTGAGCTACCCGGCCCCACTAACCTCTTTGAAAAGGCTTTTATAATGTACAGTCATGGTAGATCTAAATATGCAGAAGAAGCAATGCTCTTGAAACTGGTGAAATGTGAAGTACTTGTGTCGGAAGCTTCACCGATTTTGCTAACGTACCCTGGTTGGAGCGGAGGAGCAGAGGAAGAGGACGAGGATGAAGAAGGTCAGTCCAGCGAGAGAGATAAGATTGGAAGGTGTTTTCCATACTGTCGAAATCACCACAATCAATATTGCACACACAGGAACCAGGACAAACACCCTGAAACAACACACACATCAATATATTTTTTAAGAACTTTGCCTTCAACATTGCAACAGACAATCCAAGAATCAAGACTTTTTTGTATCGAGCATTATGGTACAACTTCACATCCATCCTTCCCTAAAAGTGATGAAAACTGAAAAGGTCCCAAGCTCACACAATAAACAGCCACAAAACCTTTTTCAAATGTACTTTTTGTTGCCCCCACCACACACACACAAAAATTTAAGATTAACCCAAAATATAATCCTTTTTGATAAATTAATTTGTTCACGTGCCTATTCATAGCGTACACATAGCACTGCTGCAAAAGTCTGCATACTTGGTTGCTTACGGAACAAAGAAAGCCTTAAATTAAAAGGTTTGTATTGCGGCTGGTGTTGAGCAATGTTTGATCCATTATACACCATCTTTTGATGTCACAACGATGCAATTTCCTTAGAAGAAAACTCATTGTCGCAAACAAAACAATAAAAACAAACATCCAGGCTTGATACCTTGGGTCCATATATAGCGACTTTAAACTATGCGTGATCTTTTGCATCACCTTTCTCTCACATATACAGCAGCTGCATGCTTGTTCTGATCCAGCATTCTTACACATCCAGAGCTGCCAACCCATCCCCAAAATTAATTTCAGTAGAAAATTACAGTTTCAGTAACTTTTCAACAAACTTCAGTAATTACCTTGTGGAACAAAATGCACCAAGAAGCCACATATAAAATTCTGTCCAGATAGATATTCTGTCTGCTGAAATTTTAATTCTTCCTACTTCTTCCTTCTCTCTGCTTCAAGAGCTTCATCTGTGGCAGACTTACACGTCATACACCAAGAAGCCACACTTTAAAAACCTTTCTGACAATAGCACCAGTTTTTGTTCGCCAACAACCATATTCTTTGGCTATCTTTGAGTCAGAAAACATACCTCCTCCACTCCCCCCAAAAAATAATTTTAAAAAGTAAAAAAAAAAAAAAAAAACATTTAAAAAAAAATGTGGGTGGGAAATATAAAATGTTTAAATAGTCACTAATTTCTGTACTTATGTAACCAAAATCAATTTCTGTAACAAATTGCAAACATTCCGTAAATGTCAGTACACACTCAAAACTATGTCTCAATGGAAGGTCTAACTTTTAAGTAAAATCAAATGTATAATCATATTAACCCCAAAGTGCCTACACACCATTTCAACACGTTCCAGTGGCGGTTGATGCTGGTATGGATGGGGATCAGCGCTTTTTGATGGACGGAGTCGCCAAACTTGTCCCACACAAAGGAAGTGAGGTACAGACCCAGGGCGATGCTGGTCAAGATGACCAGGGGAACAACATTGTGGTTTTCCTCACAATGCTTGGTGACGAAGAACCCCAAGGACACGCCGAAGTAAATGAAGTAGCCCAGCAAGCCTATGCCTATGAAGATCTGTAACAGCAACATCCTAATGTCCACAAACTGAATAGGCATTATCCCTAAATAAACCGAAAGTAGAGTTGCTTCCCCTGAAAAGCGGTACAAAATACATGTTGACAGCTATTTAGGAAGTACTCCTATTGAGTTTTACATTATTTACATTTATATATGTTTCGCTATTAATAGGCCTATGAAACCACCACCAACTTCATATTTTCCCGTTAAAGGTTTGTCATGCGTTTTTTTAAATGCAAATCACCTTGTAAAACAAAGGCACATGATGTATAGAAAACTTCCTATCGCTAAAAGAAGATTTATACTGTGGAAAAAATGTGAGTAGCAATTTAAGCATGACCCAAAAAACAACAACTTATTTTTGTATTGGAAATTAGAAATAGCTTTAGCAGTGTTAGAATTTGGCATGCGCATGGACATGTTTTCTATGGAAAAAAACATAATATGTAGCCAAGTGGAATATTTGACTCTTGTCTCTCGGCCACCAACCCTTGGGAACATTGCTCCACCCGAGCTGTCATTTTCATGTAGTCCCTCAAAAGAGGGACATAAAAACATTTGCTCTGCAAGGCGATGGAGTGTGGTTGGGAGTACCGGGTTGCCGGTACTAGTGCCACGCACTCTAACTGCAAGGCCGCTGCCACCGACCTGCATAAAATGCCTGCCGACAATGTGGTCCCGCTCGGCACCAGACGCAGCAGACGAATGGTCAGCCGGGGAGAACAAATGTCGTGTCGCCTTGTCCTGCTAAACCAATGGCATACCCAAAGGATTCTGCAAAGCAGGAGCCACCCAAGGCCAGTCTAACCAAGAAAACTCAAGGTAGACAATATCTCTCCCAAGCCTCAACCAGTTGCCTCCCTTTCCGCTACAATAAGTAATGTAGGTATTCTGGCAGCGTATCATGAATAGGTATATAATACATAAATAAAGTATACATAATAACAATAATAAATACCTTCTTCAGGAGAGAGGCGTTTTTGGTGAGGAAGCGGTGTCCTGTGTTATGTACAGCCAGGAAGCAAGGACAGCTACTGCCATCATCGCTACTGTTGTCACTGCCCACATCTGTACACAAATATCCTTGACATTGCAAGCATTTTGCTTTTACAGGGGCAGCTTAGTGAAGAAGGTGTGTGCTTATTCCCTCTCCCTTGCTACTAGTACGGCTCCTTCAGATGAGAGTATAAACCGAGGTCTAGCCTGTGCAAGCATGCAATCATTGCGCCTCACAGACTTTAAAAGATCCTGACGCTCATGTCCTAGACGGGAGAGAGATAGCTACACAAATATACCCAGCAAGTGTTAGGTCTCTTCTCCTCCCATACTCGGTCACCCAGGATTGTGCTCAATTGTCTGGGAGTTAGAACAACGCACCTAAAGGTTGCAAATGAACACCTCAGTCAGCTTGAACCTGTATTGATTGGCTAGTGCCTTGAGCAGCTCTTGAGCTGGATAAGCGCTATATAAGAACAAACAAATAAATAAATGTGCGAATGAATGAACTTTGAGGTTTTTAACGTCTTCACCCACCATTAGCGATATGGCAGATGGGGATAACCATCTCAGGGAAAGAGGGGTAGGGACCTAAATCACCACTGAACCACCCAAGCAATCATACTGCTAAAATGGACAGTGAAAAATGGCCACTTTTTGTTTCGCCCACCATGTGATTTGAACCCGATTTATTAGTGTGCCAGGCTAATGTTCTACCACTTACGGCAGCGGGACTATAAATTAAATATGCATTTGCTGGCTCAGGGATAGCTCAGTGGTCAGAGCGCACGACTTGTGTGAGTGCGTCTTGAGCGACGTGGGTTCGAATCCTGACTTCAGCAAACTATTTTGTGATTGCTGGATAATACGGGCCAGCGCCTTAAGAAGCTCTCTGAGCTTATAAGTGCGCTATATAAGAGAAATCTCTTTCTTTTATCTCTTTTCTCTGAAGAGAACCTGATAATTAACCACCCAAACAACAACTGTGTGAACTGAGGAGCTTGCTATGGGTCAAACTTATCTCTAGATGAATTGATCACCGATGGTGACTTACCCTACCATGCACCACCTAGCTGAGAGTCTGCATATATTTAAGCCTCAGCGACTGTCGGCTATGTTGTGTGATCCATCCTACAGCGACCTTCCTCTGCTTTTCAAAACAAAGAGCAATTGCTCCTGCCACTATATATCTAGTCCTGCCAGCCCACAACATGCACACAAAAGGACAGAAGGAATAAAAATCCATATTTAGTAACTACACTTAAAAAGCGCTCGACTTACCACTGATACCATCAAAAATCTCCAAATCGATGTTGACCTGCTTCTCGTCAGGTAGGCAGCTGTCTGAGCCATCCGAACTTCCAAGCATCTTGTCGTTCTCAGTGGCCTCGCTCATCTGGATGCTCACGCCGGAGTCATCGGGACTCGGGAGTCGTGTTTTCTTTGCAGGGGTGCTTGTGTTGAAGTCTTCCATGACAGTACAGTCTGAAACAGACATAGGAATTATAATGAAGAAGAGGAGAGAAGAGGATTTAATGGAGGATGAACGAGGTGGTGTATGGAATAGAAATTAAAATAAAAGGTGTAGCATCAGAAAAGGGTACAATGAAAGAGAAAGGAGGAGGGGGTGGGGCTGTGGTGGAAAGAGAAGAACTGCAACCTTTTGAGTAAAGATGATATAAATAAATCTATGAGAGAGTGAGAGAAAGAGACGGAGAGCGAGAGACAATACAGAATCCTTTATAATTGTCCTCTTAAACATTCCCAAGAATTGAGTCCGTCTGGCGTCAACATATAACAAAAAACAAAATTTACTTAAAATGTTGTTCAAATATATACAAACATGTTGAATTAAATTATTAAAGTACATTATAGTGTGTCATAAAATTAAATAATGTTGATGCATTGATTAAATTTTCTCGACAATTACACTTTCACATATATATATATGGTTGCAAAATAAAAGCCACACACATACACAATGAAGCAAGAATTTATAATACAATAAAATAACAGATGTATACTATCAACTAGATGTTTAATCTAAAATTAATGGTAACATATATTTTACAGCAAGTAAACACACTCCATTGTCAAACCATAAAATAATATTCAGGACAAGATATTCACGCCCAACTGTCAAATTTCAAACTAAAGAGCACATTGACAGGCTTGTCATGCAAACCCAATAAAAATGTAATAATTTTAAAAACACAACCAAGTGATGACAAGACTATCACCTCACACATCACATTATGAATGGTGTACGTGACACATGCAATGAAAAATGTGTTAATATTCTTGGCAATGAAACTCTATTAACACTCCTGTGTTTATTTTACCTCTGCTTTGAAATTGAATTAATTATCCATGCTTCAAATTCATTATATATGGCCATTATCAATGAACACGTAATGCCTCTGGTAGTGGCAGTACACAAGAGAAAGACAGAGAGAGAGAGAGAGAGAGAGAGAGAGAAGGGGGAGGGGGGTGGAGGGGGGAGAGGAAGAAAGAGAGGTGGAGGAGGGGAGGGGAGGAGAGAGAGAGAATGGCAATGTCAATCAAAACCACAGGCGCATTAACCAAGAAGAATGGGTCCTCTGCAAGAATTTTGTGATCCCCAATACTGGCAATAGTGGACGGGTAGCGCAGTAGTACTATAACAAAATTCTTGGCGGAGGGTCCATTCTTGGTTCTTACGCCTGTGATCAGGATTGACACAAGAGAATGCCAGCTAATCATTGGAACCAGATTATTATGTCATCCCTATATTCCAATCAGCCTGACCACATACAACATTAATGATGAAAGCTTGGGATCTCTGCCAGATCATTGTAGCCCAAGTACTAAACCCTGAACAATGATCACTGCTATCCTTCTAGTTTATGGAGATCTAAGAATTTACCAACATTACAAAAAACAGTTACTTTGGTTAATTGACCAGTGACCCTCATAACTCGATCTCAGGTCCTCTTCTGACCTCAGGCCTTCTTGTCTCTTATAATGTGAGCTCCAGTTTCTTGTAAAAAAAAGAGCTAATAGTGCTGCTTTTTATGCTTGCAAGCCATGGTAAATCATGATTCTATTTAAGATTTCATACATTGGCTAATACAGATTTTTTGCTCTTTAAATGGTCACCAACTACAATTTCAATACTATTTCAACCTCCCTATCAAATTCTGACCAATTTGAAGGGTTTCTACACAATTTTCGAAGGAATGGGTGGTACTCGTGCATAGCTACCAACAGAAAATATTTAAAAGTTGATAGGTCAGATGGACTTCCGTTTTTCAATCAGACATTAAATACAGGGTGTTCCAAAAGTCTTGGGCACATTTGAAGTCCCCATATCTCAATTACTATGAATGGTAGTAAGATAAAAGTTGTGCCATTTTAAAGCTAATTACATTAAGTTTTTGGTAAAGCTGTTGATTTTTTTATTTCTTTTCAGACCCATTATGATTAATGACGTTCACTCAGCTGCTGGGACGCGTTTGGCAAGAATTTGACTATCGGCTTGATGTGTGTCGTGTGACCAATGGTGCTCACTTTGAACATTCCATGTAAAAATTGAGATTACAAGCTTTCTGAATTTACCAGATGCGTTTTTATATCCTTAAAAGTTTCGGAAATATTCAATGTCAAAATGTGCCCAAGACTTTTGGAACACCCTGTATAATGCCTCACCTATACTGATTCACTGATCCAGTCTTTGCTAGTTAATCTCTAAGTTTTCTTCAAACCACCACCGACTCGGATGCGTGAAAATCTGTTGTGACGAACAGATCAGGCAACGGCACGTGCATCACAGAAGACGCGACTCAGTGAAAGATGTTACTTCGTCACGAACACTGAATCAAACCGCACCGGTCACAACTTAACCACGTGGCCGCGCACATGCCGTCTTTTGGTACCTATAGGCCTACTGCCGAGATTAACGAGAAACAATATAAAACTAAACACTGAATCCGAAAAATAAAACCAGGAATTACATGATCACTTGTAACTTACCTTGAATAGAAATTTCAGGCTATTTTTCTGTTGTTTGAAAAAGCCGTTTCTAGTTAGCGGTCAAGGCGTGGTGGAATGGCTTGCCGTTACTAGACGCTTATGGCTTGGATGTTACTAGGCCTATAGACATTACTTTTTTTTTTTTTTTTAAACGAAGACCATACACTCGCAAAGCTATCACGAGAAAGCGCGCGTGAGCGAGCGCGCGATTGAATCCAGGCGCAAGGGCTTTTAATCACCGCTATGAAGACATTTGTTGTCATTTATCGAGCGTCCACGCAGACAGGATAGACCGCGCGTGCTATACACCGGTGTAGCAGGCCAGATTATACCCCGCCTCAAGTATACCCAGGGTATAAACTGGCCTAGCCCAGACTATGCCCCCGTATAAACTGGCCTAGCCCAGACTATACCTCTGGGTATTATCTGGCCTAGGCTCGTTTAACCCTCTCCTGCCCATTATACCCCCCCCCCCCCCACTACGGAAGACCTTATCCTTCACGTTACTCTTTAATGTATGTGTTGGAATTGTTCTGATGCACTCAGATAGATACATAGATAGACAGACGGATAGATAGACAGACAGACAGACAGATAGATAGATAGATAGATAGATAGATAGATAGATAGATAGATAGATAGATAGATAGATACATACATAGATAGATAGATAGATAGATAGATAGATAGATAGATAGATAGATAGATAGGGTTAGTTTGTGTTTTTTTTTGTTTTTTTTACACGCAAGATAAAGGCTGTTAGCTGAGTTCACTCCGGTTTTTTTTTTTTTTTTTTAACACGCAAGCAAAAGGTTGTTACCTGAGAGTTGGTCACGCAAGCGGCCATGTACAACAAACCCATGAGTGAAATCTCTTTAGGTGGGGGTATATTCCAGGCGCGAGGGGTATGACCTGGCCTAGGCTGATCTATACCCAGGGGGTTAAACCCGCCTAGGCTACATTATACCCAGGGTATAAAGTAGCCAGGGGTATATTCCGGCCTGTTACACCGGCACAAGTGCGCGGGCTGATGATGAAATCGGCTTCCTACTGTCGACCTCGAACAACAACAAAACGCAGGCCTAAGCCTATGCAGAGTATCAGTGTCTTCGATGTGCACTGCACCAGGCTTCAAAACCTAAGCTGGATTTAGTGGTTGTGGACAATTAAGGCAACCAATTAATTATTTTAAGTACCCTCGTCTTAGGAAATGGGATTGAAGTTTCTGATATGAATGAAATCATGAGATAGGGGCCCGAGGGTCAGGCTGGCGGGACGGAGTAGAACTTGAGTCATTTCAAAGCCTGGGAGTTCAGGAGTTAACATGATTCATATTGAGTATTACATTATGATCCGAGTCCTCCTGGGGAAGGGGATTATTATAATAGTCTTTCATGCTCGTAATTATCATATTGTCCTATCATTACTCTTTAATTGGTGTCAAAATACTCATCTACCATGTTACCGCTTTTACGTCGTAAAAGGAAATTCCATTGGTCTGGATATTCAGTATTAGTTCAGTTCTCAGTAAACCCATCCTTATTCCCACACTGAATATTACTAACTCAAGTTTGCCGCACAGTTTCAGTCCGTTATGGTGCTTAACTACATAAATATAATCATTGGATCTACGATACTAAGAAGTCATATAAAAGTGCTTGCTCTTTGAGGTAAACTAATGCAGGAAAACAACAGCTTGTGACGTACGTTATTATAATTATAATAATGGTAACTTAGTACGCATGGAAACTAGTATTAATGCTTGAGGACAAATAAAGATCTACATGATATTAATTTTGAACACTTATATCTGTATATGTACTATGTAATTATTTTCCTCCTGGTTACACTTGCAAATTGAATTCATTCATTTATTATTTTATGCGGTCAGCACATAATAAAGGAGAAGATTATAACTGTCATGCTTATGTTTCATATAACGGTACAGCGTACGCGTTAGTTTGGCACGCGCCCGAGCCCCCGAGGAACCTTAATAATTAAGTTAATTTCCTGTTAGGGCACCCAGATCTTAGTTGACAGTGCGCACAACTGGCGCGTGTAAAATCCTAAAAGAAAGTTAACTCATTGAAGCTCCCTTGGAATAGTCAACGTCGTAATTAAAGATCGGAAGAAAAAAAACTTCAAAGTGACAACTACAGTAATATTCCGTTGCACATCGCATTCTTATTTTCTCCATTCGCGTTTGGTTGCGATGGGTCGGGAATAGTCTCTCTTTACACACGAAAGACGAGCTTTCTGATTGGCCTACCAGGGAATCAGTTGCTATTTTGCGCGTGCAAAACAAAACAAGAAGTTACTCTGAAAGTGAAACTAGCATGTCGAGTAAATGTCCATCGACTTCGCAAGAAGGTGACCAAGTACTGGAAAAGAAACCAAAGAAAAACTACGAAGAGGGTATAGAAAAAGAAAATATCTTGACTCATGGAAAAAGAATTTATAAAATAATTATATCTTTCTTTTTTTTTTTTTTTTTTAAATAAATCTTGATCTTGTTAATGTTATCATAGTACACAATCTGAGACTCTAATCATGTCTTCATGAACAGTTGCTGTTTTTAACAAATTTACCAATTGCCAAAATTATGAGTGTTTTTCTCAATCAGGTGTCCAGTGCCATATGTTTTTGATTTGTACGTTCTTTTTATCGGTTTTCTGTTTAGTTGTGTTTCTTTTAACATTTCACAAAAATGGAATGGTAAATTACAGCAAATTATTCCAAATTTTTTTTTTTTATTGATGCATGATAACATTTTAACAAAATAGCTGAAAAAAGTATCTGGCTTTATGTGGCATTGCTTTTTTATTTTAATAATGTCCATGTTCTTTCAACCAAAAATGTGAGTTCTCAGATATTGAGCATTGAGCCTTTGTTGTTGTTTGTATTGTTACTCTGATGTTTTAAACACTTTTTTCTGTTTCAAGTGTCAAAAATAATAATGTGTTTTTAAGTAGAATTAAAACACACTTTTGTTTGTTTTTTTTTTTTTGTTTTGTTTTTGGTTAGCTTTGACTGGAAGGAACTTTCTAGAAGGTCACTCGTCGTGTGTTTCAAGTTATTTGTCTTTGGGCACTAAAAAAAATATTTTTTGGGGGAGGTTTGGACCCTAAAGTTTCAAGTAAGGCACCAAAAGGGTACCCTTGTAATAAAAGTTAATTTCTAAACCTGACGGTATCATCATGTTTCGTTATGTACGTGTGTACGTGTGTTTGTGGGTGTGTGTGAATGTGAGTGTGACAGAGAGAGAGAGAGAGAGAGAGAGAGAGAGAGAGAGAGTGCGTGTGTGTTTGAGAGGTTGCGTTTTATGCAACTCTTAAAGAGAGGTTCAGTGCTATTTATAATAATAATAATAATAATAATAATAATAATAATAATAATAATAATAATAATAATAATAATAAAGGATGCTATCACGCGCTTTTTTTTCAATCGAATTCAAAGCGCGGCGATCTGAAGAGATTGATATTACAGACGTCGGAATAGAAATTCAACTTGTATGTTTGAAATTTAAGATTGACTCGCATCCAATGCCATTAATTATTGAAGGGAGGGAGGAAACTGGTGTATCCGGTGAAAACTCGGTGTCCTCAAAAGTCTTGTACCTAAATCACGTAAGTTCGAACCCGCGACCTTCGGAATAGGAAACCAGCTCACTATCAACTAAGCTACACCCCATCAATACTTGGGGAGGGGTGGGTGTGGGTGGGTGACCTGATCCAAACTTACAAGATTTTTAATGGGATTGACAACACTGATGTTGACACTTTGTTTCAGTTGAATACTAACTCTAGAACAAGAAATTCATAGGACAATATTCTTATAAAACATTGCCGCACAAATAAAAGAAAATACTCATTCTCCTACAGATTTGCGCCCGAATGGAATAAATTGCCAGCTGATACTAAAAGAGCTAACAACCTGAACATCTTTAAAAAATCTTCTGGAAAAGGTCATTGTCATACAAAAATTAAAAATTTGAGTACGATGACTAATTAGCATACTATCTTTAGTATTCCCCGAACAACCGCAAATGGAACCTGACAAGTAAAAATGCCCAAAAGAAAAGGGACATTCAAAAAGCCGCGAGGCTTATACAAGTCCCTCTCAACTAAACTAAACTAAACTAAACTAAACTAATACTTCATACTAATGAGTTAGTTCGACCCCGTTTCTCCCACTGGCTACACCTTCCCATTCTTTTCTTCTTTTAAGTTCTGTTCTGAAGGGGTCGAGTAACTGCAGTGACCTAGAACAATCTCATTCATGAAAGAACCCCCGTGAGAAAGGGAGGCGGGGCAGGAGAAAAGCGGAACTAGCGTACGTCTAGTTCTACGAAGAGAACAAGGACGAACAGTGGCAGCCGTGAATGAATGAACTGTCAACATTGAAGTTTAACGTCAACACCACCATTTGCGATACGGTAGACGGGGATAACCATCCCAGGAAAGAGGGGGTAAAGACCTAAATGAACACTGAACCACCAGAGCAATCACAGTGAAAAATGGCCACTTTAATCTTGCCCACCACGGGGTTCGAACCTGGGTCATTCGTTTGCCAGGTAAACGCTCTACCACTGAGCTACGGCAGTGGGCTAAGGTGCGGCCAAATAAAGAAATGATCGAATAGGCTTGTGAACTACACTGGGAGTTTACACAATCCCCATAAGGCACGTGTAGCAAACAATATAGTATAATTATGAAAAAACAACCTAATGCAGTTAAAGTTAAACTGACGTAAAAATAACTAGATTTAATATATAATGAAGAATGAAGAATGAATAATAGAACTAGTAAACAGATAGAACAAGTAAACAGTTCTCAAGAATCGCCTCGTTACTTTCGGTTTTGATTGTCATCTTGACTAACATAATAGCCTATTTTATATGAGATTCTTTATGACTGAATGAAGCTAGAGGTTTGTTGACTGCAGAAAGAACTTGAAGATCGCGGTTGAATTCATAATAAAATCAAGTGTTTTAATTTTACATTACATTTAGTAATTTATCAGTACAATAGTCTACAAAAAATACCGGACTGGAAATGTTCCGTCAGTGTTCTGGCATTGCCGCGCTTTCGTAATCGTACTGAATTTTTTTTTTTTTTTTTTTAAAGGAGGCTTACACGTTTTAATGAGCCTAAATAAACAAATCTTGTGTGGTTTAGGCCTAAAATATAGATCTAACTTTAGCTCAGATTTCCCTTTCAAACGGTTGCATTGAATGATTGATGATTGAATAACTCAATAAGAGGTCAGTTAAGTTTTTCATAGTTTTACTGTTCTGACCAAACGATCAAACAAACCCGGCAAATAGAAGCTAGGGAGAAAAAAATCGTCAGATTTGCAATAAAATCTCAAACAACGAACAAATCAAGAGTAAAATTGATCAGACTGTGGTTAATTCTTACGAATAGTAAATAGAACTCACTGGATCCGAGGGAAAATCACCCAGTTCCAAGAAAAAAATATTGACTTCTGCCTTGATCAGCTCTACGCAGGCCACAGCACGACTTGTTGGTTTCTGCACGCGGCGATCTCTGTTGTTGAAAAGTGGCGCGCCCTGCCTCGTTTTCATACACAGTTCTGATTGGATCTTGGCGGCATAAAGCGCGCGGAATACGCACACCATACCCAAAAATTGCGCGAATTAAAATTATGTCGGTTATTTCATGGATTCAAAGTAAGCGGCATGGCCAGTCAGGATATGACAAAGACACTCTTTATATTACGTTGCAGTTAATTAAAGCTGCATGGTTATGTGTACATGTAAAAACAGACCTACGCCAATCAAGAGGCATTTAAGTCTAGGCTTAAGCTTAATTCTTACATTAATGAATTTTTATTTACGTGTACTACTCATTTTAATACTACACATGTTTACCGTCCACAAGTCTTGTTTTACCGCTGCGGCTATACTTGTTATTTAAGCTTACTACGGTACTTAAATTAAAATATTTAAATAGTATGTTAAGGCGGAGAGAGAGAGAGCGCGGTAGGCCTACCAGCTAGCAAGTGGGAGAGTTTGTTCATTAGCCGGCCAAGTACTAAGCTTATTGTTATTATTTACGGTCTTTACAATTTGTATTTCAGTCCAAAGTTCGAAGGATTGCAGTAAGTAGCGGGGGGGGGGGGGGGGGGGAGGGAGTGTTTGGAGGTAAGGCCCTTGGTTTCGGAGCTGACTCCTCATTATTTATTTATATTAATTAATATTAATTTAACTGACACGTTTTTGTATATCCAATTAAGCTAAATTTATAGTTGCAGCACATTGCGTGTGTGTGTGTTTTTTTAAACATGTCATTTACAACAAATAATCAATACAGTTACATTTTATAGTATAAAGAAAGAAATACACGCGCGCGCGCACCCACCCATCCACCCACCCACACACACCCATACACACATTTCGGTAACTTTATTACAAACAAAATGGTTAACTTTAACAAGGTTGTAATGAAGAACAGTTCGTCCACACACACGCGCACCCACCCACACACACGCACGCACACACATACACAAAAAACTGAACAAAACAAAACGTTACCAAACAACTGACAATGGGAGAGGGAAGATGGGTAGGTGTGTGTGTGGGGGGGGGGGGGGTGTGTGTGTACATTGGTTCGCAATGACGTAGCCATAAGTATAAAACGTATACTTCATTTACATTTCATATCTGGGTCAGCAACACATCATAACCGCTAAGCTAAATAACAAGATAAATGACGCACTTTAACTGCATCAATAATTAATATCGGTTATGGTGGACAATCCGTAGCAAACGTGTCCGCCTTGTTTCTTCAAACGCTTAGATATTTTTCCATTTTATATCTGCACTTTAACACTGTACGAAGGGCCCCCCGTGGGGCTGCCGGGTTTTAATAGTATCCCCACTTTCTGGAAATTTAGTGCTTTAAATTTCCACTGTCACAGTCTTTCTCCTTTGTTCTTTCTCATTCCTACTGTTCTATCAATCTACTATATATCTTCTTCTTCGCTAGACCAGTCACCTGCCTTTTTTCATGAAAACTCTTCCGGGACAAACTCCTCATTTTTGTGTTGGATCAGCTTGAGAATATTGGACGCTTTCTGCCAAATGGTCACTGGGGCTTCCTATGATGTTATTATTTGGCAATGTAGGCATTGTATATGTATGTGTTTTATTGATATTTATAATGATGTTTGTATTCTATTTAGTTTTTGTTAACGGGGATTCGATAAATTTGAGTATAGCCTCAGCGTCCCCTGCGTGGGATGTCTTTATTGAAAAGTGATTGGCTGGTGGAGTGCTTTCAGTGTTGCCACTAGGGTTGTTTCGGCAGATCTTTTATGCGGATCAGGGGTGAGTCCTCTTTCAGCCAAGTTGATTCTGTGGTCCTGATTCAGCTCTTTGCAGTCCGCTGGACCCTGTAAGCAATGAATAACTAACTAACTGACTGCACGATGGATGGAGCAGTTGGGAAAGACTTTGCCCATTTACATGTACGCTATAAGAATGATTCAAATCTAAATCATTAATTATTTACTTTTTCTTTCCTCACACATCAACAGCGGACTGATTAATTTAATTATCTGTTTCGTTATTCATCAAAACTTTAGTCTGAGGTGAATGAATAATGAGGTGAAATGTAATAAATCCACTACTAATGTAACGCAATGTTATCAAGCACTGCTATAATTGTAAAATAGTCCGAGATGTTCTTGTGCCCTCGGGGTCCCTTCTTTGGTCCAACAATCGTTTTTGTGGTGTGGGACAATAGCCATGTGGTGAGTTAGGGTTAGGGCAAAAGGGATATTATTCAAGCTGTGTGTGTGTAGCGGATCCTCTTTAGCAAAGAGTTGGACGCACACAGACATTTGTATGGGAGGCGAGATATAGCAAACGCTCGAGCATTTGCGCGAGCATTTGCACAAGCAAATGCGCGAACCTCGCGCATTTGCTCCTGCAAGTGTCCGAGCCAATGCGCGAGCAAGAGCGCGATCATTTGCTCGAGCGGTTGCTACGCCCGTTGCTATAAGGGTTTTGCTGAAAACTGTCAACGGAAAGGAACTGAAAATGAACACATGTTTTTTTTTATATAGATCTCCGACCTAGATATTTTATAAGTAATGATAAGGTTATTTCATGAATGATATTAAGTTTAGTAGTGCTAGTTTTCACTAATTATTATTAATATTATTACTAATAACTGCAACAAATATTTAATTTGTGCACGTCTCAAATTCTTTTACATACACATTCTTTTTCAGGTATAATTTTTACGTTTATGGAGCAGAATATAGCAAACGCACGCGCATTTGCTCGAACACTTGCTGGAGCAAATGCGCGAGCAAGTGCTCGAACCTCGCGCATATGCTCGAGCATTTGCTCCAGCAAATGTTCGAGCAAATGCGCGAGCAAGTGCGCGGTCATTTGCTCGCGCAAATGCGCGAGGTTTGCGCATTTGCGCGAGCAAGTGCGCGAGGTTCGCGCATTTGCTCGTGCAAATGCTCGCGCAAATGCTCGCGCGTTTGCTATATCTCGCCTCCCATACATTTGGGAGCAAAGACGTTAATCCGTGCGTCATGTAGTACTACCTTTTTATCTTCAGCACTGACATTGACAATTAATTATTACTTCTTTAACTTTTAACATTGATGTTCTAAAAGACATAGCAGGTTGTGGGATAGAGTGGGGTGGGTGAGGAAGAGAAAGGGGTGTGGGGGTAGGGACAACTACCCTGAACAGATATTAGATTTATCCGATGAACAGAAAGAAGAAGTTGAAGTTTGTAATGTAGGATGGGAGGAGGGATGAAGAGGGAGGGGGGAGGTGGTGGTGGTCCAACCTGGACAGATCTAGGTTAGATGTTAGCCCATGATTCTTAAAGCAGAAGTTGAAGAGTTGGGGAAGGGAAGGATGGGGGGATGGGGGGCAAGAACCATCCAGAACAGATCGAGGTTAGATGTATCCCATGAGCTTAAAGAAGATGTTAAAGAGTGGGGGTGGATATGGGGTGTCTGGAGAAGGGGATGGGGATGAGTGTGGGTGGGAAGAGCTACCCTGCACAGAGATTAGATATATCCATTGAACCCAAAGAAGAAGAAGAAGAAGAAGAAGAACGTACGCGTTTCCTTTTCAAATAAACTAACTACACACTATACAATAAATCAAAGTATTGGAACTCAGATAAATCTGAGAACACAAAACGAAAATGCTCAATCAACCGAAAGTACAAATGCACATTAATGAACAATGACTCAAAGTCGAGTCTACCTTAAGGTGGACCGGGGATGTTCTGCCCCAGGGACGCGTCCGTCACTTGCTGGTTATTTAAGTATTTTGATATTTGATCACTGTATACAGTCAAGCGTTTGTTTCACTGTCTGCTGCTCTTCTTCCCAAGAAAGACTGGTGCGTGTCACAGATTGTACAGAAGGTAAAACCGCAAAAAAAAACCACGTGCTTTTTCCTATATATTTAAGTTGGTCCTAAAAAAATTAATAATATAACTTAAGTCACATTCCCCAAACAATAAATAAAGTAAAACTAATCTACTTTAATGTATACCATCGTAAACATCGTTTGTAAAGCTGTGCTTAACCAGGAGCTTTAATCCTTGTTGTAAAACCATAAGGTAGGTAACTGTGGGTCAAAGTCAGTTACACAGGGTAATTGTATTGGGACGAATCCACACCCTTGATTTGGGTCAGGTTCACAATGGTGCGAACTTGCCGCTGCGCTTGGGGTAAGTCCATCGATCCTCTTAGGGCGGACATACCCCACTGATGTAAGTGACCTCGCCTCTGTTAGAACAGGGTTCGCACGGTCATTGAAAAGTCCGTTTGGGACCAACGAAGACGGTTTTCAAGGCTCTTGAAAGTCTGTGAAAACTGACTTGGGTGCTTTAGTTTGTGAATGTTGCTGGCTTTAGCTTGCTGCGGAAGACTAGTATTCTGAAACATCGGTCAATCCGCAATAAAATCGAAAAAATACAAAGATTGCAAAGCAAATAAAATAAATTTTTAAAAGTAAATAAAAAAAAAATTTACAATAAAAAACAAAAAATAATAATACTGGATGCTATATAAGCACTTTTCCCCAAACCACTAAACAGGCTCAAAGCGGATGGGGAGGAAGAGTGAGGGGATCATTACAAGGTGTCCCCTATACGCTCCATGTGTCCGGGGACGTTAATCTACCAAAGAAGAAGAAGATCATTACAAGGTAAGCACACAATCCTTGCGTAATTTAGACCCCGAAGGGTGAAAGAATCAGGGGATTAATTGATTGATTGATTGATTGATTGATGCTTTAGGTCCAGCGGACTCTTCTGAGCCAAATCAGGACCGGACAACCCCCGATCCGCATAAAAGATCTGCTGAAACAACCCTAGTGGGAACACTGAATGCCCTCCACCGGCCAGTCACTTTACAATAAAGACATCCCACGCAGGGGACGGCTGAGGCTTTACCCCAACTAATCGAACCCCCGGTTACAAAAACAAAATAGAATACAAACATCATTATAAATTATCAACAAAACACATACATATAAAATGCCTATATTGCTAAATAATAACATCATGGGAAGCCCTAGTGACCACCCGGCAGAAAGCGTCCAATACTCCCAAGCTGATCCAACAGACCTCATACATAAACAAGGAGTCTTGTCCAGGAAGAGTTTTCAAGAAAAAAGGTAGGTCATTGATCTAGCGAAGAAGAAGATAGTATAGCAGAGTGATAGGACAGAGCAGGAATGGGAAAGAGCAAATAAGGAAGACAGCGACAGTAGGAATTTAAAGCACTAAATTTCCAGAAAGTGGGGATACTATTTATACTGAAACCCCCGGCACTCCAGCGGGGGTACTGTTGCCGCAGTGAATCGGTCATGCCTATAAAGGAAAGACAGGTTTTCAACTGGGGCTTTCACTTTTCCCTTTATAGGTTAGAACAATCTACAGTGGCAAGATTGCTCATGACCCCAAGGGGTAGGGGATTAATTAATATAGAATTACGAAAAGATCAAAACAACAAACACCTGTGTTAAGAGCATCGAATGTTTCGATTCATTAAAATCTTTATCAAATATAACAACAACAACAACAACTTCTACTACTACTATTACAACAACAACAACAACAACAACAACAACAACTACTACTACTACTACTACTACTACTACTACTTCTACTACTACTACTACAACTACTATACTACTACTACTACTACTACTACTACTACTACTACTACTACTACTACTACTACTACTACTACTACTACTACTACTAGTTTGGAGGTAGTGCGCATGGTAAAATCCTGTATTATTATAAATCAATGAGGAATGCAGTGAGTATTCAATATAGCGATAGGGGGTAAGAATAGAAAATAGCTATG
Source organism: Oncomelania hupensis (assembly GCA_036898135.1). Taxonomy (NCBI): domain Eukaryota; kingdom Metazoa; phylum Mollusca; class Gastropoda; order Littorinimorpha; family Pomatiopsidae; genus Oncomelania; species Oncomelania hupensis. The sequence goes on from CM072511.1 coordinate 16,861,794, forward strand.
CATGTTAAAACTAATATGGTGACTGTCACAATAGGCTAGTTTGACGAAATTTCAGTGCACTGCAGATGGATTAAGAGAAAAATTCAGATTGGTTCGGCCTGAAGTGGGAGAAAGTTTTGGAACTTTTTCAAAGCGATTTTCTCACTTGTTGGAAAGGTGGATCCAACTATCGGATTGTGAAAAGAATTTTGAGGGTCTGTGTAATCTTATTTTGTGTGAGCAGTTTGTTGCTTCTGTTTGAATAGATCTTGCTGTGTTTTTTGAAAGAAAAAAAAAAAGACAAAAGTCGCGGCTTTGATTGACAGTGCTGAAGCATTTCGTATGGCTCGTCCGGAAAAGAAACTGGCACGGAAGTCAGATGATTCCATTTTTGCGTCCGCATCGATATCTCAGAATGTGCCCACTCAGAATCAATTCCGCGGGACGGGTCAAAGATGGAATAATTTCCTTGTATCGGGATTTCGTGACTCTCCGCGAGAGAACTACCAATCCGCAGGTTCTGTACCAAATAGGGATTTTGCACATCAAAACATGCATACTCAAAAAGGCGCTCAAAACAACATAGCTGCTCGTGGACGTGGCAATACGTATTCGAGACCTAGTTATTGTTTCACAGGTAGACCTCTTCTTAACAAAGGACAGAATAGACAGGTCACAGTTTGCTATTGTTGTGGAGGTGTAGGTCACATATCTTCATGGTGTCCTTCTGCTTTTGGCAATGCTGCCGTTGCCCAAGCATTCTCAGAGCCTCAAGATGCTGAAACTACTACTACTACTACTACTACTACTACTACTACTACTACTACTACTACTACTACTACTACTACTACTACTACTACTACTACTACTACTACAAGACTACGGAAACAAAAAGACTTTAGACCAGTTAGTAGTCCCTACCACTCTAAGATCCTCAGTCCGTCCTTGTCACAGCCCACGATACGACCATGGAAGGTCATTGTGGCATCCGCAGAACAACAGACAGGATATTGTTTGAATTTTGTTTGGCCAGGGGTGTCCGCTGACACAAAAAGATACGTTAAAACGTGTGACATTTGCCCAAAAATATCCTCAAAAGTCGAATCCCACCAGTTCCGTTGGAAACGATGCCGACTATTTCTGAACCATTTAAACGGGTTGCCGTTGATCTGGTAGGACCGATTTCTTCGCCGTCTAAGGAATAATACTCAGCATCATTGATATAGCCCCACGTTACCCTGAAGCTATTCTGCTTCGGTTTCGGTTGGTGAAGCACTATATTCCGTGTTTTCTCGTATGGGATGTCCGCAGGAAATTTTGTCACACTGTGGTACGCAGTTCAACTCGGATCTCATGCGCGGTATTCACCATTTATTTTCGATCAAGGCCATACATACGTCACAATATCATGCACAAGTTAATGGCTGTGTTGAACGTTTTCATGGGGCGTTGAAACCAATGTTGAAGACACTCGTTCCAAAACAACCAAAAGCATGGCATCGGTATTTGCCCGCGGTTCTTTTCGCGTGTCAAGAACTTCCTAGTGAGAGTACTGGATTCTCACCTTTTGTTTGGTCGTCGCGCTCGCAGACCCATTCAACTCCTTGCAAATACTTGGTCACAAGGTTCTCAAAATGACAATGCAAAGAATTTTTACAAATGTTAGGTTAGACTCGGTAGAACTAGAATTTAATTTCATATAATTGGTTAAGGGATATTTTTGTCAAGTGCCTATATTAGTGGACCCCACTGCAACAACGAGATAAATGACAGGGGTCTGAGACTCTTGGGGTTTGCCAGATACAACAATCTAGTACTGGCAAACACGCTTGGTCTCCACAAAAACTCCAGACGATGGACATGGCACAGTCCCGGCGGGGAGCATCACAACCAGATAGACTGCGTCATGGTCAAGAAACGCTTCAGATCAAGCATCAACATTGGCAGGACACGCACCTTTCCAGGAGCAGACATCGGAAGTGACCACGATCTCGTGATGATGTCTTTCCGGCTCCATTTGAAGAGAGTAAATACAGCAAAGTGCACTAGACTGAAGTTCGACCTGGACAAACTGCGAGACCCGGAGGTGGCAGAACTATTTCAGGCCACAATTGGAGGGAAATTTGCACCACTGCTCATTTTGGGGGCTGGTGAAGTAAATGTCAACACCATGACCACCACCTTCAACTCAGCTGTGACAGATGCCGCCACTGAGATCCTTGGCAAACACTGACCAAAGAAGAAGCCGTGGATCACACCTGAACTTTTGGATCTGTGTGATAAACGAAGAGAGATAAAAAGGAAAAAAGAACACCTCACAGGGAGCTGATGTCTACCGAAAAATCAACAATGACATCCGAAAAGGCATGCGCACAGCAAAGGAGAACTGGATAGAAGATCAATGCCAGGAAATAGAGAACAGTCTGAACAAGAACAGCAAGAAGGCCTACCAGACTGTGAAGCGGCTGACAAGTGTCAAACAGCCCAAAGTCTCCACGACCCAATGCGAGTCTGGCATATGCCTTACAGAAGAACAAGAAGTCTTGGACAGATGGACAGAGTACTGCTCTGACCTTTACAACCATACACCAAATGGAGACCCATCAGTTCTAGCATGTCCCGAGAACAGAGAAGAAGAAAAAATTCTCCCAATTCTCCGGGAAGAAGTTGAGGCAGCAGTGCAATCCCTAAAGAAAGGGAAGTCAGCGGGAGTGGACAACATACCAGCGGAACTGCTACAAGCAGGAGGAGAAGCGATGATTGATGCCCTCACCATTATCTGTAACAAGATCTGGCAGAGGTTTAAGTGGCCTATACCACGGAACCAGTCGCTTGTCATCACTCTTCCCAAAAAAGGTAACCTTCAGGAGTGTGAAAATTACCACACCATCAGCCTCATCAGCCACCCCAGCAAGGTCCTCCTGAAAATAATACTCAACAGGTTGAAACCCCAAGCTGAAAAAATCATAGCTGAAGAAAAACAGGATTCAGGGCAGGGCGAAGTACCACTGAACAGATTTTCAACCTCAGAATAATATGTGAGAAATACCTACAGCACCAACAACATCTATATCATGTGTTCATAGACTTCAAGAAGGCGTTTGGCCGAGTCTGGCATGCAGCTCTATGGGCAACAATGAAAGTGTACAACATCAGCCCTAAAATTATTGAAGTCATCAAAAGCCTGTATGACAAGGCTACCAGTGCAGTCCTCCACAACAGCGCCATCGGGAACTGGTTCAGAAAAACAATCGGTGTGCGTCAAGGATGCCTACTCTCTCCAACACTCTTCAACATCTTCCTAGAGCGCATCATGTCAGATGCTCTTGCAGATCATGAAGGCACATTCAGCATAGGGGGTAGAGCAATCTCTAATCTTCGTTTTGCGGATGACATTGATGGATTGGCTGGAGAGGAACAAGAACTTGAACAACTGGTACAGAGGCTTGACACCACCTCCAGAGATTATGGAATGGAAATAAGTGCTGAGAAGACCAAAATGATGACCAAAAACACCAATGGCATCAACACGGACATCAAAGTCCAAGGCCAATCCCTCAACACGGTGCATTGCTTCAAATATTTAGGAGCCATTGTATCAGACAATGGGTCCCGACAGGAAGTCCTCTCCAGGATCGTACAAACAACTGCTGCCCTGACAAGGTTGAAGCCCATTTGGTTAGACAGGACCATCAGTCTACATTCTAAAAATAAGACTGCTGCGCTCCCTTGTCATCTCCATCTTCCTATATGCTTGCGAAGCATGGACCCTCACAGCAGATCTCCAACAAAGAATACAAAGCATGGAGATGAGGTGCTACAGAAGACTTCGGGGCATTTTCTATACCCAACACATCACCAACGACGAAGTCCGACAGACCATCACACAAGCCATTGGACAACACGATGACCTGCTCACAGTGGTGAAGAAACGGGAACTCCGATGGTATGGCCACGTCACCAGATCATCAGGCCTTGCAAAGACTATTCTGCAAGGCACAGTGCAAGGAGGTAGAAGAAGAGGGAGACCGAAAAAGAGGTGGGAAGACAACATTCGAGAATGGACTGGTTTGACACTGAGCGAAGCCATCAGGACTGCTGAGGACAGAGAAAGATGGAGTATGCTGGTTAAACGATCATCTGTGGTGCCCTTAGGACCTCCGGATTACGGGATAGGATAGGATAGGATAGGCCTATATTAATGTTGCGAGTTCAAACATTTTAAGAGCAGCCGGGATTCGGACTCAAAATCTTTTTCAATAGAAACATAATTGACCGAGTTATGCATAAGCATTGCTTTGTTCTGTTTTAATTTTACATGTGTCAGATAACACGCGTTAGAACCACAATTTAATGTACTACCTTTGTCAAGTGCCTGTAGTAATTTCGATACTTTAGAAGAGCAGTCGGGATTCGGACTCAAGCCTTTGTCAATAGAAACATATTATGCGCAGGAAATACCAGAATCAATTAATGGATTTTTGTTTTAAAATCCACGAACCTTCTAATAAGTTTAGTTTTTTATCACCTAAGTTGACACATGAATACAGTACAGACACAAAGGATTGAGCAGGCGCTGCAAGTTTTATGGAGATATTTATGTTTAAAGTATAAAGAATATGTCTTCTCAATATATATAAATTGCTTAGCCGGAAGTCCTTCTTCGCCTCTACTGTAAAATTTGTCCGGTATGGACGCTGATCTGGGCAGGTGCTGTGCGCTGCGGATCGGCCTGCTGTGCGCTCAAAACTCGCGAAATCGTTATAGCCGACATTTCCTTACCGAACGTTTAACCGTTTCTGAGATAAATAAATAAACAAAATGTCCACAAACTGCAATAGCCTCATTCCGCGCGGCGCTTCCGATTCAACCCGTGTCAAGAACGTGCCTTTCCGTAATACCGCAAATTTATTTTTTTTCCATTCAAAACACTTTTGCACTCATGTCACCAATCTTACAAAATTTTGTGTTTAACTAATTAAATTTGATTAATTAAAAATCGAATCAAGGTTTCAGCATGTTTTCCCATATAGACCACAAAAATTGATGCTCTTCATACGAAGCCTTGGTAGCTCACTTAGTAAAACATTCGCCTACCGTGCAGGTGACCCAAGTTCAAGTCTCCAGCGGGCTATTTTTTTTAATGTTATTATTTTTTTTTACACTATAATATGAATATGTTTCTTTTTAATTTAGGCTTTTTACTTTTAACTTATTTATTATTATTATTTTTATTATTTATAAACTAATAATAATAATAATAATAATAATAATAATAATAATAATAATAATTATTATTATTATAATTATATCTTATATCAAATTTTATTTTAAAACCTTGGTGTTTTTATGATTTCTATTTGTATTATTCTTTATTCAATATTATTATTATTATTATTATTATTATTATTATTATTATTATTATTATTATTATTATTATTATTACCAAGGATCGAGATGGGGTGGTACGTGTAGGTAAAAGGGGGCTACGGGTAGGTTTAAAGGGGCATGGGTAGGCATAACGGGGATACGGGTATATATAAGGGGGTATGGTGATGGTCGATTCTACCCTATACGCTCGATGTGTCCGGGGACACAAATCTACCTACTACCTACTGGTCGATTCCTTTCATCCATACCTGCGAAACGATCAACGGGGAAGTATCAAGGAGGGTACAGGTATGTTACAAGGGGGGTACGGAAGGTATCAAGGGGGTATGGGGAGGTATCAAGTGGGTTCGGGGAGGTATCAAGGGGGTATGGTGAGGCATCATGGGGTGGGGGGGGACGGGGAGATATCAGGGGGAAGGGGGTATGGTGAGGTATCAAGGGGGATATGGGGAGGTATCATCGTCCAAATGAAACTCGCAGACAACAGTTGTCTCTCTGTCTACATTTTAAACAGCAACCACTAGTTCTAGATAAACGCATTAGAGCAAGAGCGAAAGAGGCATAGAATCGTGAGCGTGTGCAAGTACAATAGAGGTGTGCGTCGGTTTGCGCGCACCCAAAGAGATTTATTTTTTTTTAAAAAAAGAAAGAAAAGAAAGCTTATTGTGTTTTCTGTGCAGATGAAAGTGTCGCTTTATTTGTGTTGTTTTTAAAGAAAAGAAATAGGGCTGTATGCTATTTTCAATTTGTATAACCTGATAAATGTATGCGAGATGGAATATTCAACAATCTCTCTCTCTCTCTCTCTCTCTCTCTCTCTCACACACACACACACACACACACACGCACACGCACACACTATATTCCACTATATTCAACAATCTTTTTATTTCATACACACCCAAACACCCACACACACTCACTAATCTCTCTGTCTCTCTTTTTATCTTTTGCGTGTTGTAGCTTTTACCTCAATCCCCTGACAGGACTAAAACTCTTCTAAAATCACCCCTACTGCAATAATCATGAGGAGAAAACAGTTTGATATGTTCTGGGCTGTATATAGTTTTATTTTAAAGACTCGACGAATATAATAACAGATAACAGAACTTTATTTCGCCAGGTGACAAGCACGAGGAATACACTTTGATGTTGGCACACATATTTATACAAAACACAATAACAAAGCCAACCACACCTACGCGCAACCATCCACTTGCTGGCACACTCATACAAGACTAGGAATAATACTGACTGGAATATAGTAGCAACAGAATGATCAAATCAAATAGACAAAAACATCCACACACACGTGCGCGCTCTTCTTCGTTAATGCGTTATCTCTCGCTCTCTCAATTCTCTTCTCTTATCTTACACACTCTACATACTTTACATCTATAAATTCTCTCTCTATCACTTCCTCTACTCACTCTCTCTCTGTCTCTCTCTTCCTCTCTTTCTTTCTGTCTTTCTTTCACTCACTTCTCCCCCCCCTCCCTCCATCTCTCTCTCTCTCTCTCTCTCTCTCTCTCTCTCTTATGCATAAGTCACTGAGATAGTCCGGGATCATCGGGTGCCAGACAAGGAGTTGAGGTTTGTCACTGTTTGTGGAAAAAAACTGTTCTTGAAGCGGCAGGTAGGGTCTTCATAGTTCTGAGCCTTTTGCCAGAAGGAAGCAGCTCGAAGAGGTGGTATCTGGGGTGGGAGGCATCATCCACTATCTTTCTGGCTCTGCTCATCAGGCGTTTGGTATAGATGGAGGCCAGAGAGGGGAGGTCGGTGTCAATGATCTTGCTGGCAGCGGAGACAATATGTATAATGAATACACACACAAAATTCGGCCACTAACCGTCGTCTACGGCTTCAACAAGTTTTACAGTACAAGTGTGTTTTCATGCTAGAATGTGAGTAGGGCGAACGTGCCCAAGGGTGTAGACGGACTTGCCCCAGAGACCTTATATATTGTTACGTTGAAACGTGAACGAAAGTATGTCGGAAGCGCGCACAATAGATCTAATCGTTTCGTTTTGCAAAGTATTCAATAATGGTGTTTATTTACCTTTGATTTGAGTTTGCATTGTTGTTAGGAGAGGCTTTGTATAACGTTGATAATTTGCGTTAGTCGATATTATTTGAAAATCTTCTGGATATGCGTGTTTACTCTTGATAGAAATTTCCTGATACATGTAGAAGCAAGAGGTCGTTCTGGAAGATATAAAAATATGTATTGACGTAAGTCAGTGATGACGATCTTTTATTCGATTGGTGGCAGTACGTCATTTTCTACCATGTACGAAATCTTTCCGGAAAAGAGAGAGGTTATTTAATCGTGTGCAGAGTTGCTGTTGAGAAAGTAAAGTTGTTGATAGTGATTTGGAAAGTTGCTGTGAAAGTTGTTGAGTTGAATTGAGAATTGTATGCAGTTGTTGATGTATGCTGAATAAAAGTGGAAAACTTCATATGTCGACTTTGTGACTTGTATGCTGCTGGACGGGCTGTGTGAATAAACGAATCTGAGTTACACCCTATCAGGAATTCAAGCATCGGGGCTGAATCAGATACTGATAGAAAACACCAACATCAAACTGAGTGTAACATTTTGGGGGTCAAGCCGCGATTCACGCCATAGCCAAGGGTTCAACTGCTACAACAAGCGAGTCAACGTTACGAAAGGCAGTCATCGAGGGTAGCCGCCAACGAGTTGCGTCGAGAGGGGCCAACATACTGGGACTACATCACCGATAGGTTCGGGTTGACTGCAAGGGCGTGTAGTCGCTGAAGAGTTGCTTCGTGAGCGAACAACAGATCGGGACTACGTGGCTGCCGTAAGACTACGTCGAGGGACAGTCTCGGAGCTACATCGCCAGTGTTACAGAGAGCGACGTGCGGACGTCGAGTCTACTTCAGCACAGGAGCGTGTACATCAACACCAGCGTGGTGCAGCGTCGCATACGACGAGGACAGCGGGGCCTGCGTCAGCGAAGGCGACTAGTGACAAGCATCAGCGCTACTGCAGAAAGCGTGCTGTTCTAGAACAGTCTAGAAAGGTACAGCACAGTCAAGAACTTTCCAGAAAAAAAAGAACTCTACAGTCAAGAACTTTCTATAAAAAGAACTTTCCAGAAAAGAACTTTCCAGAAGCATTAAGATGGCTGACTTCTGGCAGAAAGGGATTGCACTGAATCTCAAAGGCAAACAGCTGACGGAGTACGTCAAGTCCCAGGAGAGAATACAAGAAAGAGAATTAGAAGAGCAGCGTCGCCGTGAAGAACGAGAATTAGAAGAGCAGCGTCGCCGTGAAGAAAGAGAATTAGAATTGAAGCGTCTGGACATTGAACAGCAGCGGCAAGAAAGAGAAGAGCTGCGTAAAGAAAGAGAAGATGAGCGCAGGCGTGAGGAAAGAGAAGCTGATCGGCAGTTCCAACTAGAGTTGGCGCGCATCCAGCAACAGCAGCATGCGCCACAAGTTATCAGTGACAACACGGCTCCAAAATTGCCAGCTTTCGTCGACGGGAAGGACCAGATCGACAGCTATCTGGCGAGATTCGAAAGGTTCGCCGAAAGCTCCAATTGGCAACCTCGAGACTGGGCGATTCGACTGAGTGCACTTCTGACGGGGCAAGCTCTCGAAGTTTACACCAGAATGTCGAACGATGACGCCAAAAACTACGACGTCTTGAAAGAGGCCCTGTTGCAGTGCTACAACTTTACAGAGAAGGGCTACCGTAAACGCTTCCGTGAATGCCGGCCTAAGTCAGACGAGACGCCAAAGCAGTTTGTGGAGCGCCTGTCGTCATATCTACACAAGTGGGTGGAGTTATCAGGCGAAATGAAGTCTTACGACAGTCTCCATGACCTGATCGTGAAGGAACAATTTCTCAATGCCTGTCACAAGGACCTAGCGACCCACTTAGAAGAACAAAAGCTGCAGACGCTTAAAGATGTGACTGAGGCTGCTGAAAGATATCTCATCGCTCATGGGAAAACCCTGGGGCTACCCAGCGCGACGAAACATTTTCAGAAGACTGCAAACCATGGGAACCAGGTCCAAGGGAGCCAGACGAGCCAGAGACAGACGGACTCCACGCCTCCTCCCAGGGAAGGGCACTCAAGAGGCTGTTTTATCTGCAACGCTACAGACCACAGAGCTGCCAGCTGCCCTCAAGGCAGAAATAGCGGACAGCGGAGCAGTACGGACAATGCAGCGGCGGGCAACCGGCAGAGGCGGTTCTCCAATCAACGGCAAAACAGTAGATCTGACCATCAAGTGTGCGGCGGGAGCGTCATTCTTCCGAGTGAGACCAAGCGCACAGCTACCCCTGCGGACGTGCAAGAGTGCATGACTGATGGCCAACTTCTCCTTGCCAACGGAAAATCCATCCCCGTCGTCGCCAGCGCAGCTGTGACCGTCCAGAACATGCCTGTTTCCAAGGGACGCGTCGGAAATCATGAAGTGACTGTCTTAAGAGACTCTGGCTGTAGTGGGGTCATCGTCAGAGAAGACCTAATCGCTAAAGAACAGTTCACTGGCGATTCAAAATGGACACTTATGGCCGACAGCAAATGTTTGAAAGCGCCAGTTGCGAAGATTCATGTCAACACCCCTTTCTACATAGGCGAAGTCGAAGCGGTTTGCCTGAAGAAGCCGCTGTATGATTTGATGATCGGGAATATCGACGGCGCGAGACGACCCGACGACCCCGATCCAGAGTGGAGTCCTGCCTCAACCCAACGCGTCGAAGTTGTGGAGGAGGATCCATTGCCGTTTCCCGATGGAGACCTTACAGAGCTGCTACGGGACAATGTGGTTACTCCGGCTCAGCCCTGCCGACCAGAGATCGTCGGTGCTGTTACTACCAGGGCCCAGGCCAAGAGAGACAAGATGTCTACGCCACTGAAGGTCGCCGACAACTCCAAAGCTGCCATCGTGGACAGAGATAAGCTGATCCAGCTCCAGGAAGCTGATAGCACTTTAAACAAGTACAGGAACCGCCAAGACCACGTGACCAAAGGCAGTGGTACGGTCTATTTTGAGGTGAAGGCCAAGATCCTGTACCGAATCTTCCAGCACCCGAGGGTCAACGGAGGGAAACCACTACGTCAAGTCTTGGTACCGTTACCCCTAAGGCGCCAGGTGATGGAAGTAGCGCATGACTCAATCATGGGGGGTCACCTGGGTATCAAGAAGACGTCGGATAGAATCCAGGCGGTATTCTACTGGCCAGGACTTCATGCGGACGTCAGCCGTTTCTGCCGATCGTGTGACATTTGCCAGAAGACCATACCTCGAGGAAGGGTCCCTAAAGTGCCAATGCAGAGAATGCCTTTGATCGACCGACCTTTCAAGAGGGTGGCCTTAGACTTAATCGGCGAAATAAGACCTCCGAGTGAAGAAGGTCATCGATGGGTACTGACTTTAGTAGACTATGCGACTCGGTACCCAGAAGCAGTGCCACTGAAGAAGATTGACACTGAAACTGTAGCAGAGGCACTGGTGGACATGTTCAGTAGACTTGGAGTGCCCGAAGAAATTCTGACAGACCTCGGGACGCAGTTCGTCTCTGACTGCATGAAGGAGGTCAACAGATTGCTGAGCATCCGGCATTTAACTACGACACCCTACCATCCAATGTGCAACGGGCTCGTCGAAAAGTTCAATGCTACGCTGAAGTCCACCCTGAAGAAACTGTGCAGCGAGCAGCCCAGACAATGGCATCGCTACATCAACGCCCTACTTTTCGCCTACAGAGAAGTACCGCAGGAGTCCACCGGCTTTTCCCCGTTCGAGCTGCTGTACGGAAGAACCATCAGAGGGCCGATGCACATCCTGAAAGAACTGTGGACGAAAGAAGTAGACACCCCAGAGGTGAAGAACAGCTACCAGTACGTGTTTGAGCTACGGGAGAAGCTGGAGCAGACTCTCGAAATAGCAAGAGAAAACCTGAAGAAGTCCCAAGACTGTGGAAAGCACTACTACGATCGTAGGGCTGTGAACAGGAAGTTCAAACCTGGCAACAAAGTGCTGGTGCTGCTACCTACCGATCATAATAAGTTGCTGATGCAGTGGAAAGGCCCGTACGAAGTGGAGACCGTGGTGGGGATCAACGACTATAAGGTGAAGGTCGGCCAGCATTCCAAGATATACCACGCCAACCTCCTTAAGCTGTACGTGGAAAGGCCATCAGAGACTGTGCATGTGGCAACAGCAGCTGAGATCGACAACAGCTTTGACAGCGAGGAACTGTTGGAACTGGGAGACTTCCATAGCAAAGAAGGCATCAATGATGTTAAGCTAGGACCAAGCTTGACGGAAGGTCAAAAGAGGGAGCTCAAGGACCTTATGGGCGAGTTTCCCCACAACTTCAGCGATGTCCCTGGCTCTACAACTTTGGTCGAACACGAAGTCCACCTCACTTCGAATATCCCTGTTCGATCCAAGCCCTTCCCGATCCCTTTCAAGGCCCGTGAATCCTTGAAGAAAGACATCGATGAGATGCTGAAGATGGGCATCATCAGGGAGTCCAGTTCCCCCTACGCGTCCCCTGTCGTGGTTGTGAAGAAGAAGGACGGGAGCAACCGAGTATGCATCGACTACAGGAAGGTTAATAAGATCACCGTCTTCGACCCTGAGCCGATGCCTACCGCAGCAGACCTCTTCCGCCAATTATCGGGGAGTAGAATCTTCTCAAAGATTGACCTCAGCAAAGGTTATTGGCAAGTCCCCGTGCGTCAACAGGACATACCAAAGACTGCTTTTATAACCCCTGATGGGACGTACGAGTGCCTAAGGATGCCCTTTGGCATGGTCAACAGCGGAGCTACCCTGAAGAGAGGGATGAAGAAGATGCTCAAAGGGATGGACAATGTCGTGTGTTACTGGGACGACCTGCTAGTCCACACTCGCACCTGGGAAGAGCATCTGCAGACCTTGAGGGAGCTGTTTCACCGTCTCACAGAAGCCAACCTGACCGTGAGACCCAGTAAGTGCATTCTGGGGACTGACAACGTAGACTTTATCGGCCATTCGCTGAAAGAAGGACGGAAGGGGCTTCTTCTAGAAAACGTCACCAAGATTCTGAACGCTCCACGTCCCCAAACCAAGAAGCAGGTGCGATCTTTCCTGGGGTTGGCTGGATACTACAGGGAGTTTGTACCAAACTACTCCGCCATCACAGCACCCTTGTCGGACCTGGTGCGGAAAGGCTGTCCAAACCAAGTGCAGTGGGGACCGTCTCAGGAGAGGGCATACCAGACTGTGCGCGACCTCCTTTCGAAGGATCCGGTGCTACGACTGCCTGACACTTCCAAAGAATTCGTCTTAAGAACAGACGCAGCGGACGAAGGCATCGGCGCCATACTGATGCAAGAACACGAAGGGAAACTATTTCCGGTCAGTTACGCCAGCAAGAAGCTGTCCAGGGCTGAGAAAAAATTACTCGACCATGGAGAAAGAGTGCCTTGCCATCATATGGGGAATCCGGAAGTTCGAACTGTACCTTCAAGGAGTGAAGTTCGTGCTACAGACTGATCACAAGCCGCTAACTTACTTGAACTCTGCCAAGTTTGTGAACAGTCGGATCATGAGATGGGCTATGTACTTGCAGAACTTTAACATGCGAGTAGAATCTATCAAAGGATCGGACAATGTTGGAGCGGACTTCCTCAGCAGAGTGTGTGAGTAAAGAACATTGACTGTGTGGATGAACTGTGAACATTGACAATATCCAGATAGACTTGAAGATGAAAACCATTGACTCTGTGTAGATAAGCTGAGCGCAATTACAGTATTCAGAAAGTCTTAAATTAGTTTCAATTGAGGATTTTGTTTGTGCATTACGTTTCAACGTTGTTGAAAGAAATTGGGTAAATTTCTTCTTGAGTGGGGGGTTATGTTACGTTGAAACGTGAACGAAAGTATGTCGGAAGCGCGCACAATAGATCTAATCGTTTCGTTTTGCAAAGTATTCAATAATGGTGTTTATTTACCTTTGATTTGAGTTTGCATTGTTGTTAGGAGAGGCTTTGTATAACGTTGATAATTTGCGTTAGTCGATATTATTTGAGAATCTTCTGGATATGCGTGTTTACTCTTGATAGAAATTTCCTGATACATGTAGAAGCAAGAGGTCGTTCTGGAAGATATAAAAATATGTATTGACGTAAGTCAGTGATGACGATCTTTTATTCGATTGGTGGCAGTACGTCATTTTCTACCATGTACGAAATCTTTCCGGAAAAGAGAGAGGTTATTTAATCGTGTGCAGAGTTGCTGTTGAGAAAGTAAAGTTGTTGATAGTGATTTGGAAAGTTGCTGTGAAAGTTGTTGAGTTGAATTGAGAATTGTATGCAGTTGTTGATGTATGCTGAATAAAAGTGGAAAACTTCATACGTCGACTTTGTGACTTGTATGCTGCTGGACGGGCTGTGTGAATAAACGAATCTGAGTTACACCCTATCAGGAATTCAAGCATCGGGGCTGAATCAGATACTGATAGAAAACACCAACATCAAACTGAGTGTAACATATATATAGTATAGTCTCTACTTGCCCTGGGGTAGGGGCAAGTTCGCCTACGTGAGGGAAAGTCTATATGACTGAATTTTGACAATTTCTTTTTGTTTTGAAAGCTATTTTAAGAATTACTTTTATCTTCAAGACCCTTGCCAATGCATCGGCACCACCAGCAACCCTCTGACTTAACAAATGCACTTTTTGTGTCAGTCATTGTGTAGAAGTAGGCGGACAATCCCCGGTCTCCCCTACAGACTGGTTAGATCAACTCTTCTTCGCCGATCGCTCGTTGTCGTTGTTTGGATTGCCTAATTTAATTGTCTTTCTAGGCACTATAGTTAGGAGCCATTGTATCACACAATGGGTCCAGACAGGAAGTCCTCTCCAGGATCGCACAAACAACTGCTGCCCCGGCAAGGTTGAAGCCCATTTGGAAAGACAGGACCCTCAGTCTACATTCCAAGGTAAGACTGCTGCGCTCCCTTGTCATCTCCATCTTCCTATGCGCTTGCGAAACATGAACCCTCACAGCTAGATCTACAACGAAGAATACAAAGCATGGAGATGAGAAGTTACAGAAGACTTCTGGGCATTTCCATTACCCAGCACATCACCAACGACGAAGTCCGACAGACCATCACACAACACGATGACCTGCTCACAGTGGTGAAGAAACGGAAACTCCGATGGTATGGCCACGTCACCAGGTCATCAGGCTTTGCAAAGACCATCCTGCAAGGTACAGTGCAAGGCGGTAGAAGAAGAGGGAGACCGAAAAAGAGGTGGGAGGACAACATTCGAGAATGGACTGGTTTGACACTGAGCGAAGCCATCAGGGTTGCAGAGAAAGATGGAGTACGCCGGTTAAACGATCATCTGTGGTGCCCCTACGACCTCTCAGTTACGGGATAGGATAGGATAGGAATTGTCTTTCGTTTATGCTGTTGTGGATATGGTGGTCAACAGACGTAATAGCGAATTGTTTTTCTCAGAGCACAATTCACGTCCTTTTCTAGTTTTGAAGCAAAACAAAAAACAAACAAACAAAAATTACCCCAGTAAACATTTGCACTTTAGTGGCTTTTTTTTAAATTGTCAAAGGGGAAGTAAATCTCCAGTAGATATGAATATGACATCATCGGATTTGTAAGTAGAATCCCTTGACCGAAACCAAACGACGCTATCAGACTTTCAGTTGCTGTAATCAAAGTGTACGTATTTATCTGTATATTTCCTACCGTTGATGATAATATATCATAATTATCTTGCGGTACGGTCAAGCGGCAAATAATTTTACTTAATGTTTTTGTTAGATCTAAGTTTGAATACGCTGTTTATTACCACTTAAAAGTTCAGATCTAAACTCTTCTGGATGAAATTTCAACACAATTTTACTAACGAATTAAACGATAACCGTTAACAGTCAAAAATAGCCAGCCGCCAATTAAGTTTTTATTGCTTCAATATATCATGGGGATACTATTCATTAAAATTGATTCTGCAGACGTCTCCGCTATGTTTGGTGTTAAAATGCTGAAGGCCGCTTCAGCGCCAACACTGAATGTGCCAATGGTGAGGTCATGGTTTCGATCCCCAATCTTCTTCCAGTTCAAGGTAATGTCATTTACCCAATCAGTTTCATTTGCAAATTGTATTATCTAATAATTATTCTGATGCATGTCAAGACTGCTTTAGAAAAGAGTATGGTGGACCTGGTTGAAGATGGATAGGGGAAGGAAGGACAGAAGAATAAGGAAAAGTGTAAAGTAGGCATTTACATATTAGTGGGAACTGTTCCACCATTGCAATTGTGTTATAAAAGCCGGTTTGTCTTTCTAATAATTAATTTATCTTCATCTCTAAAGAGAAACTTGCTGTTTATTCAAGACATTTTTTAACGAAAGCAAACACAAGCAAAGTTTGGCACAGAGGGACGGACACTTTTGAAAATCTTTTTCTGTGTATCATTTTTGAACTGTTCATCTAGCGCAAATGTGCACAAATAAAGTAAATGTTAAAAAAAGATGGAGAGAGTAAGCATGCGAGTAAAAAAAATATTGCAACTGGTTCTAAGGAAGCATGTTTTTGAATATTTTGCCTGTGCAGAGAGGCATGTTTGGTGTCAATGTGGGCCTCCCTGGCAGGCCCAAAGCTCAGACGCCAGCGCCAACTGGATCCGCTCCTCCCAAGAAACCTGTGATGAGAGAACTTTTAATAACTCAGCTCAAGGTGAAATATTATACATTAATTCATTATAATTTCACATTTAATTTTCTTTGGGTTGGTTGGTTGCTTCATTTAGATCTCATTCTTTTTACACCTGTCAGTTCAGTTCAGTTCAGTTGAGATTTGTGCAAGCTTCATAGCTTTTTAGTGTCCCAGTCAATTTTGCCGACTTTATACTTTGGGTTGCAATGTAGTTAATGAAAGCCGCTTGGGAAGCTTAAATTAAATTACCACAACAGGTCAATCGTTGCATACAATTACATGAATATCAGACCCAAGTATACATGACAATAATAATACTAATGGATGCCATATATATATATATATATATATATATATATATATATATATATATATATATATATATATATATATATATATATATAGACATGAATTGTTCTTATGTGGGGCATTTTCCGTATTTTTGAGTTTATTGTGGGGCATGAAAAAATTGTGGGGCTTGTAAAACACCCCACAATTTTAACCTGTTTACAATATTGCCGCGGGTTTGCTGATTACTGTCCTGTATAGATCTCACAACAACGTTTCATATAAAATTGTACCCAAAAAATAATTGGATTGCCTCCCTTGCTTCAAAACTTTTCAATCTGTCCGCCATGGTGACTTTGCCATGGTGATTTTAATCTTCAATGTGAAAGGAGAGTTACCGTTCTTGATTGCAACGAGAATGGCCTCGCGAAGATTCAGCGAGCCTGTGCTTAAACCGGTGAGTGGAAATTTGTTATACTAGTACAACACTAAGTTTGAACAAAATTGGTCGATGTAGTTGTTTATCTTTCAAAGCAAATTGTGTTTTTAACATGTCGGCGAAGGTTGCTCAGTGAAGCACCGGTGCGGTGGGTCGCTATTTTTCATTGAACTTATTTTACTAAGTCTAAGGGGTTTGGTCTAGGTGCATGAGTAAACGCGTGTTCAACTACGCATTGCATAATGTTACAGTCTTCTTCTTCTTCTTCTTCTTCTTCTTCTTCTTCTTCTTGGATTGTAGCACTACAATAACATTTTGATGACAAAGAAGACACCTTCGCCGATGTTTTCAACGCAACAAAAATCGTGATTTGTTTTGGGAAAGTGACATTTTTGCTACTACAGTACTAGACTACACGCAAAAAGCCGAGGCACTTTTTCGGTATATCTCTAAAACTCTAACAAGGTCTACGCCACAGTTCATACTTAAACGCCATTTAGATTATGTCTACTGCATTTCATTTTAACTCAAAAGGGCACAGTCGCTAAAGGCTCGTACATGTTTTGTAGGCCTACGTTTTGCTTGTCAATCGTGGCAGCCATTTTCGATGGTCAACTTTCAAACAATCATTTACACTTAATTTTCCACAGAAAATGTTTATTAGGGAATCCGATGACAGATGAATTATTCATTTCTGCTTTTATGCGGGTATCGTTTGGAATATTACTACATTTAATGTAAATCAAGCTGTTTTTCACTACCCTACCTAACAGGAAAATCGGCACACCGATTGGCTGAATGGCTTTTCCTAGCAGAAGTCTTGTTTGCGCTTTTTCACTATCGTACGCTTTATGATTAATCACAGAATTCTAAGTTTTTCTTTCAAAAGTTGATAATTGAATGGTGTTTAAAGATAAACTAGGCGTACAGTTTGTTAAATCTACAGAAATAAACCAAAAAGCTGTATCAGAACAGTAGATAATAGTGATATTTATTTAAAATTCCTTTTAATATAGGCCTACTCCCTACTGTACTGCGTTGCTAACATTGTTGTGTAAATAGACTATTAAAAAAAGTTTTTCTTTGCCTTTGGTTTATTGGTTTATTACAATGCTGTGACAAAAGGCTTTTTTAACTTACTGCTTTGGATTATTTTTATTTGATTAGGCTAATTATTTCATTTATTTATGTAATTTTTTATTTCATTTTATTTATTTTATTTTATTTTATTTATTTTCTTCTTTTTTTTTTTTGGGGGGGGGTGGGAGGTAGGAGGAGGGGGGTGTTGAATTTGTATCTTTTTTTTTTCAGAAATCTAATAACTATATTAAATCAAAAAGTGAAAGAAGAAATAGTTTCCAATGGTAAAAAGCCGAAGTTGCTGTGCATAATTTATTCTCGTTTGTCACTACCCTACGGTAAAAAAATGTATGTACTCTCCTCCCTCCCCCCTCCCTCCCGTCGCAAATTTGGAATACCCCCCCCCCCCTCCCCCCTCTGAAGGCCTTGATCCGGCCCTGGCTCATCAGAGAGAGAGAGGAGAAAGAGAGAGAGAGAGAGAGAGAGAGAGAGAGAGAGAGAGAGAGGGGATAGGGGGCCTAGTATAATGCAAAACGAACCACATCCTTGAGAGTAGATAATGATCTAGGCTTTGGAGACAGAGGAGATAGCACGCAAGAAGTAAAAATGTTAGTCCCCTGTACTTCTTACTAAAAGGGTAACACTGTATATATATAATATAGGCCTAAATATAAAATTTCTTTTTTTTTACTTTGTTTACACAGTGGATCGTACATGCAAAGTTCAGCAGTGGTTGAAGGGCAATCCAGCACAGACCTGTGATGAAACATCTACGGAATCGTTGGTAAGAAACATGTTGTCTAGGCTACTGTTGTCTGTTAAGTTACTTTCTTCTTCTTCTTCTTCTTCTTCTTCTTCTTCTTCTTCTTCTTCTTCTTCTTCTTCTTCTTCTTCTTCTATCACCATCGTCAGCAGCACCAGCAGCTTTATCTTCCTCCTCCTTCTTCTCCTTTTCCTCCTCCTCCTTATCATCATCATCATCATCATCAACAACATTATAATCATCATCTTTTTCTTCTTCTTCTTCTTCTATCATCATCGTCAGCAGCAGGAGCTTTCTCTTCCCCCTCCTCCTCCTCCTACTCCACCTCCTCATCATCATAATCATCACCATCTTCTTCTTCTTCTTCTTCTTCTTCTTCTTCTGAATCAGAAACTTTCAGATAACCGTTTTTTACTAATCTATCAATAGGGATACATTGTCCTTGCTAAGAAAGCAATTACCAGCAAATCGATGCATGTATCTCCAAGAAAGAAAAAAAAATTGTTCACGGCAATGACATTTAAATTTACATTGGCTTACTCTTGTGAAGGAAAACTACTTGCTACATGCCAAATTTTCTCCTGTTTTAACGCCCAGCAGACAAAAATTAGAGCTACTCTTTATTGTCTAACTTTAATGTGCATGTTTATACTTTATTTTTATTTTATTATTATTAATATTATTATTATTATTATTATTATTATTATTATTATTATTATTATTATTATTATTATTTTATTATTTTTTTTAATTCAGCCTCCTGATTGCTCAGACGATGAAAGGCTTGACTTTGAGTTCGACCCAGAATCAGAGTCGGAGGTGGAGTCGGTGATGGAGTTGGTGATGGCACATGACGGTAATTTTGTTAATATTCCTGAGAAATAATATTTTGGTAATTTTCCTGAAAGACTGTAAACAGTGGAATCTGCTGGACACACTTTAAGGGTTTTGTGTTTATTCAGTTGTGGTTTGTCTGGTTTGTTTCCACTAGATCATTAAGGCCATAGAAGTAAACTGGTCTAACTTGACTTTTTCTTGTTCAGAAAAACTACCTCCAAAGGTTTTGGAAAACGTATGTCGGGACACATTTTACATCATTTACTTCACTTACTTTAAAATGTGTCTGTGTGTGAATTGTAGACACTGACATGTATTTGGATAAATTATGATGTCATGCTATTGTTTTTCATATGTATGCTTCAGTTCATCGGTATGGTTATATTCCAAAAACTTGTACTATTAGTATTACCTTGGGTTGTTTTTTTAATGTGAATGAATGCTTCAGTTCCTCTGTATGTTTATGTCCTGAAAACTTTTCGTGTACTGTAAATTGTTCATGTATCCCTTTATAAATGGGGCAAGGGCTAGATGTAAAGAAGCACCCCTGCTTACTCTTCACCCTGAGAATAAAAAGATTCTCTCTCTCTCTCTCTCTCTCTCTCTCTCTCTCTCTCTCTCTCTCTCTCTCTCTCTCTCTCTCTCTCTCTCTCTCTCTCTCTCTCTCTCTTCTATTTTCTTTCCATTTTTCCATTTTTCCTTCCTAAATTTGGGTGGTTTGCATCCAAGTGCAATACTAATTTTCTTATTTTTAAATTTTGTGTGTGTGTGTGTTTACAGGTGCTGCGGATTGGACGAGGAGAACTAACAGTGGTCAGGCGCCCAAGTTCTGTAGAAGATGCTAAACGTGAAAACTATCTTCCTTGTGTTCAATGTAAAGGGTGGATTTTTGAAAACAATTTATCGCTACATTCAATCAATCATTTTATTGTCCGGTTTACCCTATACCCTGTACAGAGGCTTGACACCACCTCCAGAGCTTATGGAATGGAAATAAGTGCAGAGAAGACCAAAATGATGACCAACAACACCAATGGCATCAACACGGACATCAAAGTACAAGGCCAATCCCTCAACACAGTGCACAGCTTCAAATATTTAGGAGCCATTGTGTCAGACAATGGGTCTCGACAGGAAGTCCTCTCCAGGATCGCACAAACAACTGCTGCCCTGACAAGGTTGAAGCCCATTTGGAAAGACAGAACCATCAGTCTACATTCCAAAGTAAGACTGCTGCGCTCTCTGGTCATCTCCATCTTCCTATATGCTTGCGAAGCATGGACCCTCACAGCAGATCTCCAACGAAGAATACAAAGCATGGAGATGAGGTGCTACAGAAGACTTCTGTGCATTTCCTATACCCAACACATCACCAACGTTGAAGTCCGACAGACCATCACACAAGCCATTGGACAACACGATGACCTGCTCACAGTGGTGAAGAAACGGAAACTCCGATGGTATGGCCACGTCACCAGATCATCAGGCCTTCCAAAGACCATTCTGCAAGGCACAGTGCAAGGAGGTAGAAGAAGGGGGAGACCGAAAAAGAGGTGGGAGGACAACATTCGAGAATGGACTGGTTTGACACTGAGCGATGCCATGAGGGCTGCTGAGGACAGAGAAAGATGGAGTATGCTGGTTAAGCGATCATCTGTGGTGCCCCTACGACCTTCGGGTTATGGGACAGGATAGGATAGGATAGGATTACCCTATAACCAATGTTTTATCTCATCTTATTCAATAATCTGTAGATATTTAGCAATCGTTACATATATAAAATTAAAACTTACAACAAACGAGGGGAAAATGATTTGGTAAAATGTGAATTTTTTGTTGCATTTTACCATGCCATATTTTGATATATTTTTTACTTTACAAGAATGCAAGTTTTTGTGTGCATGAAAATCGTTTCTTTTGTTTTACTTGAGTGGTAAGGGAGAATGGTGTATAGGGAAGATGCACTTAAACAAAATACATAAAAATGTACATTAAAAGTACCCTTTTCAATACCTAAGGTGCTAGTAATTTTGTGCCTAAAATGCCTTAGATGTCACAGATTTTAACCTTTATTTTAAAAAAAATTTAACCCATGTAAATGCCAATTACCTAAAAAGAATATTTGGCATATTTGTTTTGCATAATGATCTGCTGTAATAAAGTTTAAAGTGAAAATAAACATTCAGTAAAAGTTTTATTTAAAAAAATCTCTCTCTCTCTCTCTCTCTCTCTCTCTCTCTCTTTCTCCCCCTCTCTCCCCCCCCCTCTCTCTCTCTGTCCTTCTTCTTCTCCTTTCTTCTTTTTCTTCTTCTTCTTCTTTTCAAGTTTTCTTTACCTTAGTTATTGAAAAAAAATCGGATTACTCATTTCATGTTTAGTTCGTTGCCAAATTTTCAGCCGATTCGGGTCAACATAATAATAAATGAAAAACAAACCGGGTTGGTGGGGGACATTTAAGGAAGAGAATAAGTATTCATAAGAAGACACTAAGTAGAAAGTAAAAAGAAAATAAATAAATAAACTCAGCCTTAATCCATACATTAATGATGGGGTTTAGAATGATTTCATTATGCATTCATTCACTTCTTCATTGATTTATGCAATCCTGCTTCGTTCATTCATTCTTTAATAGTTTACATTGTATCGAGAGCAGAGACATACACACATTAATTTGAATAAAAATGTAGCAGATGAAATATTTAATTTCCAATGATCAAAAAATGCATGAAACATTCATTCACACTGCAATTACACAACAATAAATTACTTTCTTCCTTTTCCCATTCACATAATAATAATTAATAATAATTTATTTCATTTAAACATTCTACGCCTTTCCCTCAGGAGAAGCTCAAAGCGCAGTTACAGCCAGCCTTAACTAAATAATCAAGGAACATAAAAGAATAAAAGCATCAAACACAATACCAAACACCACAGTATTAAAATATAGTCAAACACACCCACTCACTCTATGTCTCCACGCATACACACACACACATACATACACACATACACACAACCACAACCACACACACAATAAAATACAAAAGCACAATAAAATTGTCTATCTCTATCACCACAGTATTAAAACATAGTCAAACACACCCACTCACACACCCAAAGACATACACACAATAAAATACAAAGCACAATAAAAAATTGTCTATCTCTATCACCACAGTATTAAAACATAGTCAAACACACCCACTCTCTCAATGTCTCCCACGCAGACACACACACACACACACACAATAAAATACAAAGCACAATAAAATTGTCTATCTCTATCAGTATACGTGCATTTCACACAGAAACAGAAACGAGCAATTTGCTTAAAAACGCCATGGAACAACTACTATGATCAGCACAAAAAGACACCACAACACAACACCTGCACAGACACTCAAGCAGCCAAACACACCTGGGCCACAACGACGACGAAGATGAGGAAAACAGCGACGATGACGACGACGATGACGACGACACTGAGAAAGAAGATGACAACGGTGACGATGAGATGATGAGGCTGATGACGACAATGATGATGATGACGACCATGATGACGACGATGATGAAGGTACGATGACCACAAAAGAGGTTGAGGACGGCTGGTGGGCAGGAATTTATTTCAAGAGGTGTTCATGGAAAAGATGTGTTTTAAGTCTAGATTTGAATGCAGATAGAGTAGGAGTGTCACGGAGAGGCTGAGGCAAGGAATTCCAAAGTGTAGGAGCAGCAAAAGAGAAAGAACGACGACCATACGTCTCCAGCTTGATGCGTGGCACAGAAAGGTGACCAGCGTCAGCGGAACGGAGAGATATATGGCCCACAACATGTAACATATAATGGCCCACAACTAGCAACAGTAGGCCTATATATATGCCTCATAAACAATTCTATTATAAAAAGCCCCACAATGCTCTACATTTTGAAATACATATATATATATATAATGCCCCTCAAACCAACACCAGACAGAAAACCCCACAATAGGTTTATACATATAATGCCCCACAACTAGCAACAATATACATCTGCCTCATAAACAATTCTAATATAAAAAGCCCCAAAAAAGGTCTAATATAAAAAGCCCCACAAAGGTCAACATTTTTTATATATATATATACATAAAGCCCCATAAAAAAATGCCCCACAAACCAACACCAGACAGAAAACCCCACAAAAGGTGAGGTTCATGTATATATATATATATATATATATATATATATATATATATATATATATATATATATATATATATATATATATATATATATATATATATATCACAGCAGATATACAACGAAGAATACAAAGCATGGAGATGAGGTGCTACAGAAGACTTCTGGGCATTTCCTATACCCAACACATCACCAACGACGAAGTCCGACAGACCATCACACAAGCCATTGGACAACACAATGACCTGCTCACAATGGTGAAGAAACGGAAACTCCGATGGTATGGCCACGTCACCAGATCATCAGCCCTTGCAAAGACCATTCTGGAAGGCACAGCGCAAGGAGGTAGAAAAAGAGGGAGACCGAAAAAGAGGTGGGAGGACAACATTCGAGAATGGACTGGTTTGACACTGAGAGAAGCCATCTGGGCTGCTGAGGACAGAGAAAGATGGAGTATGCTGGTTAAACGATCATCTGTGGTGCCCCTACAACCTCTGGGTTACGGGATAGGATAGGAGGATAGGATAGGATAGGATAGGATGTACAGCTTTTCCCAAAATTACTAATCAGGCTCAAAGCGCGGCGATCTGTACCAACATACATGCTCACATGTTTCACCTACTCTCACACATACACAGCTAACACACATCTATCACTCAAAACATGTGTTGTAAAGGCAGGAAGATCGCTATTAAAAAGAGAAAGGAAATTAAATTTTTATTTTTGAAATTTGTATATTGACTGCACTCAGTACCATTATTGAAGGGAGGGAGGAAATCGGATTACCCGGAGAAAACCCTTGTAGACCTCATTAATCTCGTACCTAAGTTACATAAGTTCATCCCTTGCAGGAATCGAACCTGCGACCTTCGGCATAGGAAACCGGTCACTATCAACTACGATACCAGGCATAGAATATTAAGAAAGGATTCACCATCTGGTTTGTCCTAAAGCTATTACTACTACTAGTACTATCATCATTTACACATTTTGTATCTTAAAAGAATTTTACCTGCATGCTTTTAAGAGGTTCTTCAATTTTCACGAGCACTTTTAGCTTTTTTAACGGTTAAACCAGTATTGGTATGTTAGTTTGTTCCAATTAGTTTTTTTTTTTACTTCCCCCTTTTACTGAAACAATTTTTCGTAGATTAGTTCGGCAATGTTTAATGAAAAAAAGTGTGTTAGTAGCATTTCTTGTTCTTTATATGTGTTTGAAGTTGAAAAAATGTGTTAGCATTTATTTAACCTTAAGTATCAACTGTGTTTATAATTTGAAATGCTTGTATTTTATAACATTATCAACTGTGTTTATAATTTGAAATGCTTGTATTTTATAACATTATCAACTGTGTTTATAATGTAAAATGCTTATATTATAACATTCTCAACTGTGTTTATAATGTGAAATGCTTGTATTATAACATTCTCAACTGTGTGTATAATGTGAAATACTTGCATTATAACATTCTCAACTGTGTTTATAATGTGAAATGTTTGCATTATAACATTCTCTACTGTGTTTATAATGTGAAATGCTTGTATTATAACATTATCAACTGTGTTTATAATGTGAAATGCTTATAATTATAACATTCTCAACTGTGTTTATAATGTGAAATGTTTGCATTATAACATTCTCAACTGTGTTTATAATGTGAAATGCTTGTATTATAACATTATCAACTGTGTTTCTAATTTGAAATGCTTGTATTATAACATTATCAACTGTTTTTATAATGTGAAATGCTTATATTATAAATCTCCCATGCGGCTGCCTCTTCCCAGCGCAGACCTTCTTTTGCACTAAAACCGCCAATTTTGGTTTTTCAGTGGCAAGCACTTGGCGCTCTCGTCTTTGTGATCATCATGACGCTCAACTGGCGCATTAGTGTGGTGAACTGTCGCAAGAAGCACTACAAGGCCTACTACCGCTGCTACGATGAGATCGCCGACTATGAGCGCATGAAGCGTGCTGGAGTGTTCCAATCCATCAGCCCTGATGGCAGCTGTAACTCAATCTCCTAGACTGACCTACAACAGCTTGCCAGTGTTGAGGTTATACAGCTAGAATATTGTACTGAACACTGATAACATTTGCCCGAAGTTTTTGTTACGACCACAAATTCCGCACAGCTTTTCGTCGAAAGTCAAATAAAAATGTTTGTTGAAATAAAAGCTAAGAAAGCAACTTTCTTCATGTGTTTGGGTTAAGTTTTATTAATTTTAATTGTTATGTGAACATGTATAGCGTTTTATTATGTAGACTTCTAAAGCTTTCCTCTGGCCATCGTTAGCTTCACTGTATGATATTGGAGCAAACGTGATTGCAGTTTAGATCTAACATCATTATGATTATATTGCATACATTACGTGAAATCAATGATTTGGATCAATCACCATTATGATAATATTGCACAAATACCGTCTCTCGCCCCCCCCCCCCCCCCCACCCTAACCCCTCCATCCGCCCTCCTCTTTCAAACAAAAAAATAAAAAAGGTAATGAAAAGAAGTTCAAGTGAAATTCGCAATCTCTTAGTGAGAGCAAAATTAAACAAGAAATACAATGTACATGTTCCTCCTCTGATCTGCCATCAGCTGTCACTGTTTGCTCCAGTAGCATACCTTTTTCTGAGAGTGCCAGGAATCTTGGAGTCATTTTTGATTCTTCTCTTAACATGAAAGAACACATTAGTAAAGTTTGTAGACAGTGTTTCTTTGAACTAAAAATAATAAGTTCCATCCGTCGCTATCTTACTGTTGAAGTGACTAAAACCTTAGTTACATCATGCATCCTGTCTAGATTGGATTACTGCAATTCACTCTTGGCTGGCTTACCCCAATCTGCACTTGATCCCCTACAGAAAGTTCAAAACTTTGCTGCACGCATCATTTTCCGTTCAAACCTCCGTGAACACATTACTCCTTTGCTACACAGACTCCATTGGCTACCAGTTGTTGAACACATAAAATACAAGATAGCTTGCCTTTGTTTCTCTGTTTTTACAGGCACAGCTCCTGCTTATACAGGGTGTTCCAAAAGTCTTGGGCACATTTTGACATTGAATATTTCCGAAACTATTAAGGATATAAAAACGCATCTGGTAAATTCAGAAAGCTTGTAATCTCAATTTTTACATGGAATGTTCAAAGATGTTCAATGTGAGCACCATTGGTCACATGACACACATCAAGCCGATGGTCCAATTCTTGCCAAACGCGTCCCAGCATTTTCTGGTTGAGTGAACGCCATTAATGGGTCTGAAAAAAAATTAAAAAATCAACAGCTTTACAAAAAACTTAACGTAATTAGCTTTAAAATGGCACAACATTTATCTTACTACCATTCATAGTAATTCAGATATGGGGACTTCAAATGTGCCCAAGACTTTTGGAACACCCTGTACTTCTGATATTTTATCCATATACACCCCTTCTCGAGCTCTGCGATCATCTGCTGACACACGTCTTCTTAAACAGAACCGCTTCAACAGACAATCGCAGGGTTACCGCTCTCTACCTGTCTTTGGTCCTCAACTCTGGAATTCCCTTCCATACAAGATTAGACATTCTTCCTCCATTTTCTCTTTTAAATCACAGTTGAAAACTTATCTTTTTAGGGAATATTTCAATTAATCATTTACAAGAGAGTGTAAGCAGGTGTGCGTGCTTGTGTTTTTCATAGTTGTTCAACTGTATTTTGTACATATGTATATTATGTATCTTTTGTCGAGTTTTGTCTGTCTTGTCTTCCCATTCCCCCAACCCCTTGTGCGCCTTGATCCTTAGGCTAAGTCGCCTTACAAATGACGAACATTATTAATGTCAGAAAAACTGTTATTCAAAAGGAACTTTGACATGAGACAAATTCATTTCTTTTATCCTCATTTTAATTTCGTCCAATACTACTGCAATAACAATGTATAGTGGACACACATTTGCTAGAAAACTGCACTATTATAAGCACTGAAACCAAACCAAAGGCACACACGAAACAAAAGTCTTGAATAAAACTATGTTAAGAAAAAAAAAAAAGAGTAAAAGAATGAACAGCTGATAATTTAACAGACAACTATGGTTGTAACAAATAATTACTCCTTGTATCCTAAAATAATGATAGCAATGATATGTTACACAATGGTTCAATTAAAATTAAGGCAAGAAGCAAGTAGTTATACTATTAGTCAGCTTTGAAAGACAAAAAACAGGCTCGAAAAGAGTGTCAGTTTATTCGTTGCTGACAGGTCCAGAGGATTGCAAAGATTTTGTTAGTTATTCACTGCTTACAGGGTCCAGCGGACTGCAAAAAGCCGAATCAGGACAACAAAATCAAGACCACAACTTCGCTGAAAGAGGTCTCGTCCCTGATCCGCATAAAAGATCTGTCGAAACAACCCTAGTTGGTAACATTGAAGGCACTCCACAAGCCGGTCACTTTACCATAAAGGCATCCCACGCAGGGGACGCTAATTTATCGAACCTCCGTTTACAAAAATAAAATAGAATATAAACATCATTATAAAGTATCAACAAAACATATGTAAAGTGCACACATTGCTAAATAATATCATAGAGCCCCAGTGAACATTTGGCAGAAAGCATCCAATATTCCCAAGCTGAACCAACAGACCTCATACTCAAATGAGGAGTTTTGAAAGAGTTTTCAAGAAAAAAGGTAGGTGACTGTTCTGGCAAAGAAGATAGTATAATAGATTGAATGACAGCGACAGTGAGAATTTAAAGCACTACATTTCGAAAAGGTGGGGATATTATTTATACAGAAACCCCCGGCACCCCCATTGGGGGTCTGGAGTGTCATTCACTTACAGTACTTTTATTGACTAAAGGCGATACAAATTATAATGAGACTCCCCAACATTTTAAGAAATAGTGTTAACTGTTAGCTGCAGAAAGCTACGACTATTTATGTGTTTTGATGGTGAATTACAGAACTATGCCGGAGTGAACTTTTTGTTTTTAGTTTTATTATTTTTATTGTTGAAGAGGATAGGGAGGAGGAAGGAGGGAGGGGGGGGGGGGGAAGGAGAGGATGGGAGGAGGATGGAGAGAAGGGGAGAGGGTGTGTGTGTGTGTGTTATTTCTCCTTAAAATCCATTCTTGCAGATGGTGTTGATGTCCAGATCAGATTATCACTTCTAAATAGCCGATACGAGTTGAAATAGCTAAAATTTTCTTGAAAATCAGTATTTGCTTTTATGGGCTGTTTATTGTTACTTCTTCTTCTTTGCAGGTCAGCATTGATAGGAATTTGAATTTAGACCTTTTAAGAGAAATTTTTTCCACACATTGGGTGCGGTGCATTTTAAGCTGCATGTGTCGAATTAGAGGAAAAATGTATTACCTTGCCCAAAAAATACGGAATTCAAAATTATGATTGAGACAAAGCATTATTTTTTCAAGGCCATTAATATAGTCATGTGGTTTACCCTTTCTTATTGTTTATGTGTGTAACATACCATGAAGACACGTATGTCATATAAGAAGTAAATAAAATCTTGTGATCTATATATATGTATATGAGGCAAAGCATTAATTTTTCCAGGCAGCAATATAGTAATGTGGTTGACCCCTTCTGATCATTTCTGGGTGTAACATACCACGAAAGACACCTATAAGATGTAAATAAAATCTTGTGATCTTACATATATATATATATATATATCACACATCTTTAAAAGCAATATAAGTAGTACCAGTTCTTGCAAAAATTGAAAGCCCTAGACTTGCAACAATTTATCACATCAATATATATATATATATATATATATATATATATATATATATATATATATATATATATATAGACTTATACGTCCTTGTTTCTGGGTACCTTACTAAAAAAGCTGTTAAAAAGTGACGGAAAGAGCGGAATTTCACTGGGAGTTACTAAAGAATGTTACCCTACAACATTGCGCTCTTTCCGTCCAAAAACCCATTTGCCTTCTTGGATTCTTAAACTGTATGAAACCAAGTGAGGACACTATCCGGCGTCAATAAACGGTTCGAAAACATTCTCAAACGGTTCGTAAAAGACAGTTGACCTAGTAAGAAATACAGCTTGACCTAATTCGTAGCCTAGAGGAGACGAAAGTTACTTTTTCTCGCATTTTGAAAGTTACCTTGGATCTGGGTACCTTGCCAGGTGCCCAGATCCAAAGCTAGGTGCCCAGATGACCGGTGGAAAACTAAGAAACCTTGTTTCTGGGTACATTTATAAGACTATATATATATATATATATAAAACAATACATATAAATCTCTAAAAAAATCGTCAATAATAGAATATGGTGTCATTGCCTAATTTTTTTCCACCAAGGAATTTATTATGTATCAAGCTCCAATCCTTTGCAGAAGATCATTTTTCTGTGATTAGTATGACATACATTTATCAAACGAACATCACCAAAAGACTGATCCACAAAAACAAAAATGATCACATGCACTGCCTCGATCTTGACACCAAGGTTTTTTAAGATGCTATAGACAATAGAAAGGAAACCACATAGATTTGAGAAAATGATGCGCCAATAGAAAGATTCTGCAAACTTTGGGAATGCGTAGTACAGTAGTTCTAGTTCTATGGAGTCATTTAGTAAATATGCATCTACAACAAAGCTGAGAATGCACGACTGGAACACGTTCATCACATATTTCACATTTAATGCAAGTAAAAAATAGTGTTCCCATAACCTTTTGGTTGCTTTGGGATCTTTTATTTCTCTGCATTACATTACATTACATAATTGTTGCTTTAGGTCCAGCGGACTCTTCCGAGCCAAATCAGGACCGGACAACCCCCAATCCGCATAAAAGATCTGCTGAAACAACCCTAGTGGGAAAACTGAATGCCCTCCACCAGCCAGTCACTTTACAATAAAGACATCCCACGCAGGGGACGGCTGAGGCTTCACCCCAACTTATCGAACCCCCGTTTACAAAAACGAAATAGAATACAAACATCATTATAAATTATCAACAAAACACATACATATAAAATGCCTACATTGCTAAATAATAACATCATAGGAAGCCCTAGTGACCACCTGGCAGAAAGCATCCAATATTCCCAAGCTGATCCAACAGACCTCATACACAAACAAGGAGTCTTGTCCCGGAAGAGTTTTCAAGAAAAAAGGTAGGAGACTGGTCCAGCGAAGAAGACGATAGTATAGCAGATTGATAGAACAGAGCAGGAATGAGAAAGAGCAAATGAGAAAGACAGCGACAGTGGGAATTTAAAGCATTAAATTTCCAGAAAGTGGGGATACTATTTATACTGAAACTCCCGGCACCCCAAAGGTTTTTTTTATTTCTCTGAGCCAACTCAATGAAAGTACAAAATTTAATATAATAAATTAATCTTGTGAACCAATCAATCAATAATCGAGTGCATAATTTTGAACACACCGTCCATCTTCACAAAATATATCTGAATTCACTAATTGATTAAATAAACTAATCATAGCCATCGTTTAATCAACCAATAAATGACACAATTCTGAATACCATGAAAGAAAAATATTATCTTTAACTGACTTTTGTATAGCATAACCACCAATGCCCATTAAAATTGTTCCCTAAAATAACAAAATCATTCTTAACCACATACATTTAATAATAATAATAATAATAATTTATTTTGTATAGCGCAATTCAAACATAAAATGCTTCACAAAGCGCTTGATCACACGCAGCCACACACAGATGATCGTTGAGGTGGTTAAATACAAATGTATTTTTATTATCTCTCTTGCACATCTGCATTCATGGATAGGATGGTTAGTTAGTTAGTCGTTGTTTACGGGGTCCAGCGCACTGCAAAGAGCCGAACCAGGACCACATCTTAGTTGAAAGAAGGTTCACCCCTAATCTGTATAAAAGATCTGCTGAAACAACCCTAATGGTAACACTGAAGGCACTCCACCAGTCGGTCACTTTACAATAAAGGTATCCCATGCAGGGGATACCGAGGCTTACTATATATAATTTATCGAACCCCCCGTTTACAAAAACAAAATGGAATATAAACATCAACATAAAATATTAACAAAACACATACATATAAAATGCCTACAATGCTAAATAATAATACTATAGAAAGCCCTAGTGACCATTTGGCAGAAAGCATCCAATATCCCCAAGCTGACCAAACAGACCCCATATACAAATGAGGAGTTTTGGGATAGGTTTCAAGAAAAAAGATAGGCGATTGGTCTAGCGAAGAAGATAGAAAATTTATAGAACAGATTAGGAACGAGAAAGAACAAATGAGAATGGCAGAAACAGTGGTAATTTAAAGCACTAAATTTTCACAAAGTGGGGATACTATTTTATTAATTTCCATTTTCCAAATGATGACCAACAACACCAATGGCATCAACATGGACATCAAAGTCCAAGGCCAATCCCTCAACACAGTGCATATAGCTTCAAATATTTAGGAGCCATTGTATCAGACAATGGGTCCCGACAGGAAGTCCTCCAGGATCGCACAAACAACTGCTGCCCTGACAAGGTTGAGACCACCAGTCTTCATTCCAAGGTAAGGCTGCTGTGCTCCCTTGTCATCTCCATCTTCCTATACGCTTGCAAAACATGGAGCCTCACAGCAGATCTACAATGAAGAATACAAAGCATGGAAGGAGGTGCTGCAGAAGACTTCTGGGCATTTCCTATACCCAGCATATCACCAACAACAAAGTCCGACAGACCATCACAAAAGCCATTGGACACCACAATGACAGGCTCACAGTGGTGAAGAAACGGAAACTCCGATGGTATGGCCACGTCACCAAAGCATCAGGCATTGCAAATACCATCCTGCAAGGCATGGTGCAAGGAGGCAGAAGAAGAGGGAAACAAAAAGAGGTGGGAGGACAACATTCGAGAATGGATTGGCTTGACACTGAGCGAAGTCATGAGGGTTGCTGAGGACAGAAAACGATGGAGTACGCTGGTTAAACGATCATCTGTGGTGCCCCAACAACCTTCGAGTTACAGGATAGCACAGGATAGAGGATACTATTTATACAGAAAACCCCGGCAGCCCAACGGAGGTAGCTAAGAGGGAAAAGAAACAGGCCAACACTGCTGGGCTTGACTTGAAAATAGTCTCAATAACAGAAATGTACAAAACATGCTTTATACCAATTTAAAATTTAAAAAATCTCTTCCTTCATGGAATCCATACAATGCCTACAAAACTTTGTGAACGCTGCATATTGCCTTGAGCAGCTCTCTGAACTGGAAAGCACACAATAACAGAACAATTGCTTGCATCGTTGAGGTGGTAAAAAGGTCCAATAGAATAAAAAATTGAAGCAGCATGTCGAGTCTCGGACTCTTCAAAGGCCAACTGATGGACTAGATATGGATTTTGTAACCACCTCAACGATTTTATCAATTTACTTCAAAACTCCAACAGTTGCACTCCATTTTATGCCATTGCTTGTATATTGCATTGTATTAGTAACCATGGCTTGAGTGTTCATAACATTTGGTTCTCCAGATTATAACTCACCGAATAACCACTTTACTTTGAAGTAAATATGATAAAAGTACCATTTCTTGCTGTCAAACCTGGTTTGTGCGCTTTGTTTTCTTGCCTGCTTCAATCAAACACTGTCGCATCAAACATAGTTCAAGATTCCACACACACACACACTGCAATCTGTATGTTACACACATAATTATTTCACCAAAGTGATGCACACATGAATTTGATGAAAACAGACCAGACTGCTGACAATTTGACATGAAAACATTGAAGTTTAACAGACTGGGTCATTGAGTCATAACATTCATAATTTCATAAAGCGGAAAATTAAACAAACAGCTTGCTCCATGCACTCACACACATTTGCAAGGATAAGTATAATTATGATACAATGATATAAAATAAAAGATGTTAAACTTTGCAACTAAAGTCACATAAGCAACAAACGAGCTATAAAAACCACAAAAAATGTGTCACACACAAATATTTTCACATTTTTAATGTTTCACAAGTGACCATTTCTAAAACATATGTTGTGCACATGTGTGTAAATCACTCCCTACTATCCAATACGATCAAAGTGGTATCCTGCCTATCGCTTTCCCACGAACCACTGCAATCGCAGTTTTAAATCCTGATGTAAATTTTTTTTTTAAAAATTCAATGCCGTCAGTTTTTGTACGAAACTAAAGTTCTAGCTTTCAAATTTGTTCTATTGCCCGCTGTTTTATAGTGTTCTTCAGCTGTAGAATGATGCAGTAAATTTTTATTTCGTAATCACTGGCTTTGCGTGATTTTTGCCAACCAAAATGGCATCATCTTACTTCAAAAAAAAAAAAAAAAGAAAAAAAGAAAAAGGGTAATTTATACCTCTAATCAAAATGTGTGGTGCCCCTACAACCTCCGAGTTATGGGATAGGATAGGATAGGAATCAGGTATTTTGCACTTAAAACATTTCAAACTTTGCACTGTAGTGTACCAATATGTCAGCAATAACTCCTCAAATTGTCATGGTTTTGTGTGGAGTACTTTTTTTAAAAGATTTTTTTTTCTTAATTTAAACTATATAGTACAAATAGCCAGTATTCAGAGAAAAGTGTAGAACAAAATCGTTGAATCTCTTCTAAAATTTGTATTGCACCGACGCTGTTATACTACATACACTTGTAGCCAATTAAAATTTTAATTTAAACCTTTGGGGTTAGGTGGAGAGGTGATATTGTAGCTTCTAGCGCATCAAGCGTAACAAATAGCGACGATAATGTTGGGCTCATTGGATTCGATTTGATTGGTTGTATGCAAATATATATGTGTATGTATGATTGCATTTGTCATTCAGTATTGCTTGCTTTTAATTGTGTGCTTTTCTTCTGTATTAACATAAGCAAATTACATATAATTATAGGCCTACACAACTGAGTACCCCATGCGCACCAAGATTTCTTCGATGTAAAAGTTGAAGCAAAATAAAATGTCTAAGAATCAGACAAGGCTAAAATTACACACGTATATAAAATCTGACACACTGCCATGATAGAATTTGGACAGTCAAGTACTCACTAAATATTGCGATCGCTTCTCCTGATGGCTTCTGTATCAGCAAGCCTAGAAAACGGCCACATTTCACTGATGCAAAGAAGACAAGGGAGGTAATGGCTGTGTTGTTGCGTGAAACTTTTGTTTATTTTATGGGTGACTAGGTCACTGCTGCAACACAATGAATTAAGAGGTTGCTTCTGAAACATTGTTGCAGAAAAGTTGCTCGTCTGACTTCCCATTAAGAAATATAAACAAACATCGCATCTAAGTCATATCATTCCCTTAAGGTCTCCAGTTTGGGCCCTGGGTTGAATACAGACTACTCGTCCTGTACTGATGGACATTAAGAAAACCTCTCTTGAGATATATGCAGCCTAAGCATCCATAACAACTGTATACTGTTAACAGACGAGTGACCCACTGCTGTAGTTCAGTTGTAGAGCTGATTCCTGTGCACGTGGTGGGCAAGATGAAAGTTGATATTTTGTCACTGTCCATCTTAGCAGTATGACTTGCTCTGGTGGTTCAGTGTTGATTTAGGTCTCTACACACAATGGTTAACACGTAGCGTGCCAGTAGTGGGTGTAGATGTTAAACTTCAATGTTCGTTCAACAGACTAGTCCGTTTGTGCAAACAGTGTGACCAAGACTTGGCCTAAAATGCCCATATATTATGTACTAAACAGGGTGAAATGTCCATTTGTCATGTACTAAACAAGGTGAAATGTCCATTTGTCATGTAGAGTGAAATGTCCATTTGTCATGTAGAGTGAAATGTCCATTTGTCATGTAGAGTGAAATGTCCATTTGTCATGTACTAAACAGAGTGAAATATCCATTTGTCATGTAGAGTGAAATGTCCATTTGTCATGTACTAAACAGAGTGAAATATCCATTTGTCATGTAGAGTGAAATGTCCATTTGTCATGAACTGAACAGTGTGAAATGTCCAGTTGTCATATTCTAAACAGTGCGAAATGTCCATTTGTCATGTTATACATAGTGTGAAATGTTCACCCGTTATGTACTAAAGTCTGAATGGTGGGATGAATACAGATTTGCTACACGTTCTCAAAGAGACACTAGTCTACCTGCGCTACCGGTGGACAGTGTAGAGCCTGCCAGTACTGCCTGATTGTGGTGATGCGGTCGGCAGAGCACGCATCCCACACATCGATTTCAGATACTTCCTCGTCAGGTTTCTGCGACATGCAGCGTACAGACACCACCAAGTTCCTGGCTTGTATCAGCACCTGCACGCCCCCTGATCGCTGTTTGGTGCTGCGGTCTGTGGCTTGGTGGTCACTGCCTGCTGGCGACATATGCACGGACTTCAGATTGCACATCTGCTTAGCCTCCAGGTTGAGGGACATGCGGCTGTAATGGCTAGGCTTGGCTGCAGGGCAAGGAAGAAGGTTGTCAGCGTTTAAGTAAGTAGGGTTGTGGAAAGCTTGGGAGTCACTAGCGGTGGTGGGAGAGTGCACAGTGCTGCCAACGATGGTGGGTTCAGCTCTCTTCTGCACGCCAATGACCAGAATCTCCCCACAGCTGCTGCCCACCCACAACGTGTCTTGCACGCGCAACAACGACTGAACATACACGCCATTGTGCTCTGAAGGCAGTCCCCGCCTCGGAGGTTGAATCGGGGAGGGTGGGAACAGTTGTTGAGGGTGCTGGGGAGAGGATTTTTGGGAAACGTTAGGAAGAGTGTTGGACTTTTTCCTCTCAAGGTTGCTCTTGTCCGACAGGGAGTCCCCTTCTCTAGTCAGGGAGCCACTGCAGATGGTCTTGGGCATGTCTGATGCAGGTCTATAACTGGGTCTGGTGTTGCGATTGGGGACAGGGGGAGGAGTCCTTGCGGGTGAACTGTCAATAGCCTCACCATCTCCATCACCATGACCGCAACTCTCAGACAAGCTTCTCCCACTTCTGGAGCCTACTGTTATAGCGTGACCTGCGTTGGGTTTGGAGATTCCGACATCTGGTGGACTTGGTGCTATTCTTCTGCTTCCGGAGTCGGAGGGGCTGGTGCTGGGACTGTCTCCAGGAACTGGTGGAGGCCTGCGACGCAGCGTAGCGTCTGGCGTTTCTTCAGGCGCAGCATCTTTAGGGGCATGTCTGGGCGGTCGGGGTGGAGGCTTGGGCGGTCGGGGAGGCGGAGGTGGGGCTTCAAGTGAGACTTCCTCTTCTTCTCTTGCCTTTTCTTCTCTCGCCTCTTCTGCCTCTCTCTCAGGAGTGCTGCTGGGTCTCTGCACATTCTGGGCGAACGAGGATGTCCCTTCGCATTCTGTGCAAACTCCGTCCTCCCCGAGTCCCAGTCCAAACTTGACCTCTGTGATAAACACTTCCAGGTCAGCCTCAATGCAATATGCAGCCATCAGCTTCCAAGTGGCCAGCTCCAGCTCCACGATGAGCGGAGAGTTGTTGAAAGAAACCCACAATGTCTCGTCATTCCTCACCAAGTGGGCCACATCCGACACCTGCACACAAGGGCCAGAAACCATTACGTCTTAAAAATTACCCCTACCCACCAAATAATAAAAAAATTATTTAAAAAAGCAATAACAAAGAAATTAAAAATAAATAAATATTTTTAGCTATTCATTCTTTTTCAAAGAGTTGGTTCCTTGTCAGTGTTTGTTGCCAGCCAGCTAACTCGTGAATGGATACTTTTTTCCGCATGAAGATATTCTTTTCCACACCTTCAGCCAGTTGTCTTTTCATGCTGCCATACGTCATTCTCTGCGAGCCCAGCCAATGCACAGAAGAGGTGAGAAACGAGCTGCATGTCTACGGCACCATGCTGACAAAGCTTGAGCAACTGACGGCAGAAATGGGGAGATAGGGCTATCCTCGAACAACGAGGCTGAGACTGCTTGAGGCCTTCTTCCTCTTCTCTCAAGTCTCAAAGGACATTGACAAGTCCTACCCTCTAAGCTGGGTGATGTAACAAGGTACGGCAGCTAAAGCTTGCACTTGAAGGGAAAGCGCGGTCGCTGCGGTTACACAGTGTTACGTTGAAACGCGCATGATGGTGCGTGTAAAATGCGCACGATATTATGAGTGAAGCGCGCGCGATAGATCTGTTCGTTTTATTTTACAAAGTATTCAATAATAGAGTGTATTTACCTTTGATTTGAGTTTGCATGGTTGTTAGAAGAAGCTTTGTATAACGTTGATAATTTGTGTTAGTCGATATTGTTGGAGAATTCTCTAGATCTGCTTGTTTACTATCGATCGAAGTTTCGGGATATTTGAGAACATTCTGGGACAGAAAGAATGTTGTATGACGTAAGTCAGTGATGACGAAGTTTTATTTGATTGGTTGTAGTGCGTCATTCTGCCGTGTTCTAAATTGTTCGGGAGTATGAAGAGACTATATAAGTGCCGCACTGTTTCAAAAAAAGGTTGTTGATAGTGAGTTGGAAAGTAAAAAGTTGAGAGTGAAAAGGCGACTGTATGCAGTTGTTGATGTGTGCTGAATAAAAGTGGAAAACTTCATACGTCGACTCTGTGACTTGTATGCTGATTGAACGGGTTGCGTGGATAAACGAATCCGAGTTTACACCTATCAGAAGGATTCAAGCATTGGGGCTGAATCAACTACTGATAGAAAAACACCAACATCGAATGAGTGTAACACACAGTACCTCCGGCAAACCTGCTACCTGCAACCAAACTTCCGCAGAGACTTTGATAGAGTGGGAGAAGGCTTAGTCTGGTCTCCCACACACGCTGTATGATCTTTGGTATCTGTTACGACTCCAGATGTGCATGATAATTATGAACATTTTGTTTTGCGAAGCAAGGCAATGCCAGCATTTATTTAGCTTTGATTGGATTCTATGTCGACGCTGGAAAGGCTTTGCATAATATTTGTTTTCATTGGTGGATATTGCTGCAGCTATAATGTTGAGATCCTTCTGGAACTGCTTGTTTACCCCCTAACGGAAGGTTCAATATCTCTCTCCAACAAACAGTCAAATCTTCCAACTTTGTAGAACGTTCTATGACATAAAATAGTGCGTATTTCTGGTGACGATCTTGGTTCTGTATTGGTTATTGATTACATCATTCTGGAATGTTCCAAAACTTTCTAAACTGAACATTATGCTATAAATAAAGCGCTTGTCTGCTCATCAAGATTCAGAGCTTTCGAACGCAGTTGTTGATGCTGTTGGTGACTTTTGCTGAATAAATTTTGAAAACTTTAAAACGACCTCTCTTGCCTTGTTCAGACCTGCCTACCCCCCCAAAATTTTTTGGTTACAATGAGAGCAAAAAATGAGTACAATCTGAAAAATTTGGTTACAATTACCCTCGTGTCAAAATCCACGCCATTTTCTTCAAATGTACTGCTTTAATGTTGCTTAATAATATACAAAAACACCAAATGTTATTCTTTTTTTTATTAATTTATTAAAAAACACACACACAAAATGCACAGTTTCGGATTATCTTCACCAACGTTTTTGTATGCATGCTATCAACTCACGCTCGTATCTAGATTAAACAATTCAATACTGAAAACACAGCCTACTAACCTGTTTCGGGGAGAGGAAAAGGAGGGATAGAGAAGGTGGGCTGGTGGTGATTTGGGGAAGTCTTTTCTTTCTCTCTCTCTCTCTCAACATGCTTGTCAATCTGTCCATATTTCTCTCTCTAAACATGCTTATCAATCTGTCTCTCTCTCACAACATGCCTTGCTCTCTCAATATATACAATTATTTCTCTCAAACCTGTCTCTAGTCTGTGTCGGCATCATCTTTGAGGCTATCTGCATAAGCAGATTTTAACTGAAATTCAGGTTTTGCTAACCATAGCTCGTTGAAGGAACAAACGCCCGGCATTTTGTCAACCTCAAACTTGCAGGAAGAAGAAATACGCGGTTCCCGGATGTTGAGCAAGGGGAAGCAAC
Source organism: Oncomelania hupensis (assembly GCA_036898135.1). NCBI lineage: Eukaryota > Metazoa > Mollusca > Gastropoda > Littorinimorpha > Pomatiopsidae > Oncomelania > Oncomelania hupensis. Next base: position 16,901,449 of record CM072511.1, read on the forward strand.
TGTCGATTTCAACTTTACTGGCGAGAAAACGAAAGTGCGATTGTACTCCGATTTTTCGTATAAATGGAAAAAAATGCGTACAACCGTACAAAGCTTCAAATTTTCGTAAGATTGTACGAATATTTCGTACAGTAGTCAGGTCTGCTTGTTACTGACTGAACGGGCTGCGTGGATGTGAATTGGAGTGAATTCAAGCATCAGAGCTGAATCAGTAACATTATCATTCTCTTTCTCCTCAGAAGATCACATATAATAAGCATTTTCTCCCACCTGCTATAATTAGCTCCAGTTCAATCACCTCTTTAGACCAATTTACTTTTGGTGTATCATGCAAAAATGTTTTGCTCCTCAAACCAAGATTCACTTTTAGTAATTCACATGCAAACCTTTTAGCCATTAAACACCTAAGCACACTAAAGAAGTTTTCTCCGAAAGGCCAGGTTTTATCTTACACTCTTCAAGCAGTTCTAATGCACACCACAACCTTTTTAAAGCTGCGATTTTTTTATTCCAAGATACACTTCCCAAAACTCCTCAGCACAACACCAGAAGTGCTCTCTCTACCAATGGGAGGTTATTATGTTCCACACAAAAAAAGAAGAAAAGCAGGCAGAAGATAAAATTGTGCGGACAGGTTTAAATACAGAACACAGCTTGTTTTCAGCTGCATTCATCCACGGCAAGACATACCCTCTCTCTGACAGAAGGTGGGACGTCCTTCTGCAAACAGATCCGACGCTCTACCTTTAGCGAGAGTGTACTGACAATGGCAAGAGAATGGCCGCAGCCCACTATCAGCTCCTGGGACAAAAAAAATGCATAAAATAAATAAATTAGATAAAATAAAATTAAAATAAACCACATACACATAAAACTAGAAGGGCAAAGCCCATATGACTCACATGCTCCTTATGGAACTTGTAATATTTAACATAAAAATGAGTGCCCAGAAAAAACAAAATGAAATGGAGGCATTAAAATACAAAGTAATACCGACTCTGACCTTTCTATGCTCTTGGCCTTGAGATGACCTTGACTTCTGGCTACAAATACACTCATGTGCTATGAAATAAAGTACAGCAAAAGTTGTATTATGCCCCTAAAAAAAAACTGACCTCGGGAGGACCCTGACCTTCAGTGAACTTGGCCTTCATGTGATCTCTCTAGCACGTATAATCAAATAACACAATTTTGTTGCATACTATGGGTTAAATATGCAGCCATTCCACTGTATGATGATCTATTTTTTGTATATTTTTGCAAGGCCTAAAATGACCTTGACCTTCAAGAACAATGCAAAAACAACATATATAAAAGATCAATCTATCATCTCTAAATACTTTATGTCTCTCATAGTTATGGTCAAGGTCACTTCAAAGGACCTATACAAACCGACTTTGGACAGCTCTGGCCAGTGATCTTGACCTTGTAGTGAGGTTGGCCAAATTGTATGGTATGCGCCTCATTGATATCTTCTCATTAATATCTATCATTCGTCAAAGAATCATAAGTTCAATATTAATAACTTAGAAAAAATGTGAAATTTTTTTAATTGTCTTTTTTAAAAAGTAACATTTGTTGACCCTGTGATCTTGACCTTGAAGTGAAGTCTTTCATTCACTAATCATTTATGAGGTCTCATGGGTATACACCATCTTACCAAGTTTGACTTTGATAGTTAAAATAGGTTCTGAGATATTAATCCACTTGAAACTTTTGCACAGACAGCGGATGGCGGACACGGACGGACAGATGGAAGGACACAAAATGTTTTTTAAAAGGTCATTATTGTACTATTTAGGACTCATCTTGCACAGACTTGCAAAAATCTGGAAAAAAAATTTTTTTGGGGGGGTGGGGGGGGGGGGAGTGAGGGCATAGACTCACACTGCTATGCACGCCAGTCAACAAATCATAAATAAGACGAAAAATCTATCAATAAATAAACCAATCAGTTACTTTTGTCTTTATCTCCATGAAATGCAAACGTTTGGTCACACAAAAATCTTGCAAGCTGATAAATAAATATATTGTTCAATGCTTGGAAACAAAGGGAAAGAATATTCTTCTTTCACATTCCAATAGAATCAGCTAAACTCAAGGAACCTTTTTGCTGTGGAAGATTGAGTGCAGATGCCGAGTGTTTTGAAGCTATATACACATCTATATCCAGAAACACTTCTCCTGAAAATGAGATAGCTCCTTTGTCTTAGATTTGGATAATATCTGATGATGAAAATGATGATGATGGTGATGGTTATGATGATGAAGATAAAAAGACGATGATGAAGATGATGTCCATTTGTACTGCCCATCCATCCATCCATCCATCCATCCATCCATCCATCCATCCATCCATCCATCCATCCATCTATCTATATATATATAATGCAAATTAAATATTTTTCTTTATTTTCTGTCCTAACCTTCTGCCGCGGTAGGAAGCACAAAGCATTGAGGGGAGAGCGCGTAGAGACAGTGAGAGTTTTGAACCGCTTCCACTCCAGATGGAACACGCCCCGGTGGTTGCTATGGTGGTGGAAAACTTGCACTTTGCCGTCCGCCAGACCCACGTACACAAAACCCAGCCCGTCCGGGTGCAGCTGTAGATTGAAATTAGTTCACATTGTTGTAAAGCAAGTCCAGTCAAAATGCTTTATTCCATATAGCCCTTAGAGCGCACATGGATACAATGAAAGACATGCAAAACATGTATATACATAAATTACAAAATGAAACATACAAAATCACACTCTCTCACAGTCTAAATGTCAGGCATGGGACAAGGGAATTGTGAAAAATACTGAAACTGAAGGCGCAAAGCGCCGAGCCGACGGCGCAAAGCGCCAAGCAAGCTAGGAAAATTTTTTTTTTAAAGGGGAAGCCAAATGGTGCAATTTGATGCAATCTGAGCAGGACAATTAACTTTCTAGGCTGTTCACTGAAACAGCTACAGTACAAAACAAAAGTTAAATTTTTTGAAGTACTTTTTGAAGTCATGACCAATCAAAATGCACGCAAAGTTTGGATAAATGACGTCGCAGTACTTCGTGAAACATGAAGGAACGACCCGACAACCGAACTCGCGAAGGCGCCAAAGCTCACCCTACCCCCCCCCCCCCCTCCCCAATTTTCTCTTCGGATTTGGGTCGATCTCAGAAATGACCCATTGGTAAAAAAAGGTAAAGGTAGTCCCATAGCCTTGTGGCCGTAGGGGAGCGTGATGTTGGAGATCACACTTATCTTGGGCCAGCGTAATGAGGGTGATGCCCAATTCTCTCCCTCGCTGCTTTACCTTCCCCACCCTCAAGAGAGTAGGTACTCAATCACAGTTGAGTCAACTGGGGGCGTTGTTGTTTGTCGCTTCACTAGCGGTCACCCATCCAAGTGCTAACCGCACCGGACGGTGCTTCACTTTCGACACAGTAGCGAGTGCTCCAACCACTGCACTATCCGACACCCCATTGACTTTTAAAAAAATACGGAAATCAGTATAAATACAGATCAGTCCCATGTCTGAAATGTGAACTGTCCAATTCCTATAAACTTGTTAGTTTCACACAACACAATCACATGCACTCCCTGGCAGTCTAAATGTGAACTGTCCAATTCCTATACACTTGTTAGTTTCCCACAACACAATCACATGCACTCCCTGGCAGTCTAAATGTGAACTGTCCAATTCCTATACACTTGTTAGTTTCACACAACACAATCACATGCACTCCCTGGCAGTCTAAATGTGAACTGTCCAATTCCTATACACTTGTTAGTTTCACACAACACAATCACATGCACTCCCTGGCAGTCTAAATGTGAACTGTCCAATTCCTATACACTTGTTAGTTTTCCACAACACAATCAAATGCACTCCCTGGCAGTCTAAATGTGAACTGTCCAATTCCTATACACTTGTTAGTTTCACACAACATAATCACACGCACTCCCTGGCAGTCTAAATGTGAACTGTCCAATTCCTATACACTTGTTAGTTTCACACAACATAATCACATGCACTCCCTGGCGAAGAGGTGAGGAAGGGAGTTGGAGAGTAGGAATGTAGTTTATGGGGGTTTTGCAATCATCATGTGGATTTTTTTTCTTTCTCTGAATTCTGGATACTCATCAGCCATGCAAATGAAATCTGGGTTTTTGCTTTCTCTGCAAAAGCATTCATCATCATCTTCATGAGCGATGTCAAAGTAGTTGTTTTTTTCTCTCCATATTATTCTGTCATGTCCTGAAGTAATAGTAGTAATCATCATCATCATCATTATCATCATCATCATCAACAACAGCATTATTCACGCCTGTCTAGCCCAGTGTAAAATTTGTACTCTCTGCCAACATGTGCAAGCTATTTTTAGCGAATCTTGGAGGCTCGCGCGGCGAATCCAGATCAGACGCCAACGGCACGCTTTCTGCAAAGTACACAGCTATGAGGAAACGTATTGCTCATCATCCTATTTTTGTGTACTAAAAGTGATCGTTTTATGTGAAATATCGTTTGTATTGTGATAATGGTTTGCATTTAGTTACTTCCATATCTGTGTTTTGTGGTAGCATAATCTATAACCACGAAGTCGATTTGGTTTGTGTTATATTTAAGTCGATTTGACGGCACTAGCTGTCCGATCCTGCACTGTAAGCTTACTAGCAGTGGACCGGTTTTACGTTTTCGAGTGTGTATACATTGTACATTGTAAAATACACATTTGAATCCCTACAATGTTCACCATTTGAAGCACACTTAGTAAAAAGTTTGAACTTTCTGGTGATGTGGTCGACATTAAAAAAGCTTGGCTTGTTTTTGATTGCTGGCCGTTGTAAGTGCAGCGAATTTACGAAAGTCTCGTGGTGCTAATCGTGCAAGCTATAGGCACACAATTGCATGTAGCGCAGCCGGCCGGCCAGCATCTTCACTGTGCATATGTGTGATGTTTTACCGCAATACGTTTTTTCATTGTAAATTGCTGTATTTTGGTGAGTAACATTAATTGTTTTTGCATGGTGTTAAGTTCCATTTGTGACTTTTATTTACACGCACTAGATTATCGCAAAACACAATACACATTCTACATGCACTGTATTTGGATATGATGACTGATATGTTATTAAATGTTTAATCTCTCTCTCTCTCTCTCTCTCTCTCTCTCTCTCTCTCTCTCTCTCTCTCTCTCTCTCTCTCTCTCTCTCTCTCTTTCTCTCACAAGTGAATGCATGTCTTCATAGAAAAAAAACAACCACGAACACATAACATTTTATTACGTGTTATTTTCCCTTAGTCTTGTAAATTGTTGTACTTTGAAATTTGCTTAAATGCCTCGTTTGTTGCTTTGTTTTGTGAAGTCCTTTTAAACTTGACTGTATTTACTCTTTGTTTGATTGTGTGTTTACATTCAGTTTGTTTGTATCACTGTATGTGTCTACTGTGTGTATCATATCGATTGTGTGTGCATGTAGTCTCTCTCTCTCTCTCTCTCTCTCTCTCTCTCTCTCTCTCTCTCTCTCTCTCTCTCTCTCGTTTTTAAAATACATTCAGTTTCAGCAGGAATTTTTTTTTAGGCATAAAATACTTATGCACAGCGAGCAAAAGTAGTTTCTAATAGCGTGAGGAACAATTGTCATGTATTTCTAAAATGTATAACAAAATCATAAGAGAGTGCGCCGGGGAAAGGTCTGGCTACATGTACAGCACTGCAATAGGCTTGGTTAAAATATGTATAAGCTCTACAGAGCACTAAATGCTTGTGCCAGTACTGCAGTAGTCGATGCTACGCGCAAGGCCACCGACCGTCTCTCTGAACTGGCTACGGGCGGTTCAGCCAGCGTGCAGGGAACATAAGAGGCAGAACAAGGGTTGTAAATAGCTACCGTCTGAGAGGACCACTTCTAGACAGGCGTGTATTTGCTATTTGTTACAGCAATTTGTCATTCACCATGTCCCTTTTCTTTAAAAAACTTAGTCTAAAGTTTATAAAAAAAGAAGTCTTACACTCTTTTTCCTGGTGTTGTCTTTGTCATGGATGATGGCTACAGGGTCGGCATCCAGATTTTCCTCCTTCACTCTCCCCTTGGTCATGTCTCCTCCTCCTGACCTGCCGTAGATCTCCAATGAGCCTCCCTGAATGCACACCAACAGTTAAAATTACAAAGCCACAAAACAAAGTATAAATAAATAAATAAAATTAAAAGCACCTAACACCCCACCAGGCATGCCTACCCTCAATTTGAAGTTTCAATATTAGCTTTTTCAAATTTCAGTATTACTATTACGATTTCAAATTTACTTTTACTACCTATTGTTTTTTGCACTCATCCTTTTTGATATTATGCGAAGAATCACAGATTGATTTGCGGCCACAATCTTCTTTTTCTTCTTTTAAACCTCGTAATTCTTCATATGTCTTCCACGTGCCGCTTGATGTGGTTCATACCACCGGCTGAGATGCCAAACTGTTGGCATAAATGGTACTTTTGAGTCAGTGCTGCCACGAAAAACAAAAGGACACTTTTCCGAATACGAGGCAATATATGTCTGCCCCTTGCACCGTTTTTTTAAAGATTCAGATTCACAATCACTTTGCTTAGCCATTCGTTTGGACCACATATTTTGAATTCTGTCTCACGAGCACCGATCTTCACTGCGACTGCGCAAAAACTGGTTCGGCAAACTTCGGTGCCTCTATTGGAAACTTCGATATCACCTGTCTCTATTGCGACTGCGCATTGCGGCATTAAACTGGGTTTGGCTGTCTACGGAAAAACGTAACGTGGTGTATTACCACAGGCCAACGAGTTCGATTTTTTCCCCCAATGTTGTTTTTATTTATTTCCAAACCGTGAAACAAGTATCCATATTTTCCGTAGGGCTTGCCGAGTTTTTCAAATTTCCTGCCCCACCATCCTCACTCCATCACTTCCCCCCTCCCCCTCCAAAAAAAAAAGACAAGAAAAAAAAAGTCTGTTCATACTTGTTTACACCGGGACTTTTTCACTAACAGAATTACTCATACATGGAACGTTCTGCCAAGGGATATGTTGCCACAGTTGGTACCACAAATGCATTTTTAAATGGTATAGATAATTTTTTTGTCCAACATAATGTACTCAAATGACTTGGGTGGAAATTCCTTGACTCCATCTCCCACTGGTTGGCAAAATTCGCCAGGCAACTGATGCCTGAAAGCCTGCCAGTGTGACAAGTTATGTGTGTGCTCTTACATGCACGCTTACCTAGAGGACTAAAGGCTGAAAGCCTATGATGACACCACTACTATATTATACTAACACAAAAAAATAACCCACATATCGAATGATTTCTCCTTTACCATATATATATATATATTTTTTTTTTCATTTTCAAACTTGTCTCTCAATTCTTAAAATGTGACCATCTGATCGATGCTTACCATTCACACTTGCACTGCAATGCATGATGATAGGCTGAAACAAGAAGTCTGAGACTACACCTGGGACTAAACCTTTTTGAACTGGGACAGTAAAGTTCAGCACTTAAACACGACTTAAAATGAACTGAGGAGTTGGTATTATTACAACCCCCTTTAGAGTAGCAAGTATTATTCCTTATTATTATATATTGTTCTCATATGGAGATTTTCCAGCCCACGAGCTGCTCAAAGGATCTAACTCGAGCAGCTCAAAGTTCCAACTTGCATCCAGATTTTGCATTAGATACAGTTGTTCAACAGAAAGAAATCTGCATACAATAATGCAAGAAACAACAAGGAAACAATTCCCAAAGAGGATGAAGCTCCGACACCAAAAAGCAGCATCGAAAAATCAAAATATGTCCCACCATCACCTCTTGATAGCTTTGGAATAAAAGATGTGTTGAAATAAACACAACCAAACAACACACGCTCACCAACACCATACACTTTTAAACAGGCACGCAGACTTCATATTACAGACACGCATTGAGTTAAAAACCATGCTGTTCATACGCACATGTACTTTCCATTCAACCTGGGGTTTACACATCGGCACAGCACACACAGGCCTACCAGCGTGCTCACACACAGCCCTCCGACTCTCCCGAACACTAAAAACGTACTTGGTTGCACAAATAACACACAAACACACGCCAAGCCAAGGTCTTCCAACTATTGAACTTGATAGGCAATGGTTTTTGAATACCCTTTGTTATCTCCTGGAATACGAGTTTTGTAAAGCAGTAACAGGCTGTAATGAAGTTTAGTTCACCATCAAAATGAGCTAATAGTGCATTTTTCAGCGCAATTTTGTGGGATGTGCATAACAAAAATAAAGAAAGAAAAATCATGGAATATAAAGGGATATACATGATTGATAACGTAAAATGCCAACCTTGAGAAAAGCACCACACTGAAATACAGCAATAAATCCATTGAAAAATAAGTGGCATCAAGAGCAAGCCTCCACCAGAAGGCTAACAAAACTGCACAATATACGCATCTGTTCTGTCGACTGCCTACCTTCGGACGCAATAGTTCTTTGAAGACCTCAGACTCTTCCATCCCCAAAACGGGTTTGGGAGGAAACTTTGGCAATGACTGCAAGCTCTCCGTTTCATAAATCTCCAGTTTCTTTCCCTGAAAGAAGGTGCACAGCCTTTATCATGCAGGCTTTTCAACTTTTACTCGAACCTACCTTAGTGGCAGCTGTTGGGGGTTTGAAAGTTGCACTGTAACAACAACAGGGATCGCAATAACTAGACAAAGCCAGTAACACACCGATAAAAGTGGCAAATTACCTAACAAAATTAAGTCTGCTTAAATCAAAAAGGGCTTGAATTTTGACAGGACTGGTTGGTGTTCAGGCATGTTTGTGTGTGTGTGTGTGTGTGTGCGTGTGTAGATATATATGTGTATGTGTCTGGAGCCTTCAATACCAACAAAAAGCAAATTAAATTCAAAGGACAGCCGGATAAAAATGATTTGGCGATACTGGATATGAATTCAACACTCTGTGACACATGCAGCCCATACCGGTGAAAAAGTTTCTAGCGCACGGCAGTGCAGCCCTGTGTAAAACTTGACTCTCTGCCTACATGTGCAAGCTATTTTTAGCGAAGCTTGGAGCCGATCCAGATGCAGACGCCAACGCCACGCTCTCTGCAGTACACAGCTATGAGGAAACGTATGGCTCATCATCCTATTTTTGTGTACTAAAAGTGATCGTTTTATGTGGAATATCCTTTGTATTGTGATAATGGTTTGCATTTAGTTACTTCCATATCTGTGTTTTGCGTTAGCATAATCTATAACCACGAAGTCGATTTGGTTTGTGTTATATTTAAGTCGATTTGACGGCACTAGCTGTCCGGTCCTGCACTATAAGCTTACTAGCAGTGGACCGATTTTACGTTTTCGAGTGTGTATACGTGTACATTGTAATTACACATTTGAATCCTTCTTACAATGTTCACCATTTGAAGTCACTTAGTACAAAGTTTGAACTTTCTGGTGATGTGGTCGACATTATAAAAGCTCTTCTTGTGTTTGGTTGCTGGCCTCTGTAATTGCAGCGAATTTACGAAAGTCTCGTGGTGCTAATGGTGCAAGCAATAGGCACTCAACTGCATGTAGCGCAGCCGCCCGGTCAGCCCCCTGCCTGGCCCTATACAGTACAGAGCTTGGCGCGCGGTTAAAGTAATTATAAGCTTCCAGGCGAGTGCCAGTTGCATAGCTTGTGCTGTGGGTCGCTGGCCGTTTCTCAGCTGGTTATAATCAGTCCAGCCTGCGTTAAGGGACCCTACGAGGCGGAACTAAGGGAGTTTTTAGCCACAGTCTGAAAGTACTTGAATGCACTACCGTGAGCGCAATCACTGAACAATCCTAATTTTAGCAAAAGACAAGCACACCAGCAAACACACATGCCCATATACACCCAACATCCCTTCCACACTTTCAAGTTCAAAACAAAGCATACTTTGACCCCAATCCACATCTTCTGTCCGACTTTGGCCATGCAGGTTACCGGTGGTCCAGCGTGATAGTTGACGATGGGGGCCTGAAGCTTGCCTGGAGCAAGGTTGTAGATGATGAGTCGCCGGTCTTTAATGCTGCTGGTTGGGGACTCCCACACCCAGCAGTTGTTACGGCCAGTCACTGACACCACACGGTTTACCTGGTGACAGGAAAGTTCACAAATCTTTTTTTTTTTTTTTTTTTTTTTTGGGGGGGTGGGGTTGGGGGGTGGGGTAGGGGGATAAGTACACAGACTCATATTGCTACACGCATGGGAGTTGAACATTACATCGTGGTCAAGAAAACATGGCAATACATGAAACAACACTGCCAATTTGCATAATACAAGATAACAATAAAACTTTATTATCTCACTCTGAGAGATTAAGACATGTTTTGCAGGCAGTTAATGGAAGTCATCAATCAATAAAAAGAAAACATAGCACCTGGTTCCTACACAGTTGGCACTTCACATTCTTACTGGACATCTATATATCATTTTTCTTCTCGCTTATATTAATGTACAGATAACAGTTTAAAAAGTTAATAACATTAAAGGAAAATAACATTCATGTTTTTTTTAAAAATGTATATGTGATCATACAAATCAATTCTAATCACAGAGATAACTACACAAGCAAAGAAGGAGGACTTATATTTTACAAACCTACACAACAGCTGTCATTGCACAAATTAGCACCACAAGTGATTAAATGATTAAAAGAAATAGTATAAAAAAAAGGCACTCTCTTTTTCTTACACACACGCACACACCTACACCTCCACACACACCGTCACAGATTATTTATACTTATTCAGAAGTTCGATCGACTTTGGTACAAAGCTGCATTTGGTTCTAACAGTGGAAAATGTAGGCACTCGAAAACGGCGAGCAGATGGTAAAAGTGTATAATGCTTTAATACAATACAATACAATACAATACAATACAACTTTATTCATCCCAAAAAGCAATTACATTATTATGTTTATGAGGCAGCATAAAAGATACTCAAAAAATGTATCATAAACCATTTTTTGTAAAAAACAAAAAACAAAACAAAACAGAACAATAAATACATAAATTTAAAAAAAAAAACATCACACAAGCACACACACGCGAATCAAGATCACAAGTGATATCACAGAAGTCAACAAATTCAACAAGTTGATTAAGAAGTGCAGCCAGTACACATAGACACTAAAGGGAGACTCTCACTATATAACAAATAAGACCCCCAAAGTGCTGAAAACTAAAAGCGGTTAGTACTATTAAGAAGTCGGATTGCACTGGGAATAAAAGATTTGGAACGCCGATTTCCCTTACAGATGGGCATAGCATATCGGCGTCTGGACGGCAACAGTGTGAACTTGGGTTTGCAAGAACAATAATGAGACAAGACAGTAAAGTTATTTCCAGTGACACGCAAGTTGATAAATAATCATCAAATTAATGAAGGTGACAACACGAATATGAATAGGAATCACTTTATTGTCCTCTTCATGCACACAAGGATATTCATTTTGCAATGATCATCACAGATAGTGAATAAAATTTAAAATAACTTTAAAATGCCAATTATTATCCTTTCACACATGTCACTACGACTACACATACAAACACTGTGTCTTCCCTCTACCTCCACTAGTGTATCTCTCATTCACACACTTCAACACTGTCGGAAAGCAGCACAGAATTTCATACAGGACGCAGACAGCACAACAAAGGCGCTTGCTCCAATCACTAACACATAAACAAAAATGAAAGCTTAACCATATTATTTCGGTTAAAAAAGACATTCAAACAAACCAACCAACCAACAGACGGAAGAAATCAGAAATAAAGACAGCAACAGCTAAATGTAGCAGTATTAGTAGGAAATAAAACAGCAGTAGGGTCATCATAACTAAAGTATGTACAGTACAGATACTTAGCATCAATACAAGAAACAACAGAGGCAAACAGTGCAGTACAGACCTCAGTAGTAGCCCAGGCACAGGTAAGGTTGCAGAAGATACCACAGTTCTCCAGAGTGGTAGATTTGATCTGGGTGGGGCTAGGGGGCACCTCACAGGCTTGTACAAGATGGTCGTGCTGCAATAAAAAGCTGACGTCCTCCATCTGACGGCGGATGTCTGTGGCCGACGGTCGACGCCTGGGATCGTGATCCCACATTTTGGCCATCAACTTTTCAAGGTAAGGAAAGTTGACGATCACATTGTATTCCTGTTTCAAAGATAAATAAATAAATAAATAAATAAATAACAAATGGACATTATGAATAAAGCAAAACCCAAATTTTTTGTTCCATTTATTTAATTTGCAGTAACCTGCAAACTTTTCTACCAATCAACATTTGAGACCATCAAAAAAGGTTGGTCTGTAGGTCAAGTTTGATGATTTTCTGTATGGATTAATTATCTTGTGTTTTAAAGTAAGCAAACTGTTGTGTAAAACCACGAAATTTAATGCCATAGCTCGCTTACGATCCTATGATATTTAGACTATAAAGGTTCTCTGCCTGTCGGGTTTATTCCTTTTATTTCTGGCCGTTCTAATTTTTCAACTAATCAGCCAAAAGGATGACCAACCAAGCCAAGCACGCATATCGAGTACACATACACCCCTAAAATGGAGACACTTATACTAGTGCAGGTTTCCTCACCAAATCAAGGATGAAAATCCATTTTCATGCCCAATGATCATACTTCCATAATAATACCATGATTTATATAGTGCACATATCTCACACAAAAAGATAAATAGATAGTCAATGTTTATAGGGCCCAGTGGACTGCTAAGAGCCGAATCAGGACCACTCAATACTATTCCAAATCAGATTAAACCTCCAAAAGTAAAACATGATAAAAAATGTATATAAAACTGGCTTAACTAATGAAATCCAAAAAAGCACTCAAACAAGATGACATGACCTATATGTGATCAAACAAACCAACAGCATGTAAAAATGTAAACAGGTTCAGACCACTGCAAGATTTACAAATCTCATTTAAAAGTATCGAAACAAAATATCTTCCTCTCTCATCAATCAGATCAGCACATTCAGACATAAAATGGCGGACGGAAAAAGATTTGTCACATGAAAAGCACCACAGTGGTTCTTCTCCTTTCAAAAGGAAACTATGGGTGACATAAGTATGCCCAATATGAATGCGAGTCAAAATAGTTTGTTCTTTGCGAGTGGACGCAAAGTTAGGCAAAGAAGCAGACAAATCTGAAGAATTTGAAATAATTTGTTATTGATTTGGTTAGACCATTTGGTATGCCAGAGCCGTTTACAATAAGATCCAGTCATACAAAGCAGGGCAGAATATGGAACAAACTGGAAAACCTCGGAAGGAAAATCAAGATGTAGAGCTTCCAGTGCTAGAAATTAACTTTTTTCTTTGGGGGCCACCGGGCCCCTTGATTGAAAAATTTGAGGGCCCACAAGCAACTTTCGGGGCCCAACTTGAAAAATAATGCAAACAAAAAACAAAAGAATTATTGACAATATAATAAGCAGAAAGTACAATTTGTCTGATAATCTAAAATAAAAACAATCGAATTTCCAATTTTGCTGAGTGATGTCATTTTTATTTGCCTTTTCTTTTACTTTCAAACATTACCAACAAAAAAGGGGCAAAAAAACCCCACACACACATTCAGTGACACATATTCCAGTGAATAGTGAGCCTGAAATGGCCATTAAACAAAATAGAAAAAAATCTAGTGAGTCTCTTGTATAATACTTTTCAGTTTTGTGACCGAGTATTGCACAATACACATCATTAAATTTTTAATATGAGTAACCTAACAAGAAATCTGACCTCAATGCACTAAAGTTCAAAACAAAACCATGAAAGGGAACTAAACTTTACGGTACTCTTCCTCATTCACTTCAAGACCATGCCATGGAAATATTTTTTTCCACCCTTCATTGAAGTTCCTTGATATTTTTTCCTCTTCATACTTCTTTTTTCTCTCTTTTTTTTGTTCTTTCCTTTCGTCGACGTTTTCTTCTGGCGTCTTTTGCCAGAAGATTGGAAATTACGCCATCGCCGATTGTTTTAGCAACTGTATCGCGACGATATGTAGCGATACTTTCGTACTTGCAAAGATGGACATTTTGCGCTTATGTTGTGCCATAGCCTTTTGTTTATTATATTAAAAAGATATTGAAGTGTATATTAAACTTTTGAGTGCAAAATTACAGGGTTTTCGCTTCTTTTCTCTGTTTTTTTTTCTGTCCAAATTTAGGGCACCGGTGTGGGTTGCTTCCCTTGGCCCAAATACGAAACTGCCGAGTAGAGCTAGCTGTAGCAGACGAATTATTTTGCGGGCCAAGCGGGCCCTTCGTTTTTCAACTTTCTGAGCCCGAAATCAACTTTGCGGGTTTTTGGCCCCGGGCCCCCGCTAATTTCGAGCCCTGGCTTCTTTAGCCGCTTTATCCACTGCAATATAGCCGTTGATGCCCGTGTGACTATGTACCCACATAAAAAAACTATCTTTATACCCTCAGAAACCAGTTGTTTGTGGAGATCATGGATCTCTGCCAGAAAAGGGTGCGATATCCTTCTTGTGGAAAGAACCGGAAGTGCTGACAGGGAATCGGATATGATTAAAAAGAAGGATCTTTGTACTGATAAATCTGTTTCAGAGTTAAATGAATTGCCTTGAGCTCAGCTGTATAAACAGAACAAAAATCAGTTGCAAAGGTAGAGGTGTCTCCCAGAGTCTGACGCAGCAGCAACTGTCTCCTTTCTTCGACCCGTCCATAAACAATTTTTCGTATCCTTTATACAATGAACATTGTTCTAGTTAAGTTGCTTATAAACAGCTTTGAAAGTTTCGTTCTTTTTAAAAGATGTGAGATTGCAGTTCTTAATGGGGTTGGTGAAGTTCCAAGGTGGGAGTACAGTAAGCAATTGGTCACCATTAACAGAGTCAATATCTATGCCTGCATGATCAAAGTGAGGACGTATTCTAATACCAAGAGGAGGAACTTCTGTCGGCTTGTTGGAGTATTTAAGTGTAAATCATGGGTTTATGACAAAATCGTAAGCAGGATTTTCAATGTTATCTTTAAGTTTTAGAAAATAGTTCTAGGCGAGCTGAAGCCTATGGATCTCCAAGACACAAAATGAGTCCGAATTGACTCATTTACACAAACATGAGATGTTTATGCTTTTTAAACAAACAAAAAATCTAGTTTGGTTCAACTGGTTCAAGTTTGAAACTGAAAAAAAATATAAAATTATGAAAGAAATAAAAACTAGAAGGGCAAAGCCCACATAACCCATATGCATCTTATGGAACTCGCAATATTTAACATAAAAAGGGATGCCCAGAAAAAAACGAAATGAAATGGTGAAGTTAAACGGCAGTAATACCAACTTTGATGTTCCTATGCTCTTGACCTTGAACTCGACCTCCAGCTCCAAATATACTCATGTACTATATCAAATAAAGTACAGCAAAAACTGTATTATGCCAAAATAAATTGTGACATTGGGATAACCTTGATGTTTAACCCATATTATGGGTTAAATAAACAGCCATTCCACTGTATTATGACCTATATTTGGGGGTATGTTTTTGGAAGGTCTAAAATAATCGTGACCTTCAAGATCAATGCAAAAACGAACATATATGAAAGATCAATCTATCATCTATAAATAAATACAACAAGTTTGGACTTTATATCTCTCATAGTTTAGGGTCAAAGTCACTTCAAAGTACCTATACAAACCCACTTTGGACAGCTTAAGTGACATTGAGCTTGGAGTGAGATTGATTAAATTTGATAAATGTGTGTATCTCATTGTTATCTATCATGCATCAGAGAATCATAAGTTCAATATTAATAACCTAGGAAAAAAGAGAAAATGTGAAAAATTGTAATTTGTAAAAAAAACTAACATTTGATGACCCTGTGACTTTGACCTCGAAGTGAAGTCATTCATTCACTTATCATTTTTGAGGTCTCACGGATATACACCATCTTACAAAATGTGGTTATATTAGTTGAAATAGGTTCTGAATACTTAGCCAATGTAAAGTTTTGCACAGGCAGATGGCAGCCAAACAGATGGACGGACAGACATTTTTTTCCTATATTATTTTTGGACTATTTAGAACTCAACTCGCAGATTTGCAAACATTTTGATTTTTTTTTGGTTTTTTTTTGGGTGGGTGGGTTGAGTACATAGACTCGCTAACATTGCTATGCAGGTGAGTCAAACGCAATGTGAGTCAAACATATGGTTACCATGAGCGAAGGCCTCTGGTGATCCGAGTTCACAACCTGCTGTATCTCATGCAAGCGCTTCAGTTTCTCAAATGGAGGGTGTCCAGTCAGTAGCTCATGGATCACCATGGAGAACGAGAAGATATCCACCTGTAAATTCAACCAACCCATCAACCAACCAACAAATCAATCAGTGCATCACAAAAGAAATGGGGATACCCAGAAAGCACTTCTAGCAAAACAAGGGGTGGTTATGGGGTTTTGACTTCAAAACATTTAGGATCAAAACCGCTGAATCAATGAATCAAAATGTATTCAGCGCATAAATATGTCCAGATCATAAACACGATTACAGCATCTAAAAAAAAAAGAAAGAAAAAAAGAATACCTTAAAATAAACAGGTACAGACACTGCTTTTTGCTGCATAAAAGAAGTTTAGCTGCACTTCCTTCAATAACATGCAAAGATTTCTGGTCAAACTGTGATCTAGGGCGTTTATTAGAACACGTCACTCAACATGCATTTATACAGAGATAAATTAGTATGATAGTCTGTCTGTTGTATTATGATATTTAGTCAAAGCTGTTAGTCTGAATGAATGTTTTAGCCCTGAGCATCCGAGCAGTATGGAGTTGTGCACATAAAAAATCAACGTCATCATCAAAGCACTCTTGAGCAACTATACTGTCTGATTTTGCACTAAAGAAACTATTTCATCATCATCATCACAACTAAGAGAAAAAGAAACACAAAATCTCAAAAAATTATTGTCATCAAGATTTCAAACTGAGCACTGATTTTCAGTGGACTAACCTTTTCATCATATGCCTGACCGTCCATGATCTCGGGTGCCATGTAGCCTGGAGTTCCCACCATTCCCATCATGCCTTGGGAGGTTGTGAACTTGGAGATGCCATAGTCTGAGAGCTTGACATTGACAGCCTCTGATGGGTTCATGGAGCAGACCAGGATGTTGTCTGTCTTGAGGTCTCGATACACGATGCTCCGTTCATGGAGATATTCCAATCCCACCGCCACCTAAGGG
Organism: Oncomelania hupensis; assembly: GCA_036898135.1. Classification (NCBI taxonomy): domain Eukaryota; kingdom Metazoa; phylum Mollusca; class Gastropoda; order Littorinimorpha; family Pomatiopsidae; genus Oncomelania; species Oncomelania hupensis. The sequence continues at coordinate 16,918,715 of CM072511.1, forward strand.
ATAAAACACATATCCATGGCTAGTTCTGTACATTTGACTGTCATGCATTTCTAAAATGTACAACAAAATCGTAAGAGAGGGCGCTGGCACGGCTGTTCATTAAGGTCTGGCTAGCTTGAGCTATAGCTTGGGTAAAATAATGATAAGCTCCCAGCCAACTGCTAAAGGCATGTGCCAGTTGGATAGGCTACACGGCAGACGTTTCTGATGTGGTTATAATCAGATCAGCCAGCGTTAAGGGACCATAAGAGATGGAACAATGTTTTTTTTAGCCACCGTCTGAAAGTACCGGCTAGGGACAGCCGTGTTACTAGTTCAACATAATTTATTGCCAAGTGAATACACAAGGAATGCATTTGGTAAACGCTGCAGCACCACACAAAAGCACATATAAAACATAGAGAACATGTGAACAAGCTAACAGCAAATCACAATAAAAGGATAAGAAGATAAAGTCATGAAACAAATGAACTGTACAAAAGGGCAAATATATATTTGCTAGTCAACACACACACCCACACACACTGCTGATTCCTAGCCATCCAGTTTTCACTCTCCATCCATTCGGCCTCGTGTTATTTAACATTAGCACGCCAATGTGCAGCGAGTAGGCCTACTTGTACGAAACGAGCCCTGCGACAAAGTTACTGGCTCTCACAACACGTTATGGCGGATGACATGTGGTTAGGCAATGGGCAGAGAACTGGATAAATACAATAAATTTGATAAACTGTGGTACTGAAGGAGAAGGACTACACTGTTGAATGCACTGACATTGGATACAGGGAAGAAAGAAGAGACGGCTTAGCATAGGAGGTAAGAGAATAGTATGTTCGGCATGTGGAAATCCATGTTTAGCCTAGAGCAGAGGGAGGAGCTTTTCTGCACAAAACACGAGTCCCATTTGACACAAGCCGCAGCATCCGTCACCTGCTACAGCAACACACGCAGAGCATGCCCACCAAACAAAAAATAATATGTCATAATCACAGCTTTAAAAACTACAGTCACAGTAGCCGTGTTACTAGTACTAATTAGTGGGGCCTAGTGGCGCAGTGGGTTAGTCCCTGGTTTGTTATGCTGAAGGTCGTGGGCTCAATTCCCGCAAGGGACCAACTTAGGTACAAGACAATTGAGATCACCTGGATTTTTCTCAGGTTCCCTTAAGTAATTATATTGGATGCAGTCGATCTAAAATTTTACAAAATAAAAATTCAATTACCTTTCAGTCTTCTAATAGCAACATCCCTGCCTTTACACCGTATGTTTAGTGTGTGTGTGTATGTGTGAGTGGGTGAAACATGTGAGCATATACATTGGTACAGATCGCCGTGCTTTGAGCCTGAAGCGCGTTGAAAGCATCCAATATAATTAGTATTATAGTAGTAGTCAATTTTGAAGTTTTTTTTTTTTAAAGGTCATTGAGATCCAACTGTTTTTAAAGTGGATCTCACCTGTATTTTTGAAGCCAATTTGTGGTACCTGTCAGTGAAAGTATTGTTACAGTTATGATGGCCGACAACTGTCTCTTTAACGCGGTTAGTGAGATCCCAGTGAAAGCGCCTGCAGGTGAAACGCTAAATCCTATCCTCCTATCCTATCCTGTCCCGTAACCCGAAGGTCGTAGGGGCACCACAGATGATCGTTTAACCAGCATACTCCATCTTTCTCTGTCCTCAGCAGCCCTGATGGCTTCGCTCAGTGTCAAACCAGTCCATTCTCGAATGTTGTCCTCCCACCTCTTTTTCGGTCTCCCTCTTCTTCTACCTCCTTGCACTGTGCCTTGCAGAATAGTCTTTGCAAGGCCTGATGATCTGGTGACGTGGCCATACCACCGAAGTTTCCGTTTCTTCACCACTGTTAGCAGGTCATCGTGTTGTCCAATGGCTTGTGTGATGGTCTGTCGGACTTCGTCGTTGGTGATGTGTTGGGTATAGGAAATGCCCAGAAGGCCTTTGTAGCACCTCATCTCCATGCTTTGTATTCTTCGTTGGAGATCTGCTGTGAGGGTCCATGCTTCGCAAGCATATAGGAAGATGGAGATGACAAGGGAGCGCAGCAGTCTTACTTTGGAATGTAGACTGATGGTCCTGTCTTTCCAAATGGGCTTCAACCTTGTCAGGGCAGCCTAAATGGGAAGTAGAAATGCAAAACGGGTTTTCCAGTTTGTGACGTAGAGAAGTACAAGACAGGTGGAATGTGGGCTGTCTGCGGGTGTGGAATTTCATTCAGTCACAAGATAAGGCAGGTGGAATGTGGGCTGCCTGCGGGTGTAAATTTCATTCAGTCACAAGATATGGTACTTGCATGCACTCACAGCTAATTACAAAAGGCAATGGATCAATTTATATCAAGACCATGAGTGGTTTTCAGGGTTCATGACGCAAGCATGGAAGTTCAGTTTTTTCCGCTGTGTTTTCAATCTCACTCTGCAATTTCCGGAGACATGAATTTTGCTTGGGGCATATTGCATGCCCGAGTGCAGTTCTAAAGAAAAGGAGTACTTGTGTAGACTATAGATTGAGTACACACTGGAACACACAAAAGGTGTTTCTAACAAGTGAGAACACTTGTAACTCTTTAATATAGCATCCATTATTATAACTTTTTTTTGGTTGCTCTTGAAATTATTATCATTATCACTACTAGTAGTAGATTTTGCAATTTTGTGTGTTAATGACATTATGCCCCAATTTTGTTTTAGATTCTAGTCTGAAAAAACAAACAAACACCAACTGGATTTTTATATGAATCTAAAGATTCTATGCCACAAGACAATGAATGATAAAAAAAAATAAACTATCCATGACGTTTGTCTATACAAAAGATGACAAGAAAATGTCTCAAAAGTGGGTTGTTTGTTTTTGGAGGGGGGGGGGGGGGGGGGGGGGAGGTGGTGGAAAGTGGGCCTTTCCAAAAAAAAAATCAAATTTGACTCAAATTGCTGCATGCGAGTCAAAAATACAAGACAAGAAAATAATACTTTTTTGTGTGTTCTAATCTCAAAGCAAAACAAAATTAAAAAAAAAACTGCGATAAAACCTATTATTAAATTAAGTAATAATTTAGGAAACATCCCATACTCCACGGGTCCTGCTACCGCTAATCAACTAACCTGGTGAACAATTTTGAAGGTGATGTCTTTCTCCAGCACAGACACAAACGTCTTGTCCTTGTCTTGGTAGTGATATTTGTTGAATCGCCTACCTTCCATGAACCCGTCCAGAACTGAACGCAGGCTGCCCAGGGGAGCTAACTCCAGGGCTATGAGCAGGTTTGGACGCACGCTGACGCCCACAAGGGAGACAAGGCAGGGGTGACGGAGCTGACTGAGAATCACGATTTCTTGACGCAGCTCTGAGAATGCCCGGCACACCTGCAGTCACAAAAAAGAAATACAATTTATAAGTGGAAGAAAAGAAAGGATGGATTTAAAGAAGAAATACAATTTATAAGCGAAAGAAAAGAAAGGATGAATTTAAAGAAGAAATACAATTTATAAGTGAAAGAAAAGAAAGGATAAATTTAAAGAAAAGAAAAATCAAATTACTTCCCATGCCCCCCTCCACTGATTTCACAGGTAAAATTTCACACAATCCCTTTGTTTTATAGAATTGTTACAAAAAATTAATAAAAATTAAAAAAAGGTCACTACCTCTACTACAGGTATATTTTCACCTTCTTCTCCAACTAAAAAAAAAAAAAAAATTGTCTCCCTCTACATTGACTTTGCAAGGTACAATTTAGCACAGTTCTTTTAGGACAAAACAAAGGCAAGCCCCATATGGTTAAAACATTTCGGTTTTGAAAGCGGGGTTGGGAAAAGTCTGGTTCTCTGCAGTTTCCTACATCTGAACAATAATAATAATAACAACAAAACAAACAATAATAATAAAAACAATAACAATCCTGGATGATATGAAAATAAAACCTGAAAGGTATACACATGAACAAATGGTCACTTTGGACTAAACAAGCACACCCTGTCTTGAATGCGATATTGCGCTTAGTTTGAAGACTCGGTAACTGGATTATATATAATATATGATATCTGTTTGTAAACCGGTTTGTGTGATGTCACTCTGTGATAACTGCACCCTGGCAATAAGCTGTGTCTGTGATTAGATAGAAACAGCTTCTTCTGTGAGATTTTGTTTTACATTCTATTACATAAGTTACTATATAAATTAACAGTGTGTGTGCGTGCATATATAATCGTATCCTACATGTTGTAGAGATTTTAAACAAAATTATACTATCTTTAATTTTTTACTTGTATTTTATTTTTATTTTGTTTATTTTAGTGATCAAGTGCCTGTCATAGTTCCTTGTGAAAGGTAATAAAGATTTGTTGAATTGAATTGAATTGAATATATATATAATTGGAAAATGTTGGCACTTTCTTCCTTTGCTTGCTTAGCCACCAGTTGGGTTTTCTCGGTAGCTGTGTGAACTACAAGTTTTCATTATGGGCACTCTAGTCTTATGTGGTCTGACGTCATTATGGCTGCTTAAGTCTTATATGGTCTGGCGCCATCTTTATTTGTTTCTGTTGAACTTCATAAAGTCATGTTACTGAGGATACCTCCTCAACTGTGGAGGTGTGAGCTGCTAATGGGTGTACCCATGCTGGAAGAAAAGCATGGCCTCCGTTGGTCTGTTGGGTACTCCAGCACTGAGCCTGCTTTGCATATGGATAAGAAGTTTCGCTTTTTATGTTCTCTTTAGCTCCCTCTGCCATTCGCTTCTTTTTTATGTGTGCATATTTTCATTAGTTCCAATTTGGTAATCAATGGTTTATTGTTGTGAATTAATCTTAGTTGACTATGTGGAGTAAATAATAGACTGAAGAGAAGAAGGAATTTTGGGGGGAACATTTGGAACACTGTATTTAGTTGTCCTTTTTTTGTGTTGTTAATATGGGGAGGGTAATTTGGAGTAAGGGGGATGTGTGAGTAGGTAGTACTAAAATATGAACAAATGATTGTGATCAATGATGGAAACCATCGATGACAATGCATGATCACTAAAATAAATGAGAGTTGTCGTTTGTTTTGAACGGAGTCAAGTATTTGTGTCATCAATTATTCTTGTCTATTTAAATTGTGGTTGGAATTTGTTTATTTTTGTTTCTGATTGTTTCCCTTGCTTCTGTTACTGCTATCTATCCTTATGCTATATTTCTTAAATATCAGTTAGTGTAAGGTCCCGCCTGCCTGTGCATATAAACGAAATACATGGCACACCCATTACTATGTTTTATTTTTTGGAAAGGCCCCGAACAAATGACAGAAGCTCAGACATGACATGACATGACATGAGTTGGCTGATGAAGCTTTTAGCAAAAATGCATAGAGTCGTTTCATCTGGAGTTTTATTGCCCATGAATCGTTTTCATCTTGTTTTCCCAAATGAAATAAAAAAGAATGCAAGAAAAGCACAAAAGTACGCAATGAGCATTCACACACACACACACATTTTATATATATCCTATCCTATCCCACAACTCGAAGGTCACAGGGGCACCACAGACGATTGCTCAACTAGCGCACTATAAATTAAATAACCAGAAATAAAAGTAATTTATACGAACCTTCAAATTTCTCCCATCAAGGCGATCTCGCCGCATGAAGCTGTTGGAATTGATCTTGAAGTTTCCGTACACAGAACTGTCCGATAAATCCGCGTCACCTCTCTCTCCCACCATGCTACTTCTGGACCCACTGCTGGACATAGTGGACATGCCGCTGTCCGGAATGGTATCTTCAGTAGCTGTCGACAGCAGTGATGGGCTCGTGTAGAACATTTTCACTGCCACTTCCTTGCTCTCGTTGTGTTTGCGCAAGATGCCCTAGAGTATGGAAGAAGAAGAGAATGGGGAATAAAATGAAGGTATTTTTGTAATGATGTAATATAACACAATGTGGTGGCAGAAATGATTACACATAATATATGAAAAGGGCAACATTTTTGAATAGATTACAAATAATAATGATATTTTATTTAAGTGCAAACTCTAGGCTAACTGCATTCACATGTTTACCCTTTCTCACGCTCACACAGATACACATACATACGACTGGTGTCATTCTATTTGTATTGTTTGTCCACTAGCTCATCTTCTCTAGAGACCAAATAGACTAGTCATTTGACTAGCAAAAATCATTTCTGAAAGTGAGCCAAAACTTCAAAACCCGAGAACAAATAAATTTGTATGTGACCAAGCACCGCGATTAGTCTCTCACATTGCTTAGGAATCTTGGTAAAGAACGACTGATAGAGATAGCTAAACGCCTCATCTATCTACAGATCTTAATCCCCTTGTAAGATTATCGTATCTTCTCCAGGATATCATCACAAACACTGTGCATAGCTTCAAATATTTAGGAGCCATTGCATCAGACAATGGGTCCCGACAGGAAGTCCTCTCCAGGATCGCACAAACAACCGCAGCCCTGACAAGGTTGAAGCCAATTCGGAAAGACAGGACCGTCAGTCTACATTCCAAGGTAGGGCTGCTGCGCTCCTTTGTCATCTTCATCTTCCTATACACATGCGAAACATGCACCCTCACAGTAGATCTACAACGAAGAATACAAAGCATGGAGATGAGGTGCTACAGAAGTCTTCTGAGCATTTCCTATACCCAGCACATCACCAATGACAAAGTCTGACAGACCATCACAAAAACCATTGGGCAACATGATGGCATGCTCACAGTGGTGAAGAAACGAAAACTTTGATGATATGGCCACGTCATTAGAGCATCAGACCTTGCAAAGACCATCCTACAAGGCATGGTGCAAGGAGGCAGAAGAAGAGGGAGACAGAAAAAAAGTTGGGAGGACAACATTTGAGAATGGACTGGCTTGACACTGAGCAAAGCCATGAGGGTTGCTGAGGACAAAGAAAGATGGAGTACGTTGGTTAAAGGATCATCTGTGGTGCCCAAACGACCTTCGAGTTACGGGATAGGATAGGATTTCCTATCTCTGACGTACATCGCTAAAAAATATCCTCATGTATCATGATGAGGACAACAAATGAATTTGCACATGTATAATAATAATAATAATAATAATAATAATAATAATAATAATAATAATAATGGATGATCAAGTCTGTTCACAACAAAACAGGTGAAAATAGAGACAAATCAAGACACTGCAATGTCATTAACTAATGTCCCAAATTTTGTTTTAAATAACAGTTTTAAAAACAGGCAAAAAACATAAAATTTTTGTCAAGATGCCAAACGAGAATTTTTGTTAAACAAGCTTCACTTCCAATTAATAATTTTGACAAAATAATATAATTTAAATACTTTAAAATAAAATAATTTCATCTGCTAGGTGTGGTTGATTTAATCAAAGGTAGGCAAAATCAATAACAGTTTATATACACACAAAAAAATAAAAGTAAAAAATTATCCAATCTGCTGGGTGCTGGTGTTTCAAAGATCATGATTGTCATCCAATTCAACATCCACGTTCACTTGTATGTGCACACACAACATATGCACTTTCAATGCTGATTAACCATACAAAACACATCTAAGTGAAAAAAAGAGGAAAGATTGGCAAGGTTTTGGGGGCTGCCTGAGAATTGGGAGAATTCCGATACTAAATAAATCCCTAACATTTTCTCAAAAGATGTAAAGTGATGTCAAAAACCACCATCCAAATCGGCAGAAATCTGCCGCAGGGTGGAAGGATCCGTTCTCTGAGACATGCAACAATGTCCAAAGAAAAACCATACATGGTCATATATTCAATAATGACTTGTGAACAAATTCTGGATACAGTTCTCATTCGTACGATTCTCCCACAAATACGCTCCAAACAAAAACATATTTACATAAAAATTAAAATAGACACTGTAAAATCTTGTTATGCGTACAATATATATATATATATATATATATATATATATATATATATATATATATATATATATATATATATATATATATATATTCATCTGCATATTCATATTAATTCATCTTAATCAGATTTACATGTGTGCATATATACTCTCTCAAGCCCCCAACACACCCTCTTGCAAAAACAAAACACAGACACACACAAACACGCTCTCTTTCTGACACACTTGCACACTCGCACAGACATATCGTACATACACACGCTCTCTACCTCACTCTCACAGACATTCACACACAAATCAGCCGAGAATTGCTATGCTGCAGCTTGATCAAAGCGTTTTTCTGCAACGTTTTCGATCCTAGTTACTTTAGTATACTGAGCTACAGAAGGGTGTCAAAACCAAGCATATTCAAAATATACAAAAAGTTGCTTTAAGACCTAACCACCAACCACCACCACCGCTCCCCTTATCCAATATTTTCAATAAGCCAACATATACTTCTGCTGACAAGCACATTCAACAGACAGTAATGTTGCATCATCCCTCTCTGATCAAAGTTGAGGTTTACTGAATCAAGAACAGATTTTGCTACCATGCACATCAACATGCAGAAAAGGGTGCAGTATGCCACCTCTCTCCAATAGCTCTGGTGGACCAAAGCTATGAAAAGAATATCACTGCCTTGCGCATCAACGTGCAAAAGAGATGTGCTGTTCGCCACTCTTCCATATCTTCAGCAGACTAAGCAAGCAACAGAGTTTGTTGCCATGCACATCAACATGCATAAAAAGATGCACAGGTAACCTCTGTCCGATATCTGTTGTTATGCAACGTAACTTGGCCCTTGTCTTCATAGAGAATCTTCACTGCAACCTCTTGCCCTCTCAATATTGCCTGAAAAGTGTGGGCCAGTAAAATATTAGCATAGCATAAGCATTGCATGTTGTATATCTGTGCTTGGCCCTCATATTATTTCTTGACGAGGTCACAGACCCATACTTGATTTCCAATGCATACCAAGTTTAAGAACCTTTTGACTCAGAATTTGGGGATTTTTTAATCAGACCTTCTTTGCAGAAACTCCAGACGATATGTTTTGGCAGAGTCAAGTATGTCAACAATTTCCAGCAAATGTAATTTTAGATGCAGAATACAGCCAGCAATGCTTTTACTTCCCTGTGTAGTACTCCAGTGCCTTCCAACAGGCAAAAGCTCTATTTTTTTAACCGGCTCCACCACATTTCCGTATAGTGAACTCTACATGGTTTTGGCAGGTTTCAAAGTTTTAAAAAAGTTAGTACAGAGGAGGGGAAAAAATCATTAAAATAATAACCAGCAAAAACAAAACAAAACACAAAAAGCCCTGCAGTCCAAAAAGTCTTAAAGTTGTATAAACATTGGTAGTGATTAAACCAAAAATAAATTATAAAGTAAATATGTAAAAAGAGTACAGATGAAACAACAATGACAAGAAATAAGTATGTTACAAAAAATATTATAATCACAGTATTTTTGAAGTTATTAATCTTTACCACAGTGCTAATGAGACAAAATATAAAAAATAAAAATAAGAAAATACAATAAAATAAAATTCAAAATTCAAAAGGCTAGAGCAAAAATAACCAAAAATCAAACTGGAAAGAAGTCATTAGGATTATTTATTATTTTAAAAAAACACATAAAAAGAATGAAGCAAAATAAAAAAAAATAATAATCCAAAAGAAAATAATTAAGTAATACGAACAAAATGAAGAAATAATGATAAAAGAAGAAAACAAACTAAAAAGAATGAAGCAAAATAACATAAAATCAAATAAACAGAAAATAAATTATAAGAAATACGAATTTTTTTTTTTTTTTTTTTAAAACGTAACAAGGCTTTGAAGAAGTAAAATAACATTAAAATCAAATTCAAATACATAAGAAATATGACAGAAATTTTAAAAAAATACCATGAAATAAAAATAAAGTGAAATAAAGAAAAAAACAAAATAAAAAAAAGAAAATTAAAAAATACAATAAAATAAAATAAAACATAAATTAAAACAATAAAGTAAAAGTAAGATAAAAACAAATTCAATGAATGTTTAAAATGTTTGTTTTCCCAGACCATTTTAACAAAGAATCTACGACAAGAAATGGCGGCAAAAAAATCCAACCCCTAACAAGAAAAAACGATGATGGAATTTTTTTTCTTCTCAAAAATGCAGTATTTACCTTTAACATTTTGTGATCTACATTTTCCACACTTGCCTGGAAAGGAAGGTATGTATATAGCAACATTGATAATTTGGTATTTTTTTTAAACAAATCTCTTCCAGTATTAACATAAACCCAGTGGTTTATCCACACACACACACTCACAAACTTCGACATCACCTAAAGTGCATAAAACAACTCATTCCCTCCCTCCCCTTTCCTAAAAAGAAAAACAACAACAAAAACAACAGCCTATAGTTTACCTTATAGACAGTGCCAACAGCCCCGCCACCTAGCAGCTGCCCTATCTGCAGCTCTTTCGTCTCGTTGATATGAAGGCCGCTGGGCAGCTCGCACAACAAGAACTCTGGAACCAGGTTAACCAAGTCTATCAGGTTGCCTTGGTGGCAGGTGATGTACTCGCCGTGAAGCAAATCGCCGGCGCATTCGGCCAGAGAGAAATGTAGCCGTGCCCCTTCAATGATGCCCTCGGCTGGCCGCACGTTGAAACAGATGGGACACAAGGCGTATATGCCGAAGATGTCATTGTTGTCATTGTAGTCTGGAATATTAAAACCAAATGATTTTAAAAAATTAATAAATAAATAAATAAAATAATAATAATAATAAAAATACACCTAATTGAATAGATATAACCCAATGAAAAAGACAATGGGAAATCTATAACATGGGATGTGCTTTGAAATGCATTTCTTGAAAAAAGTGTTTTACACAATAATACCTTTATTATATTGTAGTCTGAAATGTTAAAATCAAATGGAAGAAAAAAAACAAACACAAAAACAAACACGAAGACAATGGCAGATCAATAACACATGATGCGCTAAGAACTGTATTTCTTGGAAAAACGTCTTACAAATACCCTTATAAATATTGTTTATGTACACATTCTGTTTGTCATCATTGTAAATGTTAAATGCTTGCTAGTAGTCCTCTGTATTTTTGCATTCCACCCTTATACTGAAACACAGGTTTCCTGTATAATTATAGTTACAGTTCAGTTTGTGCTGTGACATAAAAAAGAATGTTAACATCAGAACATAATGATGACAAGGACATATGAACTAAAACGTTTTTATTTTAAAGGATGATGACAAGGACGCATTTTCTGCACCTGTTGTAATTCTTTTTGAGGTAACCAAGATGTGCTGCATTGTATTTTCATTTTTGTTAATCGTAGCTCATTTTGAGCTGGATTTGGAGGAGGTGAGGAGGGTGGGGGAGATAAGGATGGGCAGGGATGGGAATAGGGACAGCGGGGGTGGGGTATTAGGGTGGTGGTAGAGGGAGGATTGAGGGGGGAGGGAAGGAAGAAAAAGCTCTATTCAACTCACGAGGAAAGATGCTCTGCAGTGCGGAATCCAACTCATCAGTGACGAATCCGATGACGGCGAGATCACCCAGAGTGGAGGAGTCGTTGAGGATGGTGATGAGGATGCCCTTGGTCTGCCTGCCGCCGTCCTTTGAGCGGTGTATGGCCGACTCGATGATGATGGAGCCACCGCTGTAGCGGATATTGAGGCCTTCCTGCCAGTACATCAACTGCGGCTTCTCTTCTATGTGAAGTCCATGCCTGTCACACAATTCACTGATCAGAAACTGGTTTCCGACGCCGAAGGCCGAGGGTTCGAAACCTGTAGGGGACTAATTTACGTGACTTAAGTACGAGACTTTACAGGACATAAGGGTTTTCTTCAGGTACTCCGGTTTCCCCATCCCTTCAATAATGGTATTGGATGCAGTCAATCAAACATTTTAAACATAAAAATGGATTTCTATTCCAACTTCTGTAATAACAATCTCTTTAGATCATCACGTTTTGAATTAATTGAAGGAAAAGCGCCCTATATTATTAAAGTCATCAAACAGTCATCAGCTCATCAAGCAACTCAATCTGATTAAACAAGAAACCCCTTTTTATAGTTGTAATTTCGCATTAACAATTCAAGCACACTAATACACACTTGCACATAAATTACATGAAGAAGACAAGGTACCAATACAAACAGAAACAGCACTAAAAACATTAGCATGAGAAATTTTCAAATAATTATGAGTACATGGCTGTTTACAACTTCATTGATTTAGGCTTTCGAGTGATGTGGGTTAGGAGGAAGGAGGGGGGGGGGGGGGGCATAAGGTGGTGTTGCGGGGCACTGCAGTCTGAGGATTATTTATGGAAAAGAAAAGTCTTGAGGCCAGATTTAAATGCTTTTAAAGATTGTTGTTGACGGAGGGGGAGAGGTAGGGAGTTCCAGTTGGTGGGGGCTTGAAAAGAAAAGGAGCGAGTGTTTGCTTGTTTATTTTGTTCAACAATTTTTCACCAAAGTGATTTTAGGCATATTTGTTACAAAAGAATAGCTGATCAAAAGCATGATACCCAATGAATTTCTGGGCTCAAGGTATGTTATTTTTAATGAAAAAAAAACCAACAACAGCAAATCAACAACCACTAACCAGCAGGACTGAGAGAAGCGGTCCATGGCCATGATGAGACTGAGGATGAGTCTTGACCACAGTCGACCAGGCACAAACGGCATGGCGTAAAATCTCATCAACTTTCGGCCGTGTTGAGCCTGAGCCAACTGCAAACCTGGCGCTGATTTTGGCAGAAGACTTGGTAACAGGAGGCTGAACATTTTCAAGGGAAACACACAAAGTTACCAGAGAAGAATAAAAGAGAAATACTGCCAGATTACACACGATGAATGGTGGACTTCAGCTGCTCGCTAAGCTACAATGGGATCGAATTGACAAAATCATCTCCCGGCCATCCAAATTAAAATATTGGTTGGCTTAGTTGCAGCTATGTCCCTTTGTTCTTGTTTTTACATGTCATAGTTAGTTAAATTAGCTTGTCTGCAAAAGCAGATGTGATACTGTGCTTTACAAATACCCAATTTATTATTATTATTATTATTAGGGTCGAACTTTGATAAGATGATCTTCCTTCCAAATGTCGCTCCTTCTTTAAATTCAGACCTGTTTACCCCAAGAAATTCAAAATAGGGAGACTGAGGATTAAAATAGGGAGATTTCATTTAAAATAGGGAGAATTTATAAACAATCTATTAGCAAATTAATGTAATAAAATATAATCATACATCGTAACATACAAAAAGACACTGACAAAGACCTCAGTGGAGTGATAGATCCAAACGTTTATTTCTAATAAATTTCTATCATGAAGATTGTCAATTGCAGTGGAGCTTGGTTTTGCCACAAAAAAGTTACCAATTGACGCCTGGGTTGCTGTTGAAGCATTTACACATGCTTTGTGTTGTTCTGATTTTATATGTTTTTCTAGGTCATTTTTGCCTCCATGGCTCACACTAATCAATGTCTTTTTTGCACAAAATGCAGAAAGCGTGGGAGTTCGACTTTCCCGATGGATGAAATGCAGGATATTTAGATCGCCATTTCGCTTTCCATTTCGATGAGTATTTTACTCTCTTGGTTATCCGAACGGTAGCAATCGATTTTGTTTCCTCTTCTTCTGTGTCACTACCAGATAATTCTAGAGAATCACAGTCTTTTCCACGCTTTTTGCTCGACTCCATCTTTCAAACTGACATTGTAAAAGCCTCGCCTGCATTCAACGGAAGTTGCTAGCCTAAAGTAAACTGGTTTCAGATTGGGCTAAAATGAGCCACTTGAAAAAAATAAACCAATCAAAATGATCGTATTGTAAATCGGCGGTAAAACTTAGTCGCGCAGTAATCAGATCGGCACAAAAATGTTCAGACCAAAAACAAAATGAATAATTTAGTTTCATTTTTGGGATATTGATGAAAACATTATCGGGAGATTTGAGATTTCATCGGGAAATCGGGAATTGTAGTCTAAAATCGGTAGTCTCCCGCTCAAATCGGGAGAGTAAACAGGTCTGTAAATTGCACCAAAATAAGAAAATGAAAAAAACAATCAAGGATGTAGGGGGGGGGGGGGGGGGGGGAAGCCAAACACAACATGCACTTAAAACGCTCTCTTACAAAGCTCTCATTCCCAATGAAAGAGGTAGTGGTCAAGGGGATCACCAGCGACATCAGTGAGATGGCAAAGTGCTGAGAATAAATCTAAAACAAAATCTTGGGAAACTTGCCCAAAATGCCATTTCTCAGACGACCATTTGGATGGGAGATAATTCCGTTAAAAGTTGAACTCTAACGTAGCTGCGGAACATAACCAAGAGCAAAGGAACAAACATACACAGATAACCTGAGCCATATACTGAGCGGCATTTGGACCGAAATAATCCTGTCAGTTTGAACCTACGGTAGCGAGCATTTATGTGGACCACAAGAGCCATTCGAATTTGTTCTAAGTATCCAGCATCCAAACGTCCGCAGTGTATTTTAATTGTAGACTACATTGAGTGGCTGTAGCGCAGAGGTTCTAGCACAGGCTGGCAATGTTTCTGTTAAGCAACGGTCGGGAAGCAAACTTGTTTTTTTCCAAACTAGTTCCAGTTATTCGGCGAAAAAGGCAATCACCGAAGTCGAACGAAGCTCTCCGATGTGTTACAAAATGATGCTTGCATGACTACGACTACTTAAACATTAAAAATGATCGCTGTTGCTTCTAATTCTGTTCGATTTACACAGATTAGCATTTCACAACGGTATACTTTGTTAAGATGAGGATAATTATTATCGACCATATAAATAGTTGCGTCCCTTGATTTGCATTTTGTTAGTTCTCAGCAGTAGGCTAATAAATAATAGCATTCCCCATTTCCTGCCTAGAACCAAGTAGACGCTGTTATATACATAGGCCTAATCTACATTATATAAGTCAGTCTCCGCGCAGCGAAGAAGCGTCACTAGCTGAATATAATTATTAGGCCTGTATTGTTTGTTTTATACGTAAATAAATTGTATAAACTATATCTATTCTAATTAATAATATTTAGGCCTATACTTATATTAGAATCTTTAAATTTCCGGAAAAGGACGAGTAGGCTAAGCGAAATCTTTTTTTTCTTTTCATAACTTGAGATCAGAGTTAAATTAATAGTTAGTTATTCATTGCTTACCTTAAAGGGTCCAGTGGACTGCAAAGAGCCGAATCAGGACCACAAAATCAAGACCACAACTTCGCTAGTAGTAGTAGTAGTAGTAGTAGTAGTAGTAGTAGTAGTAGTAGTAGTAGTAGTAGTAGTAGTAGTAGTAGAGTTATTTAGTAAAATCTTTTTTTATTTTGTTTTGTTTGTTCGTTATTGTTATTATTATTATTATTATTATTTGTTTGTTATTATTATTATTCTTACAAGTTACATTCCTTTTTTTTTTTTTTTTTTTTTTTAAAAGAATAGTGTGCTGCTGTGCGTGCTTAATGGTGTAAATTTTGTCAGTGACGTTTTGTTTGTTTTTGCTGAAGTTGGGGGTAGCCCAAAATATTCAGGTATGACTGGATATTTTTTCTTATCGATTTACCAAAGTTTTCAGATGATTTATGGAAATTTCCGCCTGCCACGCAACATTTTTTTTAACACGCGTTTCTCATTAAAATACATATTATTAAAATACATAAATAACAAATGTACTGTATCAGTTAAAAAGAATAATATTAATTAAATAAATAATTGCTTTGGTGCTTGCAAAAAAAAAAATCACTATCGCTGTTTTGTGAGCATTATAAACTTGCTTTGCCTTATTGGCCTGAAGGGACATCAACGTATCCATAGCGCTTTGAAATTTTGTCATGGCTTTATTGTTGATATAGATGTGAAATATCGTTGTATGTGTACATTGCATTATGTGTAATGTATTATTTTTACTCTTTATTACTAATTGTGTCAGTATATTAATCATCATAAAATAATAATAATACTAACTGCTTCAAAATGCGAATCTCGGCCTGACTTACAGCTTGAAGCTGTGCAGAATAAAATCTAGAAGCAAAAGCAGCTATTTGTATGCAAGGATGTTTCACCACAGGCTCTGAAGTCTTTTCTTTTGTCTTTGTAAACTCTTGGGCTACATATGTACG
The DNA here is from genome assembly GCA_036898135.1 of Oncomelania hupensis. Classification (NCBI taxonomy): domain Eukaryota; kingdom Metazoa; phylum Mollusca; class Gastropoda; order Littorinimorpha; family Pomatiopsidae; genus Oncomelania; species Oncomelania hupensis. Next base: position 16,934,810 of record CM072511.1, read on the forward strand.
TAGTATAGTATGTAATTGAGGCCTATGAAAGACGAGATTTCCCAGCCTGTGCTTTCGCGCAGTCCTGCAAGCATTCGTTCGTAAAACATCGTATAGCTTCGCTCGACTTGGAGAGCTTCGTTCGCCTTCGGTAATTGCCTTTTTCGGCGAATGACTGGAACTAGTTTGGAAAAAACAAGTTCGCGGTCGGGAAGGGTTTAGTACATGGATGGGTGACCATGCTTGGAAAGCCAACCACCAAACCACACACACAACATTTGAAAATAGCACAAGGCACACCCCAGTCCACCCAGCTGTGAAAGGGTAACCTGGTTCTGTTTAGAACCCGGGGAAGGTAAAGCAGCGAGGGAGAGTAGATAGGCGTTGCCCTCATTAAGCTGGCCTACTGAAAAGGGAGTTCCCAAAAGCTTCCCTCCCCGACGACTGAAAGGTTACGGGGACAACTTTATCCAGTAAGGAAGAGGAAGAAAGAAAAAAAGGAGTGAGAAGGAAAGAAAACAAGAGAAGAAGGAGGAGAAGCAGAAAAAAAGGAGGAAGAGAAAGAGTGAGGAGAACAACCTGGTGCAAAAGTTGACCTCTGTCTAATGATAACTGAACGTACTTCTCATCCTGTTGAGCTCCAATATCAAAGTGTTTCAACAGCTGTAGAAACGGCCCTATGATGTTGCCAGGCATGCCTTCTCTCACAAGCCGATCCTTCACCTCCGCCATGGGTTGTCTGTACGCACCTGCCCCACTTCCGCTCGGTGACTGTTAACAGAGAGTTTTAACAATGTAATAGTTTGAAACCTCTTAAAAGGGTTTTAACCTGTCAGAAACACCTTTTGCGGATCCAAGTGCATGCCCAAAACTTTAGTCTAAACGTGTCCACCTTTTCTTTAGAACTGCACTCAGGCCCAGCGTAAACCACAAGCAAAAGTTCAGGTTTTCGAAAATTGCCGGGTGCAATTGAAAGGGCATCAGAACAAAAAAACAGAATTTCCACTCTTACGTCACAAACCCTGAAAGTCACTTGCGGTCTTGATAGAAATTGATCCATTGCATTTTGTAATAGCTGTCACTGCATGCTAACATCATTTCTTGTGACTGGATACAATTCCACAACCAGGGACAGCACATATTATTCGACCCATTGTGAATCCTTTCTCTAAGTAGGTAGTCAAAAGCCATTTTTAAAAAATGATTTCCTCATCACAAAACTGACATAGATTTAAAGAGCTTTTCATTCTGAACACAGTGGTATATTTTTTTCCCCCATAGGACAAATAGGTAAAAAGTTATTAATGTTTGAAAATGCCGAATGTTGGTGTTTTTTTGGCAACGTTTTGGAATTGAAGAAATTGACAACTTTGGAGTCTCAAAGTGAAGCCAATGTTGATACCAGAAAGCTAATTTTTGACAGGTAACCCCTTCATATGTTATACTCCAAGCCCAATTTTCTTCAGGCCTATCCCATGTAATGTTCAGCCGTTTTGGTGCTTCAAAGTTGGGAAATCATCAAATTCGCAGTGCGTGCCGGCAAATTATAGGCCTACTAGTGTGCTACTACGCTCAGCACTCGTGTCGCTGAATAGGCCTACGAGTTGGCCATGGCCGCAAGAAAACCCGAACACCGTTTGGGTACACTTTTCTACGGCAAAGCGCTCCGCGATAGAGTAATGCACAAATTAATAAATACCCTAGTTTTATAAAGGAAAGTCTGCTCTTTATTTCTTGCTAATTTTTAAACTTCTAGTTAAAATCAAACTTACATCAAAACCGCTTTATCCACTTTGTTCGGCTCGTAACAAAACTTTTACACCTGAGAGCCCACCATATTTATATGTAAATGAAGCTAAGTATCCGAACTTCTCATTGGTTCTTATTTTTAGGCCATCCAATGAACTATCTTAAAGCGCTTAGCGTTTGAAACGAGCCACCTCTCAGCAAACGACGCTGACAACTTTTTCGCACCGGCATTCAGCGCTCGGATAGGGGCGTATTCAAAAGCTGTTTTCTCGGAATCTTTCGCATAAACATGCATTAAAAACAACACAGATGTAAAGATAAAGCTTTCAATTTTTATTTGAATACAGCCACTGTTCGTTTTAATGCAGTTTTACATTAATAATAAGTGTTGAAAGTGAAGTCAAAACTGGGTCAAAACTGCGAGCGGACAAGAGCCAATGAAGGGCTTTGTACCTACTGATAGGTACCTAAAACGTGACTACCATTTACTACGGTAACATTTGCTTCAAATATACAGGTAAGGTCCACTCTGAAGTCCATGAGTAGATCTAGTTCAAGACAAACGCAAACAGTGCTGAGAACGATGGCAAAGGTGTTGAGAGCACTCTGACCTACAGAGCTGGCCGCATGGTGCTCAAACAGAGCTAGGCCCGCTGGAAAAACCCTACATAATAACGTTAACATTTAAAATGGCAATACTTCACTCAAGATCCAATGATCAAAACTACTCATTGGGATGCAAAGGCTACAGGTAAAGCAGACAGACCGATGACACAATGGCGGTCTATATAATGCGGAATACTGAATCGGAACGTTGTATACACACCTGAAGCACTTTGGCGATCATCTTGGCCAGCCAGTCAGGGTCAAGGAAGTAGATCTTTCTTAGTCCTTCATTCCACACTTCATAATGCAGCACGCTGCCTAGCTCACCCCATATGTTCAACGCTGAAACACAGACAGAAATGCAAAGAGATTAGAATTTTAAAAAAAATAAACATAACGAGAATAAAAAAATACATACACTCCGAGACATTGCACCCCTACTCCTTCGGATGAGAGTATCAACCGAGGTTTAACTTTGGTATGCACACCCACTCCATCGCACAGGCTTTAAAGATCCTGATGCTCATGTCCTAGACGGGTGAGAGCCGGTTACACAAATTCACACTGCGAGCACAAAGTCCTTCTTTTCTTAACCCATACCAGGTCGCCCAGGATTGTGGTCAGTTTGTCTGGGCGTCAGATGATGTGCCCAAAAGACTGCAAGTGGGCGGCTTTGAGTTAGATCCTGCGCCGGCAAGCACTTGGAGCTGGTAAAGCGCTATATAAGAACGCTGAAATAAATAAACAGAATCACTAACAGAGAAAGGAGAGAAAGGAGAGAGAGGGAGAGAGAGAGATGAAGAGAGGGAAATTAGCTCTGGAAAGGGGATGGGAGAGAGAAGAGGCAGGGGAAGAACAGCGAGAAATCGGAGGAAGAATCAGCCAAAGCGGTGGATGGGTATGAAGACACAAGACCTACCTAGCTTCCTGTCAACGAGTCAAAATCAGGGGCAGGTAGTCGTTACACAAGATCTTCAAAAACTCATATCACCATTTTAACCCCCATCATTGCTAACAACAAGCCGGACCATCATGACCAATATCTCACTTCCTACCTTCCTGCCAATCCTCAAAGGTGTCAAAGTCAGCATTAGGCAGCTGGTTGATGATATCCTTGAATTCTTCCTGAGTGAGATAGGGAGGGCGAATACTTTTATCTTTCAGTTCTTTAGCTCTCTTTGTCAGTTCCTTGTCCATCGCTAGGTAGCTCTGGGGTAGCTGTGTGCGCAGAAAAACAGAAATGGTCGTCACTAGAAAAAACAACCACACATCAATGATAGGCGCCTGGCAGTATTTTTAAAGTTAAGTTTTCAATACACATAAATACAGTAGCAATGAACTGTATGACTTCAATTAAATTAGGGTCTCGGCATTGACTTGAAAATATACAAACTTTGAATCTATCCAGTTTTCTTCAACAAAGGCAAAGAACAACTTGGGCCAAAAGAAGAGGTTGGCAATAAGCGATAGGGTGAACTTGCTAAGGTTTCTTGGCCTTAAATAAAATCAATCCTCACTGTAAATTCTGTAATTTGAGAGTGAAGTTTTTAACTTTGACACGGACACATTGGCAATTTTGTAAATCTCAATGAAAAACAAGTCTCACCAACTGGCCAACGACAAACTTGACCGGCCGGAACAAGACTTTGGCTAGTCTGAGGGCAGCAGCGTAGACGGTCGTTCTCAGTTCTGACACATCCTGCCTCGCCATCTGTCGCGTGATGAACACCACATTGTACAAGAAAGGAAAGATTTTGTCAGGATCATCTTTAGGGTACACTGCCAGGGAGTCTACATCCCCGCCGTACATGTCGTTGACGTCTTTGTGGAAATGGTACGTCTTGTCCTCTGCATCGAACGCTGGAAGGCGATCTCTGTGAGTGACCACGATCACCACACTTACTCTGTCCAGCCGGGTCTGAAAGAAAATACACAATGTATGTGATACAATCAAATACAATATGTACTACAAATAAATCTTAGTATGCTATTGGGCTGCTACTAAGATGCTTATAGAGGCAGCGATGTTGACACCCCTCCCCCCCTCTCACCACTCCAATTCCAGTGGTCAGGGCATTCCAGTGTTGAGGGCATTCACCTATACACAGCTTGATAGATCCCTGACACTCAGCTAACATCAGGCTCATCTGTCGAAGTGGAAACTGTCCTATAATCAGGCTGCAGAACAACTTTGGAAAAAAATCTCTGAAGTTTGGCCGGGGTCTAGGGACCGCCTAGGCCCCTTTGGGGTCCAGGGGCAAAGCCCAGGTGGGGGGAAGCCCCCTGAAGGAAAAGAAAAATTGCACTTTTAAAGGCCATTTTGTTGTATTTCCTGGATGGAAGTACTGGAAAATGTATAGCTATGTTTTGGGGAAAAAAAGTTTTTTTTTTTAGTATGAACAGGTTAAAAAAAAAAGGTTCAAATTGCCTTTCCATTTGTTCTGGATGTTGCTTTCATTAAATGTCTCGCCATGATTGACAATTCTAGAAGCACACGACATTTTGAAAAAAAAGTTAATGAAGCGTGTTCATCACAGAAGAAGCGGCTTAGTCTAACGCACAACATTTCAATCACAGTTCTACAATGTCTCCGTTGATGTTCACAGACTTAGCGCATAGACTAAAAGAGAAACTCAGAGAATAGCATACACGGTTGGCGCACCTTTCTTTCAGTAGGTCAACAATAAGCGCGAAATGTACAGCATAAGAGGCGCCCGCTAAAGTTGTAGCCTATAACAGTGAAGCAGTATTAGCGGGCGGCGCACCTCTCTGTCAATAAGACGACATGAAAATGTGAATCGGTACTAGGAAAAAAAATATTCTCGGGATTTTTTCTCTCGGAATTTTTTTTTTCTCTTGCAAATTTTTTAATTCCTACTCGGAAAATCGCGGATCCGCGGAGAGTTCTGCAGCCTGTATAATGTCATGGGTAATACAAGCTTGAACAAACACTATGCAAAATCACAATCAGCAGTGGACCTTCTCTTGTATTCTGTGCTCATCAAAATCACACCATAAACAAACAGAAATATAAAAGGTCTGCAAACAATATTGATGGTTACACTTCTACAAGAAGTCACAGTCAGAAAAAAAGTAGGTCTTTTATCTTTCCAGCTAATGCATCTCTTTCAAAGTGCCTGATATTTATTCACTCTGAATACTGACCCACAATAGAAGCTTTTGAAGATGGAAGAAATTGCAAGGAAGCAACTGTATAAAGGAGAAATTATCAAATTACTTTACTCAAGTCTGTTCGATCAAGCCACTTAATTGTGCTGTAAAATTAACCAAAAAGTGTGAGTGCAAGTTTGATTGATTTTTTTAAAAGCTTACTACATATTTCAAAGTTTAGTGGCACAATTCCTGAGGTAAAATGAGCAAATGCCTTAAAAAAAAAAGACAGCAACTGCAGATCATATCTTGAATCTTGAGATCATGAAGAATATGGGTTTCCTTTCAAACGATGCAAACTGTTCTATACAAACTGATTTCTCACATTACTAAGAAAGAGAAGGAGAAAGAGAAGATGAAGATGAAGAAGAAGAAGAAGAAGAAAAAGAAGAAGAAGGTTCACTAGAACATGAGCAGAAAGTGAGATAAACACAGAGCTAGTAATACTCACCCTAATATTGCATAACCAGGAGGACAGGTTTGCAGTGCTCTCTGTGATGTCCCACACCAGCAGGAAGAGGGAATTCTCGGTCCAGACAACAGGGTGAAAGGCCAGCAACTCTGGATTTCCTGCCAGCTCCCAAATACGCAGGCTTATTTCTGGTCGGTCATTATCCGCCCGCTGTGACATTAATAAATCAGGCTAGACATTTATTCGTGCCTCTTGTAGTAACAATATATAATAAATAATATACAATATTACAGAACATGCTAACTTTGTTCAGCCAAATAGACAAAAGGAACAAGGAAGAGGATGAGGAGGACGAGAAAGAGGAGGAGGAGAAGGAGAATGTGGAACAACAAGAAGAGAAGAATAAATTAACACTGAAGTATAACGTCTGCACCCACCATTGGTGATAGGGCAGAAAGGGGATAACCAAAGCAGGGAGAGGGGTTAGGGATCTAAATCAACACTGAACCACCAAAGCAATCACACTGATAACTAAGATGGACAGTAAAAACGGCCACATTTATCTGGCTCACCAAGGGATTTGAACCTGGGTTATCGACATGCCAGGCGAACACAAGAAGAAGAAGGCGAAGATGAAGAAGAAGAAGAAGAAGAAGAAGAAGAGGAAGAAGAAGATGAAAATGATGATGATGATGATAATCATGATGGTAACGATGACGATAAAGAAATGAGAAGAAAGTAATACTCACATCTTTGATCTTCAATTTCCCTTGTGGTTTGAGAGTGTGTGCGGTGACCGTGACAAACTGACTGGACAGCTTTACGTTGTTCACATTGCCACGACACAACGCTTCCACCACTGTGCTCTTGCCTTTGCCCTGCAATCAACCAGTCAATCAATCCAGCGCCTCGAGCAGCTCTGGAACTGGAAAAGCTCTACATGAACGATGACATACAAATATTCAAACGTCAGTTCACTTCTGGAATAATAACATGAGGTTTATTCTGTGATCCCCTTTAAAAAAAAACACAAAAAAACACAAAAAAACCAATTATGGCACTTTCCTCAAGTTTTGTGATAAAATGATTACAATTTGCTTACCTGAGGCCCAATAGCAAAGACTTTGACAATGTTGCAAGGCTGGACTTTCCTAAGCTGTTTGCGCAGGTGTTCTATCACTTCATTGTGCATGCCACCTGCAACACAACCGACGTCGTTAAAACTCCAATGCACACAAAAAATACAAAGACAACAGTTTCATGTTTTTACATATGTCCGGATTATAACTCATATGTTTAAGGGCTATTGTTCATCACAGAGTTAACAAAACAAATTGTTATCAAAAGCACAAGTATGTTTATCTTAAAGGAAATAAAATTACCAAAATGGAAGAAACCAAAAAGATGAATAAACAGTGTCATAAAAATGTAACAGAAGAAACTAGGTCATGTTTCTTTTGACTATCAGTAGGCCTACCCGTCTTCTTCATTTAGATAGATACTACTGATAGTCAATAGAAACAGAAAGTAAAAACAAACTGTACAGTGTCAGTAACTTTGGTGTCTTATTTACCCATTGGGACGTTGACTTAGTTACTATAAACAATGTTCAAATGGGTAAAGAAGACACCAAAGTTGCTAACACTGTACAGTTTGTTTCTACTTTCTGTTTCTTTGGAATATCAATAGGTCTACCTATCTTCTTCGTCTTTCTTTTGCTGGGAACGGCAACAGCAGGCAACTCCTGATATGAATCACTATCTATTGAACTCTCAGAACTGACCGACAGAATCATCTCTTGATCAGTTCTGCGAGTTCTGCTGATCGTCAAATTTGTCAAAATCAAGGCGATTTGGGGTTACTGCTAAATCCAAGTCAACGTCAGACAACTCTCCTTTCGCTGTTTCTTCTAATGTAAAGCCCATGGTCATTGTCATCGTCACTTTCACCGATGATTCGGAGTTACGTCATAGAACATTCTACGTACTTCGAGAATGTAGTCTGTTACTAAATAGATCTCAAATTTTCTATCAAGCAGGACCCATTCTGCAACAGTTCAGATAAAAATGAAACTAAACGCTATACATGCAGGCCTTGTGCCTAAACATTATATCCATAATTACAGTGCGCCTCTCAATCGTAACACTTAAGCCTGCTGGGCTCACTCAAGCAGGTGTCAAGCAATGATGGGCCATTATGGGCAGATTTCTGCTATATTTTACTGGTGGTAGGGGAAAAAACGATCTGATTTTTTAGAACCCTGCAACACAATATAATTATGGAATGGCGAAAAAGTGTGACATAAAATCGTTCTCACTTTGGACCAGTTCGTTCAGGTCGGCTTTCTTGATTTTCAGTCCCTCCATCTTTATCTCGTAACAATCCCGCAAGTGACCCAGCTCTGGAGGCAGTTCTTGAATAGGGTTGCTGCACAAGAGAAACTAAGCAGTAATAGTGGAAAAAATCAGGTAGGAGAAGTTTGCACCTTAACACTCTTGCAATACGACATTAAACCTAGCAGTGAACGATTGACAATGAATGATCAACAATGAATGATCGACAATGAGTGATCAACAATGAATGATCAACAATGAATGATCAACAATGAGCCAAGCCTTGGCTTTTATGTTATCTTTCATTTATATTGTGAAACATTCACCCCTAATCGTTGCTTTGAGAGATGCGTGCACATTATACATTCTCCAGGAATAAATACAGCTGGTAGGAATTAAAAAAAGAAATTATATTAGGGATTGGGAATGTAGAACATCGATGATGCAAAGCGCCTAGTCCTCTAAGGCAGACCGGGAGTATGGCCACCTGAACAATGTTTAAAACATGGATGCAAAATGGTGCAATCTAGTGCAATGTGGTCAAGTAATAAGTTACTAATTACAGTACTCTTCAGTCCACTCTAGCAGTGTGTTTTGACCCAGCACTGACCACATCGACAGGTATAGATCACTGTCAATTTACAAAAGGACTCTAAGAGAGAGAGAGAGAGAGAGAGAGAGAGAGAGAGAGAGAGAGAGAGAGAGAGAGAGAGAGAGAGAGAGAGAGAGAGAGAGAGAGAGAGAGAGAGTGAGGGCGAGAGAAAGTGATGGGGAGAGAGAGGGAGAGAGGGAAAGAGAGTGAGTGAATGGGTAAGTGAATGAATGAGAGCAAGAGAGAGAGAGAGGGGGGGAAACAGAGAGAGAGAGAGAGAGAAAGAGAGAGAGAGAGAGAGAGAGAGAGAGAGAGAGAGAGAGAGAGAGAGAGAGAGAGAGGTTGTTTGGGTGATCAGACCCCCACCACTTCCGGGCTTGAAGTTCTTTGCCTAGTCTGATTGTGCCTTTTATTTCTGGCAGTATGAGAATAGGCCTAAAACCTATTTGCTGCTCATGAACCATTGCTGCAGCTGAACTGCATGGTTTTGTGATTGTTCTTCGCGCTAATCTTGCGCTAAATCTAAGATTTCACACTACATCAGGCTGTCAGTCATCCGGATAGGCTAAAATGCGTGAAGGTCAATGAAAACTTTCCCTATGAAAAGGGACAACAACTACAAGGTAAATAAAATAAAATAAAAAAATTAAAATAAAATAAACAGTAGCGTCTAGGAACAGAAATACAGCCGAAAACAATTTATTTCTAGCATCAATCAGAATTTTATTCACTGGCGTGTTCACAAACATTGAGGCAATGGCCCTATTTGTTATTCCAGCATTGTACTCAACTGTGTGAGGCATTGTCTTAACCGCTAATTGCAGCAAGTGGGTACTTTGGGTGGTGTGGTTAAGATCCTGTATTGGGCCAGAGCTGTGAGCAGCTCTTGAGTTGGAAAGCGCAATATCCTAACCTATCCCATAACTCGCAAGTCTTTGGGGCACCACAGATGATCGTTTAACCCCTTAACCGCCCAACCCCGAACCTCATTCGGGATGATTTTCTGCTTCCTGTGTGCCCAACCCCGAAGGCCGTCCGGGGTTTATTCGTCGGCATTCTATAGTCACCCAAGAAGGGAGGTAACCGCAGTAACTGTTGGCAGAGCAGCTAGAAATCTCCAACCAACGGTTCTTTCCCTTTGACCATTATAAATCGCAAAAACCGAAAGTTGCACAATATTTGAAATTTTAGTACTTCGCACTGTTCAGTCATCATACAAAATGGCGGACGGTGGACGATGAGGGGGTACTACGAGGTCTGTTTTTAGACGATATTCAGCACTAGAAGTGCTTCAAGAGGTCCTAAATGATCAAGACAGTGATGATGAAGACCTTATCACACAAAATTCATATACTGGAAGTAGTGTGTGGACCTTTCCCTGCTGTGTGTGTTGTGACTGAGTCTCTACAGCTGTGGATTATGACGTGTGATTCCGGACTTACCATACCATCGACAGGTACCCTTATTTCTGTGGATGATATAGACGTAAAGTTGATTTCCAAGTAGTTTATTGATTGCTTGATGTTTGTCCTTTTGTTACACCAGTTTTTTGTGGTGTTCTGTCATGCATTTTTTGTGTTGATGTGTGTTTTTATGTTCCAAAAATGCCTGATCACAGCAAAAAAACAAGAATAAATAATTACTAAAAAATGTATGTCTTGTCAAATGAAACTATTTTCACTTGATATTGAAGCCAGGGATGTTACAAAAAACTTTGCCAAATATCTAAGAGATATCTCTTCAAATGCCTGAATTATTCACGTTTTAGTGAACACACCCTCAACAGTCAAATTTTGCTCCGGCATACAGGAAGTACAGATGCGCTTTTCACCACGGCAGTTAAGGGGTTAAGCAGCATTCTCCATCGTTCTCTGTCCTCAGAAACCCTCATGGCCTCGCTCAGCCTCAAGCCAGTCCCTTCTCGAGTGCTGTTCTCCCACCTCTTTTTCTGTCTCCCTTTTCTTCTTCCTCCTTGCACCGTGCCTTGCATGATGGTCTCTGCAAGGCTTGATGCTCTGGTGACGTGGCCATAACTTCGGAGTTTCCATTTCTTTACCATTGAGCATGTCCAGTGGCTTATGTGATGGTCTGTCAGACTTCGTCATTAATGAGGTGCTGGGTGCAGGAAATGCCCAGAAGTCTTCTGCAGCACCTCATCTTCATGCTTTAAATTCTTCTATGTAGGTCTTTTGTGAAGGTCTATGTTTCATATGCGTTATATAAGAACATTGAAATAAAATAGAGAAGTGTCGAGGCTTGTTCTTTGGGCTAGACTGTGTGCTGAAGAGGCAGAGGCAATGTGTTCTCTCTTCATTTTGGCAGGAATGAAGTTCAAACATAAAGAATCCCCACTAAAACTCCTATTTTGCGGGTGGAACAGGTGGATCATTAATTAAGCGCTTACTTGCTGATGCTGAGAGAGATGAGGCTTTTGATGAAGCACACGCTGAGGGGAACATGGATCAAATTGTTGTGGCTGAGGTTCAAGCTGAAATGTTCGTGAGACAGCAGGTCAGAGGGGAAATCCACGGCTGTAGCGGCGCTGCGCTTGTCCACTTTCTGCATGGCTCCTAAACAGTTGTGAGCCAGGTTCAGTTCCCCCAGGGAGGGGCAGTCCCACACTCTGGCAGGTGCCAGGTGGGAGATCTTGTTGTGGGACACATCCAGCTTGGTCAGACAACCTGCAACAAAATTTAAAATACATGTGTTTAGTTCAGTGTTGATTGTGAGCCTAATGATACCCCTAATAAAGCTCTGTATGAGGGGCGAAAATATGGAGTGTTAATAATAAAAATTATACCAGTGGGAGCAGGAGTGTGCAGTGTCTAATGTTTTTACTGGCTTTCGTTCGCCTTGGGTGGTTTGAACACTTGCACCTCACAATAGTTCAGTGGGACGGATCCAGCAGCTGCCAGAAGTTATTGCAAACTTATATATATATATATATATATATATATATTTTTTTTTCCTTCTAAAATTAATTCAATACATTCAGCAGAGGTACCTGTTTATGATTGCTATACACGCCTAATTCCTATTTATCAGACTCAATGTGCCATCATCTTGTAACCAAAGTACACGCTCGCATGTTACTGACACTCCTACAGACACAACAAACACAAACAATCATCTCTCAAACATGTGGTGTAAAGGCAAGTCGTTATTAGAAGATGAAAAGGAAATCAAATGTTAATTTTTGAAATTTTTAGATAGCCCGCATCTGATACTAATACTGAAGTCTTATTCATTTCTATAATCAATTCTATGATTTTCTGGTTATCTAAAGCGAAAACAAAAGTTTGTTATTGTTAATTTTTGAAATTTTTAGATAGCCCGCATCTGATACTAATACTGAATTCTTATTCATTTCTATAATCAATTCTATGATTTTCTGGTTATCTAAAGCGAAAACAAAAGTTTGTTATTAATGGGACAATGGCTAAAGGGATGGATCATACTTGCCTTGATCTATATAGTCTGCTTGACAAGATTTGGTGGATAGTCTTATGGGACGCAAGCGCCAGCCGAGTTGGAAGTAGTAGTAGTAGTAGTATTACTAGTGGTAGTAGTAGCAGTAATAGTAGTAGTAGTAGCAGTAATAGTAGTAGTAGAAATAGCAGTAGTAGTAGTAATAACAGTAGTAGTAGTAGTAATAGTAGTGACAGTAACAGTTTTATATTATAGGCTAAGAAACCTGTCCTGTGTCCCATCTTTGATAAACTTTAAGTGATTTGGAACTGATATGCATGCAATTTACTTAACATTTATAATTATTCGTCACAGCAGTAAAATATGTCTTGGAATTTTGGAAGCTTTCCAACTGAATTTTAAACTGTTGGTCCTTGTTGAAGTGTTAATGGTAATTGGTTCCAATGCTGTGAAACTCTGTTAGAAATGTGGCTTCCTTGAAAAATGGAATTTTTGTTGTTTTTACCCAGTCTGACAATGTTTTCTCCAAGCTGGTCAAGGCAGTTGTTGTTCAGCAACAAAATGAGAAGACTTCCGCTCCACATTTCCGTAGTAGGGGGGAACCTCTCCAGCTGGTTGTGAGACACATCCAATGACTCCTGCCATCAATAAATAAATACAGAAATAAATTCGACCACCACCACCAGACAATCACAGGAAGACAGGAGGCTGCACAGCTTGTTAGGCTCTGCGGCTACCTTCAATATTGCCAACTTAACTTTTAAACAAGCATAAGCAAAAGGCTGGCGTTTTTTTGTTTTTTTTCAGTGATCTCTCTCAGTTGTAATTTTAAAAAAAAGATGTTCGGGAACTTTTTTCTCAGGATCAGCTTTCTGAGGATAGTCCATCACATTCTCTCTCACTCTGCTTTATCTTCCTGTGTTCTCAAGAAAAGTACCATTCACAGCTGGGTTGATTTAAACATTCATAGGGCTTGTAATGGTCTAGAATTTAAAAAAAAAAAGGAATTTGCCAGGGTCCATGGGCTGCCTAGGTACTTGTACAGGGTGCAGAGGAATAACACCCTTCCTCCCTCCACATACGAATTCAGTGTTGCATTTTAATCGTGCATTTTTGATTAGCAAAAACCATATAACATAGTGAAGGAAAGACTAGCTTGCTTACACACAGCTGAACTCTTGAAGTAGCCTGGCTTTATCGATGCATAACTTACAGTTATTATTCGCCAACAAAGTCCAACTACAAATCTAAGCGTAAACACACACTGATGCTCAGCTGACAAGTCACTCACTATTCACCAATAAAGTCCAAATCTAGTTTGTTTTTTTAATCTTCATACATTCTGATGCACATCCCAAATCTTACAGTGTTGTCACTGGCAATAGTTTAGTTGGTATGATTTCCGACTGGCACAGTGTACAAAAGGCTGTTGGTATGATTTCCGACTGGCACAGTGTACAAAAGGCTGTTCCATTTCTTGACATCTTCCTCAAATATTGTCCTAGTCGTTCATCATCTATTTTTTTCCCCGCCGCTACCCAACTCCATGCGCTTTCCACGTCTTTATCATCAACTGCATCGCCACACTGAACAATGCGTCTAGCATCTATCTAACCGGCAACAATTCAGATACACGCATGCTCGGTTCCGTGTTTCTGTTTGACTTGAGGACACGCGCAAAATACTTTTTCATTCGAGGAAAATCGCAGTCAAACTTTTTTGTTCTGCGGAACACCATATTGTTCTCGGAGAAAACATCGGAGCGGAAATTTGCTGAACTGGCTGATATTACAAGCCCTGTGAGATGCTTCGTTTTTTTCTGTACGTTTGACTGTCTCCCATCCATGTACTAATCAGGCTAAGGATTTTACCTTGAAACTGTTGGCTGTCAAGCCACCCAAACCAATGAATGAACGCAACATTTGGACATGAGATAATCCTGTCAAAGTTCGGCTCTTTACTATAGCAGCTGTTGTTGTGGGATGTAACCAAGGGTGTGAAGGGACAAGAACTGAAGCCAAGTCGACCAATGCTGAGCGACATTTGGACGGGAGAAAACACAACACAACTTTATTACCCCTTAAAAGGAGTTGTAGCAAGATGCAGAATCACATTTTAAATTCCTATACAATCAAGAACACACAATAAACCGCTTTCATCAGCGTCACACGACTCATCATAAACGTTAGTCCAATTCTCTCTCTCTCCCCCCACACACACCAACATACACACACACACACATCCAAGTTTGACCCTAATGTAGCTGTGGGATGTAGCCAAGAGCCCAAAACTGGACCTAAGTCAACCAATATTGAGCTATGTTTAGACCTTCGACCTTCAGTAACATAGTGAGCAGCAAAGTCGACCATTTAGACAAACCCAGGGAGTACATAAGATTGCACAGGTTGATGTGTGACAGAGATGTTAATAATAATAATAATAATAATAATAATAATAATATGTTTATAGCGCTTTTCCCCAATGAACAATGTCAGTTCAAAGTGCAGTACTCACGCATTCATTCTAAACATCCGGCTTCATACAAAATAAAGCCAGACACTTGCTAACGAATAAAAGACAAGGGAGGGAGGAATCCGATGATTCAAACAAAATTCGCTCAAATAAATAAATTAATTAATTAAACAAAAAAAGATAAATAAATAGTACTATGGGGCAATCTCAAAAAGTTAAGATAGATTGCACAAGTTGGTGTGTGACAGACTGAGATGTTCCAAAGAGGAATATTCAAATCAATTCAAAATAAAATAAGATAAATAAAATTACTCAAATAAAATAAATAAACCAATAAACAGATGAACATTACTATGAAGATGGAGCAATCTCAAAGAGTTTGAGTTCAATAGATTGCACAGGTTGGTGTGTGGCAGACTGAGATGTTCCAAAGAGGAACATTCTAATCAATTCAAAATCAAACCAAATAAAATAAACACAAATATTCAACTAAAACAATAAATAACATTAATAAACATTACCAAGGGACAATCCCAAGGAGTAGGGAGACTGCACAATTTGTTGTGGGACAGATTGAGAAATTTCAAGGATCGACAACTCTCAAAGTCCTCTCTGCCAGGCAGGATGTCTAGTGCATTGTTGGATATGTTCAAGGTCCTGAGGTTGTTCAGCTGCCATGTCGCTGAAAGTAAAATGATAATTGGATGACGATGACGATGACGATGCTGATGATGGTATTGGATGCGGTCAATCTAAAATTTCACAAATAAAAAAATTTGATTTCTTTTCCGTCTTCTAATAGCGGCGTTCCGTTACACCACATGTTAGAGTGATGAATGTGTGTTTGTTGTGTATGTGGGAGTGTTTGTGACATGTGAGCGTGTATGTTGGTTACAGATCGCCAAGCTTTGAGTCTGATTTAGGAATAAAGCGAGTATAGCATCCAGCATTATTATTATTATTATTATGGGTTGATTTTGATAAGAGAATTATGCTGTTGTTACTGAAGTTAGAATTATGGTGTTGTTACTGAAGTTAATGTGCCTACTATACAAACTTTCATCACGCAGCTATTTTTAGAATCAACCTTGATGTTTTATTAATTATAGGAACACAAAATAAAAAGGTTTGATTTATATTAAAAGTACACTTTTAAAAAAAGAGTTATTTTAAGGTTTCATCCTATTTTGCCCCAGCGAGGCAACACTCACTGTGAATTTAAAAATAACTATCATCAACAACATCAAGTCCTGACTCCATTACATTACATTATTATTGCTTTAGGTCCAGCGGATTCTTCCGAGCCAAATCAGGACCGGACAACCCCTGATCCGCATAAAAGATCTGCTGAAACAACCCTAGTGGTAAAACCGAAAGCTCTCCACCAGCCAGTCACTTTACAATAAAGACATCCCACGCAGGGGACGGCTGAGGTTTCACCCCAAATTATCGAACCCCCGTTTACAAAAACAAAATAGAATACAAACATCATTATAAACTATCAACAAAACGTATATAAAATGCCTACATTGCTAATTAATAACATCATAGGAAGCCCTAGTGACCACCTGGCAGAAAGCGTCCAATATTCCCAAGCTGATCCAACAGACCCCATACACAAACAAGGAGTCTTGTCCCGGAAGAGTTTTCAAGAAAAAAGGTAGGAGACTGGTCTAGCGAAGAAGACAATAGTATAGCAGATTGATAGAACAGAGCAGGAATGAGAAAGAGCAAATGAGAAAGACAGCGACAGTGGGACTTTAAAGCACAAAATTTCCAGAAAGTGGGGATATTATTTATACTGAAACTCCCGGCACCCCAACGGGGGTAGTCCTGACTCCATGACCAGAAAGAGTGAAGAACAAGCACTAACGGCACAGTACACAGAATTAGAATTTGGTAAGTTGCTATGAAGATTAGGGATTTCACGGTCAATTCCGATTGCTTGCTATCATATCAATACAATATAAACCGGATACTATCACACACAGCCAAAATATAAGTATTTTCCAAAGTGTTAATGTTTTGTGGCGGCGTTGTGAATGGGCTTGATCCTAACCAAACAAAAGGAAAATGGCCGCAGTCTGAATTATATGCAAGCCAAAAATTATCCAAATTGGCTGAGCCAATGTTTGGATACAGCACAAATCGTTTTTAGAAAATGCTGAAGCACACTGACAGTGACTTTTGAAAAAGTACAACTACAAATGAAGTAAAATGCTTAGTAGTAGCTAAAGTACCCACAAAGTAAAATTGGTGAATTTTTGGGTTCGGTTATTCTTGAGATAATGCGCACCCACACACACACACACACACACACACAAATGTTTAAAACAACAAAGTTAAATTTGGAGCATCTGACCGACGGACTGAGCTACAACTGGACTGCTACTGGAGGATGGCCCATGATCTGAAATACCATTTATTAAAAACTCAAACATGACAGCACCAGAGGCAAGCCACTCACTAACCTAGGTAATGTTTCTATCAAAATCTGTTCAGTGATATGATGCTCGAGATATTGCTTCCAACAGGCTGACAGCACTGCCTTAATGCATAACAGCCAGAATTTGAGGATTTCCACATAGCCACCATATACACCCTGTTATGATCAATGATCATTCAATCCCGATGCTCGAATCCTGTGTAACTCAAATTTGCTACCCACACAGCCCGTTTACTGAGCAACAAGGTAGGAGTCGTATTAAGTTTTCCAACTTTATTCAGCAAACACCAGATAGCTCTTGAACATTTAACTAATAATAAACAAGTAATTCCAGAAAATTTTTAACACAGCTACAATAATATGGACTGACGAAAAAAACAACAACTGTATACAAAGCTGTTTTAGCAACAGCCGCAGAATCAAATCAAAGGTAAATGCACACTATTATTGCACGCTTTGCAAAACAAAACGTTCATGACCATGGTGCATATCTCAATCGTACAGCAGCAATGAAAACATTGCTTGTACAATAAGCCTAACCTGTGTGGTTGGGATTGGTGTAGGGGTTCCGCAGTCTCTGCAAAGCGTTGTGCGATAGATCAAGGTGCGTAATGGAGCGGATTTGGAACAACTCCAAACACACGTCTGTCAGACAGTTGTGAGACAGGTTCACCCATTCCAAACTGAAACCAAGCAAAATGCAGTACATTTCAGTATAAACCTCACCCCCCCCCCCCCCCCCAAAAAAAAAAGAAAAAAAAAAGAAAAAAAAATATTAAAAAAAGAAAAAAAAAAGAACAAACTTAAAGGGCAAAGCCCATACGACTCCTATGCTCCTCATGGAACTCGCAATATTTGACATGAAAATGAGTGCCTAGAAAAAAAAACAACAACAACAGTGGCATTAAAATGCAAAGTAATACCGATTTTGATCTTTCCATGCTCTTGACTTTGAGATGACCTTGACCTACGGCTCCAAATACACATTTTACTGCTTCCATCCAATGATTATGCACAACGTTAACACGGACGTCACTTCAATCTCTCACCGTTTATTTTGACGTGAACAATGTCGTAAAAACTCGTTGGCCTTTGCATAAATCTTGGAAAACAGTACAGTTCAGGAGAGAAAACAACATGTCATCCGACTTCGAAGGTGTTCATGAGCACAATGATTTGGGAGCCAAAAAATAGTACCCTTCCGGGAGTGCGGAAGAATACACTCATTTAGATTAATCTAATTTACAATAATTCTAGAATTTATTGAGATGTAAAAATCAACTAAGATAATGACCCGAAAGAAGATGAGTTCATATTATTAAAATTAAGCGTTAATTAAATTCGATACAAAAAGGGACTAGGTCATGCTAGCGGAAGAATGTCGCACTCTGCCCTTGATCAAATTGTCTCCCTTGGACCATCATAAAAATCAAACTGTACATAACACACACAAAGCATGCGGCAGCAACACTCCCACCCAAATCATCTCTGGTGATTTCTAAAAATGAGTTGTCTAAAAGGTTCATGATATATAATTCGTTGACTAAAAGTTCGTTTGACTGAGAGTTCCTTGACTAAAACATTTATCAAATAAAAGTAACAATCACCACGTATACTATACTGCTTATCAGTGCTCAAACTCTACCGAATAGTACACGTCAAAATGAAATGCTTGTGCTGACACACCTTCAAGTCACTAATGCTCCGTCGAAACTTCACTGAGCAGAAAGATACATCCTCAAAGTCACTAATTTTCTATTGAATCTTCACTGGGAAGAAGAACAACTAACTTATGAACAGGTCTGTCTAGATAAGTTCTTTTGTGCAGGGATTTGCCTTGGTCGTCGAGCTCCGGCGTCGCCATCAACAGTTCGACCTTTCTGACAAGTCCATCATCACCTGGGTAAGTTTTTACAATCTTGGCGACCTTCCAGTCCGTTCTGCAAATTCCATCATCCTGTAGCAGAACGATGTCGCCAATGCGGACGCATTGCTGCGGTTTCTGCCAGGTTTTTCTCGTCTGAAGGGTTTGCAGGTATTCTCGTCTCCATCTGGTCCAGAACATGTTGGCCAGAAACTGCACTCGTCTCCACCTTTTTTTTAAGTAGAGGTCTTCCTTCACGAAAATCCCTGGTGGCGGAGGCATTATAATGCCAGATTTCATCGTCAGGAGGTGGTTTGGCGTCAAGGGAAGAGGGCCGTCTGCTCTTTCCAGATTTTCAGTAGTCAAAGGCCTGCTGTTGACAATAGCCATAGCCTCATACATGAAGGTTCTGAGAGACGAAGTGTCAAGGCGAGAGGCTGAATTGTCCAGGATGCCTGTGAGAACATTGCGAATCTGCCTCTCCCAGACTCCACCCATATGGCTAGATGACGGTGGATTAAACTCAAACTCGCAGTCTAAGTCCAGCAGCCTCGTTCTGATCACCTCATTATCCAGCTTACGGAGGTTTTCTTTAAGTTCATGTTTAGCACCCACAAAGTTAGTGCCTTGGTCACAGCGTATCGAGCGCACTTTGCCCCTAAGTGCGACAAAACATCTCAGCCCATTTAGAAATGAGTCTGTAGTCAAGTCGTCAAGCACTTCAATGTGCACAGCTCTCACAGCCAAGCATGTGATAATGAGTCCATATTTTTTTACCTCCCTGCGACCATCCTTTACAATGAACGGGCCAAAACAGTCAATTCCGCAGTACGTGAATGGTGGGGATGGTTCTACTCTTTCCTTCGGAAGGTCTGCCATCTTCTGGCCTCTGGTCTTTCCGCGGTGCTTGATGCAGGTCACACACTTGTTTATGAGTGACGAGATCACTCTTCTGCACCCAATGATCCAGTATCCCCTTGATCGGATTTCATTCATCGTCAGATTCCGACCTTGGTGTGCCGTCTTTTTATGATGATGCATGGCAATGAGGTGTGACAGGTGGCTGTTCTTAGGGAGAATCACTGGATGTTTCACTCCATACATTTCTGATGTCCTTCTGAGCCTTCCTCCCACCCGTAGCAGGTTATTATCGCCGATGAAAGGGTCAAGGTCTTTCAGGGGGTTTGATTTTGTTTTGTCTTTGCAGACATCCCCAAATGCTTCCTTCTGGATGGCTCGAATGAGATTTATTTCTGCCACCTGATTGGCTTCCAGTTTTGAAAACGTCTTGTTCTGTTTTTGTGCGCAGCATTTGATGATGACGGCGACTGCCGCGACAGCCTTCTTGTAACTGGAAAATCTGCTGATCCTTTCTTCAAAGCTGGTAAATTTTGACTTCTGTGTTGCGAAGACTGTTGCTGATTTTACTTCAGCATCTTGTGGAGAGATCTCAAGGTCAATGTCATCTGTTGTAATCTCCTTCTTCCACAAGAAGGCAGGGCCCGTCAGCCAGTTTGAAGTTGAGATCTCATCCACTGAAAGTCCACGAGAAGCATGGTCTGCTGGATTTTCAGACGTTGCAACGTAGTTCCACTGTTCAGACTGAGAAAACTGGCGGATTTGTTCCACTCTGTTTGCAACGTACATGTGGAATCTTGCCGTTTCATTCTTGATATACCCCAGGACGACCGTTGAGTCAGTCCAGTAGTGGTGTGTGACATTGGGGTAGCTGACTTCAGCATCCAAGACCTTTGCTGTATTTACAGACAGAACAGCTCCCTGCAGTTCCAATCTGGGAACAGTCGTAGCTTTCAAGGGTGCCACCCTTGCCTTGGCCATGATCAGATTGCAGTGCACCTTGCCGTCACTGTTTTCCAGTCGCAGGTAGGAACATTGGCCATATCCCGTGAGTGACGCATCAGAGAAGTGGTGCAACTGAACATTGGTGGGTGACCCGAAACCCTCTGGTTGATGACATCTGGGTATTTTGACATCCTTCAGTCTCTGTAAGTCTGTTCTCCACCTTTCCCACTGTGGGCGGAGACCCTCTGAAATGGGATGGTCCCAACTGAGGTTTTCTCTGCATACTGACTGCAGGATTTGTCTTCCAGATAGAACAACTGGTGCAATCAGACCCAACGGGTCGTAGATGGCTGCTACAGTGGACAGGATTCCACGGCGTGTCAAAGGGTTGTCCTTTAGACTGAGCTTGAAGCAGAAACTGTCTGATTTTATGCACCACTGCAACCCCAAAGTTCTCTCAAGGGCATGTTCATTGTGGTCAATGTCTAGGCTGGTGAGGGCAGCGCTACCCCGTTCAGACTCTGGTACACTGTTCATTACATCTGCGTTATTTGACACAATCTTGTGCAGTCGCAGGTTGCCCTGAGCACAAATCAGTCTGGCCTTCTCAAGCACATCCACTGCTTCTTGAACTGAGGACTGTGCCTTCAACCCATCATCAACGTAGAAGTCATTTTTCAGAAAGTCTGCAGCCTTCTCTCCAAGATGTTGATGATCCTTGGCCAGGTGCTTTAGTGCGAAGTTGGCACACCCAGGTGAGGACGATGCACCAAACAAATGCACTTTCATACGATAATCAACTGGGGGCTTGGAGAGGTCTCCGTCTTCCCACCACAGGAAGCGAAGGTAGTCTTGGTGCCGTTTTTCTACCCTAAACTGATGGTACATTTTTTCCACGTCGCACGTGAAGGCAATGGGTCCTTCTCTGAAGCGGCACAGAACACCAACCAGTGGGTTGATCAAGTCAGGACCCTGAAGCAGATGGTCATTTATGCAGGTTCCTTGGTATCGTGCGCTGCAGTCAAACACCACCCTGACCTTGTCTGGCTTCTTTGGGTGATATACACCATGATGAGGAATATACCATTGGTTTGAAGTGTCAATTTCATTATCTGGGATCTTCTCAGCGTCTTTGCGTTCCAGAATTTCTTTCATGAAGGCAGTGTAGTGCTGAAAATACTGGTGTTTTTTGTCGAACTGCCTTTTGAGAGCCAGTGCTCGACTCAGAGCTGCTTGCCTGTTGTTGGGCATCTTAGGCTCACCATTTCTGAAAGGGAGAGGCATTTCATAATATCCGTCTGCTCTCCGACGAATGCCATCCTCAAGTGTTTTCATGAATTTCTTGTCATCTTGAGACATCGATCTCTGATCCGAGTTCTGCTCTTTGAAATCTTGCTCCATCAGTCTGATGAAATCGGCAGCAGTGACCTCTTTTATATGGGTCTGATACACATAGGTCACAGATTTCTCAGGCTGGCAGACTGAAGGGGGAACTTCCTGTGTGATCAGCCTATGTGAGCTCCCTATGGCGTCAAATCCTTCTGAATCTACCATAGTGCCTCCAACAATGCTCCAGCCAAGTTCTGTCTCGACTGCGAAGGGCTGAGTTCCTTCTCCAACAACGCAGTTCAAGGGCGCCAAGGCTCTAGGACAGTTATAACCAATCAGGAGTCCAATAGGGCAGTCCTGCCTGGGTGCCACAAGACTCTCCAAACTGCTCAAATGAGGCCATTTGTGGGCCGTTTCTGGAGTGGAAATGTGATTATCATCCAGAGGTATATGATCTCTAGAATAGGTGACAGGAAGAGATATCATTTTCTCAGAGTTGAAACCTCTTACTCTCAGGCTGGAATACTTCTGACAGGATACTGCGACGCTGCTGTCAGTCATCGTTGTGAGTCGTAGAGTGGCTGACTCGGAGTGTGCTTGTAGATCTTCAGCCACCGACCCTAGGACAAATGTTGAGTCAGACATGGTGTCCAAAAGTGCGTAGATCAAAATCTCATGATCGGGATTTTCTTCAGTTGACAGGTACACTGGAACAGCCATTGACGTCAAACTGTTCTCTGTCCTTGAAAGGACCTTTCTGCAAGTAGCATCTTTTTCTTCTTGATGGTTTTTGTTCATCATTTTGTGTTGAGTGCCAAAAGACTGTCTGCCCGAATAGCGTCCGTTGGCATGCACATTTGAGGGACAATTCTCTTCCCATTTCTTCCATTCTCCCCTTTCATCATCATGCAGGCTTGTGGGGTGTTTTTTCTGACATTTCTTGCAATCACTTCGATTTGTGCATTTCTTTGACGTATGTCCCCGTTTCAGGCAAGCAAAGCATAGGCCTTCTTTCTTGATGTATTCCTTTCTTTCCATCATCTCTTTCTTCATAAATTCTCTGCATTCGTTAAGAGAATGATTTTGTCTCTTGCAAAACAAACAGTTGGATAGCTTGGGCATTTCATTTTGATGCTTATTCAGGACTGTCATCTGAGAGTCATTTTGATGCGTATTGAAAATTGTCTTTGGTGGGTGAGCCGATTCTCTGTGTCTTGGGTTCTGTTGCCTCAAGCCAGTGGTAGGCATCTGTGCCGTTGAATGTTCAAAGGCAAGAATGGGATCATTTACTATTTCAGACTCTTCAGTGACGAATAATGCAAATTCTTGAAAGTTCGGGTATCTCCCTTTATCCTTTTTGATTTGGGCCGTCTTTCTGTTCCAGCTGTGCACCATCCAATCTGGTAGCCTTGCACAGATTTTCTTGATTTCTCTCATGTCATTGAGGATTTTTAAGTCTTCCACTTCTTCGGCCGCAGCCTGACATTGCATCAGAAAGTCAGACAGACTGCGAAGACCTCTCTTGTCTTTATTATGCACCTTAGGCCATGCATCAAGTTTGGAGCGAAAAGCCTCAGAGATGACGAAAGAGTTGCCAAATCTGTGTTCTAATACATCTCTGGCACGTTGGTAGGCATTTTCACTGCGCAGCATGAAGAAACCACTGACAGCTTCCCTGGCGGGGCCTCCCAGATAACGTTTGAGATAGTGTATTCTCTCTACAGGTGGAACACCTCTGTTCTCAATCAGTGACGTAAATGAGAACAGCCAATCTGGGTATTGCATGGGATTTCCTGTAAACACTGGTGGCTCAGGAATGGGAAGGCGACTTGAGAACATCGCCTTTGTCAGTGCATCCGCCAAATTTTCATCTGTAGTCTGAGTTCTGGGAGCAAACGATGGAGCATCAGGACGCAGATTTGAGTTCGTTCTGTGATCATCAGCCTGCAGTTCATCAGCACGCAGGTTTGACCTTGTTCGGTGATTATCAGCCTGAAAGGACGAAACATGGCTGTTGGACGATTTACAGCTTGATCTGCTTGACATGAGGCATGAGTGAGACTCTTCCAGTGCCCTCACCCTTGCTTCCTCAATCTGAAGTTCAGCTTCCACTCTTTGTGCATCATTTTTTCTTTTCAGGCTTGCCATCTTTTTCTCTGCCTCCAGTCTGCGCATCTGTTCTTCAAATTCTAATTGTTCCAATTCTTCTTGCCGTTGATTTTCAAGACGCTGCGTCTCTAGTTTCACTTTCAGCGCAGCAGCTTCAGCGACGGCGACAATTCTTTTTGAATATGTTGTTGAGGCCCTTGATCTTGTTGAGCGTGAGGCACGAGAGCGGGTTTCAAATGAGGTGCCGAGATGTGAATGGAGATGCTTGGTCGCAGTAACGATTTTGTTCATTGTTGAGACCGCTCTGTCTGCGAAATTATTTAATTCACTGTCCAGATCACCCTCATGACCCAAGGTGGTCATCTGTTTTACTGTGTCTCTCAACAAGCTCAAACTGTTGGTAATACTACTGCGCCTATCAATCAAAACATCTGCATCTACTTCCGAGCCTTGAAGCAATCTGTCAGTGCTGTCTAAGAGTGAGACTAACCTTGCACTGTCACAATGAAACTTGTTTTTAAGCACTTCCATCTTGTGGGCCATGCCCTTTTCTGTCATCCTTCTTTGACGCCCTGAATGACGAGGTGAGAGAGCAGATTTCGGTACTGACAGACAGTATTGAAAGTAAGATTTGCGCAATCGACAAGAAGGTAAAGGAGACAAGAGAAGCTCTAGAACAATGAATTGAAGACTTGGAATTTAATTCTAGAAAGTATAATCTGCTCTTGTGGGGCATACAAACTAACTCTGTGAACTGTGAAGCTAAAGTTCGTGCATTTTTTCGAGACGAGCTAGGCTTGCATGACTCAGAACAGATTGAAATGGCGACGTGTCATCCGTTGCGCGGTGACACATGCATTGTGCGATTCATCCGTTTGAAAGACAGGGACAATGTGCTGAAGTCTGCTATAAAATTGAAGGGGAAAAAATTGTCGATAAAAACTGACCTACCCTTAAATTTACGCAAACAACGTAGTGATTTGCAGAAACAAGCAGTGATGATGAAGAAAGATGGGAAAATTGTGCGTGTGAGGGAGAGGGGAAAGAGTGTGTTTATGGAAGAAAAAGAAGGTGAACGCTGGAAACGTATCTAAATAGAAATGAACAGACATTTACACCTTTTTCAATATGAGTTTTACTTAAATAATTCCTATACAGTTGTGTTATCTAAATATTTGTTTTAGAATAACGACGCTCTGGCGTACAAGAGAAAAGAACTCTGTGGTACACACTGTTATGAATGTAAACACAAGGGAAGGAACTTTCAACTTCTACTTGCTGCAGTGTGATATCATACTTTGTTGAAGTATTATAACTCTTTGTTTTTATGTTAACTTTATTTTTGTTGTATTCGCATTATTATTCTCGTATTGATTTTAATTAGTATGATCTTTATTAAAATTTTGTTTTAGTGTTTATTTTTTTTTATTTTAAAGAAATAAATGAGAAAGTGCTTATTCAATCAATCAATCAATCTTTAATTTAACGTCTCTTCACACATTTAGGTGATATTAGACATTGAAAATGTAACTATTAAAACACTTTAACTATTTCAAAACATAATTTCAAAACAGTCTATAACAGTCTACCTACAGGAGATTTAGCCATAACTTTCACGACGTCTGCAACATTTGGATAACACATTTTGGTGATAGTAGACATTGAAAATGCAACTTTTAAAACACGTTAACTATTTCAAAACATAATTTCAAAACAGTCTATAAGAGTCTACCAACAGGAGATTTAGCAATAACTTTCACAATGTCTGTAACATTTGGATGATATAGAACCATGTCTACAGAATGTCCATATTTAGTTATACTATGTCCATTTACATTGAATATGTCTGTTAAAACTGAGCATTCAAAGAGAAGGTGATGAACTGATAGACTTGTATTACATATACACTGAACATCAGCTGAGTATTTAGTGTTCCATGCGTTCATTCTTAATTTATATATTAATTTAGAAAGTGGTCTTGAACAATTCAGTATAGATATATTTTTAATGTTATTTTCATGATAAACTGCCTTTTCTAGTAAGGAAAACATTTCATGATTACACATATTCAAATTTGTTATACATGTAATTATAGAATCTGACGACCTTTGTGCTCCCTCCTTAGCTAATCTGTCACATACCTCATTCCAATGAATTCCGCAATGTGATGGTATCCAACAGAAATCAATATTTATTCCTCTAGAAATCACACAATGTATCATATGTTTAATTTCATAAATAATCTCCCTTCTATCTTTACAGTTCCACTGTTTTAATGAATACAGAACCGCTTTTGAATCAACACATACTAATATACCAAATAATTCTAAAGGTGACGACATAATGAACTTTAAAGCCATTAAAATAGCATAAAGCTCAGCTGTAAATATAGAAAATCCCCTTCCTAAATAATATGACCTTCTGATATTTAATTCAGGAATAATATATGCTGATCCACTATCCAAAGAATCTAGAACTGATCCATCAGTAAAAATCTGCATATGGTTTTTGTAATTACTTTCAATATGCTTTTTTACCTCAGTAACTAATAAATTAGGATTATCCTCTTTCTTAGTTTGGCTGTAGTCAATATCAATATGTGCACATAAATGCTCCCATGGTGTTAATGGAAGAACTGAAACTGATGTGATACGAATGTCACACTTATCAAAAAGGTCTTTTGTATAGTTTCTAATTGGCTGCAAGTACTTCATATTTTTTGTTCTTTTGGGATAATCTTGTTGAGCGTCGATATATATTTCATCATACACCGAATTTGGAACAGATAAACATCTTAACACATATTTGGAAGTAGCCAGTTGACGTTGTTGATTTAGTGATAATATTCCAGCTTCTTGGTATATTCGTAGAGTGTTAGCATGAACTGGAACTCCTAATGCAATTTTAATAGCCCTACTGTCAATACTTTGTAATTTATTTAATAATGAATTATTTGCTGAAAAATATGCTTCCTGACCATAAATAAGCTTTGATCGAACTTAACATTGAGCATTTAATAACGAAAGCAAGAAAAACCTTGAATTTATTGAAAATTATTAATATGCAAATATGGGGTCAAAACACTAAATCCCTATTACATTTAGCTATATCTCTAGTTCGATCAAAGTGCTTATTACAACATGCAAAATACATTTAGTACTGGAACTTTTTTGTGATTGTGTTATTATAAATTTGAATGTATTTCAAATATAGATCTGAGGTATTGGATAAATACATGTTTTCGAAAATAGATTTCCGTATTCTCGCTCATTTATAAACCATGTTCAGAATGGAGAGCCGCTTGTATAATAATTTGAGAATTGCTCTATCTTTTTGTTTTTATTTTGAACTTTTTGACCAGTAAAATTCTCGATAGTGTTGCATCTGATTCTTCGTTTTTTGGTTTTTTCTTCAAGCATTGTATAAAAATTTGGAGAAAGAGTTACTGTCTTTCCAATACGTGTGATCTTACCTTGTAATGGTTCAATATAAATTTAAAACACTTTTGTTCCTAATTAGTATCTTGTTGGTTTTTTTGTTTTTTCTTTGAGTTTGTCTATTTAAATTATATGGTGTTTCATTGTTATGCAACAACATACATGTTAATAAATATTATAAAATATTTGCTATAAAATATGCCCATGTTCCTCTCAAGCAGTGATGATGAAGAAAGATGGGAAAATTGTGCGTGTGAGGGAGAGGGGAAAGAGTGTGTTTATGGAAGAAAAAGAAGGTGAACGCTGGAAACGTATCTAAATAGAAATAAACAGGCATTTACACCTTTTTCAATATGAGTTTTACTTAAATAATTCCTATACAGTTGTGTTATCTAAATATTTGTTTTAGAATAACGACGCTCTGGCGTACAAGAGAAAAGAACTCTGTGGTACACACTGTTATGAATGTAAACACAAGGGAAAGAACTTTCAACTTCTACTTGCTGCAGTGTGATATCATACTTTGTTGAAGTATTATAACTCTTTCTGATCTTTATTAAAATTTTGTTTTAGTGTTTATTTTTTTTATTTTAAAGAAATAATGAGAAAGTGCTTATTACAACACGCAAAATACATTTAGTACTGGAACTTTTTTGTGATTGTGTTATTATAAATTTGAATGTATTTCAAAAATAGATCCGAGGTATTGGATAAATACATGTTTTCGAAAATAGATTTTTGTATTCTCGCTCATTTATAAACCATGTTCAGAATGGAGAGCCGCTTGTATAATAATTTGAGAATTGCTCTATCTTTTTGTTTTTATTTTGAACTTTTTGACCAGTAAAATTCTCGATAGTGTTGCTTCTGATTCTTCGTTTTTTGGTTTTTTCTTCAAGCATTGTATAAAAATTTGGAGAAAGAGTTAATGTCTTTCCAATACATGTGATCTTACCTTGTAATGGTTCAGTATAAATTTAAAACATTTTTGTTTCTAATTAGTATCATTTTTTTTCTTTTTTTTGGGAGATGATTTTTTTTTTTTTTTGAGTTTGTTTACTTAAATTATATGGTGTTTCATTGTTATGCAACAACGTACATGTTAATAAATATTATAAAGTATTTGCTAAAAAATATGCCCATGTTCCTCTTGGGATTTGGAAAATTGTACATGTAATTACCATGGAGGATATTACGGCATCTGTACCACTCAGGAAGCGTACCGACCAATCACTTTTTTTTCTTTTTCTTTGTGTGTGTGGTGTTGTTGATTTACTTGTATCCATTTTCCTATGTTTAATCTGTAAAGGATTTACAGAATGTTTCGTTTGCTTGTTGTTAAAAATACAGGTATTAAAGTTGATTACTTGGTGCAGAATGTTTGTGATCTTTATTCAGAATATATTTTTTATATATTAAACACAAACTTATAATTGGTTCTTGTAATTGTCAGGGGCTTTCAGATTTCCAAAAAAGACGCGATGTTTTCCAGTTTTTAAGACAAAAACAATTTTCAATATACTTTCTAAATGACACTCATTTTAAACCTTCCGTTGAAAAACAAATAAGAGCTGAATGGGGATTTGAATGCTGTTTTGCGTCTAATAATTCACAATCTAGAGGAGTGGCAATACTGTTTAATAATAATTTTGACTTCAAAATTGAGAAGGTTATAAAAGACTTAGATGGAAATTATTTAATTGTTAAATTAAAAACAATAAATCAAAATATCGTTTTAGTTAATATTTATGGCCCCAATAGAGATAATCCAGACTTCTATAAAAAAAATACAAGATTGTCTAATTGAATTTGCAGATTGTCCTATTATTATGGCAGGAGATTGGAATCTGGTTTTAAATCCCTCAGTAGATTATCAGAATTATAAGCATATAAATAATCCAAAAGCTCAGGAAATAGTTATTGAATTAAGTGCAAATTTTCAACTTATTGACATATGGCGTGAAATAAATCCTGAAATGAAACGTTTTACTTGGCGTAGAACTAATCCAAGCCAGCAGGCCAGATTAGATTTTTTTCTAATTTCAGAGAACCTTTTAACATGTGTTAAGCATGCAGATATTTTGTATGGTTACAGAAGCGACCACTCACTTATTAGTTTGGAAATTGAATTCACAAAAGAAAACAAACACACAAGCTCTTGGAAATTCAATTCATCTTTATTGAAGGATTTTAGGTACGCGCAAGAAATTAATAAACTGATACAAGATACTATAATATACTATGCAGCTACACCTTACAACATGCAAGATCTAAGTACACTACCATTACAAGACATACAATTTACTATTTCAGACCAGTTATTCTTGGATGTCCTATTAATGAACATACGCAGTAAAACAATTGAGTTTAGTTCAAAAAAGAAAAAAGACAATCAAAAACAAGAATTTAATTTATTAAAAGATATTGAAAACTTAGAGAAAATGGCAACTAGGTCAGATTCTGAAAACGAGGAATTGCAAGAAAAAAAACAAAGCCTAGCTAACCTTAGACAACTTAAAATGGAAGGCATATTGCTTCGATCAAAAGCAAAATGGGCATCACAGGGTGAAAAAATAAATAAATATTACTGCAATTTAGAAAAGCGACATTATAT
Source organism: Oncomelania hupensis (assembly GCA_036898135.1). NCBI lineage: Eukaryota > Metazoa > Mollusca > Gastropoda > Littorinimorpha > Pomatiopsidae > Oncomelania > Oncomelania hupensis. Next base: position 16,965,155 of record CM072511.1, read on the forward strand.
AAGTAAACAAATGTTCAAGTTAACTACTAATGATGGACAGTCTCTTGAAGATACAGAAGACATGTTAAATGAAACTAAGAATTTTTTTCAAAATCTGTATTCGGAAAGACCTGTAGAAAAAGTAGTTATAGAGGATTATGTAAAAACACTACCTAAATTGACAAAAGATAAAGCCGAAACGCTTGAAGGATTAATAACTATACAGGAAGCCTCATGTGCTTTAAAGAATATGTCTAATGGTAAGAGCCCAGGAACTGAGGGTCTGACCGTTGATTTTTTCAAATTTTTTTGGCAGAAAATAGGAACGCTCGTTATAAGATCTCTAAATGAAGGATTTACTAAGGGAGAAATGTCTATTACACAAAGAGAAGGTCTAATTATTTGTATTCCAAAAGGGGACAAATCAAGAGAGTATTTGAAAAATTGGCGCCCCATTTCTCTATTAAATGTTACATATAAAATTGGTTCTTCATGCATTGTAAATAGAATAAAAACAGTACTTCCTATGTTAATAAATGAAGACCAAACAGGATTTATCGCTGGAAGATATATTGGAGATAATTTACGTTGCATTTATGATCTTATTCATTATTTAGATACTCAAAATATGCCTGGCCTGTTGGTTTCGATTGACTTCGAAAAAGCGTTCGACTCTGTGAACTGGAATTTCATGAATTTGGTTTTAGAACATTTTGGCTTTGGAAAGGATATATGCAAATGGATATCGGCCTTTTATAATAATATAAAATCTTCTGTAACTGTAAATGGGAAAACTTCAAGACAATTTAATATCAATCGTGGATGCCGTCAAGGAGATCCAATCTCCCCATACTTATTTATTTTATGCGTAGAAATCTTAGCTTGTAAAATTAGGGAGGACGATGAAATCATTGGCATAACTATATCTAACACACAGTTTAAAATAAATCAATTTGCTGATGATACTACGCTGATTTTAGATGGACAAAAACACTCATATGAAAAATTATTTCAAACATTAGAAAGTTTTGAAAAAATGTCGGGGTTAAAACTTAATTATGATAAAACACTTAATGTATGGCTTGGTAGTAAACGAAATTCTAAAGAAATTTTTTTAAACCATATGAAAATGGAATGGAATCCACCAACATTCAAAATACTTGGTCTATGGTTTACTAACAATTTAGAGGGCATGGCGAATTTAAACTTTGCAGAAAAAATGATAGAAATACGAGTTCTGTTTTTAACTTGGATTAAAAGAACAAGTACACCTTTGGGCAGAGTAGCTGTCTTAAAATCACTTATTCTTTCCAAACTTGTGTACTTGTGGTTGATACTTCCCAATCCACCTGACGAAATGATAAAAGAATTGCAAAAGATGTGCTTTGAATTTATTTGGGATAATAAAAAAGATAAAGTGAAAAGAAATACTGCAATTCGTAATATAAAACAAGGTGGACTGGGCGTCCCGTCCATAAAACTATTTATTTGTTCATTGAAGATGTCATGGATTAAGAAATTATACAAAGATCAGCCAAAATGGTATAACATTTTACACACTTATTGCCCTGAGAATGAGATAGATAATATTAAAAAATTTGGCCCGCATTATATATGTAAAAGTTTTATGAATTCTTTTTGGACAGACACATTCTCTGCGTATAGAGATTTTTTAAATAAAGTACAGCCTCAAAATAGTAAAGAAATATTAATTGAGCCAATTTTTTGGAATAATAAATTTAAGATAGAAAACAAGATGTTTTGTTATAAACATTGGACAGATAAAAATATTTATTTTGTTAAAGATTTATTGAAGGAAAATGGAACATTTTATACCTATTTACAGTTTAAACAAAAATACAATATAAGAACAAATTTTCTAGAGTATTACAGTTGTCTTGGCTCAATTAAGGAATATCTCAAAACAACAGATATAGAAATTGAAGATAAAGCCTTTAATGAAGAAACCAAAGCATACTCTATGATGATTAAATCACCCAAAGGCTCTAGAACATTTTATGATATATTGGTTCCTAAAATTAATATCTCGAATCCTTGTAAAAAATGGCAAGATATTATTGAGGAAGAAATAAATTGGGACAAGGTTTACTTGGCAATCTACAAATTGAAAGAAATTAGATTACGATGGTTCCAGATGAAAATTGTATTTAGAATATTAGTAACAAATTCAATTCTTAAAGAAATGGGTATTACAGAAAGTAACCAATGTTCTTTCTGTCAAAGAGATAAAGATACAATTCTTCACTACCTATGGTCTTGTCCATACTCATATACATTTTGGAACGATTTAGAAAGACATTTGAAAGAAAAATGTGTTTATATAAGTAGACTGAGTCTTTCAAAATGCCTAGTTTTATTTGGTTGTGAAAATAATGTTCAAACAGATGACATCCTTAGCTTCATACTAATACATGCAAAATACTATATATACAAATGCCGTTTCAGTGGGTCAAAACCTCATTTAAATATATTCTTGCGATATCTGAAATATCAATATCAGATAGATGAACATGTACACAAAATGGAACTACAATACCATCTTTTTTGCCAGAAATGGCTTTTGTACAATGATATTTTTGATGTTTGAAATATACATTTCTAAGAGAAATGTAATATGTTAAAACATGTGATATATGCACTGTTAAGACTTATTACTGACTGCAACATCATCACCTTCATTCTGTACTGACTCACCTCATTCTAATTCATACCTGTACAAAAAAATGAAATTAAAAAAAACAACAACAAAAAAAAAACCACCACAGTAAAAGTTGTGTTATGCCAAAAAACAGGAACCTTGGAATGATCTTGACTTTCAGTGATCTTAACCTTGGGATGACCTTGACCATCACATGATCTCTCATGCATGTCTGATCAAATAACCCAATGTTGTTGAATACTATGAGTTAAATAAAAAGCCATTTTACTTGTATCCTGACCTATTTTTTCTGTCTGTTTTTACAAGACCTAAAATTACCTTGACCTTCAAGATCAACATTAAAACGAATTTTTTTTTTTTTTTTTGGATTAATGTTTGATGATCCTGTGAGCTTGACCTTGAAGTGAAGTCATTCATTCACTGATCATTTATGAGGTCTCATGGATATACACCATCTTATCAGTTTAATTGGTTGTGATAGTTGAAATAGGCTCTGAGTACTTAGCCACTGTAAGGTTTCTGCACAAACAGATGGTGGACGGCAGATAGACATTTTTTTTTCGATATAATTGTTTGACTATTTAGGACTTATCTCGCACAAATTTGCAAAAATCTTGAAATTTTGTTTGGGGTGTGAGTACATGGACTCACATTGCTATACATGCGAGTCAATAAAAATTTGTAGAAGTAGAAATATCTCTTCCTCAACCTCTTCGCAGCTCTCCAAACATAGATACTTTCAAATCGAACTTGAAAACACATCTCTTCCTTCATAATGTCTGATCTCATGTCCCACCATCATCATCACCATCATCATCATCATTCCATCTTTTCTGATTCTGACCACCTCCATCACACTACCCGGTCCTAGCCCCCTCACTCCTTTTCTGCTCTTCCCCTTCTCCACTTTCATCTTTTATATTTCATTTGTAAATATTATTTTTCATGTTTGTATTATGTCTTTGCGTAAATTATTAGCGTCTTGTTTTGTCCGAGTTTTTTCCGTATGTAACTGGATGTTAACGTTTAGTATGAATAAGTGAGATCTGCGCTTTGAACTGGTCTGTCATTAAGAAAATGTGCTATATAAATACTACTTTTTTCATTATTATTATTATTATTATTATTATTATTATTATTATTATTATTATATCTGTAATGCTCAATTATTTTTGATTACACAGCTGAACAAGGTTCATTCATTCCAGGCCTGAAATGGTTCTCTTTTTTTTAATTAAAGAATTTTTACATTGTTTATGCAGTACTTTCCTCTTTCTAAAGCACCGGTCTACAAACCTAGAAGATACACTAAAGCACTCGTACAACACACTGCCTAGCTTCAAATCATCAATGAATTTTGCAAACTCACAGACCATGTTTCAAGGTTAAGTCACAGGATGTCCAAATAACTGGAAACGCTTTGACATATACATTTACTTAATCGTTCTTATAGAGCGCTTTTCCACAACAAGAGCTGCTCAACACAGAATCCAACTCAAGCTGCCCGATTCAGGAATCGGAACGAGCCAAACGTTGCCCTGTCTGTCTGTCAGGTCATTCTACTTCACCCCATACCTCAAGAACCACATTTAAAATATGACCAACAACACCAATGGCATCAACACGGACACCAAAGTCCAAGGTTAATCCCTTAACACAGTGCATAGCTTCAAATAATAAGGAGCCATTGTATCAGACAATGGGTCCAGTCAGGAAGTCCTCTCCAGGACTGCACAAACAACTGCTGCCCTGACAAGGTTGAAGCCCATTTGGAAAGGCAAGACCATCAGTCTGCATTCCAAGATAAGACTGCTGCGCTCCCTTGTCATCTCCATCTTCCTATACGCTTGCGAAACATGGACCCTCACAGCAGTTCTACAACGAAGAATACAAAGCATGGAGATGAGGTACTACAGAAGACTTCTGGGCATTTCCTATACCCAGCACATAACCAACGAAGAAGTCTGACAGACCATCACACAAGCCATTGGACAACACGATGACCTGCTCACAGTGGTGAAGAAACGGAAACTCCGATGGTACGGTCAACGTCACGTCACCAGATCACCAGGCCTTGCAAAGACCATTCTGCAAGGCACAGTGCAAGGAGGTAGAAGAAGAGGGAGACCGAAAAAGAGGTGGGAGGACAACATTGGAGAATGGACTGGCTTGACACTGAGCGAAGCCATGAGGGTTGCTGAGGACAGAGAAAGATGGAGTACGCTGGTTAAATGATCATCTGTGGTGCCCCAACGACTTCTATCCTATCCTATCCTGTAACCCGGAGGTCGTAGGGGCACCACAGATGATCGTTTAACCAGCATACTCCATCTTTCTCTGTCCTCAGCAGCCCTGATGACTTCGCTCAGTGTCAAACCAGTCCATTCTCGAATGTTGTCCTCCCACCTCTTTTTGGGTCTCCCTCTTCTTCTACCTCCTTGCACTGTGCCTTGCAGAATAGTCTTTGCAAGGCCTGATGATCTGGTGACGTGGCCATACCATAGGAGTTTCCGTTTCTTCACCACTGTGAGCAGGCCATCGTGTTGTCCAATGGCTTGTGTGATGGTCTGTCGGACTTCGTTGTTGATGATGTGTTGGGTATAGGAAATGCCCAGAAGTCTTCTGTAGCACCTCATCTCCATGCTTTGTATTCTTCGTTGGAGATCTGCTGTGAGGGTCCATGCCTCGCAAGCATACAGGAAGATGGAGATGACAAGGGAGCGCAGCAGTCTTACTTTGGAATGTAGACTGATGGTCCTGTCTTTCCAAATGGGCTTCAACCTTGTCAGGGCAGCAGTTGTTATATATATAAAATATATATATAAACTTTTTAACAATTACACATGCAAATATCTTCTTTGAATTTAATTTCAAAAACCTACCTTTGACAAAGAACCTCGGTATCCTCGGGTATCTCCAGTTTGGACAGTGCATTGTTGGAGAGGTCCAGGTGTTGAAGACTGACCATCTGCCAAGGGATGCTGTGGTCAAGGCGTCTGACCTTGTTGTGGCTGAGGTCAAGGTGAGTGATGTCAGACAGGGATGGCTCCAGCCACATGGGGTGAAGGTAGTGGACATTCACGTTACTCAACATGTATTTGATCTATAACATAATAACAATTATAATAATTAAAAAAAAAGTAAACTAAATAATAATAACAACAACAACAACAACAATAAATAATTTGTAAGGGAGACAAAAAATGGGAAAGGATGACATAAGTTAAAGGCCTGACTGGGAATGATCTTTACCTCGGCTGAGGAATCTTGGGAGGAACTGCCACGATCGAGCACAAGAGTAGAATTTGGTGAGTTTGTGCAGTACAAGCAAAGAAAGTACAGCAACGCAAAGAAGGTTCATTTCGACTCTTACTGCGAAACGGAAGTTGCGAGCGCCAACTAGCGGAATAAGTGATAACTCGCTTCGGCCTTAGCGCTTAGCAATGGAGGAAAGCGTATCAAATCAAGTAAACAAACCTAGAATCCGTCCTGGTGGGCAACACTGCAGCGCTTTTAACTGCACAAATGGACGATACAAGTGCCCTGGACTTTCGTTTTTTAATTTTCCAAAGGAAGAATCAAACATAATTATAACCAAATCTAACAACGTTGATCTAGATCTACCACTCGATGTAAACTGTATTTTCTTTGTTGATACTGAAATTTATCATATCCCTATCCTATCCTATCCTGTCCCATAACCCGAAGGTCGTAGGGGCACCACAGATGATCGCTTAACCAGCATACTCCATCTTTCTCTGTCCTCAGCAGCCCTCATGGCTTCGCTCAGTGTCAAACCAGTCCATTCTCGAATGTTGTCCTCCCACCTCTTTTTCGGTCTCCCCCTTCTTCTACCTCCTTGCACTGTGCCTTGCAGAATGGTCTTTGCAAGGCCTGATGATCTGGTGACGTGGCCATACCATCGGAGTTTCCGTTTCTTCACCACTGTGAGCAGGTCATCGTGTTGTCCAATGGCTTGTGTGATGGTCTGTCGGACTTCAACGTTGGTGATGTGTTGGGTATAGGAAATGCACAGAAGTCTTCTGTAGCACCTCATCTCCATGCTTTGTATTCTTCGTTGGAGATCTGCTGTGAGGGTCCATGCTTCGCAAGCATATAGGAAGATGGAGATGACCAGAGATCGCAGCAGTCTTACTTTGGAATGTAGACTGATGGTTCTGTCTTTCCAAATGGGCTTCAACCTTGTCAGGGCAGCAGTTGTTTGTGCGATCCTGGAGAGGACTTCCTGTCGAGACCCATTGTCTGACACAATGGCTCCTAAATATTTGAAGCTGTGCACTGTGTTGAGGGATTGGCCTTGTACTTTGATGTCCGTGTTGATGCCATTGGTGTTGTTGGTCATCATTTTGGTCTTCTCTGCACTTATTTCCATTCCATAAGCTCATATCCCAATTTCTTACAAATGGAAGATGAGGGGAGGGGGGAGGGGAAGGCGTAGTTTTAATTGCTGCTTAAGAGTAATTTAAAAAAAAAAAGAAAAAGAAAAAATAGTAGGCCTAATGAAATATTATTGCATGACTCATTGACTGGATGTGTTGTCTTGTAAAGAAAAACTATTAAAAAAAAAGAAGTAATTTTTAAGCAAATAATTCTTCATAAATGCATCTAAGAATAAAAATCCAAGAGCAAAAACTATTAATTATTATCCTTTTAATGTATAATGCTACTAGTTAATTGTCTAGTATTATCAGATTTTGTTGTTGTTGTTGCATGTGAAATGTATGCAGAAAAAATACCAAATGTGATTTTTTAAATCTTTCAAATGTAAAATACCATTTTCTGTGTGACTGTATTCCCTTTCCATTACATTTGGTTTAAGCAGACAGGAAAAGGGTTAATTGTATTTGTTTTGTCTTGCAAAACTTCTGTTTCTTTGTAGGTATGTCTTAATCTTGCTAAACAAAAAGTAAACAACAGATTTAATTATAAAAACCTAACATTCTTACCCTTTTCATTATTTTAAACATACATTTATTGAGATGACAGTACTTTACAAAAAATGATAATTGCTGAAGTTTCCTTTATATGAGAGAGAGAGAGAGAGAGAGAGAGAGAGAGAGAGAGAGAGAGAGAGAGAGAGAGAGAGAGAGAGAGAGTCATCATTGTTGCTTTTTGTTGCTATAATATTCATATTAAATGTCAGAAAAAGAAACACAAATGTTTGAAGCTATTTTTTTCAGCTTTTATAAATGCATGATGGTTTAACAATAAAGTAACATAATTGATGCAGCCTGCTGCAATGTACAGATCTAATATTATAAATGACTACAAATATTTCTTATTTGACTATTTTTATTGTTGCACTTTTTGGTCTTATCTAGGTGCAATTTCCAATGTAATGATTCATGCAAAAAAAATAATGCTTTTAAACGTTAAATGTGTTTTCTTTAAAAGCTTCACTGTTCACTCTTCTTGTTGCATTGCTTTATTTCTCTACTTCTATAGTCTTGATGTCTGTTGGTTTATATATTATTTATTTCTTCAGAATACATATAAAATATATACATCACAAGCAGCAGGGACAAGCAACAAGCATGCTTATATAAGCCTATCCCTGTGCGAGTAAATTTCAGAGTTAAATTTGGCAGAAGAATATTAACATTGTGCAATATATACATATACACACATGTCTGTTCTTTTTCTTTAGTCTATCTTAACCTATCAAATTTCCTTTTGCAACTACAGTTCTATTATAGAGATAGCCTATATTAAACCATAATGATGATGATGATGATGAAAATGATGATGATAAACAGTAGGCCTAATAATTTATAGGCTTATTTATACAGTTGATCGAAACGAAAGCAGTAAATATAATTTTAAGATGAGAGCCTAACAGTAGGTTAGCAGCGATTAAAATCAGAAGTGCAGTGTAAATGAGATAAACAGTAGATTGGAACACAGTTATTAACTGGAAATGCTAAATCAAGCAATGTTCAGAAAAGCTATTACCGGTATTCAAGCTTACTTTTGGGTTTGAGTTTTGACGGATCTAGGATGAGTACAGGCCGAGTACAGGCCTACTGAATCATCAGCATTGGTATGGTAATTTAATCGGCTGAATGCATAATTCAAGCAACTTGTTGGCAAGCTGTATTTACATTATTAAAATCAGACACTTATTAACTTACTTTCAAAAAAAAAAGCAGAATCGCTTGTTAATTTAAGCAAGCGAGTGTCCGGAACATAATCTACTGAAGCGGTTTGTTTACATAGCGCTAAGAACAAATTATCGCCCTTGGAATCATTTATCACGAGAATCACTGGGGGGCGCTACGAGTGGCTACGTTTTGTAACTTTATATAGGCACTCGCCGAGATGAACCTTCTTTGCGTAGCTGTACTTTCTTTGGTACAAGTATGTAGGTGTGATACTATATGATTGTGTCTTATAGCCTACAGGTTGAAACGGCAATACATTTTCTGTTCAGGGTCTACAGGCATCAAGCTGTAATGCACTCTGCGAAAGCAAGTCAGGATGCAGTCAGCGAACTTGTTTTTTCCAAATTAGTTCCAGTCACTCGCCGAAAAAGGCTATTACCGAAGTCGAACGAAGCTCTCCGAGTCGAGCGAAGCTATCCGATGTTTTACGAACGAATGCTTGCAGGACTAAATGAAACCACAGGCTGGGAAGTCTCGTCTTTCGTAGGCCTCAATTACATACTATATATACTACGTACGTATGTAGGAGGCCCACAAGTTTACAAAGACGAAAGAAAAGACTTGAGCCTGTGGTGAAACATCCTTGCATAAAAATAGCCACTGTTGTTTCTAGATCTAATTCTGTTTCAATCTGCACAGCTTCAAGCTGTAAGTCAATTCAAGATTCGCATTTTGAAGCAGTTAATATTATTATTATTTTATGATGATTAATATACTGACACAATTAGTAATAAAGAGTAATAATAATGCATAACACATAATGCACACATACAACGATACTTCACATCTATATCAACAATAAAACCATGACACAATTTCAAAGCGCTATGGATACGTTGATGTCCCTTCAGCACGACAAGGCAAAGCAAGTTTATAATGGTCTCAAAAAACAGTGACATTTTTATTGCAAGCAGCAAAGCAATTATTTATTTAACTAATATTATTCTTTTTAACTGATACAGTAAATTTGTTATGTATTTTAATAATATGTATTTTAATGAGAAATGCGTATAAAAAAAAAATTTGCGTGGCCGGCGGAAATTCACATAAATCATCAGAAAACTTTGGTAAATCGATAAGAAAAAATAACGCAAGCCTAATGCGATGTACACGTACGTTGTACGGGCGATAGGGAGGTAAAAGCGTATTTAAAATAAATCCTTGGTCATGATTATGAAACAGAAGTTGTTTCCCTTCAACTGTAATGTTTTGGAAAGAAAAATCTTTTGGTTTAGAGGGTAATTTTCAAACAAAAAGCATGTGTCGAAGCACTTGTTGCTGGCAAAATTTTCCGCCTCGTTCGTTGCCATCATGGCACGCAAGAATATACACGGCAGAAGAGGTGGCGCAAATGTTTCAGGAAGAAAACTTTGATGATGATAGTGGGGATGAAGATTTTGATGCGGGTGATGATGTTTATTTGACGGAGGCTGGAGGTAGTGATTGCGATTCGGACGAAGAAGAAGATCGCCACCTACAATCTTTAGCAGACGACGGAAGTTGAAAAAAAAACTTTGTTATTTTCACTAGATCTATAATATTTAATATTATTTGCCTTTTACACAGACTATTTCTGTATTTATGAGGCTTTGATTACAGTCCATTTTGGTTCATGATAAATCTTATTTCTATTTTGCAATTCTTTGCGTATGACTTCAAGAATGGGTGTGCAGTTGAGTGAGAGTGAATTTGTTTGCTCATGCCCCTAACTTTCCATCCCATAATTGTACTAACCAACAATCTTACACTTATTTATGTCTGTTCTTTGGAATCTTTATTCAATTTCCTTTCATTTGATATATACTTTTATATATCTAGGTGTAATAGTTTAGCAACAATGGCATATATAATAAGGCATGTGTGTTTTTAAGTCAAAATTTTCTTTAGCACAGAGCAGGAAAAACATGTCAGCAGGCTAAGGGTTAAAGTTTGCCAGATACAACAATCTGATATTGGCCAATTGCGATAGCCTCCAATGACATGGTTCATACTCAAATTGTTGTAAAAAATTCAAGGGTTTTCAAGATTTCAAGGAGTTTTTTCAAAAATTCATGGAGTTCTTAAAAAATTGTAAACGCACATAAGAATTGATAAGTACCGGTAGTCAAAATAAATGATAAAATCTCTTACCCAGTGATATCCATAAATTGTTTGCAGTCATAAATCTGACAGTGATACTGATTATGAAATCTACACACATAAATATTGCATGTCGATAAAATTGCAGTTATGATGATGATGCAGATTACGGATTCTATACACATTTAAATAATAATTGTGAAGCATGTTGTCCTTAGGCACAAGTTAGAGAACTGTAAAAAGTCAGAAAGAGGTACCACCACCGGCTAATATATAATACACTTTATACAGATGAACGAGTTTTCAGTTATTTCAGTTTTTCCATCTCTTCATCAATCTGACGGGAAATCTTCTCCAGCTGGATCTTTATTTCCTTGGATTTGCTCCTCAGCGCATTTCACAGAGTCAAGAGTCTCAGCACACCCTTCTCTTCTGCTTGTTCAGCAAGCTTGCCTCTTGAGTCAGGTGCTGAGCATCCTTCTCAATTCTTCTTTTTTTCTCCCTTAAACCAGCAACAGTCTTCCTGTGCCTTCTTCTTTGCCACTTGTGCCTGTTCCTGGTCTTTCTTTTGTTGATCAAGGTAGTCGTGGTACTTTCTCCTTGCAGAAGATGCTGATAATAACAGCTCCTTGGTGATGTCCACCTTGTCAACTCCACCAATCTTCCTGATACCATTCAGCCCTTGTCGGCGAGCAACCAAGGACTGCTGGGAGACATTTTCAGTGCTGGTCTCTTTGTTGATTGAGAATCCTCTCTCGACCGTTGCTTGCCCATGGGACAAAAGTAACAGCTGCCTCACAACAGCCCAAAGATCTTGATAGTCCTTTTTTGCTTTCATGTGTATGCTGAACAGCTGGTCAAACACATCACTTTCACGTCGATAATTTTCTGGCAGACGTGGCAGAAACACGTATGCTTGTTCCATTTCTTTTCAAGCAGCCACCCTGCGTATTCAGATTTCGATAACCACAAAGGATTAAACATACAATCACCTCCAGGCATTTTTAGTACCCATTCAGTAAACAAACATGCGCGGGAAAACGAAGTCCTTTTCGCTCTTTCGCTGTTTTCGTACTTTTTGTACACCGTGCGGAAGAATGAAAGATGTACGGAAACAGACATATGGGCGTGCACGACAGCAAGGGAGTTATCATAAGCAGACGACAAAAGTTACGATCGTCGAACAGTTGACAACACAAATAATATTATAATTGTTGTTATATAAATTTTTATTTTTCAAAGTTTTTTTGTTGAAAACCTGACATTAAAGTCTCTAGGTCAAGCAATGGATAGATACACTGGTTGAAATTTCAAGGAGTTTTCAAGGAGCTGAGGCAATTTGGCCATTTTTCAAGGAGATTCAAGGGCCTTGAACAAGACATAGAAAATTCAAGGAGGTTCAAGGAGCGTATAAACCCTGCCGTACCTCCGCTGATAAATTTCTTTACGTTTTCAGACCTCTTTCAAGAAAAACCATTACATGATCAGACCCCCTCTTTGGCACTCTTTTACGTGATTTTGGGCGCCAAGAGGTATAATACCTCCAAATGTACGTGATCTAAAATACTGAACGAAGAATATAAAGCATGGAGATGAGGTACTACAGAAGACTTCTGGGCATTTCCTATACCCAGTCCATCACCAACAATGAAGTCCCACAGACCATCACACAAGCCATTGGACAACACGATCACATACTCACAGTGGTGAAGAAACGGTAACTCCGATGGTATGGCCACATCACCAGATCATCAGGCCTTGCAAAGACCATCCTGCAAGGCACAGTGCAAGGAGGCAGAAGAAGAGGGAGACAGAAAAAGAGGTGGGAGGACAACATTCGAGAATGGACTGGCTTGACACTGATCGAAGCCATGAGGGTTGCTGAGGACAGAGAAAAGATGGGAGTATGCTGGTTAAATGATCATCTATGGTGCCCCAACGACCATTGAGTTACGGGATAGGATAGGATAGTATCTTCATGGACCCATCTCAACTCACCTTTCCGGATAAGAACTATGCAAAATCATCTTTCTGCTCTGCATCGACTAACAATAACTACAACCAGAATCATGAATATTGTGTCGCTATCTGTACTTCTTCCAATAAATCTATTAAATCTCATTCAGGATACCACGGAAAAGAAGAAAGAAAGAAAGAAAAGAGCAATTATTGCATAGCAATAGAGAAAAATAAGACCATCAGTCTTGCATACAGGAAAAACAGAGAAAAAGTCTGGCTATACAATGAAAGACATTTTAACCTTCAGGTCTTAACCCTTTTTCAGGCAGACTGCTTTCACATTGTCTAATGAGAAAAATGCAGCTCAAGAGAGGCAACTCCACATAATACATCACCCCCCAAACACACCAAATATATTTATTTAAAATCAAAAACAACTAATATTGAAAGTAAACCGATTTTATTAAATTCAAGATGAGTTTTTCTGTCAAGGGATGCATGATTTGTTTTGAGTGCCTTGCACATATATCCATAAAAAATCCAAATATTAGAAAAACAGGAGAAAAATAAACAAACACAGTGGCACAGTATTATCGACTAGGAATCAACGTGTCCACATCACTATCACTCAAATCACTCTCCAATGCTTCGAAATCAATATCCAAGTCGCTTCCCTTGCTTGGATCAATTTGCACAAGATTGCCTTCATCGAATCCCTCAAAAAACACTGTCCGAATCATCACTATCCGTAATCGCTGCTAGTAAAATCTCCTCTCTCGTTCCTCGAAACACTGTCACAAAGATTATCGACATAAAAAAATTCGCAGTGCGATCCATCACGTTTTGCACACCACCGGAAAGAACAGGAAATCTCATATACGAGACAACGATTCGCGAGATGATGCTACTTATAGATAAAGCAACGGACGCGGCCAAACGGACCACATGTTTGGGGTGTTTTACCGGCGGACATCGGGCAACTTGACTAAAAACAGCCACGTACGACATGCGTGGACTCACCGGAAAAAGGGGTTAATACACGAAACAGTTGGCCAGAAAGAAAGAAGGAAAAGAAAAGAAACTACCTCTCCATCGGTGTCTGTAGTCTTAAGTGGATGGAATACAGTGTCGACAAGTTCACCAGTAAATTCAGGATAGCGTAAGGCCATAAACTCTTTGATCTCGGCCGATGACTCCTTCAACAGAAACCTCGCCACATCTGAGTGACCACCTATTTGACAAAAGACATTCATTAAACAATAATTCATTCAATTAAAAATAAAGACAAGATCTATCACACACATTTGCAAAGCATTTGGAAAATTGTACTGTGGGAAGACTACACAGACTACTCACACACACATATGGCATGTCTGAACAAGATCTGGAAGAGTAACTATATACGACGTATATTATGTACGTTTCTGCACTAAGATGAAACTCTGCAAGCCTTTGGTGCTATCTGTTCTTCTGTACAGTTGCGAAAGCTGGATAAAGTTGAAAAAAATATATTCAGACATTTGGCATGAAATTGTAAGCTCAAAATGCTGTTAATCGCCTGGTATCAACGCAAGACCACCAAGTCAATAAAACGCAACACTCCACAACCCACTTTGAGCAAACATGGTGTTAGGTATCGCAACAATATAAAATACACTTAATAAATTATTTATATTATTAGTATAAGTCTTATTACCTTGGCAGGCAGCATGAAAGGGAATCTTTTCTTCGCAGTCTTGAAGGGAGGTTATCAACTTGAGAGGCTGGTTGATGTCCATGCTGGGCAAGCGCCAGCGTTCCACCATGGGTAAATGACCTCCCTTACACGCTGCATACAGCAGAGTCTGTAGGACATCGACGTCTTTCAGACCATCTACAGACATAAGAGATTAAAAAAAAAAATTTCAAGAGCAAATGAAGCCTAAACAATTATCAAACAGAAGTCAGTAACTAAACAAACCAAACACATCTTGCAGTTAGTCGCCAGAAACAGGTCAAACAACAGCTAGCAAGAACAACAAAAACAAATACTGTATATCAACCATGCGTCCTTTCAATTCATCCCACTACCATCCACAACCTCCACCAAGAAATTAGTCACTTCACCCACCCACAGTCTCACCAGGCAAGGCATTCATCATGATCTCCACGATCTCCCTGTGGCCTTTCAGGGTGGCCAGGTAGAACTCGGAGTCTTCCTGCCACGCTGGCGTGGTGAGAGTCTGTCCCGTCTGCTTGTACAGGTCGCACAACTCTCGCACGACTTCTGTGTGGCCGTGCAGGGCCGCCCATTGTAGGGCCGTTTTCTGTCCCAAGGAAAAACAAACTAAACTCGGCTCTAGACTAGAATGGCATTTGCTGTTTATTTATTTAGTTCATCTATCCTCTAGTCTATATATATATATGTGGGTTCGGGCAAATAGAATAGACCCAACGTTTCCCGGCGTGTCGTAAGAGGCGACTAACAGGGGGATGTTAGCACGGCATCACTGGGCGAAAGTCTTCTACACAGAAGTCACCGGCCAGGGCGGAGGAACCTCACGTTACTACAGGTTCAACGACCACGTGCTCAGGGCCAAGGCGAGCCACACTGTATTCGTGGATTTCGGCTGTGGCCAACAGCCTGGAGAGGATTGGGCCCTGCCAGGTCTTTTTTTGCCCAAGACACAACACATGATGAGGCTATCCACTAATTCCATGCCGGATCGGTCGTCGCCCGGCTACACAAGGACCGCGCCTTCCGTTGGCCACCAGGACGGAGGTGAAAAGTATGCTACTGATGGACAAATTAGCAAGATCCGCACGAGAAACAACATCGTCATAGGAACCTGGAATGTCAGGACCCTAACTGCGGAAGGAAAATTAGAAGAACTGGCCCACGAGCTGGACCACTATCGATGGAACGTTCTAGGTATCAGCGAACTGCGCTGGAAAGGCCTAGGTGAAACAACGACTGACAAAGGCCACAAGCTCTATTTCAGCGGTAGAGATGACAGGCACGAACACGGCGTTGGATTCTTGGTCCACAAGAACATTCTAGCCACTGTCATGGGTTGCCGCCCAGTCTCCAGTAGACTCATTACCATCCGTCTGAGAGCAACCCCTTTCAACATTACCATCATCCAGGCCTATGCCCCAACATCAGACTATGAAGACAGCGAAGTGGAGGATTTTTATGAAAATATACAGGCGGTCCTTGACCAAGTGCCGAAGAAGGACATAGTCATAGTGCAAGGCGACTGGAATGCCAAGGTTGGCCAAGATGCGCACCACAACTGGGGAGACACATGCGGACCCCACTGCAACAACGAGACAAATGACAGGGGTCTGAGGCTATTGGAGTTTGCCAGATACAACAATCTGGTACTGGCAAACACGCTTGGTCTCCACAAAAAATCCAGACGATGGACATGGCACAGTCCCGGCGGGGAACATCACAACCAGATCGACTACATCATGGTCAAGAAACGCTTCAGATCAAGCATCAACATTGGCAGGACACGCACTTTTCCAGGAGCAGACATTGGAAGTGACCACGATCTCGTGATGATGTCTTTCCGGCTCCATTTGAAGAGAGTAAATACAGCAAAGTGCACTAGGCTGAAGTTCGACCTGGACAAACTGCAAGACCCGGAGGTGGCAAAAATATTTCAGGCCACAATTGGAGGGAAATTTTCACCACTGCTTATTTTGGGGGCAGGCGAAGTAGATGTCAACACCATGACCAATACCTTCAACTCAGCTGTAACAGATGCCGCCACTGAGATCCTTGGCAAGCACCGACCAAAGAAGAAGCCGTGGATCACACCTGAACTTTTGGATCTGTGTGATAAACGAAGAGAGTTAAAAAAGAAAAAGAACACCTCACAGGGAGCTGATGTCTACCGAAAAATCAACAATGACATCCGAAAAGGCATGCGCACAGCAAAGGAGAACTGGATAGAAGATCAATGCCAGGAAATAGAGAACAATCTGAACAAGAACAACAGCAAGAAGGCCTACCAGACTGTGAAGCGGCTGACAAGTGTTAAACAGCCCAAAGTCTCCACTATCCAAAGCAAGTCTGGCATTTGCCTTACAGAAGAACAAGAAGTCTTGGACAGATGGACAGAGTACTGCTCTGACCTTTACAACCATACACCAAATGGAGACCCATCAGTTCTAGCATGTCCCGAGAGCAGAGAAGAAGAAGAAATCCTCCCAATTCTCCGGGAAGAAGTTGAGGCAGCAGTGCAATCGCTGAAGAAAGGGAAGTCAGCGGGAGTGGACAACATACCAGCGGAACTGCTACAAGCAGGAGGAGAAGCGATGACTGATGCTCTCACCATTATCTGTAACAAGATCTGGCAGAGTGGGGAATGGCCTACACCATGGACCCAGTCGCTTGTCATCACTCTTCCCAAAAAAGGTAACCTTCAGGAGTGTGAAAATTACCGCACCATCAGCCTCATCAGCCATCCCAGCAAGGTCCTCCTGAAAATAATACTCAACAGGTTGAAACCACAAGCTGAACAAATCATAGCTGAAGAACAAGCAGGATTCATGGCAGGGCGAAGTACCACTGAACAGATTTTTAACCTCAGAATAATCTGTGAGAAATACCTACAGCACCAACAACATCTATATCATGTGTTCATAGACTTCAAGAAGGCATTTGACCGAGTTTAGTTTAGTATAGTTTAGTTTATCAGTTTATAGTCCCCTCTCTTCCCGTAAGGATTTTCAGAGAGGAGACTCTGAAGAATGCTTAGACCGAGTCTGGCATGCAGCTCTATGGGCAACCATGAAAGTATACAACATCAGCCCTAAAATTATAGAAGTCATCAAAAGCCTGTATGACAAGGCTACCAGTGCAGTCCTCCATAACAGCGTCATCGGGAACTGGTTCAGAACAACAATCGGTGTGCGTCAAGGATGCCTACTCTCTCCAACACTCTTCAACATCTTCCTAGAGCGCATCATGTCAGATGCTCTTGCAGATCACGAAGGCACAGTCAGCATAGGGGGCAGAGCAATCTCCAATCTTCGTTTCGCGGATGATATTGATGGATTGGCTGGAGAGGAACAAGAACTTGAACAGCTTGTACAGAGGCTTGACACCACCTCCAGAGCTTATGGAATGGAAATAAGTTCAGAGAAGACCAAAATGATGACCAACAACACCAATGGCATCAACACGGACATCAAAGTACAAGGCCAATCCCTCAACACAGTGCACAGCTTCAAATATTTAGGAGCCATTGTGTCAGACAATGGGTCTCGACAGGAAGTCCTCTCCAGGATCGCACAAACAACTGCTGCCCTGACAAGGTTGAAGCCCATTTGGAAAGACAGAACCATCAGTCTACATTCCAAAGTAAGACTGCTGCGCTCTCTGGTCATCTCCATCTTCCTATATGCTTGCGAAGCATGGACCCTCACAGCAGATCTCCAACGAAGAATACAAAGCATGGAGATGAGGTGCTACAGAAGACTTCTGTGCATTTCCTATACCCAACACATCACCAACGTTGAAGTCCGACAGACCATCACACAAGCCATTGGACAACACGATGACCTGCTCACAGTGGTGAAGAAACGGAAACTCCGATGGTATGGCCACGTCACCAGATCATCAGGCCTTGCAAAGACCATTCTGCAAGGCACAGTGCAAGGAGGTAGAAGAAGGGGGAGACCGAAAAAGAGGTGGGAGGACAACATTCGAGAATGGACTGGTTTGACACTGAGCGAAGCCATGAGGGCTGCTGAGGACAGAGAAAGATGGAGTATGCTGGTTAAGCGATCATCTGTGGTGCCCCTACGACCTTCGGGTTATGGGACAGGATAGGATAGGATATATATATGAATGAAATAAATATTGCTTTTCCAGGTCAAGGCGGTGGTGATACAGGATGATCTAACTCTAGCCACTCGAGGTATCCACTTGCGCATTGCTGCCTTTGGCACCTTGTCTGACGCCCAGACAACTGAGCACAATCCTGGGTGACTAGAAATGGAGAAAAATGGATCTATAGTCTAGAGCTTGCTGGATGTATATGCTTGGCTGGCACTCACGAGTCTTGGGTATGAGTGCCAGGATCTTTAAAGATCTTTACAGTCCATAAGATAGACAGACTAAACAAATTTCAATAATATTATTTGTACTAATTTCATTTTCAGATGGGTATTGCATCGGGTTATGAAATAATGGGTACCACTTGGCAAGGTCAGGCATAATTTCTCCGACACACATGTGCAGAAGCCCGCACATTAACACACACTCTCATGACTTTTGACACACAAGCGTTTACCAAGCCATACAATTTTGAATTAAACTTAAATCTACAGTCTCTCCATCATTCCTCTCATTCAAGTTTTTGTTTTTACTACTCGCCCTGAGGTACTGGATGGCTGTCATGTATCTTTTAGTTCTGCACCTTCAATTTCTTCTTCAGGGTCCCATACAAATTGGGCTTTTTTTTCCTTTTTTAGTTTGTGTGTTTTGCTTATTTTAATGCTTGCTTTCTTTTTTTTTCTTTTTTTTTTTTTTTTTTTTTTTTGGGGGGGAGGGTGAGGGGGAGATTTGGGAGAAGGAAAAGGGTTATTTTATTTTGGAATTATGGATTAAAATATTTCCTTCCACTACCTCTCCATCCCTTTGTAAAGAAATAAAACCACCTCACTGTCATCAGCCAATAAAATGAAATGTGCTGGCTTGTGCACTCGCTCTATCATCTTTGGCAGTAAACCTGACATGAGCAATGTGCCTCGGGGTACTGAACAGTCATCAAGTGTCCTAACATAGAGGAAGAGAGAGAGAGATTTCATCCATAGACCTATATATTCTCAATCTGCAACTGGTTTTCTGTGCACCCGCAAACAATGTCTGCCTTACCAAGGATTTTACATTATGTATATAATGTAAAATCCTTGGTCTTACTAAGTTGGTTTTGTTCACAGTTAGCCCATCATTCACAGCAATTGCAAGCATTCAGTCACGTCAAGCCTAAGCTGAATAATTATGATAATGTCATCTTCTAACAGCGAAAGGGAACAAAACAAGCAGAAAAGATCAGGCCCTAAAAGTCAAACACTGAGCTGATTCTCAAATTTATACTAGAGCTCTTTGTTTTAATAAAGTAAGGAATACATTTTTTTTTAAAATTGTGCACTCACTCCATCACCTCGTGCAGTCAGACTGATGTCGCAATGTGCCTTCAGGTACTTGACGGCCTCCACATATCCCAGGGCACAGGTCTGGATAAAAATGTGGGGATTTTCACTCACGCACAGGTTGAGAACTCCAACATCCCATCTAGACAGCATTTTCACAAACTCTTCTTCATCACGATTCGACAAGGCTTCAGTCAATCTCTCCAGCAACGCTGAAAAAAAAACAAAAAAACAAACAAGATAAACGATTTAGTCCACTGAACCTGCATCGAAAGGAAATACTAGTGTTTATTTGTACTAACTGATCCAATATTCTCCTAGAACATTTAGGAATTGCTTCAATAAAATACTATGCACCACTCAGTCATAAACTGATGAAAAAAACAAGAACTAAAGCCACATGCACACAATGATACACATGTTTATACTATAGTAATATATACACTGAATACAACAAACATTTACACTATAAGTATGGGGTGCACCAGCACCTTTATGTATTGCAGCCATTTGTGTGAGTATGTGTGTATGTGTGTGTGGTTGTGTGCATGTGTGTGTGTGTGTGTGAGAGAGAGAGAGAGAGAGAGAGAGAAAGAAAAAGAGAGAGAGATTGGTGTCAGGTGGATGTTAGTGAAGGGGACTTGAGAAAGTGAGGCGTTTCACAGTGTATGTATGTGTGTGAGTACGTGTACGCGAGCGTAAGTACGTAAGCTAATGTGTGTGTATGTGCATGCGTATTTGTGTGTGCGTGCGTGCATGCAAGTGTGTCAGTGTGTGTTTGTGTGTTTCTCGCGTTTGTGTTTTATTTCCCCAACCTGAACCAAAACTGAGCGGGGGTGCACTATTCCCGGAAGTTCTCTTTAAATGTTACCCCTTTGTGTAACCTATACTGCAATGAGTCACAACGACCTTCTGCAGATTTCCTGGTAGTGGCTCTCAACAGCGCTATAAACCAAAAAACTAAGTTTTTCAAGTGCTTTTAAACGCGTTACTGTATAGTCAATGAGTTTGGAAAATTCGGTCACAAAATTTCCCTTAGTTGAAAGCTCCCTAACATGTCCCCGCATGCAACCCAGTATGGGGTTTAGATCAACATGTGAACAGCACTTCACAGATAATTCACATTGGTTTGAGATGCGAGGTGCAAAATAATAAGCACGTTCAAGTTGAAGATTAAGCTTAATATATACATATTGGTCATATTGCGCGCAATACTGAGCATTGTCAAAGAATATATTTTATAAAAGTTGGCGCCTTGGGCGGCTTGAGTTAGATCCTGTATCCGCCAGCGTCTTGAGTCGCCAAATACAGCGAGATATGTGCGCTATAAAAATCCTCGATAATAAAATAATAACAATTACCACATAATAAAGTCAAGTCAATAAGTTTTTTTTCCTTTCCCCCTCTCCCAACCACCCCACCTCTCACCCTCCTCCCCCCAAAAAAAAAGTAAAAAAAAGAAAAAATAAATCTCAATGGGCACAAGGAATTTTTTAAAATAGAAAAGCAATATGTGTATGTGTGTGTGTGTGTGTGTGCGTGTGTGTGTGTGTGTGTGTTTTCACTACCATTTTTTTTAAAAAGCACGCGCCCACAATAAAATAAATAAATGACTAAAATACTGGATGCTATACTCAAAGAGTAACAGTCTATAACCAACATGTATACAAACTCCTATTTACACAACAAACACACATTCATCAGTCGAACGTGAGGTGTCAAGGCATGTTGCTATTACAAGATGGAAAGGACACAGTCAAATGTTGGTTTTAGATTGACTGCATCCAATACCATTATTGAAGGTAGGGAGCTAACCGCAGGACCCCGACAACATCCTCAGGGACATGAAAAACCTGAAAAGTTTTGTACCTAAATCTTACAATTTTGCCCCTTACCTACTCCCCTCCCCCCCCCCAACCCTCCTCCTTGCTACCTTCTTCCCTTGCGGGGTTCGAACCTGTGTTCTTTGTCATAGGAAGCCAGATCCCTAAACAACTGCACTTCCAGGCCGCCCCAGTAGAAATTACATTAAAATAAACCGAAACTATAACCATCAAAAGAAGCCAAACTAACCTTCCATAATCAAAGTCACATAGCAGCAAACCACAGATAAAGAATCACTGTTGGTCCACCAAACAGCTGAATACAATTTATCACATCACTCTCGCAAACACGTCAATTTTTTTTGGTTTGTTACAATGTTGTTGCATGTACAGGACGTTTCATTTTAAGTCCTTTGGGCATCAACATGATTGCTAATCATGAGCAAATGTTTCAAACACTCAGCAAAGTCTGTCCTCTCTGAAAAAAAAAGAAGAAAAGAAGAAGAAAAAATAAAAGAAGCCAAACTGGAAAAAAGACTTGACAAATGTACAACATGCTAGCTTTATTTGAAGACCTTGGGTGTTGTTGTTGTTGTTTTTTATAAGGGATTTAAAAAAAATTATGTCAGTATTATGTAAGCAGCAAAGCCATGCATCCTAAAAAGAAGAAAATATTTCACCATAATTATTTTTAGTAGATCTGCAAAAATAACAGCACCTGGACAGCATACTTCTTCTTCAGGAAACTCCGTAAATACAAAGAAACACCTCCACAACTTTATTTGTAAGTCCTAGGGTGTTTGTTAATTTGATAATTATGTTTATTAAGAGAAAAGCCTGATTTGCTTGAACTGAAGGCAAATTCGCAAAGAATGAACTTCTCACTTCCAAAAGCAAAAGTTCAGTAATAATAACATAACCGTCAAAGCACACTTTACTTTAAAAAGCCTTGGACATTAGTTATTTTGTAGATCTGTGTCTCTGTGTATGTGTGCGTTGACTGAATACCCCGTCAATGGGAGGGTAACACTCAAACTATATAAATTTTACACTTGAACTCCAATTAAAGAAAAGCACTTGCACTTGGATATAATACAGCAGGTGCCCCCTCTCCGGTTTTGATCTATTCATTATTGATTTTAGTTGCGAGCACACACGGTTACAAGTTTACTTTAGAGGTCACTCAACCACAAAGATAGTGCATCCTACCAACAATATTTCCTAGAAACCAATATTTAGTACATTTGTAACAACGACATACCATTAACAGTCACAGGAACTTAAATATATTCTTTGGGTAACCGATACCTAGTATTGAGCAAGCACGATTTGCTTGATAGACCTTACCCAGTTTGGTTGTGATAGTTGAAATAGGTTCCAATATAATAAGATACTTGCAAGATTCATTATTTTTAGACTTGTTAGGACTTATCTCGCATAGATTTGCAAAAATCTGGACGTTTGTGTGTGTAACGAACGCGTTTTGCACGCAGTTATATAGAAAGACGTTATGACGTCACTGTGTGTTCCGGTAGAAATTATAATTTAGTTTGTGAACTGTTGTTAGAGCAGAGACTATACATCAGCCTAAGCGAGAGGACGTTTTTGTGGGTGCTCTGGAAAGACCTGATTCTCTTAGGACTTTAGCTGTATAAGAATACAGGTATTTGTTTATTATTATTATTATTAGTGGTATTTATAATGAACTGCTAAGCTATTCTTACGAAAAAGGAAGAGTATTGCTTTTTGTAAATTAGTACGTTTAGGGTACAGAAGAACCCATGTTTGAAAACAAAGTTCGATAACTCATGTCAATATTTATTTGATCATGTGTATACATGTATGTGTGACTCAGTTTGTATTTATGATGCCATTTTTATATTCAGTCATATGTGAAGATATTGGCTGAAATAGGAACGTATTTCAGTTGTGTAATTTGAATATCTATTGATGAATGAATGGGTATAAATATGTTATAAAATGTGTTTGTAATATTTGGCTCATAGTCCATTGTGTGTAGCCTATGCAATGTGTGTAAAGTGGCTATACTAGGTATTGTCACAGGAATGCTGATAATAGTGATTGTAGTGATTGTGGTGGCGTGTAGAGACATTCTACAAAGGGAAATGATCCTTGCTCAATGTGAGCTATAAAGACATACAGTCTCTTTAAGGATAGGAGCAAAAATTTACGATTGTGTACATGTTGTATACAGCGGGGCGGTTACGGAGCAAAGAACCCCTGATGTGCGGCGGATGGATCTGGTCCCCATGACATCGCTGGCCTGACCGGATGTGGACCCCATCTTTGCCTTGCCTCTCCTTCGGATACCATCACTGGTGCAGAATTGCAACAACGGTGCCGAAGTAAATCTCCGGATCGACGCCACGAAGACATCTGCAGCGTCTTCAGTGTGGGTGGCTGTGACTCCAGCGACGGCTAATAATTCCGCGCCTGGAGTGCTTGATCCGTGAAATAGGTCAGTAAATAAAAACTGTGACTTCTGTGTCTCCAAGTCATCAAAGTGAAATATTCAAAGTTAAATATTTAAAGTGAGATATTTGTGTCGGTGCTAATGAACAGAGTAGAGTCGAGTGACGTCCCCAGAAAGGGACAACGACTTCTACCAGTGTTGAACTCTTAACAGAAACTGCGTGAACTTACTGAGTAATCTGCGTGCACTCACCCAAGTGCCTGGGTGAGAGTAATACACTGACTGTGTGCACTTGACTAACGTATGTGTGAATTTATTTATATGCTGGAAAGAATTGTATGATTTAATGTATCTGTGAATTTAGTGTATGTGAAGATGGTTTAATGTGTATGTTTATAATTGAATGAGAAATAGTATAACAGGAGGGCAAAGAGAAACAATTGTGTAGACTTTGTCCTTGTCTGAAAGCATGTGTATGGTGAAGGATGAGATGTTAGTAAAGTAAACAGAGATAGAACACACTCCTTTATACTGAGCGTCAGACAGCCACACCCACACACTCATTCAATACACCATAAGTAGTTATACATATATTTATTTAGATCATAATACACACAAAAACCCTTCGTTACAGTGTGTGAGTGGTGAATACACAGACTCACAATGCAGCACGCATTTGAGTCAATAAAAGGATTAAATTTCAAGCTGTCCTTAAGGGCACAGCTCCACAGTGTCTAAATAAACATTTGGCCCTGGGCCCTATGGTAATTGGTATAATTGAAAAATATCTTTGTAGAACTTAAGTCAAGTCACTTCAGTCTATGGAAATCCTTGTTACCCAGTGATTGATCTACACTCTAGTTATTATGACATGTCAAACATCATGTTCAATCATGTTATAATATAAGGGTGCACAACTTACACTGTACACTATAATTCCTTGGTAGGTCATGAAACCCTTTCCCCAGCATAATATGCAATGATAACGCTTAATAATTATGGCAATGGCACTTGAAATGAGCTAGTCAGACTGATACAGCAAGTATAACATGAAAATAGTTTTACTCAATTGTATCAGACATAAAACCCAAAGATCGTCCATTGGGTGATCTCTTTCCTTTAACTCATAGCCCTCCACTTTTCCATAGCACCACCATCCTTCAATCAAGTTTGACTGAACTGTGCAATAATTATGTGATCAGTTGGAAACTCATCACACGTTTTAGCTTTATTTTATGTGGTAAATGTTGCTGCAAGTGAAAATTCTGCTGAACTAAATTGCAACATGACATCCTTTTTTTTTATTTTTCTAGTTTTCTACAGACAAAAACAAAAATAGAAACAAAAAAAAGTTGATTAGAACAGGCCTGCCGTGTTTTGGTAAAAGGAAGTAAGTCCACTTTTTGACAAATTTGAGTTATTTATGTAAGAATTTTGCACACCTTTGGTTATCGTATGCTGTACGCCGTACTACTGTTTGGTAGGAGATCATTACCATAAATGTAGGTCAGTGTTGCTATTAATGTTTGAAATAAATGTCATAGATGAATGTCATAGTAAGTAAAGCACCACCATTTTCCTCAATAGTCAAATATAAAGAATATTGAATTTTAACGTGTATACTGCCTTCACCTAGTGTCCCATTAAATTTGTTACCTGATGTGCATACTGCGAGCGTAATTTCTAATAATAAACCATCAAGTAATTGTTATTAGCTCTGTTTCTTCTTCTCTATCTTATTATCTTCTCCAATTACTGTACTGCCTAGCGTTTGATGCATTTCTACTTCCTTTTGTAATATACATCCAAACCTATTAAACCAATCGGTGTATGCAGAACATAACAGCTCTGCTCCTGCAAACAGACATGATGTATATTTACAGAAAACTTTAGACTGTAAGTTGCAATGAATGTATTATTTTAGAAAACATTACGTAAGATTTTTTTAGCCAGAAAAATATGTCAATAATAAAACAACAAAACACATAATATAAGCAAAAAGAACACACGCGCGCACACACATACCCACACACTATCTCTATCTATCTATCTATCTATCTATCTATCTATCTATCTATCTATCTATCTATCTATCTATCTATCTATCTATCTATCTATCTATCTATCTATCTATCTATCTATCTATCTATCTATCTATCTATCTATCTATCTATCTATCTATCTTTCTCTCTCTCTCTCTGTCTCTCTGTCTCTCTCTGTCTCTCTGTGTCTCTCTCTCTATTCGTCCCTGGACACCAGTCCTGAAGTTCTATAAAGGGGGCAAGAAGAAACAAGTCCACTTGCTAGAAATATGTCGCGGGTGTAGAGGAAAACTATTCTAAGTGACATTTTGACCGAAATTGAGTTTTTCCCATGGTTTAAACAGCCATAGAGGGGGGCAACTCCTGTCAAAATATCAGAACTGTAGCTTAAAAAATGACAGAGTTATAACCCTTGAAAAAAATATTCTATCTTTGTCGTCAGAAAATGTTTGGTGGAAAAGTATCCTATATGGCAGTTAGAGTAGTTTTCCTCTCAAATATTTTCTAATATTATTAGAAAAGGAAGAAGACTATTCTAACTGTGTAAGTTAGAATAGATTTCCTCTCGAAATGTGTCTTTGAAAACGAAGTAAACTATTCTAACTACCTCTTAGAATACCTTTCCTCTCAAATGGTTTCTTCAAAATTGAAGAAACTATTCTAAGAGTCAGTTAATATACTTTTCCTCTCAAACATTTCTTCCAAAACCCCAAAAATATATTTTAAGTACCGCTTAGAATAATTTTCCTCCCAAACGTCTTTGCTATGAGAACAAGGAAAGTGCCAGTTAGAATACTTTACATCTGAGTGGATTTTTCCATTAGGAGTCCTGCGTGAGAAGCGTGCTCAATATTTTCAGCAATTTTAGTATGAACACTCACTAACGCAAGGTGTACTTTCTGCTCAGTAGCAGAGCTGGTGTGTGTGTTTCTAACAATGTTGTGGCGATTCTAGCCCAAGACAATATTGATAAGGTGAGTTTACATTTTACACAGACGTGTGTCGGTTTGGGTATTTGTATCTTTATATGCATGGGGATGGTGAGAAAGAAATGACAGAGACGACACACTATTTAGTATGCCACCAAAATGTCATTAGGCTAGCCTATGCCGTAATAATAATAATAATAATGGACATTTATATAGCGCTATTACTTGTCTTTTTATAGACAAGCGCATAGCGCTTTACATGAAAGGAAAGAAACAAACATGAAACAACTTACAATATTGCATTAGAAATTATACAATGAGAAAAAAATAAAATAAAATAAAACCAAACACACAACATCAATGCTAAAGAATAGTACTAGCAGCGTGTTGCTGTTTGCAAATAACCTAGATCTATGCTGCTTTATTTTCAGATGTTTGTTCGCTTGCTTGTTTCTTTCTTTCTTGCTTGCTTGTTGTTTTTGTCTGATGACCAAGTCTGCATCAGCCGTTGGAAAGTGGCGGGGGCCGAGATTAGACCCATTGGCATCCGGGTGTACTCATAGAGGCCCATAGGAGTGACGAAGGCTGTTTTGGGTTGATCTCGGGGGTCCATGGCGATTTGGTGATGTTCACTGGCCAGGTCCAACGTGGAGAAGTATTGGGCCCCAACCAGCGCGTCAAAGGACTTAAATGCGAAGTAGCGGATACGCATCACCAACCGTCTTGGCGTTTAGGCGGCGATAGTCGACACATAGCTGCACAGTCCCATCTTTCTTTCGCACAACGACGATTGGTGCCGCGTATGGACTGTGGCTCTCGACGATGTTGTTCTTCTCCAGGAGTCCTCTGATGTGGTCTTGGATTTCCTTCAGCTGGTGAGGTGGGATGCGCCTGTAGGGTTGGGCGACGGGCACTTCGTCTCTCGTCCGCAGTTGATGTTGGACGATGTCCGTGTAGCCCAAATCCAACTCGTTTTGGACAAAGGCTTCTCTGTTCTTGCCTAGGACTTGTTGAAGAAGTTCCCACTGTCTGGTTGTGCCATCGAACGTGGGGCAGGGAATGGTGTTCTTGGTGGTCTGTCCTGATGGTGTTCCGATGGTGACCACGAGTTCATTTACAGTGGCGGTGAATGCCACCTCGGCCTTTTCTTGGACATCCTCTACTGTCTGCAGTGACGCCAGTGGAGTCCGGGCTGGAAGAATGACGTCCATCTCTGAGAGATTGTCCACTCACACGTATCGCTATGAAGCGTCACCGCTGACAAGGGTCGGAACGATCAGCAGACCTCCAGGCAGGGGTTGTGCTAAAGGTGACGCCAGTAGCTGTCGCGTAGGGCGCTGCGTTGAGGTCTTTCGCACAGTGGCTATGGCGAAGGGTGGGACCACTGTTTGTACTGCTGTCTTGGCGATGCCTTGGACCAAGGTGTTGTCATGTCACACTTCTTGGATGGACGCAAACAGGCATTGAGGTAAGCTGGTCGGACTGGCTCTCATCCACTCTCCCAGGATATTCATCGCGACCAACAAAGGCAGGCGCTTCTTGCGTTCCCTCATGACCGGTTCCGTGGGCTCCCTGACGACCAGGATGGGAATACCAGAAAACGTGGTCCCGTCCAACTGCAGCTCGGCGACCAGGATACCGGAGTAGGGTACCTCTGCGCCGTTTACTGCCCGCAGCTTGAGGTGGGACGACTGAAGGAAAACGTCACCAAGATTCTCGGTGACCCAGGTCTGCGTCACAGTCGTTACCTCGCTGCCCGTGTCGAGGAGAGCTTGCACAGCTCGGCCATTGATGCGTGCGGTTGTCGTGGGGCATTCGCCAATCAGCCTTTTACTGCCCTTGCCCCCTGTTGCCTGTGTTTCGACAACGGGGCTAGCAGTTTCCCTGCTGTCCTCGTGGTGGTTGGACGTGGGGTTGTCTTTGAGGACAGCTCCTCTGGAGGTGGCCCCTTCGGCCGGAAACCCAGCAGACGGCAGTTCTGGTGTCACGTTGAGGAGCCGACTGTGGACGTTGCTTTAGCTGCTGCAGCTGCTCCTTCAGCTCTGCTAGTTGACTCTGCAGAGCCGCCATTCCTTGGGGGTCGGGCACCGGCGTTGCTGTCTGTTGTTGGGTTGTCACGCTTCCGCTCTGGCCCGCAGGTAGGAGACATCCTCTCCCCTAATGATGCGGCGGAGCTCCCGTCGAAGGTCTTGTGATTTGAGCCCCTCAACGAATTTATCACGCAGCATTTCGTCAGGGATGCTGCCAACCTTTCTTGTATTGGACCGCAGGGCCAGCTGCTGAAGTTGTTGGCCGTACTGCAGCACGGTCTCTCCTGCTCCCTGCTGCCGGCTGTGGAACCTGCTTAAAGTGCTGGTGACTCCCCTCTGGTCGGACACCCAGGGCCTCCTCTGCCGTTTTCACGTCTGCCCGCTGGATGATCTCCTGTCGGGCACAGCAGCGGAGCGATTGAAGCAGCCATTCCATAGCTGTACCACCATCCAGCTGGCAGTGGCCCAGGATTCGCCGCGCCTCCTGTGTGAAGTCCTCGACGTCATTGCCATCCCCCGTGAAGGTTGGAAGTTTGGGGGGGGGGGGAGGGGGGGTGGCATCATCCACAACTTCTGCATGGTCGAGGAGGGTGCGTGGGTGGAAGAAATGTCATCTTGCGCCGCCTCTGATGTCCTCTCGTGACTGGATGGGTGATGAGGTGTGGTGTCGCCTCTGTGGGCCCCTCCTTCCTGGATGAGGGTAGTCTCTTCGCTCTCGCTTTCCACTGGTCGGTTCCTCAGCTGCCTTGCCTTCTTATATGCCTTCCTTGGGTTTGTCATCTTTCTTGATCCTGCTCGCAGCGCCAACATTTTTGTAGTGGTGTTGGATGTTGGAGAGAAGATGATAAAGTGATGGAGGCTAGGGTGATGAAGAATTCTCACACATTCTCTCTCTCTCTCTCTCTCTCTCTTTCTCTCTCTCTCTCTCTCTCTCTCTCTCTCTCTCTCTCTCTCTCTCTCTCTCTCTCTCTCTCTCTCTCTCCCTCCCCAAAGCCAGTTCGTTGATGACGTTGAAAGTTTTATTCTCGAAGTGCATCATACTAAGAGAGCGCAACAGGCAATGCTCCATTTGTACTAGATCTAAATAAAAGTCTTTTTGTGTATTAATGCAGTGTAATTTGACCAGTCATGTTCACTTTATCAATGCTATTTCATTTTGGTAGCTGCATAACACGTTGTCATTATTTTATTAGTGCACTAATAAAATACATGAGTAGTAGTGGTACAAGAGTAGTACATAACGACCATAACGACTTATGTCTAATATGATTTTAATTATTTTATGTTAATGGTACTTTGGAAAATGAAGATAAGGTTTTGTATTTGGTTTGAATAAAATTGGGAACTCGTTTTTGAGGATGAATATACAGTGTTGCTTTCTCGTTCTTTTGTTTGTTACAGAAAACTATTGTAAGTGTATCATGTGTAAGTTGTTTTTTGTTTTTTTTTTCCCTCAGTTTTCAAAATTTTTCGAGAGGAAAAGTATGCTATTTGACTCTTACAATAATTTTCTTTTCTTTCCTTTTCTCAGCAATGGAGGAAAACTATTCTTTCTGACACATAAAATAGTTTTCCATTAATATTTCAACATTTTCAATGGAAAACTATTCTATGTGGCAGATAGAGTAGTTTTACTCATACTATTTTACAGAAGGAAAATATTCTAAGTGGCATTTTTTTTATTTTAACAAGATAGGAAAAGATTTTTGAGAAAAGTATTGTCAAAAACAGACCACGATCCATTTATCTCCTACATATATGGGTTTCAGACCATAAAATTACTTTTTATTGAAATAGGAAGATTTTTTGCTTCTCCTGTAAAATTTCAAAAAAGTCACTTAGAATAGTTTTCCTCTAGACCCGCGAATTGTAAAGGATCTGCTAGTAAAACAAAGCAACTTATTATCTGCTAGTAAAAGGAATCAACTTGCTGTTCACAGGTAAAAGGAAGCAACATGCTATTCGCAGGTAAAAGGATGCAATTTAGTATCTGCTAGTAAAGGTAGCAACTTCCTATTCCCAGGTAAAATGAAGCAACTTGATATTCTCAGGTAAAAGGAAGCAACTTGCTATTTGCTGATAAATGGAAGTAACTATCTATGATCGGGTAAAAGGCAGCAACTTGATATTTGCGGGTAAACTGGAGCAACTATCCATGATCAGGTAAAAGGAAGCAACTTGCTATGATCAGGTAAAAGGAAGCAACTTGCTATTTGCTGGTAAAGGGAAGCAACTATTTATGGTCAGGTAAAAGGAAGCAACTTGCTATGATCAGGTAAAAGGAAGCAGGAAGTTACTTCCCTTTACCAGAATATTTCAATTATTTCCAATTTTCTTCTTATCATTAATATTATTTCGCCTAAAACAAACACAAGAAAGATTTAGAAGATGTGTTCAATCATATTTCTTTTCAAATAATCAAATATTGGCAACAGCTAAAACAGGAGATATACAAAATCGATTATCTCGAAAAGGGGGAAAAGTGGACTTACTTCCTTTTACCAAAACACGGCAGAGGCCTGGTCAAAAGACCTGTTTTATCACGTCAAAAAATGGCAACAGGCTCCAAGAGTACCTAATTATTTGCCAAAACAACTATACATATTGTACTGTAATAAAGTGTGAAATGAGAACCACTGGTGTTTAAATGTCACTTGATAGATTCCAACCTTGACTAAGGTTTAGAACACAGCAGCTGTAGTGTAAAGATGAAGACTTTCTGCAGCAGCATACCAGCATTCAAAACCATGATTTTCAGAGTAGAACTCTCTTACTAGCGTGCACTACGGTTCTGAAAATAGGTCTCAATCGTGTTTGTTAGCCATCCCGAAAAGACCGCTGTTTGTCTTCTTGGAGTGGTTTTCAGTGGTCGCTGAGCTAATGAGGCACAGAAAAAGTGGTTCACAAGACTATCCCAATCTCCTTATTATACTATTCTATTCTATACTATACTATATTAAGAAATGAAAGAGTCTACTTATAGTCGTCAACGTATAATTATATAACAATTCTGTATGTAAGGTGTCGATCCCAACAAACCAGTTGTGGTCATGATTACACCATTTATAATCTTCAGGTATCATAAAATACTGCATTACTGAGGAATGAGCGTGTTCCTATAAATAAACACACGCATATAACCGCTCCTGTTTAAGTTCTGAACTCCATAAAACCATGGCTTGTCAAACTGACACCCCACAATTATAAAGCCACTTACAGAACTTATAATTTTATTATTTTGTTTCAGTATGAGTATGTCAGTATGTTTTCTACGTATATGTTAGAAATGTTGGTCTGGGCTATGACTGCCAGAGCAAGCAACTGTTGTCCCAGTAACTGGGCTAAGGTTTGATAGCAGTGGTTATGCCTATGGTAAATCCCCACTCTCTCATCTCCAAAAAGGTAACCACAAGAATAGAGGAAGCTGTTATCTTAAACAAACAGGAGGTGAAAAACTGGCAATATTCAGACGTGATCAAACACAGGCATTAGTACAGATAGGAAAACAAAGTAGTAGTATTAGTATTTAATAGTTGGTGGTGGTGGTGGTAGTAGTAGTAATAGTACTAGTAGTAGTAGTAGTAGTAGTAGTAGTAGTTTGGGTGTTATTGCGTCACTCTGGAATGATGTTCTAAGCTTTATTGGAATGCAGAGAGGCTATATAAGTAATGCATTGTCTGCTTGAATAAGTGATTTTTGGAGTGATTTTTGGAGTGATTTTAGAAAAGTTGTTGGCGTTTGCTGAATAAAGTTGAAAAACGACTCCTGCCTTGTTGCTGAGTGAACATGCTGTGTTTCATAAACGAATTCAAGTAACACATTATATCAAGATTCAAACATTGGGACTGAATTGACTATTGATAAATACATGTAACAGTCGTAATATTTCATTTTGGCAACTGGAATCTTTCATCGCTAGAATTTCAGCCAGCTTGTTTAAAAACTTCTGTTCATTTTCATTCATATACATCACTTGTGGTGAGGAGCAGGCAAACAAGTCTGGAATAAATGATTGACCGTGGTTTGTCGCGGTTTGAAATCGCAATTGTCATCATCACAAGATTTTCGCTGAAGTCCTAGTGATTTACTTTCAAACAAGACACTGGACCTTATCAGTTACGTACCGATTAACACATCTCAAGGTTTATGATCTGAGCTCATCAAATTTCTGTGTAATATAAATAACGCTCTACACTCTCATGTGCTCTGAAATGAACAGTCAGTCAAGGTGTGATTTTGAAGTAGGTAAAAATTAAGACAATACATGTATTGACTGGAAATTTTAGTCTCTACATGTATTGGCTAGTGGTCACAGTCAAAACACGAATTGGCTATTTTTTTAAATATTTTTTTTATTTAGACAATACACGCATTGACTGAATATATTAAACCGATTGCTGGTAACATATATTCACAATCAAAATAAATATTATGCAGAATGTCACTATAGTTATAAAATTTTATATATCTCTCTCTTTCTCCAGAGAGAGAGAGAGAGAGAGAGAGAGAGAGAGAGAGAGAGAGAGAGAGAGAGAGAGAGAGAGAGAGAGAGAGAGAGAGAGAGAGAGAGAGAGAGTTTCATAACTATAATGACATTGCAAAATCTTCCAATAAACATGACACTGTAAGCTAACTAATCAAATATAATAGTACAATACAATAGAACTTGAATTAAATCATTAATGTTAAAAATATATATTTGTAAAAATCGATGAATTAAAAGTTAGATTCTCAATCATTTTTTATTTACTTGCTGTTGTTCTTTTGATTATTTGTTTATTTACAAAGTGTTAACATGTTTTCTACAGGCAAAACAACAAAAACAGTTATCACAAAAGATAATCGGATAACGTACTCTCAAGGTCAATTAAAATTTTGTTTCTCATTTAGTTTTCATTTACTTGCTGTCATTCTTTTTATTATTTGTTTATTTACAAACATCAGCATGTTTTTTTACATGTATGCAAAACAACAAAAACAAAAACAGTTTTTACAAAAGATAATGGATAATGCAGTCTCAAGGTCAATAGCATTTTATCAATTTATGACTGCACGACTGATCACACTTTAGTATCGGGTATATCAGTAGTATAAGACCCCTATAATTATAGATTACCATATAATCACCATTATCAGATACTTGAAATGCAATGTTGACAAGCTCTGTGACTGGCTAGATCAGAACCTACTGGTTGCTGATCAACAAACCAATGGTAACAATAACTGTTATCAGCTAAAAAGCCCCCTTGGCCTTGGGCTCAGAGCCTGAATAAACCTTTGAAACCTTTGTTACTTCGAAAATAGCCCAGGAAATCTGCATTTTCCCCAGGAAATAATTGCAGCAGAATTAAAACTTAGTGCCTTTGCTTGAGAATATTCACTAGAATAATAATTAATATATTCAAAGTACAGAAAAGTATAGGTACTAGTCCTACAGTGGTAAAATTAAAGAATAAAAAAAAAATGAAGCCTATTTCAGACTTTATTGTGCATCTCTGGCTTCGTTTCTTAATTCATTTGGGACCTAAAATTAAACCTTAGATCGATGAAAAGAGGAATTAGTTTCTTGTGCAATCCTATCCTATCCTATGTACTGGAGATATAGACAATTTATAAAACTATCAGTGCGTGAAAGTGCGATGACTGAAGTCATTGAAAAAATTGCCCCACGAAAATGCATGTCACCACAATGTTGGTCTGACTCAGTGACTGCAGTGAAATGCTGCAAAACTTAAACATTTTCATTGCTATACCATTATTACATGAAAGAAAGATGCTGAGGTGCGTGTATAATATGTGCATGAATAAGGCCAAGGGCCTAGACTCGTCTTAATCTTTAGTCTTGAAGAGAGGTTTCTCATACTTGTAAGAGAATGGTCGTCAGTTATAACATTTGACTTTCAAAATATGATTTGTAGGCATTCACAACAAAAAGTAAATGACGAAAAACTATGTCATTAACACTGGTTTATCATTTATGTTTATGGAGTTCTAGGTTTGATCTCCTACAACGATATATATGGGCTTTGATGATGATGTAGTCTTTGCTAAAAGCGTATGGCGACAACTCGAAAATAGGTCGACATTTTCACAGCAATATATCATTAGAAAAGTATTTTTATCGTTGAACATACTTAGGAGCGTTCAAATCGGCGTCCAAAACTTCACAGGCGTGTTTGATAGCCGGTTAAGCCCTGCTACATGAGACTAAGTTTGATTGTTCAGATCGCAAAAATTAGAAAGAAATAAAGACACAAACCATTGGACAACACAATGACATGCTCACAGTGGTGAAGAAACGGAAATTCCGATGGTATGGCCATGTCACCAGAGCATCAGGTCTTGCAAAGACCATCCTGCAAGGCACGGTGCAAGGAGGCAGAAGAAGAGGGGGGCAGAAGAGAGAAACAAAAAAAGAAAGGGGAGGACAACATCAGAGAATGGACTGGCTTAACACTGAGCGAAGCCGCGCCATGCTGGCTGCTAAGGACAGAAGAAGATGGAGTTAGTACGCTGTTTAAACGATCATCTGTGGTTACCCAATGACTTTGGAGTTACAGGATAGGATAGGATGATAAAGAATTAAGTTCTACTTATCTGACACGACATTCTGAACTCTGAACCTAATCAGAGGTAAATTGAAATCAGATTAAGTCAGCTATGAGGTTTAGGTAAACCAGGAGGATTCTTACATTTAGTTGGTGACAGGGCAAGTGCTTTGAGCTAATTTTACTATAATTTATACATGCATAGTTATACATACACCATATAAGAAATGCCGACCTCGACTGTACTGCCTTCAGAAACTCCGTTCTTTGAACATCAGCCGACCCATTCTTTCTTCTTTTTATCGCTGTTTTATTGAATCAGTTTTGACTTTTGGTTTTATTTGCTGGTTTGGAGGGCTAAGTGTAAAGAACAAGAGGGTGCTTGACAGATTGGTGAGAGTGTGTGCGAGAGTGACGGGTGAAAGACAAAACAGTTTGAGAGAACTGCATGAATACCGTGTGGTGAGGAAGGCGGGAGTGGTTATGAAAGACACTTCACATGTTTTAGCAAAGCATTATGAAATGTTGCCCTCTGGTCGCAGACTGCGTGTGCCTAAATGTTCTCTTGTAAGAACAAAAAACAGTTTTATTCCAAAATCTATTGAGTTTTTAAATAAGCGCTAAGTAATATTTTTGTATGATTTTGATGTTTGTGATGATGTTTGAGATGTCATTTCATATTGGAAATTTATTATAGATGTAGTCTACTGTGTACTTGTTTTATCTATGTATGTATTGTTTTAATGTTTCATACCGATCAGCAAATGTATGTCATAATTTCTCTGTTGAGATAATAAAGTATTCTTGAACTTGAACTTGAACTTGAATAACAACGAATGGCAAAAGCGGTTTGGGTTGCATTTTAATTTTTATGCATAACGGTTCTAAGATCTTTATTAAAGCAATAACGCACACTGCACAGCTGAGATTCGCAAAGGCTTATGGCCTGTCTTAATTGGAAGGTTTGTGAAGGTTCAAAAACTTTTTTTTTGAGGTTTTCAAATCCCGAACCTAGGTTGCTGAATCTTTTGGACAAAAAAAGGTTTAGGAACCTAGGTTTTCGGGATCTGAAAACAGCGAAAAAAGTTTTTGAACCTCCTCAAACCTTCCCATTAAGACAGGCCATTATGTTTGCCTCACACTAGTAGGTGCTCGGCAAGTCTCAGCAAGTCTCAGCTATGCTGTGTGAGCAATAGCAAAGCAGTGGGTCTTGGTGGAGCAGGTAGCTGGAAACCAAACTATAGCAAAGCGCTCATTTTGTGGCTCGACTTTGTTCTAAAGAAGGACAATAAATATATAATATGGAACAACTTCAACAAAATGCAAGATAAAATTTATCAAAACCTGTTCGGCCAATTTTGAGATAAAACACAAAGCGTATAAGTTTCCTATAGTATATGGGTCTGTCTACAAAGCTGAGCACCACAAGGGATGCTGCTTTTCTAGATAATATTTATCACAACAAGCTGCTTATTTGCCTTTCCTTTTGCTATTATCTTATTTAAAAATGATCGGAGAGATAGTAATAAGTATTAATAATTTCAAGACGAAAAGTATAAATGTCTGAAAGTGGCCTAAAATTTGACCTAATTTTGTGACATGAGAATGACCGTTTTTTTTTAAAAGTGTTTACATAAATAAAGATGTCATAGAACACGTAAAATTATTCATGTGGAGCGTTCACTTCCTCGTGTCCAGATCTCAGGTTGTCCGCTTTCACTCTGCTGTCTCATCTCTCAAACAAACGTCCACAGGAGCTCCTCAGGGTACGGTTCTTTCTTCGGTACTTTTCACGCTCTACACAAACGACTGCAGAGGAACTGATGCCTCACCGGTCATAAAGTACTCGGATGACTCTGCCCTTGTGGACCTGTCCAATTCAGATGCTGTGTATTTCTCTGCAGTTGATAAGTTCAGCTCCTGGTGCAAACAAAACTATCTGGACTTAAATGTCAAGAAAACTAAGGAACTGGTCATGGACTTTCGTAAAAACAACACTCTCATTCCAGACCTTGTCATTGATGGCGTTACAGTCGAGAGAGTCACCCAATACAAATACCTGGGAACCATCATTGACGAGAAACTGAACTTCACTGCAAACACCCAGGCCATACACAAAAAATGTCAGTCTAGAATTTACTGCCTTCAAAAACTTCGAAATCTCCAAGTCAGTAGCCGCATCCTTCAGACCTTTTACTCTTCTTTTATTGAGTCCGTTCTTACCTTTTCTTTTATCTGCTGGTATGGAAGTTTGTGTGTAAAAAACAAAAGTATTCTGGATCGAGTAGTGAAAGTCTGTGGGAGGGTTGTGGGAGTGAAACAAGAGAGTCTGCATGTGTTGTATGAAAGACGTGTTGTGCGGAAAGCTAGTTGCTTTGTGCTGGATAGCACTCATGTGCTTGCGCACCACTTCCAGCTCCTGCCTTCTGGAAGGCGCTACCAAACACCAAGGGTCAGAACTCTCAGAACGAAAAACAGTTTTATTCCAAAGGCTGTCTCATTACTTAATAAATGACATGTGTGTGTGTGTGTGTGTGTGTGTGTGTGTGTGGGTGTGTGTGTGTGTGTGTTTTGTTTGCCCAAAATAATCTCACTTCACATTTGCTGTCGTTTAATGTTAGCATGCATAAGTGTAATTATATTCATATGTGACTGTGCATTTTTATCCTCATTGTCATTATCATTGTTGTTAATATTATTGTGATGTTTATTCCTTGTTGATTGTAATTGCACACCACAATGTAATTTCTTGTAAAAGATAATAAAGTTGTCTTATCTTATCTTATCTTATAATCTAACTCATTAGTAATAGTTTAAACATGCACAATACTTACAAAAACAATTTGTTTTGTATTTTGTGTATTATAGCCGGAGTAAATTTGGATGTCCAACGTAACACATGGTTTCCGAAACAGGCAGAATGTTTTCAAAAATTGATCTTTGTCTTAAGCGCAAGAATACATGCTTTTTTAGAGTTGTCTTTCTTGGTGGTATGTTATGAATGAATTCCAATGTTTACAAATAACAATTTAGTCGTTATGTAAATGCTTTGATAGTCTGAAAAGCATCCGTTGACATCGTTTCCGGATTTTTGTGTTACGTTGGACTACACACAAATTTGTTTTGCTTATTTCAAAGCATACCTAGTAGAACTATTTTAATGACGTAAAGTAGGCCTCATTAGCGGATTGATATATACACTCGTCCCTTCTCGCGTGGTTTCATTTTACGCGGGGAATCTTTTTCATTGTGTGTGGTTTCCGAGTATCACGTAGTTGTTACGTTGGACATCGCACGCAGTGTCACCAAGAAAACTGACTCTTTACGGAAAGATTCTTCATGTTTATATAATATTTTATGTTTATTTAGTTGTTAGGATAAGTTTAATTCGACTGTGGTGCCTATTTTAATGAAAATAGATCTCCGGCTAGTCCAACGTAATTAGAAGCAAAGAAACCATTATTTTTTGTTGTTCTTGTTACGATGAATGATGAGATCCTTTCAAAATTTGTTAATGAATAAATAAAAATGCTCTTTGAAACAGCAGTGACAAGTAAACTTATTTAAATTTATTATTTGACTTGATTTGGATACGCTAAGTTTGATAAATATTATTTAGCCGAATATAATTTATCGTCACCCTTAATTTGGTTTCCGTGTTACGTTGGACATTATTTTTTTACATAAGAACCAGATTTTTTTTAATAGAGACCTGTAAGATCTCACTTTTATTTTGTGATTATGTTATAATATTATACACAATTTGTATGTGCAGTAGCTGTTTCAGGTTGTTTCATTTTAAGTATAAAAGAACTTTTAACGATTAAAATTTGTCGAAAATTGACTGACTTGATAATGTATCAATAGATAAGCTTCTTTACTAATGTAAACATTTTTAAAATCTTATATATATTTGATAGCACATCTCTTTATAAATAAAGATTCTTTGCCAACTTTATATATATTGTTGGTTTTTAAGTACAATTTGGTTTCCGTGTTACATTGGACATTTAGTTGAGTGTGTACACTAAAGGTCTGACTACTTGCATATAAGGTCAAAACTTATCTTCTAACCTGCATGGCATGATCACACACATACATATCTTTCAAATAAACCACAAAATGTATGTATTTGACAACTTTTTTGGGGGGGCACCCATGTCACAAAAAGTGAACCAGCTTTGTAGACAGACCCATATACAGATGAAAAATTAGTATAAGCTTTATAATAAAGATTGCACACACACACACACACACATACGTTCAAAACTATAATAGTGGGTTTATGTTCAAAACAAGGCAAACTGGGTTCCATCCTTTCCCTTCATTACAGACCATTCCTATTCACTCAACGGATACAATAGCCTCTTGTAAGGTTATCTGTCACAACCGTTTTCATTTTTGACAAAAACAAAAGGAGAAATTGCGCTATGAAATAGTGGGTTCATTTGATACCAGTGGGTTTTTACACATGCATATTAGACATCTGGGTTTCTGTGGAAAAACTGGGTTTATCACACACACGGACACAACCAAAACGTATAAATGGCCAAGGTTGCATTTGCAAGATTTTCAGTACGTGTGTGCAGTACACTGACACTTTTAGTTTAATTCAACTATTGAAACAACTTTTACTATTGCTCAGAATTTCCTCTGATTTTGTTTTTATAATTTCAATTACAATATTTTCAGTTGGTATATAGGCTACTGTATAGAATTAGAGCTGTTATTGAAGGATAGACTTTTGCCATTTACTTTAAGAACTGGGCGGTAGCTCAGTGGTTAAAGCATTGAACTGAGAACCGAAAGGTCTGATGTTGTTACAGTGTACCTCTGGATAGGTCAGTGCGTGACCCTCTTTTTCTCCCCATAGCCCAAAAAATAAATTATTAGCTGGTGTCAGTAAAAATCGAAAAGAAAAATTCGGCATTAAGCAAACATTCTTGTCGTATTTACTTTGCTTACATTTACTTTGTATTGTATGGTTTTAAAGTTTTTTTAATTTGAATCCAGACTGGAAGATCTGGAAAAAAAAAGATATCTTGTCGTTCTCAAATGTTAACTGTGGATATTTTTTTCATTTTCAATTTATTACTTTACTTCCAGATTTAAATCAAATCATTGAAGAAAAGGCAAGAAGGAGAAAGAAGAAAAAGTATGAGGAGTATGAAGAAGAATTAATAGAAAGAAGAAGAATGAGGAGAAGCGTGGAGAAAAAGCATAAAATCTCCAGAGGAAAAGAAAGAATGAGAAGGGTGGAAAAGTATACAAATCTTCATTGGAAAAGAATAGGAATGGAAAAATAAAAAAGCAGAGAACTGGTAATGTAAAACAAACATATGAACAACATAACACAGACATAATTTGTTAACATTTTTATTTTGAAAGTGTCTAGTAGAGCATAATTTGTATATATTATTATTACTGTTTTTGTATCAACTTCATTTAGTTAGGTTTTACATAAATTGTTTATGGTTTCCCGTTACGTTAATATATTCTGAATAAGGATCAATTGAGTGCAACCACTTATAATTAGTTTTTTTTTCCAGCACCTCAAATTTTTTTTTAAAAATTTAATCGTTCTTATATAGCGCTTTTCCAGCTCAAGAGCTGCTCAAGGCGCTGGCCGATACAGGATCTAACTCAAGCCGCCCGAGACGCCCACCCGCAGCCTTTGGGCGCATGGTCTGACGCCCGGACAACTGAGCACAATCCTGGGCAGCCAGGGATGGGGGAGAAGGACCTAGGTGCATGCTGGGTGTGTTCTTGTCACCGGCACTCTTCCGCCTAGGACATGAACGTCAGGATCTTTAAAGTCCGTTATGATGGAATGTATGCGACACAGACTAGACCTCGGTTTATACTTTCATCCGAAGGTTGCATAAAACCATGTGAAGAGCAGAATATTATTATATAGTCATTAGTCTTGACATTGCTTTTTGATGAACAAGAACCCCGAGAATAACATATGTATTAACTTGGCAAAGAAAAATAATTTGGTCCTTTGCCAGATTAATCCACCACTTTCTCTTAAGTTTAAGACAGAAATCTACTATTTAACAAAACCGGCCTAAAAACTAGTCTACACAATACAGAGCAGTAAATTTCCATTACTTAATGACAAGTAGCACCTCAAAAAGCTTTGAACATGATGAACACCATCAATCACTGGAAAGGCAAGTCCATATGACTCACATGCTCCTTATGGAACTCCCAATAAATAACAAAAATGAGATGCCAGAAAAAAAAAGTTAAATGATTAAAACGGTGGGTTTAAAATGCAAAGTAATACAAGCTTTGATATTTCGATGCTCGACCTTGACCTCCAGCTATAAATGCACTCATGTACGATAAAATAAACTACAGCAAAAGATTTTATTATTTTGGACATCTCCAATGACCTTCACCTTGGAGCAAGGTTGACAAAATATGCATGTGCGTCTCATTGATACCTATCATGCATCAAACAATCTGAAGTTTAGTTAATATTAATAACTTAGGATTAACAAGAAATTTTGTGGAAAATTGACATAGCTTGAATAACATTAATTGTTGAACCTGTGACCTTGACCT
This sequence comes from Oncomelania hupensis, assembly GCA_036898135.1. NCBI lineage: Eukaryota > Metazoa > Mollusca > Gastropoda > Littorinimorpha > Pomatiopsidae > Oncomelania > Oncomelania hupensis. The sequence goes on from CM072511.1 coordinate 17,007,565, forward strand.
TGAAGTGTAGTCATTCAATCACTGATAATTTTCGAGGTCTCGTGTAATTAGCCACTTTAAAGTTTTGCACAGATGGAAGGCAGACAGAGAGACAACATTTAAACATGCAATTTTTTATTATTTAGGACTCATCTTGAATAGATTTGCAAACAAATTTGAATATATATTCTATATCTAAACGATTCATGGCACTTGGTTCACACCCTGGAGAACGGGGTAGCACTGATGGCAGCAACAAAGCTGATGATGGGGATGTTGTATGCATTTCGGTCTGCTGGCTTTGACGCCTTTTTCTAGCTTGTTTCTTGACTGAACCTTCCGATGAATTAGAGTCTTTAGAATCCTCATGCTGCTCTTCAGCCCCCCTGCGAACAAGTAGCAGCATCAGAACACAGGGTTTAAACAATAGAACAAATACAGCGGCATAAGAACAAACCAAGGTATGAGGATGGTCAAAGGGTGGGGTGGTGGGCCTGGGGTGGGAGAAGGGAATGGAAGTTGAAAAGAGTAGAGGCTTGAACTGGCTCAACTACAAAAAGGGATTGACTGACAATACTGTCTACTGATTCATCAATGAAATATTATATTCTGGACTTTAATTTTCTTGTACATGAATGTACTACTCACCCTCTTTAAAGTGTAAAAGAAACAAGCAAAACACATTTAAAGTTTAGGGGGTAGAGGTTGGGGAAAAAAGGGCACAAAAGCCCGGAGGAAGTGGGACAGCATTTTTTCCCACTAACCACTTCGACACACTAGCTACTAGCAACCAAGTTATAAAAATAGTTATAGAAACTCTTGTGCTTACTTGCTACTCAGTAAATAATAATAAATAATAATACAGGATGCTATGTACGCGCTTTTCCCCAAGGCTCAAAGCGCGGCGATCTATACCAACATACACGCTCACATGTCTCATTTACCCTCTCACACACCAAATACACATAATCACTCAAACAGGTGGTGTAAAGGCAGGGAGATCGCTATTAGAAGACGGAAGAAAATCGAATTTTTTATTTTTGAAATTTTTATATTGACTGCATCCTGTACCATTATTGAAGGGAGGGAGGAAACCGGAGTGCCCGGAGAAAACCCTCGGTGACCTCAATAGTCTCGTACCTAAGTCACATACGTTCGCCCCTTGCGGGAATCGAACCCGCGACCTTCGGCATAGGAAACCGGCGACTTATCCACTGCGCCACGAGGCCACCCCATGAAAGCACAAGTACAAAGGTTCCTCAACATGCCTGCTTTTTAAAATCCAAAGCATACCTATACAACCTGAAAAGCCCAGAGCGAATTGTGTACATTATAATCAGAATATAATCTGCATTTCATGTGCCCCATTAACAACTGTAAAATTGAGCTAAAACTTTGATCTTATTCAACAAGGATGTCTAGCTCTGCCATGTACACTAATGTTCCCCCCCCCCCCATTCTCCTCCCTCATCCAAGCTCTCCTCACCTCCCCCTTTGCAATGTAGAAACAATATACCACCAACAAAATTTGTGTTAGCAGGTCACAGTTTGATCTGAGGCGTGGAGCTGCCAGTTGTTAACTGCTTTGCTGTGGCACCGATTTTATACAGCAATCAATGTGTGTTTTTTTCAAAGCAAACAACAATATTATAAAATTCAATAAGTACTGACACACACCAGCTGTCACCTGATGAGTACAATGAAGGCGATGAAGATGTTGATGGTGATGGAGTGGGACGTCTTCCTTCCAAACGCCTCCTGGGTCGTCGTCGGACTACAGCGACTTCTCCGCAACCGGATAAACTCGAGGCATAACAGGATGTTCTGGGAAAAAAGGAATAATAGAATTTATTAAAATAATTATGCTTACTCAGAATTACAGCTAACAATTTGGGAAATGGAGTAGATGCAGATCTGAAAATGGTGCTCTAGCTATTAATGTGGACCCCACTGCAACAACGAGACAAATGACAGGGGTCTGAGACTCTTGGAGTTTGCCAGATACAACAATTTGATACTGGCAAACACGCTTGGTCTCCACAAAAAATCCAGACGATGGACATGGCACAGTACCGGCGGGGAGCATCACAACCAGATCGACTACATCATGGTCAAAAAACGCTGCGCCTACAACGAAGAATACAAAGCATGGAGATGAGGTGCTACAGAAGACTTCTGGGCATATCCTATACCCAGCACATCACCAACGACGAAGTCCGACAGACCATTACACAAGCCATTGGACAACACGATGACCTGCTCACAGTGGTGAAAAAACGTAAACTCCGATGGTATGGCCACGTCACCGGATCATCAGGTCTTGCAAAGACCATCCTGCAAGGCACAGTGTAAAGAGGTAGAAGAAGGGGAGACCGAGAAAGAGATGGGAGGACAACATTCGAGAATGGACTTGTTTGACACTGAGCAAAACCATCAGGGTTGCTGAGGACAGGGAAAGATGGAGTACGCTGGTGAAACTAAAATCTGTGGTGCCCCTACGACCTCCGAGTTACGGGATAGGATAGGATAGGATAGGAACTATTAATGTTACACTATCAATGTGTTGAATGACAGCATGAGATCTAACGGTTACTCAATCTTAAATGTGTAGGCAGCACAAGCTGAATGATTACAAAAAATATGACCATGCTAAAAACAGTCTAGGAATAATACTGATATTATTAATTTATTATTATTTAATCGTTCTTATATAGCACTTTTCCAGCTCAAGAGCTGCTCAAGGCGCTGGCCGATACAGGATCTAACTCAAGCCGCCTGAGGCGCCAACTTACTAAAATTGTTATTCTGCAAAAATATTTTTAAACATTTATTTAATCAATCTACATATGAATAAAATAACACAACAATACCTCCCTTATTTACTTCTTGTACTATCTTCACTGACCGTCTTTTTTGTAAATGAGGAAAAATGCAAGTTTTGAAAACCCCAGTGTGAACAAAGGAGACATACATTTCTCATGGTAACTGTTTCAATGTTCAAGAGACTTCACAAGACTCTTCATTAATATCACATACAAGGACGCTTAAAATGCAGCAAATTTATTTTTGTGTTCTTCAAAAAGTAACAAACAAAAATGCAGACCCTGTGTTGACAATCGACCACAACATCCACACGAAAATTGATATGATTTTAAAAGTACAAAAGCACACCGAAAAAGCTTGAAATTTTAACAAGGGAACATTTTAAAGCCACATCCTAGAAGCACAAAATATAGATTAAAGAACTATTTACAGAGACAGGAGGACAAAATACAACTGAATAAAACGAAAAAACACATACCTCCATCTTGCCGGCCGGCACGTAGCGTGTGGCGTTCCGAGTTACTTCCCCTGACAGTGCGTGTATTCGACTGGTTGACCAGCGAGAACACACATTGCGGAGTGTTAACTGGCTCAAACTCAAAGTTGACTCAACCGCAATTGTGGGTTTCTCGCTCAGACTTTGTGTATACACTTTTTTTGTTATTCCTAGTGCAAAGCCGGTTTTAAAAAAACTGAGTTTCAGATTTTGGAACCCAGTATTTTTTTAAACCCAGTTGCACGTAAGTGTAACCTATGCATAAACCCACTGTTATGGTTAGGTACGTACACACACACACACACACACACACACACACACACACACACACACACACACACACAAGCTGCTTCTACATCAGCTCAAATTCACCCCCAGAGAACTGTCCAATGCCAATTCTATCCTATCCTATAGACTATTGTTCATTCTGTCATATGTTACACTTACAGTAAGATGTATCATGTATGTATATCGTTATTTTTTTTTAATATTTTTTTTTTAATGAATTTGTTGCTGTATCCAGATATCTGGATGACCAATACTCTAACTTGTCTGTGACCCTCATTCAAGAGAAACTTGAGGACTACAGCCTAGGCTATGTGAAACAATGCCAATAAGAATTCGTTTTCACTGCGTACACTTTAATAATATTTTAATAATAATAATAATAATAATTGCATTTATACAAAACATTTTTCATTAGAATAAAAACTCAGTGCACTTACACACATCGTTCGTACGCATTATCACAACATTCGCTCTACATCATGTACAGCATCATTCAGAAACTGAGAAAGTATTATTACTGTTCATACTATTTACACTGAAAACGCCTTGCGGAACAAGTGTGTATTTAAGCAGCTCTTGAAGGAAACAAGGTGTGTACAATGTCTTAAACCGGCAGGCAGCGCATACCAAACCTTGGGTGCTTGAAAACTAAAAGACCTCTCGCAAATTGTTTTAAGCTGACGCTTGTGCGTTTTAAAAAGTTTTTCATCTGATAAGCTCAAAGAACGAGTTGTAGTGTAGGTAGTGAGTACCTCAGACAGATATGCCATATGGTGGAAGTGACTGGTCGAAGTGATGGAAAGTTAGGACAGCAATTTTGTATTCAATGAGGAACTTGACAGGGAACCAGTGGAGCTGCATTAAGAGAGGCGTGACATGATCACGCAGCTTCCGTTTTTTAAGCACAAGCTGAGCAGCACAGTTCTGTACACGCTGCAGTCGGCTAACTTCATCAATGGGGAGACAAGCTATCTAACTGAATTACAATAATCAAATCTGGATGTCACGAAAGCGCTGACCAACTGTGTGCATGCGTCCCTTGAAAGAAACTGCCCCAAGGACGCCATACGCCGAAGCTCAAGAAAGGACACATGACAGATGGTACTGATGTGGTCATGCATGGACAAAGAACTATCTTACCTAGCTTGACACCCAAATAATGAACAATATTACTAAATGGGATGGTGCTGCGGCCGATGTTTGCAGAATCGCTGCCGACCAGTTTAAGACTGGAAGATGAGCCTACAAGTATAACCTCGGTTTTGTCAGGGTTAAGCATAACCTGTTGCTATTCATCCAAGCCTGGACACTGTCAATACATGTTTTTATTTCTGACACAACAGAAGGGAAGTCATCAGCCTGACCACTCTTTGACAGTTCTGTATCATCTGCGTATTTGTGGAACACGCGCAGTTGCAGGCTGTGATTACATTAGATAGTGGTTGGGAGTACAACAAAAACAAAACAGGACCGAGCACAGAGCCCTGGGGGACTCCGCATAAAAGGGGACTAGGAGTAGAGGTATTGCAATCAATGACAACATACTGGTAACGATCAGTGAGGTACTAGGAAAACCACTCAATAACAGTCCCTCTAGCCAAATGTAGTGCGCAATCTCTCTAGAACAGTAAGTATGTGGCGATCCAGCGTGTCAAACGCAGCACTCAGAAGTCAGATCGAACAATGCTACAAGAGAAACACGCTTCTCATCAGCCTAAGTAAACAATCAAGGACACTGACTGCTGAGAACAGCAGTCTCACAACTATGAATCATGATTCTTCTTGTATGCTGACTGGTAGGTTTCTAGTAGAAGACTTTACAGTTACACTTTTCTGGACAAATTAAACAGTACCACAAAACGTATTGCAAAGCTGCGTTATTTTCCTACCTGGATCTTTAAAACGTCGCTGCATTCTCGACCGGACTGTGCAGGTCTGCTGAACTTTCGGTTTCAAAAGTCATCCCGTCATTGTTTTCAAATAGACTATTTCCAATGGGCAAGGAGTCGAATGAACTATGATTAGCAGACGACGAATTTAAGCAGTTTCACTTTCAGAAATACGACCACGAAACAGGCTGCAAAAATAATGTAACTGTCACCCAAGTACGTAATACATCAAATGATGTCATCAGTCACTTCCTCTGTGCAGAATACGTTGACAGTTTAGCGATCACAGCCGGGGATTTTTCTCCTAAAAGACTTGAGGGCTATTTTCAAAACTTCCTGGTTCGACCCACGGCGGGAATTTCCGATAACTTACTTTCTATTGCCAAGCATTGGTTGTTTCCCTTAGACCTACCGTTGAGGATTTTTTTAATGTTTTCCAGTTCCGTTTCCAAATAGGGGAGGTAATCATGCTACTCTCTTGAACTAGAGATAGATTTGCTTGTGGTTGCTGAGAACGCAATAGAAAGACGTGCAACAAAAGCAAGATGACACACGAAGCGGAATTTTATAAAGCAAAAGCAATGGTCGAATCCCTTCATATGGGATTGGTCAAGCATTTAGGTAAGTATGGAGCGCAGTTAGCTCAAAGGTGTACTACGTGTACTCAAATGCAGTAGTTCAAACTTTACGGCGTGGGGAGGGGGAGGTGGGGGAAGTATAACAACAACTGAATAACAACAAAAACCGAGGACACTGTAACACTAATATTAGGAAATTCTCTTTTTCATATAGAACTGTAAGACATTGGAACGACCTTCCAATGTCTTTAAAGAGTGCTAAAACTACTTATCAGTTCAAAAACCAGTTGGATGCAATTCCAAAATTTATAGACTTATTTTACAGCTATGACTAATATGTAGGCAAATTGCATGCAAGGCAGACCATTGTTATATAAAAGATGGGACGTTCAGAAAGGCTCCACGGCCTACATCTGTCCCTACTACTACTACTACTACTACTAGTCTGTGCACACACGCATATCCATCGCATGGACTATAAAGATCCTGACGCTCCTGTCCTGGACGGGTGAGTGCCGGCTACACAAATGCTCCCAGCATGCACTATGTCCCTTCCCTCTCTCCCCCTCCTCCACCGGTCGCACAGGATTGTGCTCAATCATAGGCGTCAGACTATGCGCACATGAGCTGTAATTGGTCGCCTCTGGCGGGCTGAGTTGGATCCTGTAACGGCCTGCGCACTGAGCATTTGACAATGGATGGAGAAAGGCACGTTATAAATGGGCTTCATCATCATAAAGTAAGACATTAAGGGCCTAATGCATAGCAGCAGACTTCCTTTGCGGAAAGTTACTAACTTCCGAGTTACAAACTTTCACGTAGTTGCCAACTATGGTAAATCGCTATGCACATATGAAACACGTCTGTTGACTATGAAGTTCTGACCTGATATGGGAATCCCCGATAAATAAATAAATAGATAATGACATATTAACATCCGAAAACAAAGTGACGTAAATTTTATGTAATTTTATCATAATTAAAGTCATCTTTATGCGATGACTGTGTATGAAATATTATGATTGTCATTTTTATAGAAAATGTCAAACAGGACGATAAATGAAAGATTTCGCTATGATTATCCAATAGTCTTTTTTTTTTAAACTTTGAACATTATGAATGTTATGTGGAATATATTGTTGCACTGCAGTCATGAATGATATGTTTTATAGTTGTATTATTTTTGCAAATGTAAACAATATCCCTGAAAGCATGTGTCAGGCTACAGCCAGTGGCGTATCATCGGAGTACAACAACTGCAACAAGGGGCTGATGACCTATTTCTTGCAAGGGGGAAATTCGATGCTGTCTAGCACATTGGCTAGCTCTAAAATCATGTTCTCGGCAATCAGTATCTTTTTAGAAATTGACTATTATTCCAGCCCTCAAATGGATGTGTTATTTCTCTAAATACTCGATTTCTTTGAAGCAATCGGCGATTTTGCTGCCTACTTGAAAGAACGCACGCCATGTTTGCTTTCGCGTAGTTACTAACTTCGAGCTGGTAGTCCACTTCCGATGTAGACTACCGAAGTTGGTAACTTAAGTGCGGCCTACTGGCTCATGCATTATGAACTACCTCTCAAAGTTCGTAACTTGCGAACTAGTTGATAACTTCGTGTGAAGTCTACCGCTATGCATTGGACCCCCGATGTAGACTACCGTAGTTGGTAACTTAAGTGCGGCCTACTGGCTCATGCATAACGAACTGCCGCTCAAAGTTCGTAACTTGCGAACTAGTTGATAACTTCGTGTGAAGTCTACCGCTATGCATTGGGCCCTAAGACAAAAGTGGCAGAATTGTATATATAGCCATTTACATTTTACACAAAACATGTGGTTTGATGTTGTGTAGGTCACTAGGTGAATATGAAATTGTACATGGCGTTAGAATGTTAACATTATCATGATTATGCTTGTCGCCTGATGTGGTTTTTGTTGTTGTGCAGAGGGCAAGCCAGGCATTTTCAAGGTTGACACTGTAGAAAAGCGACCAGTGGAAAGGCCTGTGATCATCGCCTGGGAGCAACGCAACACAACGCTTCTGCCAGATGACCTCAAGAATTTCTTTATGACCACCAATGGCTTCCACATGTCATGGAGCGTCAAAATGGAAAGTTAGTAGTAACACTCTAATTAATGACACTCGGCGCTATTTCTTTGATGCTGGGGATGTTAATCACTAATATTAGCATGAGATGGTGAGATGGTGCCGCTAGCTATGGTTATGGTTACCTTCACCTGTATCATTGCATAGTTGAATTGTCATGCTACAGTAGACAGTTATAAGAGTATGGTTGCAAGTTTGTCTTTGAATTCTTACAAGGTTGTTGTACGGTCTCTGAAGTTGAGTTAATTGATATTTTCAGATGGTCCTTTGCCAGTGGGTCGACTTCACATCAACGGCATAGGACAACTTGTGCGTCTTAATCCTCCCACAGAGAACGTGTCGCATGTAGCACCCACTCTCTGTGACCTTGACTTTGACTCGGATGATGAATCAGGTGTGCTAACTTCTACTAACTATAGGGGAAAGGTTCAATCTTATGTGCCTGTTGGCCTGTTGTGTGGCTCAACAGCATGGTGGTTATGCCTTGGCTTGCCAGACGTTTGAGGTCATGCTGATGTGATCCAGTCTGGTTAGTACTTGATACATGGTCAACATTCCAATATAGAGAGAACGAAACATTGCACAACAATCACTCTGTCCACCCAGTTGTACTGTCCTTAAAACCAAGAATGGAAAAGCAGCACGATGGATGGTTGCATTGGATGGTTGAGAAAAAACACCTCAACTGTCCCATAGAACCAAAAACACTTATATTTTTTAGAAACTATCTAAAATTATATTACAATATATACTATTATATATATTATATATTCTCATTTCTATCATAAACATTTTGTTTTAAATCTTAAAATTAGTTCAGCGGAGGGTTCCGTTTATTTAGCTTGACTCATGCGACAACATAGGTGTTTGTGAAAATTTCCTAGGCAAGGATATTTTCATTTAGTTGACTTCAGAGCTGAAATATATTTATTTTTTTGTAGTATAAAGATGTATTTAAATTTTTAGGTTTAAAAAAGTAAGAGTGAAAAAAACTAAATACTGTTAAAGTTTAAATTGTTTGCGCAGGAAAGTTTAGTTAGTGACAGAGACCTTGTGGTTGTGAAATTTTGTTTTGTATTTCATGAACATTTGCATTTTTTTGAGAGTGTATTATTTACAGTTTTAAGAAACACATATCACCAAGAGATCAGACTTGCAAAGTGTACAGTAGTGCAAGGTGTAGTGAGGTGGAGGAGGAACACAAAAAGAGTGGTGTAAGGGTTGTTGAGAGGAAGAGGATGAAAGGGTGGGAGGAAGAAAGAGTCTTGGGATGAAATGGGATAAGTTTATGAAAAGAAAGGATGGATAAAGTGATTAGATAGGAGGTATAGATTTGATTAGATAGATATTTTATTTTTTTTTTTTTTAAATTTAAATAATTTTTTATTTTTTTTTTTTGTTGATGATATTTGGTTTGTTGTGCACATAAACGAATACAGTTGAATTTTTAAAGAAAAATCTGTACATTACATTTTGAAAGAATAATCTGGTTTGAGTTTTGTGTTGAATATAATTGATGTATATAATTCCAGTCAGTTTCAAAATTTTCGGAATTTTACAACGAGCCCAGAGGAAATAGGCCAGTTTGATTTTATTGTTTTACAAACAAACAAAGTTTAAAAAAAGAAAGAACCCAAATAATGCAATTTTCCTTTCCTATCCTATCCTATCCTGTAACTCAAAGGTTGTTGGGGTACCTCAGATGCTCGTTTAACCAGCATACCTCATCTTTCTCTGTTCTCAGCAACCCTCATAGCTTTGCTCAGTGTCAAACCAGTCCATTCTCGAATATTGTCCTCCCATCTCTTTTTCTGTCTCCCTCTTCTTCTGCCTCCTTTCACCGCCTTGCAGGATGGTTTTTGCAAGGCCTGATGCTCTTGTGATGTGGCCATACCATTGAGTTTCAGTTTCTTCACCACTGTGAGCATGTCATCATGTTGTCCAATGGCTTTTGTGATGGTCTGTCGGACCTTGTTGTTGGTGATGTGCTGGGTATAGGAAATGCCCAGAAGTCTTCTGTAGCACCTCATCTCCATGCTTTGTATTCTTCGTTGTAGATCTGCAGTTTTACAAACCAAATTGTACTCCTGATTGAGTCTCACATAAATCTTAAACCATACATTATGATGAATAATACAATAGGAAAATTGCATGCATATAAACCCAAAACAAAGTGTGGATGAGATAGGCTGTTCAGAAAGGCTTCACGTCTTCTTTCGTTTTCATACTACTACTACTACTACTACTACTACTACTACTACTACTACTACTGCTACTGCTGCTGCTGCTGCTGCTGCTGCTGCTACTACTACTACTACAACAAAAACAACTACTACTACTAAAACAACCACCTTCTACTTAATACTTGCTACTTACTACTATATTACTACTACTACTATTACTACTACTATTACTACTACTACTACTACTACTACTACTACTACTACTACTACTACTACTACTACTACTACACATTTCTGTTACAGTAACATGTTGAAGCATATGTGAGAGTTAGAATGTTGATGCAGTTAAAATAAAAAACCACTGCTGATGTTTTCAGCTGTTTGGCCAATATTTTTACTGGGTATGATGATACTATTTACTAGCTTACTTCTTGATGATGGAGTGATTTCAGATCTTGTGAAGACTGTCACGAACTTCTTTGTCTTTGTTCTTGCAAGTTTGAGTAGGCTTACTTCAATCTTTTATTTTTGTACACCTGCTGGAGTTCTCCAGACGTTGGAATTGCAGTACAGTTATTGAGTGAACACTGTCAAATTTGTGTGGTACTTAACTACGGCACAGGAAACTGGATTAATAGTAATTATCATAATAATTATAATAATTTTGATGGATGCTACACGCGCCTTATTCCTAAATCAGACTCAAAACACTGCGATCTGTAACCAGCATAACAAGCTCACACTCCTTTATACCCAACAAACACACAATCATCACCCAAACATGTGGTATAAAGGCAAGTCGCTATTAGAAGACGGAAAGGAAATCACATTTTTATTTGTGAAATTGAAGATTTACTACGTCCAATCCCATTATTGAAGGGAGAGAGGAAACCAGAATGCCTGGAGAAAACCCTCAGTGACCTGAAAACTCTCAGAACTAAGTCACATAAGTTCACCCCTTGCTGGAATCAAACCCGCGACTATCAGCATAGGAAACGGGCTACTAACCCACTGCACAACGAGAGTTAGAGTAGGCTGTGATATGTCTGTAACCTTATAAAACATGTTTGGTTCCAGTGTTGGTGTTGGAGTAGGCATTTATTTCGTTAGCATTATTCTATAAATTGTTTGGTTTCAATATAATATAGATATCCCTCATTTACCAAGCTATCTAGAGTGCCCTTGAGAGTGATTTGGTGAAAAAAAAAGTTTATATAGCACCCACGTATTATTATTATTATTATTATTATTATTATTATTATTATTATTATTATTGTCGTCATCGTCATTTTTGTTGTTGTTATTATTATTATTATAATCTTTATATCTTGAGGTTGTTAAAAACTTGTTTTGAAATAGAAACAATGTAACTTTGTCTGGTATTAACAATAATAGCATGGATCCTTCTGTTTTACAACATCTTTCTTTATCTACAAAGTCTTAGTGATGTGTAAAGCAGTAGAAAACTTACAAACATTACAGTGTAACTTTCTTTTTCTGAGTTTGAATGCAAACTTTCCTATACTCTTTTGTTCTCTTCGTGTAAAATTGCCAAGTATTCTCTGCTTGATGTACTCCCTGAATCGGTTGAGTTTATTGTGACCTATTGAGTATATTGAGGTAAGATGGCAGATTCTTATTTCATAGTAATAACCAGATCTTATGTGTGCAGTGTGTTGTGCAATGGGTGTCTTGTTCAGATTGCTTGGCAACATGTTTATATAGACACTATAAGGAATTTGCTGTGGATCATGTCAAAAAAGGGATCTCACCTATATTTTTTACACAATTTCAACCATACTCACTGTTACACTGTTGTTGTTTTTTTTATCAGTAGTTGATTCAGCCCCGATGTTTGAATCCTGATAAGTGTAACTCAGATTTGTTCATCCACGCAACCTGTTCACTCAGCAACAAGGCAGGAGTCATCGTATGAAGTTTTCCAACTTTATTCAGCGTACATCAACAACTGCATACAATCGCTCAATCACTTTTTTAACCTTTACTTCTTTTCAGACTCGGTGCATCACCTATATAGTTTTTCTATAATCGAGAGAATATCCGAACATTCCAGCATGATGCAATATCAACCAATCAGAATAAAATTCATCATCAGAACTATGCACTGACTTACGTCATATAACTTTATTTAGGCTAGAAGAATCTCATAGCTACCACCAGATCTATCTACATGCTTCGATTGACAGTAAACAAGCAACTCTAGAAAATTCTCCAACAATATCGACCAACAAAAATTATCAACATTAAACTAAGCGTCTTCTAACAACAACGCAAAATCAAATCAAAGGTAAATACACTCTGTTATTGCATGCTTTGCAAAAGAAAACGATCGGATCTATCGTGCACATCTCAAACGTAACACTCACATTTGTTAAAGTATTTTTACAATAATAACGGCAGGCAACCGTTAGACAATAGTTGGGTATATACTACAAACCACAAAAGGTGTTTTTGAAGGTTCAGAACCCCTTTGAAATCTCTGTGTTTCTCAGATACTTTAGGGAATCTGTCTATTCTCCATTGCGATTTGTGCTCACACAAACCCACACACAAAAACACAGACACACACACACACACACAGACACACACACAATTTTATATTTTCTAATAATAAATGAACATAACTAAACATGCACAGTAAATGTGTGTGTGAAAAACAATGAGCAGTTTGCTGCATTTGCACTGATGATGCAAACTTGTTAGTGCCAGTATGTGGAAAATTGTTACTTGCATGCGCAATGTTCATACACATATAAACGAGACAGAGCTAAACGCCAGGGGAGGTAAACAGGCCAGATTTTATAAGGTTCTCTATACACATTATTTCACCCTTAGTAGTAAAGAGCTTCTTCAGGATGCTGCACTGGTGTTGATGTCTAGTCAGCTTGCCCATGCACAAGTACACAAACACACACACAGATGCACCCACGCACATTCAGTAATGCTAAGAACCTTTTTTTTTTCTTTTCTATATCCGATGTCACAATGTTGTTAAAAGCACACAGGGAACTAAACTATGGAATCATCTGTAGGTGATTCTGATACTGATTCGGACTCGATCAACCTTGACTTCAGAGATTGTGGTAACTTTATTGCACAGCACGTAACATAACAAGTAGAAATTTTGCCACTGGTTGTGGATCATGTTAACATCTGCACACCTTTCTAACTGTGTAACTCACTTTGTGGTTTTATTGTTGCTAGTTCCTTTACTGTCTAACCTCTTCATGCTGTAGAGTCTTTTAGAAAACTGGAATCCTGTACCCAATGCGATGAGGAAAAATGCATGTAGACGCTTGTACATTTGGTAGGAAAACTGATGACGAATTTAAATTTTTTTTTTTTATAAGCTGATAACTATAAAGATAATTAATTGCAACACTAATTTTTTGGCAAAAAGAAAATTTTCTCCACGAAACTAAGTTTGGCAAATAGGACTGTTACCACTAAATTTAAATTTTCAGACTGTGTGACTTAATTTGTTCTGTTTCCTAATGATATATTTAGTTACTTGTAATTGCTAATGAGTACAGCTTTGGCACTTTTATATGAAAGAGAAACTGGATTAATTGTTTATGTTGGAGCTCTTTTTTACCGCTTTTGTTTTTCTCCATCTCGGGTGTCTGCTCTTCCAATCCTTTGTTATCCTCTTCTTCTTCCTCACCTTCACTGGTTCCTCTCCAGCTTCTTCTTCTTCTTCTCTTCTCTCCTGCTTCTGCTCCTCCTCTTCCTCTTTCTTCTCATTCTCCATCTTGTTCTTGTTCTTGTTCTTCTTGTTCTTGTTCTTTTTGTTCTTGTTCTTCTTTTTCTTTTTGTTCTTCTTCTTGTTCTTCTTTTTGTTCTTCTTCTTGTTCTTCTTCTTCTTCTTCTTCTTCTTCTTCTTCTTCTTCTTCTTCTTCTTCTTCTTCTTCTTCTTCTTCTTCTTCTTCTTCTTCTTCTTCTTCTTCTTCTTCATTCCTTTCCAGACAATTTGTCAATTTTTGACTCACATGCATAGCGATATAAGTCTATGTACTCACCCCTGTACTGATATCTAAAACAATATCCATCCGTTCAATCGCCAGTCCTCTTTCCTTCGTCTGCCATCCGTCTTTGAAAAACTTGCAAGTGGATCAATATTTCAGAACCTATTTCAACTATCACAACCAAACTTAGTAAGATAGTGTTTATTTATGAAATCTCATAAATGTTCAGTGAATTAATGACTTCACATCAAGGTCAAGGTCACAGGCTAAAAAAAATGTTAGTAAAAAAAAATTAAAATGTTTCACAAAATTTCACTTTTCTTTTCTAAGTTATTAATATTGAACTTATGATTCTTTAATGCATGATATCAATGAGACACACATACTATACAGATTTGATCAATCTCACTCCAAGGTCAAGGCCACTGGAGCTGTCCAAAGTCAGTTAATATAGGTACTTTAAAGTGACCTTGACCCTAAACTATGAGAAATATAAAGTCCAAACTTGTTGTATTTAGAGATGATAGATTGAACTTTCATATATGTTCCAATTTTTGCGTTGATGTTTAGTCAACTAAAAGTGGCAATTTTTTTTAAAGTTAAAGAACTGTTACATTTTGTTTCAAGTATATCTTATGTATGAGAATGCCATTTTACAAACTGCATATATATGTAATGCAGGTTGCATGATACTTTTTTTTTTAACCCAGCATTTATAATTTTATAGGAATGTAGCTTTATTTGACCATTTGGCTGTAAATCTTATTGCACACAACTGCTATATTTGTATTTATTTTTAAATTATTTTTTTACAAACCTAAGCACTAACAGCATGTGACTAACATTACAACTTTGGATTTTCTTATTAGTGATGGCAGAGGGAAGTAAATTTGGGCAGTTTGTATTTTATAATTAAAAAAAAAAATCTTTTCCATGTATACTTAAAATTTTAGCATATTTTAAAAATAATTTTTAATGCATGTGTTAGACAACAATATTCATATTATTATATTACTACAATGGCAATTCAAGATACATGTTGTAACAGTAATGTTGTTGTAACATCAAATCTATTCTGTTAAAATGCAGAAGAAATAAAAAGATGTTGCAAGATTTGTTCTTGCTAAACACAGAACTCTTAATTACAACTCCTCAAACAAACGAGTCCATTTTGTTGCCTATTTCCTCAGGTGAAATGAAGAGCGAGATTTGGTTCCTGGACCATGCAATGAGCTGGCACTATTTGGCCGACACGTTCACCGACTACTTCCGAATGATGGTCATGCACCTTGGAATCCCTCATTGGCAATACTCCTTCACAGACTATGGCGTTCCACCCCAAGCAAAGGTAACTTGCTGGTGACATTAACGACTGATTTATACATTTGTTATTTCAGCATAAATGTTATACTGCACCTCAGCATCCCTCACCGGCATCAGGCGACCCACCACATGACAACATGCTCTGTCAATAAAGATGTTAATTGTGAAAAGGAATAACTGCGTTTTTTTTGTCTTTCAGTGTTCATTGTTCATTTATTTTGTTTTAAGTGTTTTGATTAATGTCCAACTGTAGGAAAGGCACTATGAAAGTGACTTATTATATTGTTTTTATTTTAAATATTTTAAAATTATTACTATTATTATTATTATTATTATTATTATTATTATTATTATTATTATTATTATTATTATTATTATTATTTAAAATTTTATTATTATTGTTATTATTATTATTATTATTATTATTATTTAAAATTTTATTATTGTTATTATTATTATTATTTATTATTATTATTGTTATTATTATTATTATTATTATTATTATTATTATTATTATTATTATTATTATTATTATTATTATTATCAGGGTTCAGCCTGACACAAAAAAGCTATGGGCCATTGGGCCCCTCAGATCAAATTTCAATGGGCCATGATTTCAGCAGTAATTTACGTACATGTAAAAGATAACCTGGGGATATTATTACAGAAATTAAAACAAAATAGATTATTGTGAGTGTGCATGTGTTGTGAAGCATGTTTACCAACAAAACACTAACCAGAACAGGGATCAGTTTACTGTGCTTTTGAAGAGAATATAGCTCGTCGCTTTTCAGCACGCCACCTCTCTACAGCAGCTGTGAAGTTGAAATTCTTCAGTTCACCATCTTAAAAGCACGTTTGTCACCTCCAATACAGTGCACTGTTATTGTGGTCGCGCACTGGTACCAAAAATCGAAGCGCCATTCGGCCCCTGGCAAGAATTGTAGATGGGTCATTTTTAATTTTTATGCGTCAATGGCGCAGGGCGCGCTAGTAAACTGATCCCTGTATTATTATATCCTTGAGGTAAACTGCTGGGCTTGTGTTGTTATGTGGTTCCATGATTACAGAAGTCTTTCTTATCATCTCACATGCACAGCAATGTTAGTCTATGTATTCACCTCTCCCAAAAACTTTTTTTCAGATATTTTGCAAATATGTGTGAGGTTAGTCCTCAATAGTCCAAAAATGACATTAAAAATTAATTTTTTTTGGTACGTTCGTCTGTCCGCTCTCCGCTGTCTGCTGACTGGCTGTGCAAAACTTGCAAGTGGATTAATATCTCAGTACCTATTTCAACTATCACAACCAAACTTGGTAAGATAGTGTATATCAATGAGACCTCATAAATGATCAGTGAATGAATGACTTCACTTCAAGGTCAAGGTCCCAGGGTCAACAAATGGTCTTCAAAAAATGACAATATTTCACAAAATTTCACTTTTTTTCTAAGCTATTAATATTGAGATTATGATTCTTGGAAGCGTGATAGCTATAAATGAGACGCACATACAATGCACGTTTGGTCAACCTGACTCCACGGTGAAGGTCACTGGAGCTATCCAAAGTCAGCTGGTATAGGGACTTTGAAGTAACCTGATTGACCCTAAACTATGAGAGATATAAGTCCAAACGTGTTGTATTTAGATGTAATAGTTTGTTCTTTCATTTTTGTTCTGTTTTTGCGTTAGGCCTTGCAAAAACTTTTTTTTGTTAAAAATAGGTCATCGTACAGTGGAATGGCTGTATATTTAACCCGTAGTATGCAACATTGGGTTATTTTGTCATACATGTATGAGAGATCACGTGAAGGTCAAGGTCATCCCAAGGTCAAGGTCACTAAAGGTCAAGGTCATCCCAAGGTCAAGGTCACTAAAGGTCAAGGTCATTTCTAGATCACCGTTTTGTTTTTTTTGGTGGAAGGGGCATAATACTCCTTCGGATGAGAGTACAAACCGAGGTCTAGTCTGTGTGTCGCAAACATTCCATCATAACGAACTTAAAAGATCCTAACGCTTATGTCCTAGACGGGTGAGTGCCGGTAACAAGAACACACCCAGCATGCATTTGGTCCTTCTCCCTCATACCTGGCTGGCTCAGTTGTCCGGGCATCAGACCATGGGCCCAAAGGCGGTAGGTGGGCATCTCGGGCGGTTTGAGTTAGATCCTGTATCGGGCAGCGCCTAGAGTCTGGTCAAGTATGGCGAGATAAGTGCGCTATAAAAATCCTCAATAATAATAATAATAATAATAATAAGAAGAAGAAGAATAATAATAATAATACAAATTTTGCTGTAGTTTATTCGATAGTACATGAGTGTATTTGGAGCCAGAGGTCAATGTCATCTCAAGGTCAAGAGCATAGAAAGATCAAAGTCAGTATTTGCATTTTAATGCCACCGTTTCATTTCTTTCTTTCTGGGCACTCATTTTTATGTTAAATATTGCGAGTTCCATAAGGAGCATGTGAGTCATATGAGCTTTGCCCTTCAAGTTTAAAATGTACTTTTGTTATTATGTCAAATAATCTTCGCTTGTATACATTCCTTATTTGAGGTCATAAAGATTTTTTGTATTTCTATTTGTATTTTGTACATCGTTCAATGGTTTTATTCTTTCCCAGATTATTTTGATTGATGTATGTATTCCGTGCAGCAATGGTTCCACATGTATGCACCAACTCGACTAGACATCAACACCAGCACAGCACATGGCAGTCAGGGTCTCAGCAGTTCTGGCCTCGGGTCCAAAATCACCTTTGACCCTGCCAAAGTCTTCAAGGGCAAGAGTGATAAAAAGTCAGCACCCTTTTCTGTGTTCTCCCCCTCACCTTTCTCTCTCCCTGTCTCTCCTTCTCTCCCTGTCTCTCTCTCTCTCTGTCTCTCTCTCTCTATCTCTGTCTCTCTAGCTATCTATCTAGCACAACAGTGACCCAGGTTCAAACCGCTTTGTGGACAAGATTGTCATAAACTTCTTTGTGCCTGTTATACAATATTTAGCTTTATTCTCGAAAGATTCCTACAAACTTGATATTAGTTTGTAAACAGTTTTTAATGTTCCAATTTCACGTATACACGCATTCATCAAAAGGCCTTTCTTGTACAATTACACAAGTTGAGACAGAGAGATAAACTTGAAACACTGAAGACGTAAAATACACAACAGTGGGAACACAACACCAAAATACCTTATTTTATGGTTCTCTTCTTTCTCACTCAAGGTAGCAGAATAATAATTAAAACGGAATTCAGGAAAACTATACTCAAGAAAACTGTAAGTCTAAGAGTAATAAAATAATAAATAGCTGAACTATAATATGATTTTATCTCTCTCTGAAGCAATCCCGTTCCCGGTCTGACAGACAATTACGTTTATAAAATTATGAAAATATTTTATGGATTTACAAAATTAGTTTCAGTATTATAGTTCCAACAAGTAAATCATAAAATATAAATATTCACATTACCGTGTCTGTCATGAACAGAATCCAGAATCACCACAGTGAAAAACAGAAGTAGCCTACACAGTATGGCATATTTGCAAAACACAAAATATGCATTCACACTTTTTTCACAGTCTATCTTTCATTCCACTAATACTCTATCCTAGTCCTATTTCATCCATCTAACCACAGAAGCATACGCGAATAGCCTTCTGTTCTCCAAACAGTCTTTATATAGCCGAGTCTCATCACCCAACTATTAATGAACTAGGAAATATATTGTACCAACGCAAAGCGAAAACATACGCCACATACCCATGTCAACAGCCATCACTCGTGTCCTAACTCTTTAAACACCTGATGTGTACAGAGATGTAAATATTTTGCCAACTCCTTCGGATGAGAGTATAAACCGAGGTCTAGTCTGTGTTGATTGCATTCCATCATAACGGACTTTAAAGATACTGACGCTCATGTCCTAGGCTGGTGAGTGCCGGTGACAAGAACACACCCAGCATGTACCTTGAGTAAAGCGCTTCACTTGGGGCTGCTGTACTTTCAAAAATGAGAGTGCCCGAATTTCACCTTAATGATAATAAAGTTGTTAAAATTAAAAAAAAAAGAAAAAAAGAAATAAAGTGACAAAGATAAAAATAGCCATTTTGCCATTTTTCAGTGTTAATCTTAGCAGTGTGGTCGTTCTGGTGGTTCAGTGTTGATTTAGGTCCCTAACCCCTTCTTCTATGGGAGGATTATCCCTTTCTGCTGCATCACCAAGGGTTTAAAACTTGAAATATTCACTCATTAGAATGTGGCTCTGGCTTTTAGGTACTAGTATTTTAAAAAGTGAACTAGCCATGCATTTTTTTTAATGAATGTTTGATGGAAACATCAGTGTCCTGCAATTGTTTTGCAATGTAATGCATTCCATATTTACAAGCCTTATTTTATTAAAAAAAAAAACAACACTTTTCACCTGTATTCCCATTGCTTGCGTCTCTCTTATAGAAAAACACCAGGAGGATCCACCAACTCTTCGCCGAACCCTCAAAGCACCCAGATCCGCAACAGCCAGAAGAAAGTACCCGTGTCATCCGCCAGGCAAGTTTTTTCCCAATCCGACATGGTCAAAACCTATAACCGCTGCTTCGGTACAATCGTTGGGAAAAGCGGCTACCCCACGCCAGATGGAGAAAAGGCTACGCTGTCTGTTTCTTCTTTAGGACTGAAGTATTCCAAATAAATCTCAACACTTTAAGCAGACGAGGTGCTATTTTCTGTAGGCTTGCGAACAGTTTATTAGATGAAGCACTGTTTCTTCTTAGGATATCGAGTATTCCAACTAAATTTTAAAAATTTGAACAGATGAGGTGCTATTTTCCTGAGGATTAAAATATTCCGAATGACGTTAGAATCATTTTAAAATGGATGAGGATAAATTTTCATCAAGACTGAAATATTAAAAAGGCTGTGCAAGTAAATTGTTAAGAACCTTACCTAATTTGAATAGCTGTGCTGCTGATTTGATAGAAGCTAGTCATTTCCCTTGACTATGAAGTGTTATTCATGATCAAAGTTGTTACTTAATTCCTTGAATGCTTGTATGAAGGATGCAGCAAGTTTGAAGTGTATCTTTTTTTCTTTTTTTTATCTTTAAAAAAAAAAAATTATGTCTGTATTGTCCGATTCCTTAGTATTTATATCATTATTACCTGTTGTCCTTCTCTGATGTACAGGAGATTGGCTGTGCAACTGTCAAAAGTCTAGTCCCTCACGCAATCACAATGAATGTCATACATACAGGTGCAGTAAAAGGTGCTTGATAAAGAAAACACCTCAGTTATTTTTACCTAAAAAATAGAGAACTGTGCATGTATACACGAACTGAATCAGACACTGAGACAGTAAGATCTGTTTTTGAGGAATTGGTGTCCATAGGATAATCCCTTCACAAGGTTCCTCATTTGGCCACCCAAAAATCAAACTGTGCAGGCAGTGAATTGTTTTATATTAGCATACGGACAAAATATTTCAGTATCGCACTAGAATGGAAACAATTATTGCAGCACCTCACTAAAACGTAACAATAACATTGGGCGGTATTATTTCCGGGCAGCCATTTGTTTTGATTGTGATTTGGAGATGTATTTTGTGTTGAACTGAACGAGTGGTTTTTTAGTAAGGCGGGTTTGCAGCGGACGGGTTTGATGGGTTGGGAAGACCCTTCACCTCTGCCGGTGGTATCAATTGTAGGTCTGTGGAAATACTGTGACTGTTGTTTGTGTTGCTGCTTGGAAGATACTTTCCTCTGCTGTATGTATGGAGTGCATGGAGTAGGGAAAGGGACTAATTGGTCTATCAGTTGTTTTATGTTTGCATGAACGTTGATTATCCCAATAGCCAAGGTTAGTTGCTTCTATCGGCTTTTTTTTTTGGGGAGGGGAGGGGGGGGGGGGAGGCAGAAGGGGCAGGGGAGGGGGATAGGGCCCAGTTTCAAAACGGTTCAAGTTTCAGTTGGTTTTCAAATAATTTTGTTATGCAGTTGATTGTTTGTGATGGTTTTTTTTTAAGTGTTCTGCTTGACACAAAAAAGATTCTTTGTGGTGGTTATATTTGCAATTTCAAAATAAAAACATTTTTAAAAATGACTGTTACGATTAATTTTTGCAGGAACATACAGAATGCGCTACGTGTTAAAACAAATAATTTTTTTTTGTCTGTAAAAATTGAGGAACGCAAGTGACCTTGATGCTTATTGAGTGTCGATGTCAGAGATCTATTAAGCCTAGGTTGTGTGCAGGCATCTATGCTCAACGTCCTCTTGCACTCCTATTGGGGTCAGCGTTGCTTTCAGGCTGACTGCCTGTATAGCCTTAGTAACAGCCTGAAGGCGATACAAGTTCTATTAAATTATTGTCCATGCAAGCTTAGCTGATTTGTGATAAACAGGCAATGATAACATTCCGTGACAAGCCCTCAAGAGAGAAAGAGAGACAGAAAGAATGCTGAAGAAGTTGTAGCCTTAGTGAGCAATACATTATTGCATTTGCTGACAAGGGCTGTTATAACAGATTTTAATTAAAAGCCAGTGCCAACACTGGGACATCTTTTATCTCCTTTCAGTCACTTTAGTCAGTAGACAGTAGACATTCAAACTAAAACGCTTCAGCATTAGTGCATATTTTATATAATGTTGTGGTAATCAGTATATAGTTGTTGTTCTTTTTAAATACACATAAAGCGTGACTACATTTTCAATTAATAAGAATATATTGTTTCACAACACAATACTTCAGCGTGAGTGCGTATTTGATATAATGTTGGTGCAATAATTGTAATAATACAAAATGCTTTCAGGCGCTTTTTCTTCAAAGCGCTGCAGTCTCAAGAGATCGCTTATACAGAAGGTGAAAGAGAAATATATTTTTATTTTTGAAATTTAGATTTCCTGCATCCACTTTGAATACCGAGAGAAAACCTGTTGTAGTCAATGTGCATCAACAATGAGTACCCAGAGAAAACCTGTTGTAATCAATAGATTTTTTTTAATTTTTAAAGACACTTTTATGTGTTTATCTGTTCAATTACTAATGATTTGTTGTTTCGTTTTCAGGTCGGCGGGATCAACGGGTGGCAAAACTTTGACCCCCTCTCTTTCCTCCCAGTCGCTCAAGTCCAGCAGATGATGGATTCTGGATGCCTTTTTAGGACTAGATCTGTTTAGTCACTGCCTAAATAGCCCACCCTGAATTGTGTATAGGTTCAAGCCCAAACACTTAAATATGGATAGAAATCGCCTTTGGGAAAGAAATATGCAGTTTTATATACGATTCAATTTAGAGTAGATTTTGCTCTGGCGTCTCCGTGTGTACCAGCAATCAAATTACTTAAGATTTAGAACAATACTTTTCCTTCTCATTATTAAATATGCCATGATCTTTCATGTTCATGTGTGCATGTTCGCTTCTTTAAAAGTTGTGGTCTTGTATCTTCATCCATGGGGAAGAAGATTTTTATACATCATGTGTGCAAACTTCCAATTTATGTTAGATCAGGAGGCACTGTGGTCTAATGGTAGTGCTTCGGCTTGCGGATCGGATCGGAAAGTCCCAGGTTCGAGCCCTGGCCGGGCCATTGTGTTGTGTCCCTGGGAAAGACACTTTACTCCTGTTTTCCTACTCCTTTGGATGAGAATATAAACCGAAGTCTAATCTGTGTCGCATACATTCCATCATAACGGACTTTAAAGATCCTGATGCTCATGTCCTAGACGGGTGAGTGCCGCTGACAAGAACACACCCAGCATGCACCTAGGTCATTCTCCCCCATCCCTGGCTGCCCAGGATTGTGCTCAGTAGTTGTCCGGGCGTCAGACCATGCGCCCAAAGGCTGCAGGTGGGCGTCTCGGGCGGCTTGAGTTAGATCCTGTATTGGCCAGCGCCTTGAGCAGCTCTTGAGCTGGAAAAGCGCTATATAAGAATGTTTAAATGAATAAAAATAAAAATCAGGAGACAAAATTGTTGTGTAATACACAAGTAGTAAGTTGTCTGGCCTAACAGAATGGAACTGGAGTTGAACGACGTACAGAATCTTCAATATGATCCTTAGTAGATGCTATTCCACATGAAATAAAGGAGTGATATTAAAAATCTATCTCCCCTTCTCCAAAGCTAGTTGAGGTGGGTTTTTTTATAATCAGCTTTTTTAAATTCCAAAAAAAGCATGAATACAAAACAGTATTAATACAGAACATGAATAAATACAATCATAACTATTATGCACAAAATATTGAAAGTATCCCGGAAAATTGTGCATTATTTCAATAGTACAGATTAATCATGTAATTACATATAAAGAAATCTTCTGATGTGTACATAGTTACTATAATTAACAATATATGCTATTCAAGCAAGTTTGGTTTACGTTTTTGTACACAGATACAGACAGATAGGGAGAGAGAGAGAGACAGAGAGAGAGAGACATAGGTCATGGAGTACTATTTTAACAAATTCTTACTGAACAACCATTGAGGCAAACAAACAATAAATGAATTATAAGCGTTCAAACTGCGGTATATAGGGGAGCCATGCTTGCATACATTTTTCTTGTGTCAACTGTACACAAACTATATACTTCTCTATCTCATATCTGTATTTTATTACAGATGTAAATGACTGATAGAGTGGAGTGTGTTTTTCCATTTTACATCTATAAATATATTTTTAGATAATAATATTATTAAATCCAATATTTTATCAGTTTTTATATTTCTGTCACAGCCAAATATAACCAGATGCTCGATAAGTGGAAGGCAACAGAATTATAGCATTTAGAATTAATGGCCCTTTCAAATTCCTTCCAAAATACTTGAACATACGGGCACTTAAAGAATAGATGTTGAATGTTTTCTCTTTCGTCTTCACAAAAAGTACAGCTATTATCCTGCTCTGTTCCCATACTAGATAATACTATATTAGTTCTTAAAATTCTGTGAATTATTCTAATTTGCAGCCACTTTAAATGTATATCCGTAACTCCATGTATCGTCTTAAATATTATTTTCCATTCTAATCTTCGCTCAATTCTTTTATTACAGTTCTTACAACAATAGCACTCGCTACTGTGTCACAAGTAAAGCACCGTCCAGTGCGATTAGAACTTGGATGGGTGACCGCAAAACGTGAAGCGACAAATAACAACACCCCCAGTTGACTCAACTGTGACTGAGTACCTACTCTCTTAAGGGTGGGGAAGGTAAAGCAGCGAGGGAGAGAGATGGGCATCACCCTCATTACGCTGGCCCAAGATAAGTGTGATCTCCAACATCTTGCTCCCCTACAGCCACAAGGCTATGGGACTGCCTTTACCTTTTTACCTTTTACCTCTTACAACAATTTGGTTTTACTTCATCATTAATTAATGCGTCATAAAATATTCTTGCACCTCTAGGACATTTACCTACAAGTCTCAGCACTTTACTGGTTTTGTAATCAACACAGTTACTATTTTCTGTCACCAATCCACTCCAGCGAATATATTTTTTTACAGCATTAACACATCCATAGTATGCCAGGAAATTGGTAGTAACTCCGTATTTATCAACAAAAGCTTGATATGTAAAAACATTACCATCATTATTAAGCAAACTTCCAACTGTGTATAGATTTCTCTCAATCCATTCCTGATAAAAAATTGTTTTCCCTTCTATCAAAATATTATTATTACAAAATAATGGTTCAGATTAAAGTTCCTCAACACAGTCAGGTTTAACTTTTTCCTGCAGAATTTCATACGCATTAAAAACATCATACCAAAACGGATTAGGATTTTCTGTGGTATGCAATTTAGTACTAAGCTTATCAAGCAGTGACACTCTTTCTTGTGTGGCTTCAATAATATTTTTCCACTCATGCTTTGTGTTAATCAACTTTATAATCCAAGTAATCTTAAATGCACTCATATAATGACGTACATCTGGAATCCCAATACCTCCATCAGGTATGCTTTTGACGGAAGAGTTTTTAGAAATTTTGTAATATTTTATTTCCCCAAACAAATTGGAAAATACTTTTCTGAATGGAATTGACGATAGTATCAGGTGGATTTGGTAGTAAAAGCCACAAATATATAATTTTTGACAAAATTAAAGATTTAAATACAGCAATATGACCCAAAGGCGTTAATTGACGCTTCAGCCATATTTTATATAGTATTTGAATTTCTAGAAATTTTAATTCAAAATTTAACTTTACACACTCCCTCAAGTCATTTGTAAACCAGATTCTGAATATTTTAAATGTCTCTGGGTTGCAGTCCATGTGCAGATGAGGCATGTAGACAGTACGAGAATTTTTTGTACTTCCTAACCAGATAGCGCTACTTTTTTCTGTATTTAAAGCTAGGCCAGAGACAGAGCTAAAATAGTCCACAGTATTAATGGTTTGCTTAAATGAGTTTTCGTCACCTTCTAACATAATTTCCGTATCATCCACATATTGAGAAATTTTATTTTCATTTTCTTTAATTTTAATTCTTTTTATCTCCTTATTCTGTCTGATCATGATTGCTAAAATCTCTACACACATAATAAATAAATAACATGAGATCGGGTCTCCATGCTTACAGCCCCTCTGCACACGAAACAAGGATGTTAGGCCCCCATTCACTGTCACAGAAGACTTGATATTATTATAAAAAGTACCTATCCATCTACAAAAGTCATGGCCGCATCCAAAAGCATGTAACACCTTAAACATAAACTTCCAACTTAACGAATCAAAGGCCTTTTCAAAGTCAAGGCAAAGCAGAAGACCAGGTTTATTATATTTTTTGCAGAAAATCAATAATATCATAGATTAAACGAATGTTATCTCCTATATATCTATCACGCCCTAAATCCAGTCTGATCTTCATTAATGATAGAAGGTAACACTAGAAATACATGATGAACCAATTTTATATACTACATTTTTAATGAACTCACTAGATCTATCCAATTTCGGTATGCAAATACTCCCTCCCTCTTTCTGTGGTGAAGATAACTTTCCTTTCCTAAACCCTTCATTGAGCGATCTAACAACGAAATTACCAAAGCTGCGCCAAAAAAATTAAAAAAATTATACAGTAAAACCATCGCTACCCGGACTCTTCCTGTTGGGCATGTTTTTCAGAGCTAGGGATGTTTCTTCTAATGTTATTTCCCCCTCTAAGGAGATTTGTTCATCCTCTGTTAACGTCGGAAGATCATGAACAATATCATTGATTTCAACCTGTTCAACTTCTCTTTCAGAATATAAATTTGAATAAAAATAAGTAGCTTCCATAGCAATCTCTTTTTCATTTGTTATAATAGTACCATTCTTATCCAATTTAGATTTTCTCTTATTAACTTAATTTCTGTTTTCTAATGAACAAAAATATGAAGTTATTTTTTCTCTGTCAGCCATCCATCTAGCTCGTGAACGAAGCAACACCCCCTCCATTCTTTTTTCTTTTAATGAAACTAATTCTACTTTACTGTTAGCTAATTCATTTTTTTCTAAATCACTCAATTTCTCTTTCTTTTCTAAACATTCTATCAAATTATCCAAATGCAGTTCTTTTTCGTTTTTCATCCGTTTTTTCATTGTTGCATAAGCTATTGTCTGTGCTCTAATTTTCATTAATAAGGTATCCAAAAACAGTTGATCATCTATTATAAATTTCAACTCAGTAAAGGGGACGGTACTCAGGTTTTCATGTAAATAGGGAGCAGCAGCATACACCTCTATAAAATTTTTAATAACTATTAATTTCATCAACATATTTTTTATCCATAAGCAAAGAACTGTTAAACTTCCAGAGCCCTGGTTTCTTGTCTATTTTCATAACACCTACTGACATAGATATTAGAGAGTGGTCTGTTCTGTACCCGGGGTGTATGTCTGCTTCGATAAAAAAATTCAATAACGATTCTGACACTAAGAAAAAATCTAAGCGGCTTTGCTGTAATGGACTACCTCTACGCCATGTAAACCGCTTTAGCTCAGGATTAAGTTCTCTCCACATATCTATCAAGTCTAGGTCAATCACCATCGCATAAACTTGCTCTTGAGCTTTACTATTATTATGTTTGTAATTACAATAATCTAAAGAAAAGTTTCGCACTAAATTCCAGTCACCTCCAATGATGATATGGTTAAATTTGAGCTCCAAAATATGCTGTTTTAAATCAGTATAGAAGTATGGGTCATCTCTATTGGGACCATACAAACTTATAATCAAAAACTCTTTATTCATTATTTTTACAGAAATAATAATATAATTCCCGTCTAACCCCGTAATGACTTTATTAACATTAAACTCTATATTATTATTAAATAACACAGCTACACCTCGGGAATTAGAACTAATTGAAGCAAAATAACCATTAAAGCCTCACTCAGCCCTTATGTAGTTCTCTAACTTAGGGTCAAGGTTGGTATCTTGTAATAAATAAATAGAATAAGCCTTTGCTCTCAAGTAATGAAACACATCACGACGCTTTATGGAGTCTGCAAGACCCTGACAGTTCATGGACATCACCGTTATATTGTAACCCATCTAAACATGTAAGGATGATCCAGGTTCGAATCCCGTGGTGGGCAATATAAAATGTGGCCATTTTCACTGTCCATTTTAGCAGTATGATTGCTTTGGTGGTTCAGTGTTGATTCAGGTCCCTAACCCTCTTTCCCTGGGATGGTTATCCCCGTCTGCCATATCGCCAATGGTGGGTGTAGACGTTAAACCTCAATGTTCATTCATGTAAGGAAAAATTAAATAGTTGAAACCCAGAGACACAAAAAGAAAAGCAAAATCTTAGAGGAATTCGGCATAATAACATACTAAAAAGCAATTTGAAACACTAAACGCAACAGTAGAGTACTGACCGAAAAGTTCACACTCTGAAAGCTAGTTTGAGTTTTGTGGAATGGTGCCATAGATTGGTTAGTTAGTCATTGTTTATGGGATCCAGCGAACTGCAGAGAGGCGAATCAGGTGCCATAGATACAGATGGCTGTTTGACTGTGTTCTCAGCTCGTCAGTGTTTATCAGCTGGGCTTGCTCAACATAAGAGGTTGATTTCCAATAGCATAAGAAGACGCCTGGATGAAGCCTTAAGAAAAACAAGTAGCCACACATTGATTGGCTGGTACCAGAAATGGGAAAGAATCTTAACTTTTCAAGTTGACTTGGTTTTGACTTCATTTTATTTCAAGTTACTACTACACTTTCGGGGTGTCGGATAGCGCAGTGGTTGGAGCACTCGCTACTGTGTCGCAAGTTAAGCACCGTCCAGTGCAGTGCGGTTAGCACTTGGATGGGTGACTGCAAAACGTGAAGCGACAAATAACAACGCCCCCAGTCGACTCAACTGTGACTGAGTACCTACTCTCTTAAGGGTGGGGAAGGTAAATCAGCGAGGGAGAGAGATGGGCATCACCCTCATTACGCTGGCCCAAGAAAAGTGTGATCTCCAACATCACGCTCCCCTACGGCCACAAGGCTATGGGACCACCTTTACCTTTACCTTTTTTACTACACTTTCAGATTTATGGTCTGCCATTTCACCAATGGTGGGTGCAGAAGTTAAACTTCAATATTAATTCACTCACACCGATTAAGTGAATGGCAGCTAGCTTAAACAAGCATTGTGATCATGTGTACGCTTGTAGTTGCGTAGCCTACTTGCTTGTTTGAGAGAGAGAGAGAGAGAGAGAGAGAGAGAGAGAGAGAGAGAGAGAGAGAGAGAGAGAGAGAGAGAGAGAGAGAGAGAGAGAAGATGGAGAGAGAAAGAAAGAGAGAAAGAAAGAAAGAGATGTAGTTCCACTGAGTTGCCTCTAAAGCGACATTACAGAGGAAGAGAGAAAGAGAGAGAGAGAGATCAGGGTGAAAAAATGTACGGATGTTTTTGGTCATGTGTTTTTTTTGTACCCGGAATTTCTTTGTAAATAATCACAGAATAATGAAATTGATCGTGTCATTGGTGTCTTGCGTCTGTGGTGTTGAGGGTGTGTTGATAGTGGTAGTTTGAGAGACTGATGTGTATGTGTGTGTATGTCTGTGTGTGTTTGTGTGTGTGGGTTACCGTAGTGATTGTGGAACTTGTGTGTATCCCCAACTGCAGTCAGTTTACTTTTCAGATGTCATGGCAGCTTGATGACCAAACTTTTTCTACCAGCTACAATGCGATCGACCTACCGTTTCCCTGTGTAGATTTCGGGTACATTGCACACACTAACATAGCATATATTGGCATGTAGGCTAACAGTCTTTGGCCCTCATATCATGTCTTAATTAATGAGGGCCTCAAACCCAAAACCTGGGCCTCAGTGCCTATCAATTTAGAACCTTTTTGACTCCATATTAGTGGAGTCGCTGTTCAAGGCGCGGCGATCTGTATCAACACACATGCTCACATGTTTCTTCCACTCATGCACACACAGCAAACACATGTATAGCTCAAAACGTGTGATGTAAAGGCAGGAAGATCGCTATTAGAAGACAGAAAGAAAATCGAAGTTGTATTTTTTTTTAAAGTTTAGACTGACTGCATCCAATACCATTATTGAAAGGAGGGAGAAAACCGGAGTACCAAGAGAAAACCCTAGGTGACCTAAATAGTCTCGTACCGAACTAATCACATAAGTTCGCCCCTTTCGGGAATCGAACCCCCGACCTGCGGCATAGGAAACTCGCGACTAACCCACTGTGGCACGAGGCCACTAAAAATTAACTTCCATTTACTGAAACACCTCTTGACGTGTAGAAACAAAATTTAATGTTGACTAGTTACGAAAGTGTGAAGTCACTTAATTGTGTGGACAATTACAATCGAGTGATGTAGAGTGAAAACTACGAGGTAAGTAAACAAAGCTGCAATATTTGGGAAATAGATCTCACGCTGCATAGCTGAGACTCGCCGACTTGCCATTAGCATAGCATAGCATATCATACATAGTATGGCACTACAGGCGCTTTGGTTATCTATAATAAGCGCCTATAATGCCCGTGACGCGTCTCCCTTTGGTTATCTATAGTGCCTATGCCTGCGACGCGTCTTCCTTTGGTTATGGTTATCTATTATAGATAACCAAAGGGAGACGCGTCACAGGCATAGGCGCTTATTATAGATAACCAAAGGGAGACGCGTCACAGGCATAGGCGCTCGCGTGTCCAGATGCAATTAAGCGCCTGTGCTTTTAGTTAACTTGCATTCAGGGTCTCAATCGGTTCGTTATACGAGATTGTATGATTCTTTTATTAACCTACATTTACTCTCACTTGCAATTTTCAAACACACAAAGGTGTTAAGTAAATGCGTCATCTAGCATTTAAACTGATCAGTAGTGAAACTTTTATGAGAACATTCATTAATTATTCAGGATAATGTTATTCCCAATTGAATTTTGCAAACGACTGATTCCCTTAAAAGCAAGTATCGTGTTCTTTTAATATTGGAAATTAAAGCCAAAGGCAATCCTAGCTGTTGTGTAACGTTTCTATACATTTGATTGTTTTTCCCAGCACTTTTTATACAACTATGTTATTGGCGAAAACACGGACATTATATAATTATTCTAGCAGGTGGTTGAAAAGTAAATTCCTTTTGAAAATTGCTAATATTGGTCACATAATATTAATAATAATAATAATGGTAATAATAATAATAACAATAATAATAATAATAATTATTATTATTATTATTATTATTATTATTATTATTATTATTATTGACGAAGAATGTAGCTTGAAAATGTGCATTGTGTGGTTTTGTCTTGTTTTTGTCCAAAGTAGCATTCCTTTGTTTTATGTATGTAACAAGAGCCGAGATTTAAACACAGCACATTTTAAGATTTTGCCTTGTTTAGTCAGTGTAAACTTAGAGGTTACTGTTAGTCTGTAGCAGACGACGGAGGTATTACTGAGGTGTGTTACACTCTGCTAGTGTGACGCGAGCGCCGTGTAGTGACATCATCGCATCTTATGTTCGAGCAGAATTTACATCCAATCAGATTTTACAGCCAATCGGAACACAGCGAGATTAGGTAGCACCAGTTCTACCCAGTTCAGGAGACAGGTAGAGGTAGTCAATCTGCGTTCAAGCTAAGAGCAGTACACAGCTACACTCTAGCAGAAATCTCTTCATAGACCAGGGAAGCAGGACTTGCTGAAAACTCAATTCAATCAAGTTAGCCACGGCCTGACATTGTCAAAGAGGTAAATGAACATACATGTACTTTTGTTTCATCGTGATGTATTGATAATATTGTTGAATTGTGTTGGTGAAATTTGCTATGCTTAGAATTGATTGTTAGTCCAACGTGCGTGACCACGTGGCGAACACGACCGGCCGACGCCATGTTGTATACCGTACGGACCCACTGTTGTTTAACCTATATGTATGCTTGCAGACCAGTGCCTGTACCAGAGAATGTGTATAATATTAATTATTTCTCTATGTGTATAGTTAGCCATGATTTATATTTATATATGTATAGGAAATTAGAGTGAAGACTCCATTGGACCACGGACTTGGCAGAATGTTCGTCGCTTATATATAGAGATGTGGAGCTAATCACTGAAGGCTACTTCGGCCTTCAGTGAGACGCTCTGCACACACCTATTATACAGGGTTGTGCAGAATTTCGTCTCATATGTTACAGACGAGCAGGCATTGTATCGTGAGCCCAACCAGGTGAAAGACAAGAAACAGTTCCCTGAAAGTTGACCTGCAGAGGCCTCGCTAGCAATGAGCAACGTGAGCCCACCAGTCTAGCAACAAGGAGAAGACTCCACAACAACACAGCTTATCAAGGAAGCAACCACAACGCAGCGCTTCGAACATACAGATAAGTGCAGATCGATGCAGTGCACTAAAACTGTATCACAGGACCACAGTAGTTCACTCTTCCAGAACTCTGACCACTAAGGCAGAAATCATCCAGTGCCCGATGATGTTACAGTAGTGCATAGAACTCTCAAAAAGCGAACCAGTCAAAGAAACAATTGAACTTTTAAGTTAGTATCGTACTTCGCAGATCGTGTATAGAGTAGAGGAAATAAATGTGTGATATTTACTGTTATCAAGTGGCTGGACTACCTATGTTTCATAGCCGTGTGAGAGCTAGTGTGACAGTGATCTTTTACAATTTTTCTATCTATCTCTGTACCCCAGCCTAACAGCAGACCGAGCTAAACAAATAAATGTATTAAGTGAAGTCACAGGGAGATTACTAGAGATCCCCACCGACTTAAGACTAGTGGGTAATAGCATTCCATTGTGCAGAGCCCAGCAACAATAGACCCACCGTCACAGCTTAATTGGCGAGCCTTGCAATAAGAAATGGGTATAACCGGATCTAGGTACAACAGAATAGCATAACAGTAATAGTAGAAATATAATAACTTGGAATAGCTGTAAGTGTAGGAAGCAGACAGTTTTGTGCACTATTCTTTTGGTTAAAAACTTTTTTGCTTCAATTCTTTTTGTGCCTGTATGTTGCAATGCTCTTTTGCAGGTTTGCTTAAGTAACTGTTGTATGCCATTTGACTCTTGTTTTATTATACTATTGATTACGAATTTTATTGTCTTTGCATTATTTTTATTGAATTGCAATATTGCTAGTGTTTTTGTATTCCACGTGATTCAGAGGTTGGTCATAGACACTTTTGACAATGTCAGACCCAGTAGCCTTGAGATTGTGCTTCAAGGAATTAGGAGAGGCCTTACACTTAGCTGGACCAGAGATAATTGCGTATATCAATGAAGAAGTAGAGAAGCAGGAGGCTAGGGCAGAGAGAGCAGCGGAGAGAGAACAGAAGAAAGCAGAATTAGAAGCAGAACAGAAGAAAGCAGCATTAGAAGCGGAACAGAAGAAAGCAGCATTAGAAGCGGAACAGAAGAAAGCAGAATTAGAAGCAGAGAGAGAAGCGAAGAAATTAGAAGCAGAGAGAGAACAGAAGAAACTAGAATTAGAAGCAGAACAGACGAAGGTGGCAGCAGAGAGAGAAGCAGAAGTTAGGAGATGGGACTATGAGAGGGCAGAAAAGGAAAAAGACAGACAGCATGAGTTGGAACTGGGAAGATTAGGATCTGAAGCCTCAAGTTCTGCCTCAACCCCTCCCCACTCAGATCAACTAGATGTAGCCTCCAACCCCATACTAGGGATGTCATTTCCACTGGGGCCATTCAATGAAAGAGAAGAAGGTCTAGATATCTATCTGACTAGGTTCGAGCGTCTAGCAACAGAGTACAAACTAGATCCCACCCATTGGTCTTTTAAGCTTAGTCAAGGGCTTAGAGGAAAGGCATATGACATCTACAGTAAGCTACCGACTGACAGAGTGACTGACTATCACAAAGTAAAAGAGGCACTCCTAACGGGATTCGAACTCACAGGAGAATGCTACCGGCAAAGATTCTGCACCAATCGGAGCATGAAAGGAGAGAGCTATGCGCAGTTCGCAGATCGTTTGTCCACAATGCTAGATAAGTGGGTTAGCCAGTCAGCCACGGCTAAGACATATGATGGACTGACAGAACTGTTAGTATGGGAACAGCTACGGGAAACCATGACCCCCGAGCTGAAAACATTCTCAGTAGAGCAGGGCGCGGAAAGACTGGAGGATCTGGTCAAGGTCGCTGATAGGTACGTGGCCGCCCACGAAGAAGCCAAGATCTTCTGGCGAGACCTAAAGCCTAACGGGAAAGAGGTACAGAAACGAAGCCCTCACCGGGAAGAACGCACCGCGAATCGGCCGAATCACCCCAGACCTGGGCATAATAGAGGACCCAACGCGGAATACGGCAAAAGAGGTCCCACAGAACAGAAACGGTATTGCTCGTTCTGCAACAGAAATAATCACTCCACCGCGGAATGTTTCAAGTTAGCTGCACAACGTAGGGACGAGCGCGAAAGTTCTAACTCAAAGCAGCAGTACGAAGCCATACCCCACCGGAGATCACCCTTGGGTGACAGACACGGTCAAGGTCAACGGTAAAGAAGCGAACTGTCTGTATGACACAGGTCTATCTAGTCCAATCCAACAGGCTTTTTTAAAGTAAGTAAATCCTATAAAAATGATATATATTCTAATTTACTCTTTACAGTTGTGTTTACAACTGAAGAAAAGTCCCACGGAATCGAAGGGGTATGAATATGTTTATTTTAACTTTTTAAAGCGAACTATTTTTTGATGCGAATGCATTGGGGAAACCCCATTTTTACCGCCCAGATATTGTTCCGCATGACGTCAGGAATCTACAGCCAAGTGATGAAATGTGCGTAGGTGACAATGTCATGGCATTGTTGATACACAGGCTTGGAAGTCTCGTCTCTCGTAGGCCTCAATTACATACTATACCACGTACGTATGTAGGAGGGGATAGAAAAGACTTCAGAGCCTGTGGTTGATAAATGTTTAGTTTTATAGATTAACGTCCCCGGACACATAAGCGTATAGGGGACGGTCTTGATAAATGCATGTGTTACACTGAGTTCGATGTTGGTGTTTTCTATCAGTATCTGATTCAGCCCCGATGCTTGAATTCCTGATAGTTGTGTAACTCAGATTCGTTTATTCACACAGCCTGCTCAAGCAGCATACAAGTCACAAAGTCAACGTATGAAGTTTTCCACTTTTATTCAGCACACATCAACAACTGCATACAATTCTCAATTCAACTCAACAACTTTCACAGCAACTTTCCAAATCACTATCAACAACTTTACTATCAACAACAATCTCGGCACACGATTAAATAACCTCTCTCTTTTCCGGAAAGATTTCGAATACAGTAGAAATGACGCACTGCCACCAATCGAATAAAAGATCGTCATCACTGACTTACGTCATTCATCTCTCCACACATTTCTTCTCCTTCCGGATCGTTCCTTCAAATTTCTACAATTATCCCGAATCTTCGATCGATAGTAAACAAGCCGATCCAGAAGATTCTACAACAATATCGACTAACGAAAATTATCAACGTTATACAAAGCCTCTCCTAACAACAATGCAAACTCAAATCAAAGGTAAATAAACTCTATTATTGAATACTTTGCAAATCGAAACGATTAGATCTATCGTACACGTTTCCGACGTACTACCATTCGCGTTTCAACGTAACAGCATGTAGTATTGGTCATCTTATGGCTGATGCAGGCTTGCAGGAGGCTTGGTGGCCTCCTGCAGGCTGATGCAGGCTTGCAGGAGGCATGGTGGCCGAATGGTTAGAGCGTTGGCTTGCGGATCGGAAGGTCCCGGGTTTGAGCCCAGGCCGGGCATTGTGTTGTGTCCCTGGGAAAGACACTTTACTCTCGTTTCCTACTCCTTCGGATGAGAGTATAAACCGAGGTCTAGTCTGTGTCGCATACATTACATCATAACGGACTTTAAAGATCCTGACGCTCATGTCCTAGACGGGTGAGCGCCGGTAACAAGAACACACCCAGCATGCACCTTGGTAAAAAAAAAAAAGTGCCATAATGATCAACACGATTGATTGTGGGCATATACAACAAGACAAGACAAGGCAATAGAGGCAGTGTGTGCATCAAATTCTGCAGTTCACATCATTGCTGGAAAGGCTTATTCTAGGGCAATTAGAGCACATTTTCTTGTCGAAGCAGCATTGAGTGCAATATTTGTAAGCACTTCCTTCAACATGTCATGGCTGTTGCTCCAT
The DNA here is from genome assembly GCA_036898135.1 of Oncomelania hupensis. Lineage (NCBI taxonomy): Eukaryota > Metazoa > Mollusca > Gastropoda > Littorinimorpha > Pomatiopsidae > Oncomelania > Oncomelania hupensis. The sequence goes on from CM072511.1 coordinate 17,043,874, forward strand.
CCTGACACTTTGTCCAATGATTACAATCCTAGGAAGGAAAACGGTGATTGTCAAGAAGAAGAGTCACTTCTACATAATCCTGCAGATCTTGACATAACAGAGTCTGTTGGCAATGATTACTTTTTTTTTGAATCACTGATGCAGGGCAAAACAACAGCAAGAGATGCTGCAATACATCCTGTATTAGGACGCATTAAAGCAACATTGGAAGATTTCAAACGACAATGTTCAAGTAGAACGAGCAAGCTATGGATTCAAGAAATGGTACACCTCCTTCAAACAGCAATATAGGCTGAGAGAACTGGAGACTTCAAGCTCCATCTATCTGCTGTTGCCAAAATGTTGCCATATTTTGCTGCTTCAGGGCACAACCTCTACACCAAGTCAGCCAGGCTGTACTTACAGCAAATGATGGAGTTGAACAAAACCTACCCAGAAGTCTATCACGATTTCATGGCAGGCCATCACGTGAAAAGGAGAAGCGATCGCTATAGGGCTGGTCTGTCGTGTGATCTGGTGATTGAGCAAACTTTGATGAGGACGCTGACGTCAAATAGTGGCCTAACTAAAGGGCGCGGAATGGGCGAACGACAAAGGCTTGTTTGGCTTCCCTCTATGCCTGCTTGTGCAACAGCAAACCAATGGATGCAATCCTTGACGCAAACAGAGTTCACAACAAGTGAACAGCACGAAGATTCTTCTGAAATAAGGCAAGAGAAAGACCACAAAGAAACTTTGACAGTCATCAACTATGTTTCATCAAAAAATCCGTTTTGCGCTGACATGAGTCTTAGGTCTATTGCTACTGGCCAAGCAGCTGACTCATCTGTCAATGCTGACCAAGCTGTTGAAATTGGTCAGCGCATTCTCCAAGGGATGACGGGTCAATCTCCAGCTGACGTTACGTTCCAGAAAAGCAATCAAGCAGTCACAATGGCGACAAAAACTGGAGTGACTATTGGCCAGGAAATGGTGCAAGTGGATCCGCAGTTATTGTTTCAAAGGTTGGTGCAAGTCGCTGGGAATGATACCAACAGGCTCGAAGAAATGTTTTACTATGAACTGGCCAATGTACCTGCCTCCTTCTTTGATGCGACAGGATTCCCCAGAAAAGCCAACAAGCATACTCTTGCAGGATTTCTCTGGTCTGCTGTCAATGAAACTGCATCCTTGCCAAGAGAAAATGTGAAATACATTCTCGATGGTGGATCCCTTTTGCATCGCCTTCCATGGCCCAGAGGGTCGTCCTAAAAGATCTAGCAGAGATGTATGTCAGCTTTGTTGCTAGGAAACATACAATAGCTACAATCATTTTCGATGGCTATGATGATGGCCCAAGTACCAAAGATGTTGCCCATCTTCGAAGAAGCAAAGGCATGGTTGGGAGACATGTAGCCTTTGATCCTAACATGATCCTCTGCGAGACGAAGGAAATAATTCTTGGCCAACTGCGAAAACAAACCGGAACAATAGTCTGTAATAACATTCTTTTTGCCCATGCATTCTGTGGATACGACACGACATCTCCTCCCTTCAACATCTCAAAATCACTCACAGTCAAGAAGCTTGATTCAGGAGAGCTCCAGAATGAGGCTAGAGTGTTACGTTGAAACGCGAACGAAAGTATGTCGGAAGCGTGTACGATAGATCTAATCGTTTCGTTTTGCAAAGTATTCAATAATGGAGTTTATTTACCTTTGATTTGAGTTTGCATTGTTGTTAGGAGAGGCTTTGTATAACGTTGATAATTTTCGTTGGTCGATATTGTCGGAGAATACTCTGGATTTCCTTGTTTACCATCGATCGAAGGTTCGGGACGATTGTCGAAGTAAGAGAAGGTTCGGGGTATGTGTGGAGAGATGAATGACGTAAGTCAGTGATGACGATCTTTTATTCGATTGGTGGCAGTGCGTCATTTCTACGGTATTCGAAATCTTTCCGGAAAAGAGAGAGGTTATTTAATCGTGTGCCGAGTTGCTGTTGAGATAGTAAAGTTGTTGATAGTGATATAAAGAGTTGCTGTGAAAGTTGTTGAGTTGAGTTGAGAATTGTATGCAGTTGTTGATGTGTGCTGAATAAAAGCGGAAAACTTCATACGTCGACTTTGTGACTTGTATGCTGTTTGGACGGGTTGCGTGGATAAACGAATCTGAGTTACACCTTATCAGGAATTCAGCATTGGGGCTGAATCAGATACTGATAAAGAACACACCATCATCAAACTGAGTGTAACATTTTGGGGGCCAAGCCGGGATTCACGCCATAGCCAAGGGTTCAACTGCTACAACAAGCGAGTCAACGTTACGAGAGGCAGTCATCGAGGGTATACGCCAACGAGTTGCGTCGAGAGGGGCCAACATACTGGGACTACATCCGATAGATTCGGGTTGACTGCAAGGGCGTGTAGTCGCCGAAGAGTTGCTTCGTGAGCGAACAACAGAGCGGGACTACGTGGCTGCCGCAAGACTACGTCGAGGGACAGTCTCGGAGCTACATCGCCAGTATTAGAGAGAGCGACGAGCGGACGTCGCGTCTACTTCAGCACAGGAGCGTATACATCAACACCAGCGTGGTGCAGCGTCGCATACGACGAGGACAGCGGGGCCTGCGTCAGCGAAAGCGACTAGTGACAAGCATCAGCGCTACTGCAGAAAGCGTGCTGTTCTAGAACAGTCTAGAAAGGTACAGCGCAGTCAAGAACTCTCCAGTCACGAACTTTCCAGAAAAGAACTTTCCAGAACTTTCCAGAAGCATCAAGATGGCTGACTTCTGGCAGAAAGGGATTCAACTGAATCTAAAAGGGAAACAGCTGACGGAGTACGTCAAATCCCAGGAGAGAATACAAGAACGAGAATTAGAAGAGCAGCGTCGCCGTGAAGAAAGAGAATTAGAAGAGAAGCGTCTAGAAAAGGAAGAGCAGCGTCGGCGTGAAGAAAGAGAACTTGAACAGCAGCGGCAAGAAAAAGACAGAGAATTCGAGCTGAAGCGTCTTGAGTTCCAGCTAGAAATGGCGCGTATCCAGCAACAGCAGAATGCGCCACAAGTTATCAGTGACAACAAAGCTCCAAAACTGCCAGCGTTTGTCGACGGGAAGGACCAGATCGACAGTTATTTGGCGAGATTTGAAAGGTTTGCCAAAAGCTCTAACTGGCAACCTCAAGACTGGGCGATTCGACTAAGTGCACATCTGACGGGGCAAGCACTCGACGTCTACACCAGATTGTCGGACGATGACGCTAAAGACTACGACGTCTTGAAAGAGGCCCTATTGCAGTGCTACAACTTTACAGAGAAGGGCTACCGTAAACGCTTCCGTGAATGCCGGCCTAAGTCAGACGAGACGCCAAAGCAATTTGTGGAGCGCCTGTCATCATGCCTACACAAGTGGGTGGAATTATCAGGCAAAGGGAAGACTTACGAGAGTCTCCATGAGCTGATCGTGAGGGAACAATTACTCAACGCCTGCCCTAAGGACCTCGCGATCCACTTGGAAATACAAAAGTTGCAGACGCTAAAAGACGTTGCTGAGGCTGCTGAAAGATATCTCATCGCTCATGAGAAAACGTTGGGGCCACCCAGCGCGACGAAACACTTTCAGAAGACGGCAAGCCATGGGAACCAGATCCAGGGGAGCCAGACGAGCCAGAGGCACACTGACTCCACGCCTCCTCCCAGGGAAGGGCATTCAAGAGGCTGTTTCACCTGCAACGCTACAGACCACAGAGCGGCTAACTGTCCTCAAAACAAAAGTAGCGGACAGCGGGGCAGTACGGACAATGCAGCGGTGGGCAACCGACAGAGACGTTTCTCCAATCAACGGCAAACCAGTAGATCTGACCATCAAGTGTGCGGCGGGAGCGTCATTCTTCCGAGTGAGACCGAGCGCGCAGCTACTCCCTCGGACGTGCAAGAGTGCATGACTGATGGCCAACTCCTCCTTGCCAACGGGAAATCCATCCCCGTCGTCGCCAACGCAGCTGTGACCGTCCAGAACATGCCTGTTTCCAAGGGACGCGTTGGAAATCATGAAGTGACTGTCTTAAGAGACTCTGGCTGCAGTGGGGTCATCGTCAGAGAAGACCTAATCGCTAAAGAACAGTTCACTGGCGATTCAAACTGGACACTTATGGCCGACAGCAAATGTGTGAAAGCGCCAGTTGCGAAGATTCATGTCAACACCCCTTTCTACATAGGCGAAGTCGAAGCGGTTTGCCTGAAGAAGCCGCTGTATGATTTGATGATCGGGAATATCGACGGCGCGAGACGACCCGACGACCCCGATCCAGAGTGGAGTCCTGCCTCAACTCAACACGTCGAAGTTGTGGAGGAGGATCCATTGCCATTTCCCGATGGAGACCTTACAGAGCTGCTACGGGACAATGTGGTTACTCCGGCTCAGCCCTGCCGACCAGAGATCGTCGGTGCCGTTACAACCAGGGCCCAGGCCAAGAGAGACAAGACGTCTACGCCACTGAAGGTCGCCGACAACTCTAAAGCTGCCATCGTGGACAGAGATAAGCTGATCCAGCTCCAGGAAGCTGATCGTACTTTAAACAAGTACAGGAACCGCCAAGACCACGTGACCAAAGGCAGTGGTACGGTCTACTTTGAGGTGAAGGCCAAGATCCTGTATCGAATCTTCCAGCACCCGAGGGTCAACGGAGGGAAACCACTACGTCAAGTATTGGTACCGTTACCCCTAAGGCGCCAGGTGATGGAAGTAGCGCATGACTCAATCATGGGAGGTCACCTAGGCATCAAGAAGACGTCAGACAGAATCCAGGCGGTGTTCTACTGGCCAGGACTTCATGCGGACGTCAGCCGTTTCTGCCGATCATGTGACATTTGCCAGAAGACCATACCTCGAGGAAGGGTCCCGAAAGTGCCTATGCAGAGGATGCCTCTGATCGACCGACCTTTCAAGAGGGTGGCCTTAGACTTAATCGGCGAAATAAGACCTCCGAGTGAAGAAGGTCATCGATGGGTACTGACTTTGGTAGACTATGCGACTCGGTACCCAGAAGCAGTGCCACTGAAGAAGATTGACACTGAAACTGTAGCAGAGGCACTGGTGGACATGTTCAGCAGACTTGGAGTGCCTGAAGAAATCCTGACAGACCTCGGGACGCAGTTCGTCTCTGACTGCATGAAGGAGGTCAACAGATTGCTGAGCATCCGGCATTTAACTACGACACCCTACCATCCAATGTGCAACGGGCTTGTCGAAAAGTTCAATGCTACGCTGAAGTCCACCCTGAAGAAACTGTGCAGCGAGCAGCCCAGACAATGGCATCGCTACATCAACGCCCTACTTTTCGCCTACAGAGAAGTACCGCAGGAGTCCACCGGCTTCTCTCCGTTCGAACTGCTGTACGGAAGAACCATCCGAGGGCCGATGCACATCCTAAAAGAACTGTGGACGAAAGAAGTAGACACCCCAGAGGTGAAGAACAGCTACCAGTACGTGTTTGAGCTACGGGAGAAGCTGGAGCAGACTCTCGAGATAGCCAGAGAAAACCTGAAGAAGTCTCAGGACTGTGGAAAGCACTACTATGACCGTAGGGCTGTGAACAGGAAGTTTAAACCTGGCAACAAAGTGCTGGTGCTGCTACCTACTGATCACAATAAGTTGCTGATGCAGTGGAAAGGCCCGTACGAAGTGGAGACCGTGGTGGGAATCAACGACTACAAGGTGAAGGTCGGCCAGCATTCCAAGATATACCACGCCAACCTCCTTAAGCTGTACGTGGAAAGGCCATCAGAGACTGTGCACGCAGCCACAGCAGCTGTGACCGACGACAGCTTTGACAGCGAAGAACTGTTGGAACTGGGAGACTTCCACAGCAAAGAAGGCATCGATGATGTTAAGCTAGGACCAAGCTTGACGGAAGGTCAAAAGATGGAGCTCAAGGACCTTATGGGCGAGTTTCCCCACAACTTCAGCGATGTCCCAGGCTCTACGACTTTGGTCGAACATGAAGTCCACACCCAGACCTGGAAGGAGCATCTGCAGACCTTGAGGGAGCTGTTCCACCGTCCCGCAGAAGCCAACCTGACCGTGAGACCCAGCGAATGCATTCTGGGAGCTGACAACGTCGACTGTGTCGGACATCCGACGGGAGAGGAAGACAACGGAGGATGCACTGACTCCAGGAAAGCCCACGAGATCACTGTCTTTGACCCTGGGCCGATGACGACCGCAACTGACGTGGGCGTCGTTTCCTTGCGGTTGAAAGAACATTGACTGTGTGGAGAACATTGGCAATATCTAAACAGACTTGCAGATGAGAAACATTGACCTTGTGTGAATGAACTGTGAACATTGACAGTATCCAGAAAGACTTGCGGATGAAAAACATAGACTCTGTGTATATAAACTGAGAACATTGACAGTAAATGAGACAGTCTGAAATAAGTTTTAATTCTGAACTTTGTTTGTGCATTACGTTTCAACGTTGTTGAAAGAAATTGGGTAAATTTCTTCTTGAGTGGGGGGTTATGTTACGTTGAAACGCGAACGAAAGTATGTCGGAAGCGTGTACGATAGATCTAATAGTTTCGTTTTGCAAAGTATTCAATAATGGAGTTTATTTACCTTTGATTTGAGTTTGCATTGTTGTTAGGAGAGGCTTTGTATAACGTTGATAATTTTCGTTGGTCGATATTGTCGGAGAATACTCTGGATTTCCTTGTTTACCATCGATCGAAGGTTCGGGACGATTGTCGAAGTAAGAGAAGGTTCGGGGTATGTGTGGAGAGATGAATGACGTAAGTCAGTGATGACGATCTTTTATTCGATTGGTGGCAGTGCGTCATTTCTACGGTATTCGAAATCTTTCCGGAAAAGAGAGAGGTTATTTAATCGTGTGCCGAGTTGCTGTTGAGATAGTAAAGTTGTTGATAGTGATATAAAGAGTTGCTGTGAAAGTTGTTGAGTTGAGTTGAGAATTGTATGCAGTTGTTGATGTGTGCTGAATAAAAGCGGAAAACTTCATACGTCGACTTTGTGACTTGTATGCTGTTTGGACGGGTTGCGTGGATAAACGAATCTGAGTTACACCTTATCAGGAATTCAGCATTGGGGCTGAATCAGATACTGATAAAGAACACACCATCATCAAACTGAGTGTAACATAGAGTATTCAATGATAAGATGTCAAGTCATGACGCTGTTGCAGCGGCTGGTGAGAGGGTATTTGTTCACCTGTACAGTGAAAAACGTTCTGATACCTTGACCAAACTGTGGTTTGTCAAATATGAGCAAAAAGTGTCTGCAAGCCATACACAAATCCAAGCTAAAGTGCTCCCCCAACAGCAGCAGCAGCTGAATTCCATGCCTACAGAACATTCTACCAAGTCCAGGAGTAGCTGAGTCTAGACAGAGACCATGGTCTATCACCAATGGATTGGGAATGGAAGTTACAGGAGGGTGGGCTACTTCCAATCATAACTAATAAGCCAGCTTCTCCATAGGATATTTTGAATGTTATCCGCTGCTGCTGCTAGAAAGACTGCTCAACTGGCAGATGCAGATGCAGAAAGCACGGACTTACGTGCACCATAGCTTGTGGAGAATGCCGTGGAGTCAGCTGCACAAACTCTGTGGTTCAGCTGGATGACGAGTCGGATTCTGAGAGCGACTAAGGTAGACCACTTCTATATTCTACTGGAAAACTAATCAATTTCCTGGGTTTTTCTGTTTTTCTTTATTTCGTGTGTCTTCCTTTTAACTAATCTTTGTTCTCTTGTGAATTAAATAGAAGTCGACATTTACAATCGAGATCAAGATTTTTAAGATCATCGGAATTTCGCATTTATACCCCTATGTTAATTAAATTTTAATCCACAGTCAGAACTAAAACTGACACAGAAAGCGTTGAAACAGATTTTCGGACTGTATATGTTAAGAGCTTTCATTTGACATGCAGCATGATATGGTTTTGAATTAAATGTTTATTTCAAGTAATCTCCCTTTGACGTTTTGAAGTGTGAAAAAACATAAGCACCAAAAATCATGTTTCAGACCCCTTTTTTTACTGGGACTTTTTATAGGTATTTCCTCATTGCTTAAAGAATATTTTTTACTGCATAGCATTTTTATAGGAATTAGTTGCTTATTTGGCTATTTATTTCATTACTGGGACTGGACTAATCACACGACGCGATAGTTTGCGAGTCTCTTGTATCGCGCGCGGACTTGACGGACAAGACAGTCGAACTACAATGCGCAGACTTGAGGAAACCGACGACCACTTGCCCAATAGCTTGGATAGAAGTAGAGAGCAGATACGTCACAGGACGAATCCAAGCAGCTGTTTTACAGAAACCCCTGTATGATCTAGTGCTAGGATGTAGGTATGTGTTTTTAGGCACGCCCCCTAAAACTGTAGAGATAGCTGCAGTGCAAACCAGGGCCCAGGCTAAAACACAACCACCCCAGCCCGAGTTAGCCCCGAATCCAGGACTCGAAGAGATCAAAACAGCACAGAAAGCGGACGCCTCGCTAGCGAAGTGCTTCCAGAAGCTACCCAAAGCGCACACGCCCCGCACAAAGGAGACTTCTACATGGAAGATGGAGTTCTACATCGGCAAGGAGATGGAGATCACACTCAACTAGTACTGCCAGCCACCCTTCGAGCCCAAGTACTAGAATTAGGCCACAGCATGCCACTCAGTGTACACATGGGAATTGGAGCCACAGTACAGAGGATCAGCGCGCACTACTATTGGTCAGGGATCATGGAGGATGTTAAGCGCTACGTGAAATCTTGTCACCAATTTCAACGATATTCCCCGCGCCATCACACCGTACCAGTCACCTTAGGACCATCAGTAGTAGTCGGCGTACCATTCCAGCAAGTCTCAGTAGACATGGTAGGACCATTGCCCCTGACGAAGAAGCGAAACAGATTTCTTCTCACACTCGTCGACGCCTGTTCGATGTGGTGCGAAGCAGTACCGTTGCCAGCGATCGACACCAGGAAGATTGCAGATGCACTTATCGCCATCTTTACCAGAGTTGGATTCCAGGACAGCATTAGAACAGACAACGGATCTCAGTTCACCGGCTGCCTGATGCAAGAAGTGTTCGAGTTGATACAAGTTCATCACATTCGCACACCTCCGTACCACCCAGCCAGCAACGGACAAGTAGAAAGACTGAATGGAACCCTTCTCACCATCCTCAGGAAAGTCGCCGACGACAACCCGGAAGCGTGGGACACCTACGTGAATGCGGCACTGTTCGCGTATCGCGCAGCCACAGGTTACACCCCGTCAACATTGCTATTCGGCAGACCACTAGCGGGACCGCTAGAAGCCCTACGCAGAAGTTGGACGGAAGCCAAGATAGACGACACACCCAGAGGTGCCACCAAGTACGTCGCAGGCCTGCATGAAACCCTCAAAGCCACGTGGAAGAAAGCTAGTGAAGCACTGAAGAAGGCTAGAGCCCGTCAGGCGAAGTACTACAATCGCCACGCGAAAGACCGATAACAGCAAGTAGGCGATCAGGTGCTACTCTTACTCCCAAGTGGAACCAACAAGCTGGACATCGCTTGGAGAGGACCATACCGGGTGACTGCCAAGAAATCCAAGACAGTCTATCAAGTAGAGGTAAACGAGAGATACCACCACATCAATCTCCTCAAGAAATACACGGACCGACCAGCGACCCCCAGCACTCATAACTTGCTAGCCATCGCTAGCCATCGCTAGGAGACAGCATGGAGGCAAATGCAGTAGAGTATCCCCTGCATTCCAAAGAGACCCACAAGGATGTGATACTCAACGGAGACCTAGCCGCCAAACAGCAACAGCAAGTACTACAGGTCATTCGAAAACACCAGACTGTGCTCACAGACTGACCAGGGAGGACAGACCTCGTCGAAGTAACCATAACGGTGACCGACCCAACCCCCGTCCGCCAGAAACTCTACCCGATACCACTGTCACAGCAGCGAGCCATCAAGGAAGAGATCGACACCTTACTGGCAGCCGGAATCATCTCAGCGTCTACTTCACCCTACAGCGCAGGCACGGTATTGTTGCGAAAACCCAATGGAGAGCATCAACTGTGCATCGACTTCAGACTTCTGAATGCCGTAAAGCAGTTTCAGCCCGAGCCACTCCCGGACCAGACCGACCTTTTTGCCAAGCTACAGCGAGCGAAGTACTTCTCACGCATCGACCTCAGCAAAGGATACTATCAGATACCAGTACAACCACAAGTCCGAAAGTACGTAGCGTTTAGCACCATGGAAGGACACTTCGAGTTCAGTGTACTTCCCTTCGGACTTCACAACGCACCCAGCATCTTTAGCGCGATGATGCGGAAACTCTTGGCACCCCTGAGCAGCGAGCACCTACACTCGTTTATGGACGACATCCTTATCGCAACACCTACGTGGGAGGAACATGTCACCCTCCTACGACGACTTCTCGCCCGCCTCAGAGACACTGGATTGACGGCAAGACCCACCAAGTGTCAGATTGGATTCACTGAATTAGAATTTCTGGGACACACCATCAGTCAAGGAAGACTGCGACCTGTAGAAAAGACCGTGAAACGTCTGCTCGACGCTCCTAGGCCCAAGACCAAAAAGGAAGTGCAGTCGTTTCTAGGGCTCTGCGGCTTCTACCAGAAGTTCATCCCCAACTACAACAGCATCGTCGTGCCACTGACCAATGGAACCCGGAAAACCGCCCCGGACAAAGTCGTTTGGACAGCCGAATGCGAGACAGTATTCCAATCCCTTAAGGACAAAATGACATCGGCGCCAGTACTCCACCTACCAGATTTGACACAACCCTTCGTTCTACGCACCGACGCAAGTGACTTAGGCCTCGGAGCAGTACTGCTACAGCGCGACCCCAAGAACACAGAGACGCTATTCCCTGTCGCCTACGCCAGCAGAAAACTGAGACCCGCCGAGACACACTACGCCACGTCGGAGAAAGAATGTCTTGGACTGGTCTGGGCCATACAGAAGTTTCAACTCTACTTGTATGGGACCCACTTCACAGTACAGGTGGACCACCAACCACTATCGTTCCTGGCAGCCTCCAAATCCTTGAACTCGCGCCTGATGCGATGGGCACTTACCCTGCAGGCATACTCTTTTCAAATCGAGTACATCCCGGCAAAGAGAACCACGGAGCCGACTACCTGAGTCGTCATCTCGTGGAGGACACATCAGCTGGCGCCCACCCAACCCAACTGAGGGCCACAGCACCAGAATTCGTCCCCGTCCAGTAAAACCCTGTCACTAGTGTCCATAGCTGTCACGAAGAGAGGGGTTGGGGGATGGGGGGTAAGCTCTTAATCTCTAGCGCTGTATTACCTCCTTTGATAGGTTAATGGTGCGATGACATTCAAGAGATTAATGCTAGGCCAACTACATAAATGATAGGTACAGGGTAAAGACGAGATGGAGAGTAAGGCTACACTAGTTAAGAAATTCACATTCAAAGGCCAGTCAGGGTAATTGCAATTTCTATAACGATTTACTTTTAATAATTCAAAGTGGGGAGTGTAGGTCAAATTATTCTAACGTGAGTCATTGGCAAAGCGTCTTCCAGTAAGGAGTAGTTCGGTGATATTCTGGGTAGTCAATATTTGGGGTACTAGAGCGAATGTAGACTGATTTCATCACAGGGCGAGAGTGTATCTGTATGGTTTTCAGAGTCTCTCTGATAATCTGGCGAGTGGGGATTCTCGTAGGCTAGAACACTTAGCTCTGTACTGCAGTGCGGCGATGGGTCCAGGGTACTCTGGTTGGCTTGTTAGCACGGTCAGTGGCGTGGGCGGTGATAATGCAGGTCAGTGGTCACGCGGTGACGCCTAGACCACGAGTGATTGTCTTGTGATGGTACAGGCCTAGAAATCGGCTTTCGTGGCTAGCCGTCTAGAAAATGGCGAAGTCCCGAGTCTCGCTTCTCATTGACCTCCTGGGTTGTCAGGGGCCTGCAGCGGGTCAGCGACTGGGAGATGATACAAGGCCGAGGTGATTCGCCCGGTACAGGAACCCGTCTGTAATGTAATACAGACGCTGTATCAGCGGGGATCGGGATAGTGTGGATTCAGGGCCTGTGGTATAATAGCCCTTCTCAGAATTCAAATTGGTGTGACCGGTCATGGGTTGAGCCAGTGCATATACCAACAGTCAAACAATGCAACTAGATTTACTGGGCCAGAGTGGAGTTTATTGGCAGCCGCTAGTATAAGATACATTCGGCGCATTAGGATGGGGTTGGCAACAGGGCAAATATTTATACATTGGGGGCATGGAGGAAAGCAAATGTAAGGGTACAGGGCAAAGGGGTTGTCGTGGGGGCTTTAATCTATGTGGAGGGACAGCATGGCATGGGGTATTTACACATGGGGCTAACGGAGCATACAAGCATAAATCCAAACATGTCATGGGTCATATACAAGGTAGAAAATATGTGCAAGGGATAAATACAAGTCATAGCAACACATCAAGGCAAAACTATAAACATGAACATACATATTGACAGGACGCATGAACATGATGGGCGAACGACGGGTGATGGGTCTGCTATATGACAAAGAGTAAGTTCCCTCTCTTACCTTGACTTAAGACGGGTGGAAGCACAAGGGTACTGTCGAAACTCAGAGGTCACTCGGTGATGGAGACGTGTCTTCGGACAGGTTGTGACTTCGAGGCAGGAATGCTTGGGTCTGACACTATGTCAGGTTTTGAGTCAGGCTTTAAGGCGATGCCCCGGGGGGCGGAGCTTAAGCGACTGGGCGAGCGGGCCTGCTAGTGATGGCTGGTTAGGGGGAATGATGGCTGGCTGAGCGTGGGTGTGGAATGCTGGCAGCCCAGCTCAGAGGTGCGATTGCACGCCTTGTCACAGAGGCCCCCCCAAGGAAAAAGGCGAGGTCGTAGGCCTCGACTAAGACGCGGCCAATCAGCTCTGAGGTCGGCTGCCGGGTGAGACGATGGTTTGCGATGGTCCGGGTGATGCGGGGCGAAGCAGGGTTCCGGGTAGTCGATGGCGGATGCCCAAGGCGGGGGTCCGCGGAGCTGCCGGGTTTCGGCTACGGTTAGTGGGCGGCGGCGGGAGTGAAGGCTGGGGCGTCGGCCCTCAGGGGCGACTCGCTGGAGTCGGTTGCGGGGTGACGGCTGAGGAAGTCTGCGCCGTGGTTGTCTTTTCCTGGGATGTGCTCCAGCTGGAAAGAGTATGCTTGGAGCAGCAGAGCCCACCTCATCAGCCGGGCGTTGAGCGATTTGGATGTCGCCAAGAAGGAAAGCGGCGGATGATCCACTTGGACGGTAAAGTGCGAGCCGTAGAGATACAGTTGGAACTTCTGGACTGCCCAGACGAGGGCGAGACACTCCTTCTCCGACGTGGCGTAATTCTGTTCGGCCGGCTTGAGTTTCCGGCTGGCGTACGCGACGGGGAAGAGCGTCGGGGCGTCCGCGGAGTCCCGTTGGAGTAGAACGGCTCCGAGGCCTACGTCGCTGGCGTCTGTGCGCAGGACGAAGGGCTGTCCGTGGTTGGGGAGTCGCAGGACTGGCTGGGACGTCAGCTTGTCCTTGAGCTCCTGGAAGGCAGCTTCACATTGCGGGGTCCAGAGGACTCGGTCCGGTGCGGTTTTCCGGGTTAGGCTGGATAGTGGCGCGGCGATCCCGTTGTATCCGGGTACAAACTTTTGATAGAAGCCACTCAGTCCCAGGAAGGACTGGACATCTTTCTTGGTCTTGGGGCGTGGCGCGTCCCGAAGGCGCTGGACGGTCCTTTCCAGAGGCCGGAGCTGTCCATGGCTGATGGTGTGGCCAAGGAATTCCAGCTCCTGATAGCCGAACTGGCATTTGGTCGGCCGGGCAGTGAGGCCAGCTTCTTTGAGGCGGCGCAAGAGTTGGCGCACCACTCGTAGGTGCTCCTCCCATGTCTCCGTTGCGACGAGTATGTCGTCCATAAAAGAGTGTACGAACGGACAGTGGAGGGGGTCCAACAGCTTCCGCATCATCGTGCTGAAAATACTTGGGGCATTGTGCAGACCAAACGGCAGAACGTTAAACTCATAGTGGCCGTCCATCGTGCTGAAGGCCAGGTACTGGCGGGATGAAGGGTGCACGGGAATCTGGTAAAAGCCTTTGCTCAGATCCACTCGGGAGAAGTATCGGGCGGATTGTAGCTTTGCAAACAAGTCTGTGGGGTCGGATAGGGGTCCGGGCACGAACTGGGTTACGAGATTCAACTGCCGGAAGTCGATACAGAGGCGATGTTCTCCGCTGGGCTTCCGTGATAGAACTATTCCTGCGCTGTAGGGGGAACGGGAGGGAGCGATGACTCCGGCTTGTAGCAGAGCCTCTACTTCCGTTCTTACCACTTGCTGCTGGGAAAGTGGGACGGGGTATGGTTTCTGTCGGACGGGAGTGGGGTCCGTCAGGGTTAGTCGAACTTCCTCTAGGTCCGTCCTCCCAGGGATGTCGGTGAGGACTTCCCTGTATTCTGCTGCGATGGCGCGTAGTGGGCGTTGCTGGCCGGCGGGGAGTGAGGGGTCCAGAGAGACGTCCCGGAAGGATTCCTTCCCTTTTAGTGGAAATTCGGCGACGCCGGTCTCTGTGCCATCCACTTCGACGGCCAGCGCGACCGTGAGTAGCGAGTGGGAGTCTGGGGCGGGTGCAGGTTGCTCCAGGTACCGCTTGAGCAGATTGATGTGGTGGGTCCTGGGCTTTCCGCCTACCTCGATGCGATAAGTGGTACGGGAGAGCTTCTCCAGCACCGGGTAGGGTCCCTGCCAAGCTATGTCTAGCTTGTTTGTGCCGCTGGGGAGGAGCAGTAGGACTTGGTCTCCTACCTGTAGTTCTCGGTCCCGGGCGCGGCGGTTGTGATAGCGGGCTTGTCTTTCTCTCGCCTTCTTCAGGTTGGCGGAGGCGGCTTTCCATGTGGCCTTGAGGGTTTCTTGGAGCTTCGTGACGTATTTCGTGGCGTCGACCGGTGCCTCGTCCAGTTTGGCGTCGGTCCAGCTACGTCGCAAGGCGGCTAGAGGTCCGGAAAGGGGTCTTCCAAAAAGCAGCGTGGAAGGCGTGTATCCGGTGGAGGTGTGCGGGGTCTCTCGATACGCGAAGAGCGCTGACGCGACGTATGTGTCCCACGCTTCCGGCTGTTCGTCGGCGATCTTGCGGATAATCGAGATGAGAGTCCCGTTTAGGCGCTCGACCTGTCCGTTGCTAGCGGGGTGGTAGGGTGGAGTCCGGATATGGCGAATGCGGAGTAGTTGGAAAACTTCCTGCATGAGTTTTCCCGGTGAACTGGGACCCGTTGTCGGTCAAGATGTTGTCCGGGAATCCGACTCGTGTGAATATGGTGACGAGCGCGTCGGCGACTCGGGCGGCGTCGATCTTCGGTAGAGGAACGGCCTCACACCACATCGAGCAAGCGTCGACAAGGGTTAGTAGGTACTGGTTCCGCTTCTTGGTCCGCGGGAGGGGTCCTACTATGTCGACAGCCACTCGCTGGAAGGGGTTCCGACGACGACGGTGGGGCTGATAGTGACCGGGACGGTGTGATGGCGGGGCGAGTATCGTTGGCACTGGCGACAGGACTTGACGTAGCGCTTCACGTCTTCGGTCATCCCGGGCCAGTGGTACTGAGCGCTGATGCGTAGAGTGGTCGCTCCTATGCCCATATGTCCGCTTAGGGGCATGCTATGGCCAAGTTCCAGGACTTGGGGGCGAAGTGTCGCAGGCACGACGAGTTGAGAATGGTCGTCCTTCTGACGGAAGAGGAGTCCGTCTTCGACGAAAAAGTCCCCGGACTTGGGTGGAGTGCGTGCGGCGGGAAGCTTTCCGTAGCACTTGCGGAGGGTGACGTCGCTTTCTTGGGCCTTCCGGATCTGTTCCGGCATCTGGTTGGGTATCGGGGGTGGTGTCGCGGCTGTTTTCGCCTGGGCGCGCGTCTGGACGGCGGCCATCGACTCCACAGGCTGGGGCGGCATCCCCAAGAACACGTATCGGCATCCTAAAATCAGGTCGTACAGGGGCTGGTCCATCACGGCAGCTTGAATGGTCCCCGTTACGTATCGGCTGGTGACTTGGATCCGGGCTATAGGGAGCGTGGTGCTGGGTTGTGACGCGTCGGCCAACTTCAGGGTGATAGTCTCGCCGGTCAGGTCTTGTTCCCTGATGAGCGAGCGGCGGACGACGGCGTCGAAGGTGAGTCCAGTGTCGTATAGACAGTGGGCTGGGCGATTGTTGACAGTCACTTGCTCGGTGACGGCCGGTCGATCGGCGGGAGTGACGACGGGGGTTACCGGTTTCCCGTCGGGGGTAACTTGGCGTAGGGCTAGTACGGTACCTTGTTTGCGACGCTGGTCGCTGATGCGGCGAAAACATTTCTCCCGGGTGTGTCCTCGGCGCTGGCAGTAGCCGCAGTAGAGCTCTGTGCTCCGCTTCCCTGGCTCTGCTCCGGGGTTCGGGCGTCCTTTGGGCGGTTGTGGACGGTGGTTCGCTGGCGGGACTGGCCGGCGAGGCTGGTGGCGGGTATCTGGCGACGAGGGTGCGGGGGGATCACGGCGAGGCTGTCTGTCGTCGGGATGGGCGGTGAGGTAGCGGTCCGCGACGATGATCAGATCTTCAAGGCGAGCGGCGCCCTGTTCGGCGGCGAATGTCCGAAGTTCCGCTGGCATTGTCCCTCGGAGTTGCTCGGCAAGCATCAGCTCTAGCAGTCCGTCGTATGTCCTTGGTTCGTCAGTTTGCTCTATCCATTTGTCCCGTAGCGTAGCTAGACGGTCGGCAAACTGCGTAAACTTCTCCCCTTTCTCTCTCCGGGAGTTCCGGAAATTCTTGCGGTAGTGCTCACCTGAGAGCTCAAAACCATGCAGTAGAGCTTTCTTGAGGGCGGGGTAGTCTCCCTCCTCGGAAGTCGGTGTCTTGGCCAGAATTTCATAGGCCTTCCCCTTAAGGCCATGACTGAGCTTGCGATACCAGTACTGGGGGTCAAGACCGTTTTCTCTCGCGACTCGTTCGAATCGGGCGAGATAGACTTCAATCGATTCGTCTCGTTCGACGAATGGGTCCAGGGGAAAGTTCATCCCCGGAATCGGCGGGGGGGGGGTGCGGGTATTCCGGTGCTGGCGGCGAAGCTGGGGGCGAGGAGCGAGTAGTCTTCGCTAGCGGGCGATGCGATACCCAAATCGCGGCGGTCGCGCTCAAGCTGGAGGAGTGCTTGGCGCCGTTCGAGCTCCTTGTCCTTCCTTTTCTCTTCAAGTGCCGCGACCCTCTCGTCCTCCTCCTTCCTCCTTGCGGCGGCTCTCTCCTCCTCTGCAATCCTCTCCTTCGCCTCCTCTCTTCTCCGCTCGGCGGCTCTCTCCTCCTCTGCAATCCTCTCCTTCGCCTCCTCTCTTCTCCGCTCGGCGGCTTTCTCCTCCTCTGCAAGCTTCCGGGCGGCGGCTTTCTCCTCCTCTGCAAGCTTCCGGGCGGCGGCCCGTTCCTCCGCGGCGATGCGCTCTTTCTCCTCCTCTTTCTTCGCCTCTCGCTCTTTGGCCCTCTCCTCCCTCTTCAACTTTTCCTCTGCCACGTCCGCATCTACGTTAGCCAGGACGTAGTCTTTGAGTTCGGTGCCGGCGAGCCCTAAGCTCTCGCCAATACTCTTGTACTTAAGCGCAAGCTCTCCCCGGTCGGCCATGGTAAGGGAGGTAACTTACCCTGAAAAAGGTCCTAACCGGAATGAGGGGCGCACACAAGGGGGTACACTGACGGAAAACAAGGGGGTGGGCTGGATGAGCTACGATGAAACTGCAAAGGGGCGAATACAACACAACCACAAAGACAAAATGCGATCAATCAAAAGTACAAAAATGAATGCAAGAAAAAGCCTTTTGAGATACCACCACTCGGGAAAGCCAGTAAGGGACCTATGGGGCTATGCTATCTACTACTAGGTTTAGAGGGCTGGGTCCTATCTATACTGGGCTGGGGTGGAAGTTACGCTAAGTCCTAAGTCTCGTCAAGTTGGGATGGGAACCTAAGTCTTTTGTCTCGTTGGGTTGGAGGGGGAAACCTAAGTCTTTAGTCTCGTCGGGGTGGAGGGGGAAACCTAAGTCTTTAGTCTCGTCGGGGTCGCCAAAGTTAATGTCACGAAGAGAGGGGTTGGGGGATGGGGGGTAAGCTCTTAATCTCTAGCGCTGTATTACCTCCTTTGATAGGTTAATGGTGCGATGACATTCAAGAGATTAATGCTAGGCCAACTACATAAATGATAGGTACAGGGTAAAGACGAGATGGAGAGTAAGGCTACACTAGTTAAGAAATTCACATTCAAAGGCCAGTCAGGGTAATTGCAATTTCTATAACGATTTACTTTTAATAATTCAAAGTGGGGAGTGTAGGTCAAATTATTCTAACGTGAGTCATTGGCAAAGCGTCTTCCAGTAAGGAGTAGTTCGGTGATATTCTGGGTAGTCAATATTTGGGGTACTAGAGCGAATGTAGACTGATTTCATCACAGGGCGAGAGTGTATCTGTATGGTTTTCAGAGTCTCTCTGATAATCTGGCGAGTGGGGATTCTCGTAGGCTAGAACACTTAGCTCTGTACTGCAGTGCGGCGATGGGTCCAGGGTACTCTGGTTGGCTTGTTAGCACGGTCAGTGGCGTGGGCGGTGATAATGCAGGTCAGTGGTCACGCGGTGATGCCTAGACCACGAGTGATTGTCTTGTGATGGTACAGGCCTAGAAATCGGCTTTCGTGGCTAGCCGTCTAGAAAATGGCGAAGTCCCGAGTCTCGCTTCTCATTGACCTCCTGGGTTGTCAGGGGCCTGCAGCGGGTCAGCGACTGGGAGATGATACAAGGCCGAGGTGATTCGCCCGGTACAGGAACCCGTCTGTAATGTAATACAGACGCTGTATCAGCGGGGATCGGGATAGTGTGGATTCAGGGCCTGTGGTATAATAGCCCTTCTCAGAATTCAAATTGGTGTGACCGGTCATGGGTTGAGCCAGTGCATATACCAACAGTCAAACAATGCAACTAGATTTACTGGGCCAGAGTGGAGTTTATTGGCAGCCGCTAGTATAAGATACATTCGGCGCATTAGGATGGGGTTGGCAACAGGGCAAATATTTATACATTGGGGGCATGGAGGAAAGCAAATGTAAGGGTACAGGGCAAAGGGGTTGTCGTGGGGGCTTTAATCTATGTGGAGGGACAGCATGGCATGGGGTATTTACACATGGGGCTAACGGAGCATACAAGCATAAATCCAAACATGTCATGGGTCATATACAAGGTAGAAAATATGTGCAAGGGATAAATACAAGTCATAGCAACACATC
The DNA here is from genome assembly GCA_036898135.1 of Oncomelania hupensis. Lineage (NCBI taxonomy): Eukaryota > Metazoa > Mollusca > Gastropoda > Littorinimorpha > Pomatiopsidae > Oncomelania > Oncomelania hupensis. Next base: position 17,063,183 of record CM072511.1, read on the forward strand.
AAGGCAAAACTATAAACATGAACATACATATTGACAGGACGCATGAACATGATGGGCGAACGACGGGTGATGGGTCTGCTATATGACAAAGAGTAAGTTCCCTCTCTTACCTTGACTTAAGACGGGTGGAAGCACAAGGGTACTGTCGAAACTCAGAGGTCACTCGGTGATGGAGACGTGTCTTCGGACAGGTTGTGACTTCGAGGCAGGAATGCTTGGGTCTGACACTATGTCAGGTTTTGAGTCAGGCTTTAAGGCGATGCCCCGGGGGGCGGAGCTTAAGCGACTGGGCGAGCGGGCCTGCTAGTGATGGCTGGTTAGGGGGAATGATGGCTGGCTGAGCGTGGGTGTGGAATGCTGGCAGCCCAGCTCAGAGGTGCGATTGCACGCCTTGTCACAATAGCTACCTGGCTTAGCATTGCAGCTCAGGTAGAGCAACTTAGCTCGTTTGTAAATAGGACCCTAAGAAAGTGCAGTGTTAAACTAGGCTTTGGAGTAGAAAAAGGTCGAATCCAGTAGTCATCACCTTTTTCCAGTTGAGGGAGCCTGTAACAAGAGCCGAGATTTAAACACAGCACATTTTAAGATTTTGCCTTGTTTAGTCAGTGTAAACGTAGAAGGTTACTGTTAGTCTGTAGCAGACGACGGAGGTATTACTGAGGTGTGTTACACTCTGCTAGAGTGACGCGAGCGCCGTGTAGTGACATCATCGCAGCTTAGAGCAGAATTTACAGCCAATCAGATTTTACAGCCAATCGGAACACAGCGAGATTAGGTAGCACCAGTTCTACCCAGTTCAGGAGACAGGTAGAGGTAGTCATTCTGCGTTCAAGCTAAGAGCAGTACACAGCTACACTCTAGCAGAAATCTCTCCATAGACCAGGGAAGGAGGACTTCATCATCATCATCATCAAAAATAATAATTGATGCTATACGCACTTTATTTCTAAATCAGTCTGAAAGCGCGGCGATCTGTAACGTAATAACCGACATATGCGCTCGCATGTTTTACCAACGGCGGACTTGTATATTTTTTATACGCGCTATATCTATGATCTCTGACTATTTGAAGCCTCTTTGCCTCCGACTGCCGAGCAAGCGCCTGTTCGAAGTGGGAAAGGCCCTTCTGCCCTGCTTGTCTCCATGTTGATCTGTCTGAGGCAACAGCTTCCCACGTCTTGAGGTCAACCTCGAGAGCCTTCAGGTCTCTTTTGCATATTTTCTTATAGCACAGCTGGGGTCTGCCCACCTGTTTGGTGCCTCCATATTTTGCTGGCTGCGGGCTATTTATAGCTTGCATGCACCCTCCATTCCAGTGAAAGGAAAGGAAAGGTAGCGTCGGTGAAGCTATTTATAGCTAGCCTGGCTGACCTAACCTCAAAACTAAAAAGCTTTGGTTGAGTCGGTGGTGGGTCGTTTTCCCTGAACCTACATAGATATTGTCTTGGTCAAGAACAATAAATCGCTTATAACTTGGCGTAAATGGTGCTGCATTTGCCACTTCAACATATACCATGCATTGTAACTAAACAAGTCTGTGAACTCCGTAATACTGGATGCTATGTAACGTCTGTATACTCCGTGTGTTACGTTGAAACGCGCATGATGGTGCGTGTGAAATGCGCACGATATTATGTGTGAAGTGCGCGCGATAGATCTTTTCGTTTTATTTTGCAAAGCATGCAATAATAGAGTGTATTTACCTTTGATTTGAGTTTGCATTGTTGTTAGAAGAAGCTTTGTATAACGTTGATAATTTTCGTTAGTCGATATTATTGGAGAATTCTCTAGATCTGCTTGTTTACTATTGATCGAAGTTTCGGGATATTTGAGAACATTCTTGGACAGAAAGAATGTTGTATGACGTAAGTCAGTGATGACGAAGTTTTATTTGATTGGTTGTAGTGCGTCATTCTACCGTGTTCTAAATTGTTCGGGAGTATGAAGAGACTATATAAATGCCGCACTGTTTCAAAAAAAGTGTGTTGTTGTTGATAGTGAGTTGGAAAGTAAAAAGTTGAGAGTGGAAAAGCGGTTGAGCGATTGTATGTAGTTGTTGATGTGTGCTGAATAAAAGTGGAAAACTTCATACGACGACTCCTGACTTGTTGATGATTGAACGGGCTGCGTGGATAAACGAATCTGAGCTACACTCATCAGTACTTCAGCATTGGGGCTGAATCTACTACTGATAGAAAACACCACCATCAAACGGAGTGTAACACCGTGCCATTTGGTAAAGGTTTGATCCTGGTGCAGATGGAAATAATTATAACGTCTAGCTGAGGCTTCTCATTCTCTCTACTCTCTTGTGAGTGAGTTTAATATACGTGTAGGTCATGATTGTCTAAGCTACGCTGCATGATGGCATCCATATTGTTTTTGTGGTACGATGCTTGCGTGACCACGCCGTTTTACGTCAGCGCAGCGCGTGATCGCTCGCCAATTTTCTGATATACCTAATGGCAATTATGGAATAACATAATAGCAATGAATCACACGAAAAGTCTGGAAAAATTTCATCATCGTCATCATCATCATCATCATCATCATCATCATCATCATCATCATCATCATCATTCTCTTCTTTTCTCTCTCTCTCTCTCTCTCTCTCTCTCTCTCTCTCTCTCTCTCTCTCTCTCTCTCTCTCTCTCCCTCTCTCTCTTTCTGTATCTGTCTCTCTATGTCCCCCCCCCCCTCTCTCTCTCTCTCACTGTCTCTGTCTATCTCTCTCTTTTTGTTATCTCCTAAGGACCCCCCTCACTCCTTCCTCCCGCCCCCCACCCCACGTCTACTTCTCCCAAAGCACTTCTTCTTCTTCTTCTTCTTCTTCTTCTTCTTCTTCTTCTTCTTCTTCTTCTTCTTCTTCTTCTTCTTCTTCTTCTTCTTGTGTTGTTCAGCCACAATCGCAACGTTTATTTATTGGTGATTGTCTTCTCCTTCTGTGATGGCTGCTGACCCCAGACGAATAAGCATACCCTGTCAAATATTAAAATTATTGTTTTCCAGATATCAAATATTATAGATTAACGTGTCCACTATGTAAGTCTAGGTTATCTAGATAACCTCCACCCACTTCTCTGTCTCTGTGTCTGTCTGTCTGTCTGTCTGTCTGTCTCTCTGTCTGTCTCTCTCTCTCTCTCTCTGTCTGTCTCTCTCTCTCTCTCTCTCTCTCTCTCTCTCTCTCTCTCTCTCTCTCTCTCTCTCTCCAGTTCATATATTATATCCTTACAAAATTAATTTCACTACAATATTGCTGTTCTAATGTTTAAGATTCGTCACGGTCTTGCATTAAGTGTCTTAAGCACTTTTTCACATCCTTTCACTGTAGCATCCGCTCGATATATAGTTCTGGAATTTCATTTTACCGCGCACAAGTGTTGACTTATATAAAGCCATTTCGGCATTCTCAGGATCGGCAGGCTTGGAACTCTCCTCCTCTGAACGTGAAGTCATACAATTCACTCAAAGTAAACCTTAAGCAACATATGTCAAAGCTCTAGCCAAAGTGCATTTTGTTACGAGTGTTCTCAGTGTTTCCTGACACATTATCATTATCACATTTTCTTTTTTATTTTGTTGTTCTTCATCTTCAGCTTCAGCTTCAGCTTCCACAATCAAAACCCAACGTTTATTCATTTGCTTCTCTTTTCTCGTTCCTTCCTGACCTGAAGGCTGCTGAACTCAGATTCAGATACCTTGCCAAATATAAGTATGAATTATTGCCGTGGGAGACACCATTAACAAAAATAGGCTTAATTATGCTAGACGAGGTTGTCCAGTATTTGGGCCTAATTCACGGCATTCCAATGCATGGAATCACAGGCGCTCGTATTAAGAAGGTTAGAGGAGTGGAGTGCTATCGGCATACTTGTATATTACTAGTTTGCAGAGAGAGGGACGTTATTCAGAGAGATGCGGGCGCCTGTGCATAGAATCATGACATCCTTATGATCTTATAATCGTTGACTACCGAAGTTCTCTGCCTTTCGGGATGGTGCCTTTTATTCTCGGGCTAATCAGCTGAAAGAATGGCGCTGGTCAGTCAAACCGCGTTTATGGAGTGCAAAATCTTTAAAATGGGGACCCTTACGATGTATTTTTTTCATCGGCAATTGAAAGATGAAAATCCGTCATTTTTATGTCTGATGATCTGTACTATATTGAATGAGAGGGAATTCAGGCGGAATCGGAGGAGAGAGAGAGAGACAGAGACAGAGGTCAGCAAGATCACGTATGCTTTTTGACTTCCAGACATGTTACGTTACTCCCTCCATTTGTATAACTGTTCACCGGGGTTTCTGTATAAATAGTATCCCCACTTTCTGGGAAAATTAGTGCTGTAAATTCCCACTGCCGCAGTCTTTTTAATTTGTTCTTTCTCATTCCTGCTCTGTTCTATCAATCTGCTATATATCTTCTTCGCTAGACCAGTCACCTACCCTTTTTCTTGAAAACTCTTCCGGGACAAAACTCCTCATTTTGTGTGTGAGGTCTGTAATATTAGCTTGGGAACATTGAACGCTTTCTGCCAAATGGTCACTAGGGCTTCATGTAATTATTATTGAGCAATGTAGGCATTTTATATGTATGTGTTGTGTTGATATTTTATAATGTTTGTATTCTGTTTTGTTTCGATAAATTAGAATATAGCCTCAGCGTCCCCTGTGTGGGATTCCTTTATTGTAAAGTGACCGGCTGTTGGAGTGCCTTCAGTGTTACCACTGGGGTTGTTTCGGCAGATCTTTTATGCTGATCAGAGGTGAGTTCTCTTTCAGCGAAGTTGTGGTCTTATTTTGTGGTCCTGATTCGGCTGATTGCTTGAGTCCGCTGGATCTACTAAGCAATGAATAACTAACTAACTAACTTTGTGATGAAGTTGTCCAGATTTTAAAGCCTAGGTCATTTAGGTAACGTCGACCCCTTTACCTCGCCTCTCTCTCTCTCTCTCTCTCTCTCTCTCTCTCTCTCTCTCTCTCTCTCTGCCAAGTTTTAGATGCACCGCAACACGTGTTTAGATAAATGGTTTAGGCCGCTACCACCAAAACACCGTGGACAATGTCCACATGTAACCACATTTGACTTTCTAAGAAGTGCGTCGTCAAGCTATAGCAGTCCGAAGTGCGTCACTCTGAGACACAGGCACCCGCATCGGAATGTGAACTGAGTAGAGTCTACTACTAATAGTACCCACATACGGGCGCCTGTGCTCTGAAATACCCTCTCTTGAACAGTCCTCGACAGCCAGCATTACCAAAGACCGCGAAAGAATCTATACATCAACAGTCTTCGGTATTATTTATATTATTATTTTATGACCTTGGAATGTCAGAGCGAATCAGTTGGGGTGTTCAGCCAAGTATGAACAGTATTGTACTCGTGATGTTGTGGCTCGTAACGGGAGCTGAAGTCGCTCACGCAGTGTCAGGTGAAGGGAGGCCATTTTGGGCTGCTCTTGTCATTGTGAAGTGAAAGTATTGACCAGCAATTAAAGTCAAAGTCTACCAAAGCAATATTGTTTGTTTCATGCAAATGCAGTACTGTTAGCAAACGTTATCAGCAATTTTCAATAGGGAGCTAATTTTCAACCACCCTGCGTTACCATAGAAACGCGCATATCGAATCACATGGGAAGGAAAATCGTTCAAGCTTAAAACAGTGGGATGGCTGTAAATAGATGACATTTCTCGAAAGAGATCGTGAAGTTGTCTTATCTTATTACTGGACCGCGTAAACAAAACTGTTATGTTGTATACACAGGCGCTTGTAACGGGACACGCGAGCGCCTATGCCTGTGACGCGGCGCCCTTTGGGATAACCAAAGGGAGACGCGTCACAGGCTTAGGCGCTCGCGTGTCCAGATACAAGCGCCTGTAGTTGAATAGCAGTTTAAAATACAGAGTCTTATCTTATTACTGGACCGCGTAAACAAAACTGTTATGTTGAATAGCAGTTTAAAATACAAAGAGGAGAAAAAGATTAAGAAGGATGTCAAGGAAGGATGCTGTTTTGTGTGTGTGTGTGTGTGTGTGTGTGTGTGTGTGTGTGTGTGTGTGTGTGTGTGTGTGTGTTTAAACGATATTAATAAATTTAAAAAAAATTATAGTTCTTACCAGTGAGAGGGAAACTAAAGGCTCTGGCACATCCTATCCTATCCTATCCCGTAACTCGAAGGTCGTTGGGGCACAACGGATGATCGTTTCACCAGCGTACTCCATCTTTCTCTGTCCTCAGCTGCAACCCTCATGGCTTCGCTCAGTGTCAAGCCAGTCCATTCTCGAATGTTGTCCTCCCACCTCTTTTTCTGTCTCCCTCTTCTTCTGCCTACTTGCACACACACCTGGCGCATCTCGTGTTCTAAATAATATTATGCTGAGTGGTTGAAAAGTAAATCCGTATTAAATATTAGTGATCTTTTGTAACTAATACTGCATTTGCACACAATTAATTGTATAGCGATCCTTACAGCGGGGGAATTGTATTGCGGATATCTGACTTCAACTCATAATGAGGGAATCCGCCCGCACTGGCCCGTCGCCTGACACTTGGGTCCTACGTCTTCTTATGTCCTATTCCTGTTGAGTTCGCTTTTACCCCCACCGTACCACGTACCGTGGATCCTATTTTTATAATGCTACAATCCAATACAAATACAATACAGTGTAATACAATGCATCTTTATTATCTCACACAAGGAATTTACACGAACGTACATCATTATAATAGAAATCGGGAAATAGGGAGGCACGGTGGCCTAATGGTAGAGCTATGGCTTGCGGATCTGAAGGTCCCGGGATATCCGCAAGCCAATGGTGAGGCTGAGCGTGCAGTGAAGACGGCGAAAGACATCCTGAAACAGAAAGATTACGTCTTAGCACTTCTCACCTACCGCGCTACACCTATCCCAGCTCTGGGAGTGAGCCCGGCTGAATTGGCATTTGGCCGACGACTTAGAACAACCTTGCCAGTCCTTCCACAGACTCTAGCACCTCGTACTGTAGACCCTGAGCATGTACGCCAGCGTGACGAAAGATACAAGCAGAAAACGAAGAAGCACTTTCATCAGCGAGCAAAGCCACTGCAGGAGCTTCACGAGAGTGATCCCGTCCTTGTGAAGGAGGATGGAGAGAAGACCTGGAAGCGTCCTGGTACGGTAATACGGCAGTGTGCGCCCAGATCCTACATCATCAGAACTGCCGAGGGAGAGTTACGGCGTAATAGACGACATTTGAGACCCGACACAGCGACAGCTAGCAACCGAGAGACTTTTGTGAACAACGATCCAGTGAAGACCTCGCGCGCGCCGCAGTTGCAGTCAAGACAAGCGTCGTTACATACAGAGCAATCACCGACAGAACAGCCGCCTGTACAGCTGAGTCAGCCATCGAGTCCAACATCGAGTCCGATACCGAGTCCGAGTCTGCCGAGACCGATGACATCGTCTTCTTCAGTAGGACAACCGTATTTTACTCGTTCAGGCCGCCGTGTGGTGAAACCAGCCAGATACACAGACTTATAAGTTAGGCAATGCGACCTGAAGTAGGCATGGTTATATTTACTACTTAGGTAACGTAGTAGGACATTATTTTGAGTTTCAATTATTGTTGAACAAAAATTTAGAACTGGCTTACAAGCAATGATGAGTTTAGCTTCATCCAGATTGACTTGATAACATCAAGTGAGATCCAATCAATCAAATAAAGACGCTATGCAGGAAGCAAGATGTTCCAGTATAACCATTGCTCGAAAGCTGTGTTTAGCAGTGTTTTATTGTTGAGTGTTAAGATGTTTAAGTTTAGCTAAAAGTTGCTGGACGCTGTGCAGACATTAGATAAGACAGAAACTAAAAATAAGAAAGTCTTTAGAAACAGAAACCAAAATAAAACTAAACGTTTAATAACTGTCCCTTCATCAAAGAATTCAAAACTGATATTCTCAATCGCTAAGAAAGGGAGGTGTTGTATAATAGCATGCGCCTATGAAATGCATGACTCATTTAAATGACGTATAGATGACGTAAGAGAAAAAAGAATAAAAATGGTTCTCAACAACTGCCTTCCGTATGTTGAATTCTCTTTACAAATACGTCCACATTAGTAATAATAACACAACAAAAGAATACCCAACACATCACCAACAACGAAGTCCGACAGACCATCACACAAGCCATTGGACAACACGATGACCTGCTCACAGTGATGAAGAAACGGAAACTCCGATGGTATGGCCACGTCACTAGATCATCAGACTTTGCAAAGACTATTCTGCAAGGCACAGTGCAAGGAGGTAGAAGAAGAGGGAGACCGAAAAAGAGGTGGGAGGACAACATTCGAGAATGGACTGGTATGACACTGAGCAAAGCCATCAGGGCTGCTGAGGACAGAGAAAGATGGAGTATGCTGCTTAAACGATCATCTGTGGTGCCCCTACGACCTCAGGGTTACGGGACAGGATAGGATATGATAGGAAACACATTCATGCAAGCCACTATCACAGTTTATACAAATTACATCTTATCAACACAGCACATTTAATAGCACTACTAGCTCAGCGCAATAATGACGTTCAAAATAGCATCTATGCAATATAAATTTAGGGACCATTAGTCTCCTCTCTGAAAATCCTTACCGGGAAGAGAGGGGACTATAAACTGATTTAAAAAAAAAAAAAAATGTGATCTCGTCGTTTGGCTAGTGCAACATTTTACGCTGCAAAGATTTATTAAGATTAAAACGAAGTTCTCAGTCATATAGTGTGATTTACCATTATTATTATTATTATTATTATTATTATTATTATTATTATTATTATTATTATTATTAATATTATTATTATATTATTATTATTATTATTATTATTATTATTATTATTATTATTATTATTATTATTATTATTATTATTATTATTAATTAATTAATTAATTAATTAATTAATTAATTAATTAATTAATTAATTAATTTATAAGGCGCTTTCCCTCGCAGAGATCAACGCGCACACAAACACACCCACACCCACCATGTGTACCGCACAGTCAACACGCACAAATAACAGCAATTAAAAAAAAAAATTAGTCTACTCTTCCTTGGGAAGAATCAGAACGACCCAAATGGCGGCCTGTCTATCGCTCGGTTGGTCTGTCAGTCCGTTGCATGGAAGCCGTATCTGAAGAACTACTGAACGGATTTTGACCAAACTTCCCAGGAGCAATACCTAGGCTAGTGGCCTGCCTCCTGTGCCATCATATTTGCTCTACCGCAAAGGTCAAGGTCACTGGAACCATTTTGTTGCTAAACACGTTTTGCCCAATATGTCAAGAACAGCTGGACCGATTTTGATGATATTTGGCTTACGGGTACTTCAAATCATGGGTCAACCTTTATTAGCAGTGTGAATGTCGGTCAGTTATTCAGTCGGGCGGCGGTCCGTTGCTCTAAATTTAACGTTTTTGTTTAAAACACACTTTTTGCATTATTGTAAGAAAAACGAATACTGAAATTCATCATTTTTACTTTGCGGATACTTTAACTGCCACTAAGCAAGTTACATCATTCTTATTTGTACTTTCTCAAAGGTCAAGGTCATTGTGTTCCACCATTTTCTAAACACGTTTTACGCTATATCTGAAAATTGGCTGATCCGATTGTGGTATTTTTTTGTTTTACAGGAACTTCAGATAGTTGGCAATAATTCCACGATTTCCTCTCCCCGGCCCCCGTTGGGGGTGCCGGGGGTTTCAGTATAAATAGTATCCCCACTTTCTGGAAATTTAGTGCTTTAAATTCCCACCGTCACTGTCTTTCTCTTTTGTTCTTTCTCATTCCTACTCCGTTCTATCAATCTACTATACTATCTTCTTGTTCACTAGACCAGTCACCTACCTTTTTTCTTGAAAACTTTTCCTGGACAAAACTCCTCATTTGTGTGTGAGGTTTGTTGGATCAGCTTGGGAATATTGGACGCTTTCTGCCAGGTGGTCACTGGGGCTTTTTATGATGTTATTATTTGGCAATGTAGGCATTTTCTATGTATGTGTTTTGTTGATATTTTATAATGATGTTTATATTCTATTTTGTTTTTGTAAACGGGGGTTCGATAAATCAGAGCATAGCCTCAGCGTCCCCTGCGTGGGATGTCTTTAATGTAAAGTGACCGGCTGGTGGAGTGGCTCTAGTGTTAGGCCTACCACTAGGGTTGGTTCGGCAGATCTTTTTATGCGGATCGGGAGCGAGTCCTCTTTCAGCGAAGTTGTGGTCTTTATTTTGTGGTCCTGATTCGGTTCTTTGCAGTCCGCTGGACCCTGTAAGCAATGAATAACTAACTAACTAACCACCATTTCCTTTGGTTTTGTTAAGATGAAGCCGAGTCAGAACACCGCTAAGAAAAGTAACACTTTTAGGAATGCTTAGTTTTCGTCTGTATGTGTGAATGTTTGTAAAAAACATTCAAATGGCTTGCCATCTTGTTTAATAGTAAGATCATTGAAAGAGCCTCTAGATCAGTATCGTGTGTCAGCTGCCTAAGACTAAGCAAGATGATGGGGGAGGGGGAAAGAGGGATGGGGGGGGGGGGGCGGGGGAGAGAAGACAAGGAGTAAGACAACGAAGTGTAGAGATAGATGTGCGGGAAGTGACGTAGGAAAGACAATTCCAGCGGGATGTGACCACATTACCGGCATCCCTTTGGACGGAAACGCCAGGAACGCTGGGTAGGAAATGGAAAGTTATTATTGTGGCCTGACTGTTGAGCGATGACGGCTTGACAACATCCATCTTCCATTTTGCATAAGCTGCACACTGCATCAATGTCATACACAATAATATTGCAACCAACGACGTATTTCATCTAAAGAGACCCAGTCTTCAAGGATCAAGACTTCTATAGCGCATTCGAACATGGATAGACCCTAAATAGTTACTCTGAGGTCATTAATTGTTTTTTTCTTCTTCTCCAAAACGTTTACACTAGATAAGAATAATCATGGACGAGTTTTACAAAATCACAATATTGTGACATGAAAGCTGCCGTACACAGTGGGCTCTCTTTTTTGTATCCCCACTCCCTCTATCTTCTCGCTTCTACAGGTCTTTCTGAAAGTCAAAAACTTCTGTTTCATATTCTCTCTAAAGGTAATTGGTCGGTCTCTCAGGACCCATTTCGTTTTGCCTATTTTACAGAAAACGTCGGCATGTTTAAACCTCACGACAACCTTGTTTGTCACTGTGTATGTCTTACCGCCTTCACGCCTCCTTTCCTATGCAAACTTCTTGAGAAGGTTGTCCTTCCAACAACTTGTTCTGCCCGTTCCAGTCTGCCTATCGTCTTGACCACTCCACTGAATCGGCTCTTCTTCAAATCGTGAATGACATCCTCTCTGCCACTGACTCTGGTAAAATCTCTTTGTTGACCCTTTTCGATCTCTCAGCCGCTTTTGACACCATCGATCTTTCCATCCTCATTCAGCGTCTCCAGAACTCTTTTGGAATAAAAGATAGTGCCCTCAGCTGGTTCCGCTCTTACCTAACTGATCGCTTCCAATCTGTCTGCATCAACAACCACCTCTCTGAACCGTCCAGACTTGTCTTCGGTGTTCCTCAGGGGTCAGTTCTAGGTCCTGTTCTTTTCACCCTTTACACATCTCCTCTGTCTCACATCATCTAAAACCATGACACTTTCCACCATTTCTACGCAGATGATATACAGCTAAAAAAAACGGTCACACTCCTCAAAACCTTCCATCCATTCTGACCAAAACTTCTGAATGCTCTGAAGTCATTTCTAACTGGATGACAGTCAACAAGCTCCAACTCAATGCAAACAAAACTGAAGTCATGCTCACAGGTACCAAACACAACCTGTCTTCTTGCTCTGTAGATACTGTCACTCTTGGCCAGACCACTCTTCATATGTCCTCTTCTGTCAAAAACCTTGGTGTCGTTCTTGACAACACCCTCTCCATGTCGGAATTCATACGCAAAACCTGTCAAACATGCAACTTTCATCTCCGTAGAATAGGCCTTGTCCGCAAACATCTGACCACTGATGCTACTGCCAAACTCATTCCTCTCTTGTTTTGTCACGCGTAGACTACTGTAACTCTCTCCTGGCTGGACTTCCTTTTTCTTCTATTTATCTGCTCCAACGTGTTCAGAACTCAGCTGCACGTTTGGTTCTCAAAAAGAAAAAATCTGATCATATCACTCCCCTTCTACATTCACTCCACTGGCTTCCAGTTTGTCATAGAAATCGCTATTTTCTGTTACAAGTGCGTCCATGGCTTAGCCCCTTCCTACCTCACCCAAAACATTCAATTCTATAAGCCTTCTAGAAATCTTAGTTCTTCCTCTGACACCCTCATGCTTCAAATACCTCGCTACAAACTCTCCTCTGCTAGCCGTCGATCTTTCTCAGTGCTTGGCCCTTCAACTTGGAACTCTCTTTCCCTCTCTCTTCGCAGCTCTCCAAACGTAGCTACTTTCAAATCCAACTTGAAAACTCATCTCTTCCTTAAATGTTTCTGATCTTGCCTACCATCATCAGCGTCGTCATTCCTCCATTTGTTTTGTTTTGTGTTTTGATTCAGACCACCGCCACCACCCACCCCATCACCCGTCCTTAACTCTCCCCTCCTCCATTCCTTCCTCGTCTCTTATTCCTTAGCAAGTGTCTGATTTTATTTTGTATGACGCGGTACTGACTTTAACCATGTAAACTTGAAGAAATGTCTACCTAGGTACCATCAGCATGTCAACATTCTTACCCGAGAAGAGAAAACACTAGATCATTGTTACACTGTGTTTCCTAATGCTTATCATGCTGTCGCTAGAACCAATCTGGGCGAATCTGACCATAAGTCAATTCTGCTGATTCCGACATACAAACAAGAACTTAAACGTACTAAACAAGTAGTGAGGGTAAGCAGGAAATGGTCCCCTGAAGCTACTGATATGCTTCAGGATTGCCTTGTGTCTACTGACTGGGACGTTTTCAAAGACGCATGCCCGTCTCTTGACGAATATATACGGACACGATTACGTCATACATTAACTTTTGCTCGAATGTTTGTGTGCCAACTAAAACAAGCACGGTGGCACCGAAAGACAAACCCTGGTTCACAAGGGAAGTTAGAGACAAGCTTAAGATAAAGGAAGCCGAGTTTAGGAGTGGGGACAAAACACGTTTCAAAGCAGCCAAGTATGGTCTGAAAAGGGCCATTCATAAAGCTAAGGCAGAGTACGGTCGCAAATTGGAGGAGCAGTTTGCTTCCAACAACCTCCGAGAGGTTTGGCAAGGCATGCAACAGGCCACGCAGTACAAAGATAATAATATTACCTCGCCTGACCCCGACCCCACGCTCCCTGACCAGTTAAACCCCTTCTACGCACGATTTGATACGCTCAACGTAACCATGAACTCTCCCCTACCCCCTCCTGATCATAATCTCGCGGCCCCTTTCACAATACCAGAAGACGAAGTTAGAGCGCCGTTTAAGAAGCAGATTGATAGGAAAGGCCCCTGGGCCAGATGGTGTAACCACAGCAGCCCTAAAATCATGCGCTAATCAGCTTGCCCCAGTTTTCACTGACATCTTTAACGCTTCCCTCCAACAGTGCTTAGTGCCTAGGGGCTTTAGGGCCTCCACCATAGTCCCGGTTCCTAAAACGAAAATCATCAGTGGGCTATCAGTGGACTACAGACCCGTGGCCTTAACATCTGTGATCATGAAGGTGTTTGAGCACAGGGTGCTCCGCCACCTTCAGCGGGCTACCGAAAGCCGGATGGACCCACATCAGTTTGCGTACCGGAAGAATAGAAAGGCAGAAGATGCAGTGGCTCTGGGATTGCATTACATTCTGCAACATCTTGTCACTCCCAAAAGTTATGCTAGGATTCTCTTTGTGGATTATTCCTCGGCATTCAATACGATCATTCCTCACACGCTGTACAGCAAGCTAGAGAGCATGGGAGTAGAACAGGCCTTGTGTAGGTGGCTACTAGATTTTCTCCTTAACCCACCCCCAATCAGTAAGGGTAGGCAGCAAGCTTTCCGACCCACTGACCCTGAGTACAGGTGCACCACAGGGATGCGTATTATCTCCCCTTTTGTTCACCCTATTCACGAACGACTGCGTGTCGCACCATGGTAAGTTAGTCATATTAAAGTTCTCAGATGACACCACGGTAGAGGGTCTGATCCCTAGCAATGACGATGGAGCACACAGGCAAGCAGTGGAGGAGCTAGTGGCTTGGTGCATAGACAACAATCTGGAATTAAACGTCTAAAAAACAAAAGAACTAGTGGTAGATTTTCGTCAAAACAGAAACAACATGCCACCCCTGACCGACAATGGGTCTCGACAGGAAGTCCTCTCCAGGATCGCACAAACAACTGCTGCCCTGACAAGGTTGAAACCCATTTGGAAAGACAGAACCATCAGTCTACATTCCAAAGTAAGACTGCTGCGCTCTCTGGTCATCTCCATCTTCCTATATGCTTGCGAAGCATGGACCCTCACAGCAGATCTCCAACGAAGAATACAAAGCATGGAGATGAGGTGCTACAGAAGACTTCTGGGCATTTCCTATACCCAACACATCACCAACGACGAAGTCCGACAGACCAGCACACAAGCCATTGGACAACACGATGACCTGCTCACAGTGGTGAAGAAACGGAAACTCCGATGGTATGGCCACGTCACCAGAACATCAGGCCTTGCAAAGACCATTCTGCAAGGCACAGTGCAAGGAGGTAGAAGAAGGGGGAGACCGAAAAAGAGGTGGGAGGACAACATTCGAGAATGGACTGGTTTGACACTGAGCGAAGCCATGAGGGCTGCTGAGGACAGAGAAAGATGGAGTATGCTGGTTAAACGATCATCTGTGGTGCCCCTACGACCTTCGGGTTATGGGATAGGATAGGATAGGATAGGACCCCTGACCATCAACGGGGAAGTAGTGGAACAAGTAGATAGTTTCAGGTTTCTCGGCACAACCATTTCCTCAGATTTAGGATGGGAAAAGCACATCACTGGCGCAGTCAAGAAGGCCCATCAGAGATTATTCTTTCTCCGCCAGCTTAGGAAGTTTCGGGTGAGCCAAGCTATCAAGGCCATTTTTACCGCGCCACTGTACAAAGCATTCTGACCTTTTCTTTCATTGTTTGGTATTCCAACGCAAACATCCAAGATAAAGAACGTTTAGACCGTGTTGTGCGCCAGGCTTCAAGATGCGTTGGTGGGGCCCTCCCGTCCATCGAGGCTTTACACGCGCAACGTGTCACACGCAGAGCCAAAAATAATTATTATCCGTGATGAGTCCCACCCCCACCCCCCACCCCCCACCCCCGTTGGGGTGCCGGGGGTTTCAGTATAAATAGTATCCCCACTTTCTGGAAATTTAGTGCTTTAAATTCCCACTGTCGCTGTCTTTCTCATTTGCTGTTTTTCATTCCTGCTCTGTTCTATCAATCTGCTATACTATCATCTTCTTCGCTAGACCAGTCTCCTACCTTTTTTCTTGAAAACTCTTCCGGGACAAGACTCCTTGTTTGTGTATGAGGTCTGTTGGATCAGCTTGGGAATATTGGACGCTTTCTGCCAGGTGGTCACTAGGGCTTCCTATGATGTTATTATTTAGCAATTTAGGCATTTTATATGTATGTGTTTTGTTGATAATTTATAATGATGTTTGTATTCTATTTTGTTCTTGTAAACGGGGGTTTGATACGTTGGGGTGAAGCCTCAGCCGTCCCCTGCGTGGGATGTCTTTATTGTAAAGTGACTGGCTGGTGGAGGGCATTCAGTTTTCCCACTAGGGTTGTTTCAGCAGATCTTTTATGCGGATTGGGGGTTGTCCGGTCCTGATTTGGCTCGGAAGAGTCCACTGGACCTAAAGCAACAATTATGTAATGTAATGTAATGATGAGTCCCACCCCGCCCACGTGCTCTTCCAGAGTCCAGGCCGTAGACTCCGTTCCCTCACCAGCAAAACCACACGCTCACTGAATGGCTTCTTCCCTTGGACTATCAGACACTTAAATCAAATATAAGAATTATTTAGGCTGCTCCTTATTGTGTGCACTTGTATAGTCATATTAGTCATGAATTTTGGGAGGGTGCTTCTGCGTGCGATCTATTTTGGTCATCTGTATATTTGCTGTGTCTGATAATGTACGTTAAAATCATGCACCTGTTTTGTTATCTGTAATTCGGTTGTGTCTGTTGATGTCTGTATTTCTATGTACTACATGAGTGTTCTAGTCAGGCGTGGGTCTGCTGTCTAGTCTACTGGTGGTTACATAGGTCGCACTAGATCTATGCTTTATTTGGGTTTTTTATGTATCTTGTGCATGCGTGCCGCTAATCTAAAGCATTCTTTGTGTCATGTATACTATAATTGTATGTATGTCACTTGGCGAATAAATCTTGAATTGAATTGAATTGAATTGAATGTTTAGAATGAATGCGTGAGTACTGCGCTTTGAACTGATATTGTTCATTGGGAAAAAGCGCTATATAAATATTTTTATTATTATTATTATTATTATTATTATTATTATTATTATTATTATTATTATTATTATTATTATTATTATTATTAAATCACTGTAAGTTAAAGGCGGCGTCAGTAAGTTTTCGGATGAGAGTACTATAAACCTAGTCTGTTCTATAGCCTGTACACGCATGCAATTCCAACGCACAGACTTTAAAGATCCTGACGCTCATGTCTTAGACGGGTGAGTGCCAGCTATATAAATACACCCAGCAAATACTAGACTAGGTATCTTTGTTTCGTTTGAGACGTGCACGATAGATACGATCATTTTATTTTGCAAAGTTTGCAATAATAGAGTATATTATTTACCTTTGATTTGATTTTGCATTGTTTACAAAAGAAGTTTGTATAATGTTTATAATTTTCGTCGGTCCATATTCATATATTGTTGAGACTTTTCTAGAAATACTTGTTTACCATCGACCGAAGCATCTAGATAAATCTGGTAATAGCTAAGCGATTCTTCTATCCTAAATAATGTTATATGGCGTAAGACAGTGCATAGTTCCGGTGACGAGGTTTATTGTGATTGGGTGTTGTTGCGTCATGCTGGAATGTTCGAACCTTTTCTCGATTGCATAGAGACTATTATAAGTAACGCGCTGTCTGCTTGTGTGAGAGTCGAGTGATTGATAGAGATTTATGATGATTTTTGATGATGATCTTTGAAGTGATTTTCCGAAAGCCATCTTGTATGCAGCTGTTGGTGTTTGCTGAATAAAGTTGGAAAATTTTATCTGACGACTCCTGCCTTGTTGCTGAGTGAACAAGCTGCTGGATAAACGAAGTCGATTTACACTTATCATGATTCAAGCATCGGGACTGAATCAACTATTGATTAAAAAAACAATGTGTAATATCCTTCCCTCCCATGACCGGTAACACAGGATTGTGCGTAATTGTCTGGAGTATCAGGCGATGTGCCCGCCCAAGGTAGCAAGTAAGGCGCCCATGGTGGCTTGAACATTAAATCTTGTGTCGGCCAGTGCCTTGGGCAGCTCCCGAGCTTGAAAAGCGCGATATAAGAACGATAAAATATAAATAATTGATAAATAAATAAGTCTATAATTATTTAAATAAATAAAGTCGTCAGTAAGCCACTACAGTAAGAAGTCAAGTCATCAGTAAGTCAATAAGTCATGACGTTCATAAGTCTTGGAAGCTGTGCATGTTGATAGCCGTAAGTAGGACCTATATTCCGACCTTACATGATCTACGCAGTTACATTCAGAGACCTAATGCTTGGAGTAGCCCAAGACAATTAACGATTGTCCCAGTTCAAAGTGCATTGTAACCGATGGTTTTTGTCCCAGATTTAAGCCCAGACTTCTTGTTGCAACTGTCCGTGCATCAAAATTCGATTGCACAATGTTAAATATATACTACTCAAAATAATTGAAGGGCCACTCATATTTCATTTAGTTTAATTATTTTTTTGCTGCTATCAATAATATCGCTTATATTGCTTATTTCAAAACTTATCCTGTACAGTAACATTCAAGACAATCTTATTCTGACAAGTAATCACATGTGTGAGTTTTGAACTTTCTACACGAGGCAAACCTGCGATCAAGACGACCAGTAGTACGGCCTTTGCTCACCACAGCTCACCGTGCAGCGTGTTTGGCCTGGTCTCGGCGGCATTTGGTGTGCACTAGGCAACATTGGTCAAGGGTGCTTTTTACAGACGAGTCTCGGTTCTCCTTGTCTTTCAACGACCGTCGAGGGAATGTTTGGAGGCGTCCACGAGAGCGTTTTGCTGATGCAACGGTGCGCGAGCATGACCGCTTTGGTGGTGGATCGGTCATGATGTGGGGTGGCTTCGCATTAAACTTCAGAATACCCCTGTTCCAAATTCATGGCAACTTAAACGGTATTGGCTACAGGGATGACGTCCTACAACCTAGGGTTCTCCCAGCTCTGCGGGTCATTGGGGAAGGTGCCATACTACAGGACTATAATGCCAGACCCCACCGAGCGCGTATCGTCAATGACTTCCTGCAGCAACAGCACGTCATAAGGATGGATTGGCCGGCTCGATCACCCGATTTGAACCCCATAGAACATCTGTGGGATGTCTTGGGTCGACAGACACGGGCAAACCTCCCTCCAGGAGCTAACCTTGAAGTTCTGGCCCAAGTTCTCCAGCAAGAGTGGTTGGCCATCCCAGGAAACATCCTCCATAACCTGATACGGTCCATGAGACAACAATGCCAAGACTGCATTGATGCAAACGGTGGCCACACCCGATACTGACTCTATAGATTTTTGGTTTCTAAAATTTTGATTTTGTAAATAAGGGGTATGTCCAGTTAAATTGAATTTACTCGAATTTTAAGCGACTGATGTCTCAAATCTTTTTTGTTATTGATGCAGAAATGATTGCAATAAAATATGATGAACTAATAAATTGAATTCGTGTTTCTGATTTAAAGAGAGACCCATATGCCCTTGTATTATTTTGAGTAGTATATATATTTGATGTAATCTAGGGGAAAACCACCACCGGATGAAATGTTTTCTTCTCCTACCTAGTAAGATATTACCGCCCTTCTACCCCTCTTGTCTCTTGGGTACTGTTCTTGAAAGTTGCAAGGGTAGGTTGTTGCGTTTTGAACAAAATTTTATTGATATTTTAGCTTGAAGAGTAAAGAATAAAGAAAGAAGAAGATAGCACAAAAGCTTATTCAATGCTTGTTAATTTTTTTTCTTTTCTCGGATTTCTATTACTTCCGTCTGCGAAGTGAAAACTCTTACAATATGCATCATCATAGCTTAAACAGACATTCTGGAATTATTCGTATGTGAAGACAAATGGATTATTTACCCTGTAACCGGAAGTCGGCATTCAAGTTTTTGTTTTCCATCTGTCGATAGCTGTTTAATAGAAATCATTCATAATGTACGATGTTTTAAGTAAAATAAAGGTTGGACAGAAACTCTTTTTTTAATAATGTTTTTAAAATTATCATTCTTTTAAATATATATCACAGGCTCTTGTATGAGGATATGAGCGGAGTGGAGTCCCGTCTGCATACCTATAATATTAGTTAGCAGATAGAGGGACGCTATTGAGATGTATAACAATCTACCATCACCACCTTCTCTACTACTTCACTCCCCATCCTTCACATGCACCCCATTTCCGCCCTCACCCTACCCCCACCTCCACCCGTCTCATTCACACGTGGTTCCTAGATTCAAAGTGCCTCTGAACCCAGGTTCTATGGGGCGCCATGTGTCCATATATTCTATGTGACTATTCTATACATAGAATAAATTCTATGCACATAGAAAGCATTCTATGCACACAAAAAGCATTCATTAGTTGAAATTCCATTTATAAAAAAGAAACCAATATTGTAAGTCATAGAATAAAATTCTTTGTATAGAATAACATTCTATAATATAGTGTAAAATTCTATGTCCATAATACAATTCTATGTATAGAATAACATTTTATAATAGAGAATAAGATTCTATGTATGTAATACAATTCTATATTATAGAATGCACTTGTATGCATAGAATTGTATTCTATAACATAGAATGAATTCTATTACAAAAAATGAATTATATAACATAGAATTTATTCTATGTGCATACAATTCATTCTATAACATAGAATGAATTCTTTAACATAAAAAAAAATTATATGACATAAAATGAATTCTATGTGCATAGAATAAATTGTATAACATAGAATGAATTCTATAATAAAGAATGAATTCTATATGCATAGAATGAATTTTATAGCATAGAATGAATTCTATGACATAGAATTCATTCTATGACATAGAATGAATTCTATAGGCATAGAATGAATAGTATAACATAGAATGAATAAGATGACATAGAATGAATTCTATGACATAGAATGAATTCTATAACATAGAATGAATTCTATAGCATAGAATGAATTCCATGACATAGAATTTATTCTATAGCATAGAATGAATTCTATAACATAGAATGAATTCTATAGCATAGAATGAATTCTATGACATAGAATTTATTCTATAGCATAGAATGAATTCTATGTTACAGAATGAATCCTATGTCATAGAATTCATTCTATGCTATAGAATTCATTCTATGCTATGGAATGAATTCTATGTCATAGAATTCATTCTTTGCTATAGAATTCATTCTATGTTATAGAATTCATTCTATGTCATAGAATTCATTCTATGTCATCTTATTCATTCTATGTTATACTATTCATTCTATGCTATAGAATTCATTCTATGTCATAGAATTCATTCTATGTCATAGACTTCATTCTATGTTATAGAATGAAATCAATATATACACTTTTTTTTAAAATAGTAAAAACTGGGGCACTGTCAAGGTATAGAGAACATTTTTTATTGCATGGGACTGTATTGCAGAGAGATATACACATTGCCACATCCCATCACCACACCACATCACTCTACATCACACTGCACCACAAATGTGATGGGTAGGTGTGGTGGAGTGATTAGGTTATGTGACGATGTGGTCTGATTCACTGCTTTTAAGGTATAATAGAACTGTATTGCAGATACATACATACACATTACCACATCACATCACCACACTACATCACTCTAAATCACACCACACTGCACCACAAATGTGATGGGTGGGAGGGGTGGGGTGATTAGATTATGTGATGTGATTCACTGATGCCATGATATGTGCTGTCTGCTGCAATGTGAAGATGTGCTGCTGCTGTGATGTCGGCTGATGTGATGTGATGATTTGTTGATATGATGTGATTTTATGTGGTGGTGCGTTTTCACGATGATGGTGATGAAGCAATGTGATGCAGTGATGTGATGTGATGATGTGATCGATGTGGTGATGATGCGATGTGGTGATGTGTCATACAATATCTTTTTTTAAATTCTAAATTTTGTTACAATTTATTAGTTGTGTTTTTTAATTTTATGTGAATGAAATGAATTATATGTATATAGAATTAATTGTATAACACAGCAAGAATTGTATGACATAAAATTCATTTTTTTAACATAAAATGGATTTTATTCGCAACACTGAATACATTCTATTTTCATAGAATTGTTTTTTAACATTTGGTGCACATAGAATGCATTCTATGTTATAGAATGTTCATTCTATAACATAGAATGTTCATTCTATAACATAGGATCCATTCTATAACATAGAATGTTCATTCTATAACATAGAATGGTCATTCTATAACATAGAATGGTCATTCTATAACATAGAATCCATTGTATAACATAGAATCCATTGTATAACTTAGAATGTTCATTCTATAACATAGAATCATTTCTATAACATAGAATGTTCATTCTATAACATAGAATGCTCATTCTATGCGCAACTAGGTCATTCTATGTGAAGCGAGGCTGTGACGTATAAAGGGACACGTGGAGCCTTGCACGCGCGCGAGAACTGAAGAAATGGCTGACGTACCAAGCGCTCTGCCGCTTTATCAGACATCATAATTTCGTGAACAAGCATTTAGGTTTCTTGATGCGGACGACTTCGACGGTATAATTAGTGTGAATAGATCGCTTAGCAATAAAAATAATTGACGTCACACACTCCCCCCCCCCCTTCCGCCCCTGCGTGCTTGCTTTTTTCATTACAATGTGCTGAGGTTCTGTAAGGGTTTATAGTGACAAAATCTAATTAAATAATCAGTTCTTTTCGCTCAATACCGAAGAAATAACCGTACTGTAATAAAAAGCAATAATTAATATATTTAAAGGTCGAATATTGCTATACACCTCTGAGACATAATAAATGAAAGGATCATAAAGCTGAATATTGCAAAAAATCTATTTCACCCCAAGCGGCCCCCCAGGGCGCTATGCACAAAGACGTGGCGGCCACGTGCTGCGGGAATAACACAGCGTGATCGAGTTTGAAAATGGTGAAGTACTGTGCTGCGTTTGGATGCTCTAACTCCGACGTAAAACCTTTCTGCAAAGAAAAGAACATTTCCTTTCATCGATTTCCACTTCGAGCGCAAATGATGAAGCACTGCATGTCGTCAACTCTAAACTGAATGTCAGTGACAAATCGCTCTGTAATCATTATTGCACGAGTGTGTTATGTTCAAAACATCACAATATCCCAAAATGTTCTCTATACCTTGACAGTGCCCCAGTTTTTACTATTTGTCCATATGTGTCCATATATTCTATGTGACTAATCTAGGTTCTAGGTCAATTGCGGAAACGAAATCTGAAATTTCCCATTCAAGTGATGATTATCCGTTTATATATTTACACATCTTTGTGTGTGCTTCTTTCATTTGCGAAATGTGAAGCTGTGCGCTCTTACAATCAAGTCCTCGTGACTGCCATAAACTAATTAATATCAAACTCACCTATCCCATCCTTCCTTTGGTTTTGTTGTGGTTCCAACTTGGTCCACGAAGATGGTAGTCTACAGATTATGCTTCACCAAACCCGGCTGAGAACACAGCGAAATGACCATCTGTATCTATGGCACTAATCCACAAATGCAAACTATGGTCAGCGGAGAAGGGGAAATAGAAGTTGTTTTTTTTATTTTTAATGTAAGATGCTATCATGGACCAACATTAACTGGACACACGAATCCCCAAATGGGGACACTGTAAGTAGGCTTATAGTAATGAGTTCGATATGCCTTGTTAGCTTTACCTTTTTGCGCCTCTTACTTCCGGTTTATTGTATCAGTATCCAACACCAAGGCTTGGACTATG
>CM072511.1:17091466-17176466 GCA_036898135.1 Oncomelania hupensis
AAGAAAGAAAGAAAGAAAGAAAGAAAGAAAGAAAGAAAGGAACAAAGAAAGAATCAAACATACAAACCAACAAAGCCAAACCGTCGTCGTAGGTGAAAAGACGTTACATTAAAGAAAGAAAGCAAGAAAGAAAGAAAAAAGAAAGGAAGAAAGAAAGAAAGAAAGAAAGAAAGAAAGAAAGAAAGAAAGAAAGAAAGAAAGAAAGAAAGAAAGGATCAAACATTCAAACCAACAAAGCCAAACCGTCGTCGTAGGTGAAAAGACGCTGCATTAAACAAAAAAAAGAAAGAAAAAAAGGAAAGAAAAAAAAAACAAGAGAAAGAAAGAAAGAAAAGAAGAAAGAAAGAAACAAAGAAACAAAGAAAAAGAAAGAAAGAAACAAACAAACAAACAAAGAAACAAAGAAAAAAAAAGAAAGAAACAAACAAAGAAAAAAGGAAAGAAAGAAACAAACAAAGCCAAACCGCCGTAGCTTAGTGGTAGAGCATTCACCTTGCCAGGTTCGATTCCCATGGTGAGCAACATTAAAGAGGCTAGTTTTTGCTTTTAGTAGTGCGACTGGTCTAGAGGTTCAGTGTTGAATTAGGTCCCTAACAACACCTATTTCCTGGGATGGTTAACCCTGTCTGCCATATCGCCAATAATGGGTCCTATCCTATCCTATCCTATCCTATCCCATAACTCGAAGGTCGTTGGGGCACCACAAGATGATCGTTTAATCAGCGTACTCCATCTTTTTCTATCCTCAGCAACGCTCATGGCCAATGGTGGGTGTTGCCGTTAAACTTCATTGTTCAATTTCTTCTGCTCAAAATCGCTCTTTGCAGAGAATGCATTCCCCACCCCTTTTTTAAATTTAATTTTTTCTTCTTGCCTGTATTTTAGGAGTAGAAAGTGCTTCCCCGCTCCTCCTCCCTCACCCTCGTCCCCCACACATCCCGAGGTGCCATAGCATACTTTTATTTTACCTTTTGCAAGAACTGGGTAACATATCATAGCACAATAACTCCACAAATCCAAATGGCCAAGTAGGCTATTGAGAGCGAGAAAGAAAAAAAATCACAGTGATTAAAAGGGGATAAAACTATTATTGTGTTTTTTGTAGCTAATTTTGATGTCGATTTCATCAAGGAACAGTCTACATTTCGTCATCTTTCTCTTGGCTTAAACCAGCGCTAGGTAGCGAACAGCATCGTTGAATGGAAATGTATGCTATAATGCGTAAAGGCTGGTTGCCATCTACCGCTTTGCTATCGAAGATCCGGTACATAGGCGCCCAACTTTGACAAAATTAATCCTCTATGAAGTTTAAACAGTTGCTCACCTCCTCAGTGGCACATGTTAGACATCTCTCCGTCGCGTCATTACGGACATTTCTGGTTCTTTCTGGTTCACACTGGTTTGCATCATTAGTCCACCTCGTGCATTCGTGATTGGACTCCTGCCGTAACGTAATCCTTCTAATTCCTTAATTATTACCCCTTTTAGGCTGGATTGCTCCGCGCCTTGGCTCGGCTGCTGTGCTTTCATTGAGAAAGCGCACCTAAACGATTTCTCCACACTATGTTATGAGTGGCAGAGTGGCCCTGTGTTAAAATCGCTCGCCTGGAGAACCTGGGTTTGAATCTTGAATAGAGGAGGCACTGTGGTCTAATGGTAGTGCTCCGGCTTGCGGATCGGAAGGTCCCGGGTTCGAGCCCTGGCTGGGCCATTGTGTTGTGTCCCTGGGAAAGACACTTTACTCCTGTTTTCCTACTCCTTCGGATGAGAGTATAAACCGAGGTCTAGTCTGTGTCGCATACATTCCATCATAACGGACTTTAAAGATCCTGACGCTCATGTCCTAGACGGGTGAGTGCCGGTGACAAGAAAACACCCAGCATGCACCTATGTCCTTCTCCCCCATCCCTGGCTGCCCAGGATTGTGCTCAGTTGTCCGGGCGTCAGACCATGCGCCCAAAGGCTGCGGGTGGGCGTCTCGGGCGGCTTGAGTTAGATCCTGTATCGGCCAGCGCCTTGAGCAGCTCTTGAGCTGGAAAAGCGCTATATAAGAACGATTAAATAAATCTCGATGATGGCAGATGAAGAACCCGGTCATTATTTCCATTTTTTGTTTTTTAAATCACCATGTGTGTGTGTTGAATGGGTTTGATGTAACTGAAAGTTTGAGCATGACAGTGAGTGCAAGTGCATCTGAGAGCATACCCAAACTCTAGTTTGTGCGCTATCCAAATTAAATTATTATTATTATTATTATTATTATTATTATTATTATTATTATTATTATTATTATTATTATTATTATTATTATTATTATTATTATTATTAAGATAGTTAATTCATTAGTTAATTAATTATGACAGATGTTTCTCACAGTAAACTATTTCTTTAATGACTCTTTAAGCGGTGATTCGCTTTCTCTCCCACCGCCCACCACACTCTCACGCTTGTTATTACTCTTCCAAAAAAAGTAACCTTCAGAAGTGTGAAAATTACCTCACCATCAGCCCTGCCCGAAATCCTGCTTCTTCTTAAGCTATGTTCAGTTTGGGGTTTCAGCTATGTTCAGTTTGGGGTTTCAACCTGTTGCGTATTATTGTAAGGAGGACCTTGCTGGGATGGCTGATGAGGTTGATGGTGCGGTAATTTTCACACTCCTGAAGGTTACCCTTTTTTTGGAAGAGCGATGGCAAGCGAGTGGGTCCATGGTGTAGGCCACTTCCCATTCTGCCAGATCTTGTTACAGATAATGGTGAAGGCGTCAATCATCGCTTCTCCTCCTGCTTGAAGCAATTATGCGGGTATGTTGTCAACTCCCGCTGGCGATATTTCTCTTTCTCACATCACGTCTGAGGGATACAGTAAATGGAACGACTTCAGACCTAAACCGTACAGAGTTGACCATGATGTAGTCAATCTGATTAAATAATAGTAATAATAACTAGCATTTATAAAGCGCCTACCCTAAGGATCTAAGCGCTTATACACGCACACTTTCTTACGCAAACACATATACACTCTATACATATACTTTAATTATGAGACAAGTTACTCTTTCACGCATACATACTACTGCTGTGTAAATCAATATGACAAAAACATACTAAATTACTACTTAACCCCCCCCCCCCCCCCCCCCCCCCCCACACACACACACACACACCTCCAAACCCTTTTTACAACTACAAATACTGCTGAAAGACTTTTGAGAAGAGATACGTTTTACGGTTGGATTTGAACGATTCACAGGAGGTAGAATGTCTAACATCAAAGGGGAGAGAATTCTATAGGTGAGGGCCGTGGACAGCAAAAGAGCGGCAACCATAAGATTTTCTTTTGTAACGGCCCTGACGGAGAAGACGACAGTCAGCGGATGAGCGAAGGGAACGAGATGGAGTGTAAAGGGAGACAAGGTCAGATAGATAAGAACAAAGAATATGATAAGAAGGAGCAGAACCGATGACAATATTGTAGCAGATAAGGCAGTTTTATACTTAACACGTTCTGCGACAGGAAGCCAGTGTATTTCGTATATTATTATTTAGTTAGTTACAGTACAGTGTGCGCGTATCATTGTCGGAACAGATTTATTTAAGTTACTATAATTAACAATTTCTATTTTTTTTTTAAATGGTTGTCTAAAATCACATTGTTGTGAAAAGACGTTAAATTAAAATATTGAATTGAAGCCAGTGTAGCTTAACAAGGAGAGGTGAGGAGGGTTAGCGATGATTTACTTTAAAGATAAGACGGGCAGCAGAGTTCTGAACTTTTTAGAGGATAGAATCTGGACAGCCAATGAGAAGGGCATTGCAATAATCTAATCTAGATAGAATACAGGAAGTAACCAAGGTCTTTGTGGCGTCTTCTGATAGAAATTTCCTAATTGAACTAATTCTCTTCAACTCAAAGTAGCAAACCCGACAGACTCTAGTGATATGCTGTTTCATAGAGAGAGTAGAATCCATGATGAACCCCAGGTTTCTAGCAGAGTCAGAAAAAGAAATTTCACAAGAACCAAAAGTGATAGAGGTAGGCAAAGAAAGATCAGAGACGGAAGAGCAAGTGAAGAGAAGGGCCTCAGTCTTGTCATCATTTAATTTAAGCATGTTTGCATTCATCCAGGTTTTTATGTCAGTGGTGCAATTCTGAAGTGTTGCTCCCCGAACCCACGGGGCAAAAAAGATAGCAAACAAGTGATGCTCCCCGAACCCACAGGGCAAAAAAGATAGCAAACAAACCATTCAAATGCATTTCCAGATCAGACACTCGTATACATCCGAATTTTCGACAGTGTTAACTTTCTTGGCGATGTTGTGACTCTGGCTTTATCCTTAAGAAGCAAAATGAAAGGGTGGAATAATGATTGGCCCACTATCTGAAGAGTGGTTCTGATTGGGCTCATTGCAGTCCGCTGGACCCTTATAAACAACGAATAACTAACTCACTCACTAACTAAATAATAATAATAATAATAATAATAATAATAATAATAATAATAATAATAATAATAATAATAATAATAATAATAATAATAATAATAATAACAATAGTAAATTGCATTTATACAACGCATTTTTCATTAGAATAACAACTCAATGCGCTTCCACACATCGTTCGTATGCATCATCACAACATTCGCACTACATCATGTACAGCATCATTCAGAAAGTATTATTACTGTTCTTACTATTTACACAGAAAACGCCTTGCGGAACAAGTGCGTTTTTAATCAGTTCTTGAAGGAAACTAGGTCTGTACAATGTCTTAAACCGGCAGGCATCGCATTCCAAACCTTGGGTGCTTGAAAACTAAAAGACCGCTCGCCAATTGTTTTAAGCCGACGTTGGGCGTTTTTAAAAATTTTTCATCTGATGAGCGCAAAGAACGAGTTGTAGTGTAGGTAGTGAGTGCCTCAGACACATGTGGTGGAAGTGACTGGTCGAAGTGACGGAAAGCTAGGACAGCAATTTTGTATTAAATGCGGAACTTGACAGGGAGCCAATGGAGCTGATTAACTATCAGAAGTATATGGGAACTCTCCCTTTCTCTCTCCCCCCTGCATAATTACTCCAACCCCCGCATAGCGCCTCCCGCCTCCTGTCCCATCCCCCCAATAGAAAAAAAATATATAAATCAGTGTCGATTCATCCAATTTTCAAATAGTGCTTGTTGATTTACTTTTATAATAATAAGTCATTTACTTCGGCGACCTTTACCTTTGAAAAGAGCTTGGGCCAAGGGCACAAAAGGCTGAGAGGTGATTAAACTAAGCTCTCTAACCTGCATAGTTAAAATAATCCCCCACCCCACTATCCCCCCTTCCCCCCCAAAAAAAAATCGGTCCAGTCATTCTTAAAATAATGTTGTAGTGTTTGTTTCTTACCAACCTCCCGACCCATCCCCACAACTTCACATCCCACCCATTGGAAAACATTTGACCAATATCCTAAAATGCAATTTCGACAAATAAAATGTTGCATCTTCTATGAAGCACATCTTCGTATTAGAACTTATTTGTAGAAATATGACTTCTTCTTCTTCTTCTTCTTCTTCTTCTGCTTCTTCTTCTTCCCGTTGACTCTACCACCTTCGTCATAGTGAAGATTAAGTAGGCTTTAGGGGGGTTTCGCGTTACGTTTGTATTTAAACAGTGAATGGAGATTGCTGCCCAGAACTGTACAGCGATCATAGTACTTGGTGAGGGTCAAACCTACGCGTGAGGATGGGGGGAGTCACTGAGAGGTGAAGCAGCATTGAGGCATTGAGGCGGCGCTGATGTAGGGAGGGAAAAGACCGCAGATCGCGTCTGTCTGTGTTACTGTTAGTGCCGCCACCTGGAAACCTCATCACTTTTCGTGGACTTCGCTCACATTAAGCCCAAAAAACATAGTCCGTGGTCGGTTTTGCTAAGATTTCTGCGCGCTTCTGAGTCACTCTCTCTCTCTCTCTCTCTCTCTCTCTCTCTCTCTCTCTCTCTCTCTCTCTCTCTCTCTCTCTCTCTCTCTCTCTCTCTCTCTTAATTGTATTAATTTAATCATTCTTATAGAGCGTCTTTTCAGCTCAAGAACTACTCAAGGCGATGATGACTGTTACAAGATTGAACTCCAGCCGCCGGAAGCGCCCACTGGCAACCTTCGGGCGCATAGTCTGACGCCTAGACTGCTGAGCGCAATCCTGGGCGACCGCGGATGGGGAGAAAGGACCTAGTGCGTGCTGGGTGTATTTGTTTAGCCGGCACTCACCCGTCTAGGACATGAGCGTCAGGATCTAGGAAGTCCATGCTATGGAATGCGTGCGTGCGCAGGCTAGACCTCGGTTGATACTCTTTTCTCTGTCTCTCTTTGTCTCTCTTTCTTTCCTTGTCTGTCTCTTTAATGAGGACAATAAAGATTCTGATTCTGATTCTCTGTCTCTCTCTCTGTCTCTCTCTCTCTCTCTGTCTGTCTCTCTCTCTCTCTCTCTCTCTCTCTGTCATACGATCGTCCATTATAAAATAAAATCAGAGATCGGCAATCAAATTCTACTGCTGTAAGGGTCACACACAATATGATTTGTTTCACGCAAATGGATCTCTATTTACCAAAGTTATATGCAATGGTTAATTGGAAGCTACTTTTCAACCACTTGTAAGTAGAACTCAGTTTCAACGAACTCAAGAACTTGTAGCTTCCGAGTCGTTACAATTGTATTTGGAGACGGGCCTCACCAGTTTTGTGCTGTCAATTTTTCTGACATTTTAATATTAACGTGAAAGGTAGTGGAGAGAGAGAGAGAGAGACAGAGAGAGAGAGAGAGACAGAGACAGAGAGAGAGACAGAGAGAGAGACAGAGAGAAGATTGATCATTTACCTTTCTGACAATGTCAGGCTGTGGCTATACTGCGATGAATTGAATTTCACCCGTCACCTGCTTAGTCTTCTGCTAGAGAGATCTTTCAGCGTTCGTCCTTCTCGGTTGAGATTTAGACAGAGAATGACCACCTAACCTTGTGTTCAGCCAAAAGCCCGCGAAATCTCGTGATACCTGAGCGCCGTCTATCGGGGGAGGGGGGGGGGGTCTGGCTTTACGTCAGCAACTGATGATGTCACTGCCTACCTTATCTAGCCTACACATGCTTAGCACACAACTGACTTGTGTCGCCTGCTAGGCAGCGACTTTACGTTACACAGGCCAAAGCAGGCTGAACTATTTAAGGCGAGAAGCCTTAGTGCAGGGTCTCACTAGCCTATTGTGACACTGGCATTATCCCAAATATTTTAAGAATAATCAATAAAATGGCTGAATACAACTACTATTAATAATAGATGCTATAGGCGCCTTATTCTTGAATCAGACTCAAAGCGCGGCGATCTGTAACCAACACACACGCTCACATGTGACAGACATCCCTACATACACACCAAACACATTCATCACTCAAACATGTGGTGTAAAGGCAAGATGCTTATCAGAAGACGGAAATGAAATCTAATTGCTTTTGTTGTGTGTGGGGGGGGGGGGGGGGATGTAGAAACGACATTCTGATGACACACACATGAAACTCCACATGGTTTCTTCTGACTTTTTTGGAAGGCCGTATTATGTTGACCTCAAAATAGTGCTCCGCTGAGTTAGAGCTGTTTTAGCATTAGGGTTAGGTTAAGGTTAGGGTTTGGGTTAGGGTTTAGGGTTAGGGATAGCTTCAAAAATTCGAAAATGTCAAAATAATGTCAAAGAAATGAAAAGTGTGTCAAAATAATCCCTGTTTTTTTCACAACAGTCATCAGAACGTCGTTTCTACAAAAATGTGTGTGTGTGTGTGCTTGTGTGGACATTTTAGCATCTGATACCATTATTGAAGGGGGGGAGGAAACTGGAGTATCCGTATAAAACCCTCAATGAACTGAAAAGTCTCGTACCTATAAGTCACAAGTTTTTGCCCCATGGGAGAGTCGAACCCGCGACCTTCGGCATAGGAAAACAGCGACTCATTCACAAAGTCATCGAGCCGCCCTTGAGTAACTCTTGCAAAACAGTAAGCTATATCTTAGATGAAAGATTCAGTAAAGAAGCATGCGTGCTTCTCACAGTCCTCACTCACCCACCCAACATTTGAAGCTGCTATTCTTTTAATGACTGTTAACGATATCAGGATAAACATTGCCTGTGTTTACAGGCCCCCACCAAGTAAGAAAAACATGTTGACCCATTCTCAGTTCTTCGATCAGTTTCAGGATTTCCTTGAACATTGTGACGCCTTGCCGGGAAAGACGCTTATCGTGGGAGACTTTAACATTCATGTTGATGATGCAAATGACCCATATACCAAACGATTTTTCACTTTGCTTGATTTGTTCTGTTTCAGCCAGTCTGTTGTCGGCTCCACCCACAAGCGTGGTCATACTCTTGATTTGATTTTATTCCGCTCTAGTGATGATTTTTTGTCTTCTTCTTTTATTAATAATGACCTCATGTCTGATCACAGTGCTGTTATGTGTAGGTTAAATATTCCAAAGCTTATTCCTGAATCTCATGTTATAAAGTATCGTAGTATTAATAAGATAGACAAGCAAGATTTTAGAGATGATTTATCCATGTCTGTGTTTCTAAACTGTACTGTTGCTGAGTACAACGCATCATTACTGTCTGTACTTGACAGGCACGCCCCCCTCCGCCAACGCACGCTTCGCCCTCGGAAATTTAACCCGTGGTTCAGTAATATTGCAGGGCAGTTTAGCATACTGAAACGTGAGCGTCGTCAGGCCGAGAGGCGCTGGCTTAAGTCTCGACTGACTGTTCACAAAGAGATTTTTGAAAGTATTAAGCACAAAATTAGTGATCTTATTGACAGTGCGAAGACAAATTTCTTTTCTGCTCAGATCCTTGCCACTTCCACTTGTAAAGAACTATTTCGTACTTTCAACTCTTTGCTTGGTAAACAGACTGACTCTCCCCTTCCCACCATTTATGATCTGCACACTCTTCCTACTGTATTCTCTGATTATTTTTCAGACAAGATTTCGAATATCAGAAACAGTTTTCCTCCCTCTGATTCTGCTGCTCTGCCTGTCTCTTGTCATTTTTCTGGCACTTTCCTGGATTCTTTCTCTCCTGTTTCTGAACAGTTTGTCCTCAACATCCTTAGAAATACCGCTCCCAAGTCATGTGAATTAGATCCTATACCTACAAGACTATTGTATGATAATCTTGACACACTTCTTCCTGTCATCACTCAAATCATCAATACCTCTCTCGCTTCCGGCTCTGTTCCTGCAGATTTGAAAACGGCTGTTGTGAAACCTCTTCTAAAAAAAGCTTCCTTAGATAAAAACGAGTTAAAGAACTTCAGACCTGTATCCAACCTTCCCTTTCTATCAAAAACTCTAGAGAAAGTTGTGCTCTATCAGCTACTGTCTCACCTTGACTCTAACAATTTACACAACCCTTTTCAGTCTGCGTATCGGGCGGGCCGAAGCACCGAAACTGTTCTGCTTCGTATTGTCAATGACATTCTCACTGCTCTGGATGAGGACAAACTCTCTATTCTACTTCTTCTTGATAACTCTGCTGCTTTCGATACTATCGATCATTCTATTCTCCTTTCTCGTCTTGAAACTGTTTTTGGTGTTCGTTCAGCAGCTCTTCGGTGGTTCACTTCCTATCTCCAAGACCGTACTCAGTATGTGTCTGCCAATAATTCCTCTTCAGTTCCTTCTCCGCTTCTCTATGGTGTGCCCCAGGGTT
Organism: Oncomelania hupensis; assembly: GCA_036898135.1. Lineage (NCBI taxonomy): Eukaryota > Metazoa > Mollusca > Gastropoda > Littorinimorpha > Pomatiopsidae > Oncomelania > Oncomelania hupensis. Next base: position 17,101,193 of record CM072511.1, read on the forward strand.
CCGTTTTAGGCCCTGTCTTGTTCATTATGTACACCACGCCCTTATCTACAATCATAAAACAGCATACTGTCAATCACCAATTATTTGCAGATGACACCCAACTACAGCAATCATGCAAGCCTGCAGACATTCACTCTGTTATACAAACACTTCAGAATTGCACCACTGACATAAAAACCTGGATGAATGCAAACATGCTTAAATTAAATGATGACAAGACTGAGGCCCTTCTCTTCACTCGCTCTTCCGTCACTGATCTTTCTCTGCCTACCTCTATCACTGTTGGTTCTTGTGATATTTCTTTTTCTGACTCCGCTAGAAACCTGGGGTTCATCATGGATTCTACTCTCTCTATGAGACAGCATATCACTAGAGTCTGTCGGGTTTGCTACTTTGAGTTGAAGAGAATTAGTTCAATTAGGAAATTTCTATCAGAAGACGCCACAAAGACCTTGGTTACTTCCTGTATTCTATCTAGATTAGATTATTGCAATTCCCTTCTCATTGGCTGTCCAGATTCTATCCTCTCTCTGCTTCAAAAAGTTCAGAACTCTGCTGCCCGTCTTATCTTTAAAGTAAATCATCGCCAACCCTCCACACCTCTCCTTGTTAAGCTACACTGGCTTCCTGTCGCGGAACGTGTTAATTATAAAACTGCCTGTATCTGCTACAATATTGTCATCGGTTCTGCTCCTTCTTATCTATCTGACCTTGTCTCCCTTTACACTCCATCTCGTTCCCTTCGCTCATCCACTGACTGTCGTCTTCTCCGTCAGGGCCGTTACAAAAGAAAATCTAATGGTTTCCGCTCTTTTGCTGTCCACGGCCCTCACCTATGGAATTCTCTCCCCTTTCATGTTAGACATTCTACCTCCTGCGAATCTTTCAAATCCCACCTTAAAACGTATCTTTTCTCAAAAGTCTTTCAGCAGTATCTGTAGTTGTAAAAGGGGTTTGTAGGAGTGGGGGGTTAAGTAGTAATTTAGTACGTTTTTGTCATATTGATTTACACAGCAGTAGTATGTACGCGTGAAAGAGTAACTTGTCTTATAATTATAGTATATGTATAGTGTGTATATGTGTTTGCGTAAGAAAGTGTGCGTGTATAGCGCTTAGATCCTTAGGGTAGGCGCTTTATAAATGCTAGTTATTATTATTTATTATTATTATTAGATGGCAACATTTCCATTGCGTCAGATCGTACTTCTTTGTCTCTGTCAGCGCTGACACCCAAACCACCAAACCAAATTGAGCCCTTTTAGCTGGTGACAGCAATCTTCCAAGGGATTTCTCAAGCTGATCGGTCTTTTGGGACGGCGTTTAGCTAAAAAGCAAACAAAAAACAAGCCCCAACGTATCCAGAAACTGGTTTCCAATCAAAGCGCTGACGAACGCAATCATTTATTATTCATCGCACAAGAGCTTCGTCAGCTGTCGAAGGTGTTTATTAATCTCTCTTCCTTCCTCCTACATGCTCCCCCTTCCCCCCTCCACCCCGTTCACTTTTCCCTTTCAATTGCTGTTAAAAGACATATCTGTAATTGTCACTGGTACCTAATAATGCAGTATCCAAAACAATTTTTTTATTTATTTCTTTATTATTATTATTATTATTATTATTATTATTATTATTATTATTATTATTTTTATTATTATTATTTATTATTATTATTATTATTATTATTATTATTATTATTATTATTATTATTTATTATTATTATTATTATTATTATTATTATTATTATTATTATTATTATTATTATTATTATTATTATTATTATTATTATTATTATTTTTATTATTATTATTATTATGTAATAATTATATATGTTCAACTCAATCAAAATCGATGTATACAAAACTATAGAAAGCGGTTTAAAACAGGTCAAAATGTTGACCACACACACACACACACACACATGCGCACACACACACATACACACGCATGCCCCCCACACATGCCACGCGTACAGGTCACACCTTGTTCAGCAGCCCACACCCACTTGACACAAGATGAATTAATTTCTTCCCCGACCTCAAATCGTACAAGATGTGTTTTTGCATTCTTAGCTCTAAATAAACAGCGGTGTAGAACGCATGTTGCCCATTTAATGATGTGGGTCCATATCAGCACACGCACATACATACATACATACACAACACGCACACACACACTCTTTCTCTCATCACCCCATTCTTTCTCTCTTTCTTTCTATCCCTCTTTCTCGTTTTTGAACTCTCTCGCATACACACAACACACACACACACTCTCTCTCTCTCTCTCTCTCTCTCTCTCTCTCTCTCTCTCTCTCTTTGCCCATTTGCTCGCTCTCTCTCTCTCCCTCCCTCCATCTCTCTCTCTTTGCCAATTTCTCGCTCTCTCTCCCTCCCTCCATCTCTCTATCTCTTTGCCCATTTGCTCGCTCTCTCTCCCTCCCTCCATCTCTCCCTCCATCTCCTCTCTCTCTCTCTCTCTCTCTCCCTCTCTCTCTCCACACACAAAATCCCACATACCCATGAATCTCTCTTTCCCTCTCTCTCTTCATCCAATTTGCTCTCTGTCTCTCTCTCCCCACCTCTCCACCTTTCTCTCTATCACCTCTCTCTCTCTTTTACAACACTCCCCTACCCATTGGGTGCATGCTTAAAGTACGCAAGCGTGGGTGTCCGTGAAAAGAAAGAAAATAGCCTCTAACGGGGAAATACACAAGTAAGTTTTAGGATAATTAGCTGTGATTGCTTATGTGCGTTTGTCCATATCTGCTGCAAATAATTATGTGAGAATGTGGTGTATTTTCTATTCAACTGTGACCAGAGTTTTTATCAATTATTAGTTAATCCGGTTGTATTGTCGTTCTTGTTGTTATCATTATCCTCACTAAGTTTGTTCCCCTAGATCATCATGAAGCTGGGTCTTGTATCCTTATTGTTATTATTTTTAGTTGTAGTAGTATTGTTATTATTATTGTTATCATACATTATTAGTCCGTTGGTGCTGCTGTTGCATTATTTTTAGTAGTTGTATTGTTATTAATATTGTATGTCTATGTTTTTGATGTTGTTATCTCTTTTCTTGCACTGCAAAACAATTAATATCCATGCCATGTGTTTGGACAATAAAGAATCTTGAATCTTGAAATCAAGGCCGTTTTGAAATTAGGGAAGAATCATTAGCTCTAAATAAGTCAGTCACTTTCCAAATGTTTTTTTTATTTCTTTCTTTCCTTAAAAAAAACTATTTATTACAGATCAGTGCTATTATGTATTTTGAGATACACTCAATACATTTTCTTTGCTAACAAAATCCATATCATAATCCACCTCTTTTTTTGCAAGTAAAATCGACACGTTTTGGCTTGTTGGAGAAACAATAGTCAAACATGGTCTGGAATAGGGACTTGGGGAAATGAACTGGCATAGGGACTGTGGAATTGAAAGAGAAGATCAGAGGGAACAAAACATGACCTGGCTGTTTATGTACGTGAGGAGGCCTTCCAGAGGGGGATCTGTCGTGGAAATCCTGTAGTTACTGCTTCGTCTTGCTTTCTCTGGCTCTGTACCGTCGCTATCGTCTGCCCTGCAAGGTTACAGAAAACCATATTCTAGAGCTCTTTTACTGTATGTAATATTATGACTTTGATCTATTGTCTTTGCGTGTACAAATTGCATGTACAATGGTCGCTTCTATCAGATTTCTCTTAAAATTTTAATAACAGTTTTGTGTATTTGCTTTGTTTGTTTGTTTGTTTGTTTCTCCATTTAATTATTTATTTATTTATTTTGTTTTTTTACTTTTTTTTTCTTTCTTTTTTTGGGTTTTGTTTGTTTGTAAGAAATTGTTTAACGTAAAAAACAAATTCAACGTCTTTTTGCAGAAATAATATAAAATTATACAAAAGGTGGATGGAAGTGTGGAGAATTTACTCGCCAAATCCTAAAGTAGAGATCTGACGCATGGGACAGTCTGAAACGAAACGAATTGTCCTAAACAATACAACATCATACAATACAATACAAAACAATACATAACAATACAACTTTATTGTCAATGTGGCGGTGGGTCTATTGTTACTGGGCTCTGCACAATGGAATGCTATTACCCACTCGTCGTAGTCTGCGGAGATCGGCTAGTGTAATCACCCTGTTACTAATCTTAATGCATTTATATGTTTAGCTCGGTCTGTGTGCGGATAGGGTTATAGAGATATGGACAAAATGGTAAAAGATTCACTGGCACACTAGCTCTCACACGGCTATGAAACATAGGTAGTCCAGCCACTTGTTAACAGTAAATATCACACATTTATTTCCTCTACTCTTATACATAATTCTCTAAACACTCTATTAACTTAAATGTCCAAATTCACTTCGAATAGTTCGTTCCTTGATGGGTCTATGCTGCTACTGTTCTTGATATTTGCTACTGTCTCATCATTGGGCTATTTGTTCTGGTTGGCCTAATGTTCTTGTTTCTGGAGAGTGGACTACAGCACAGTCCTTCTAGGGCAGTGTTTGTGCACTTCTTTAGTTTCATTTAAATGTATATTGGAGGTGTGTGATGGTGTCTCCTCCTTGGTTGTTGACTATTGGGCTATCGGAGCTCAGTGCTCGATGTTCCCTGCAGGCCGAATGTCAGGGTTGACTCTTAGTGGTCTATCCCTGCCTCGGACCAACTAGCCTGCTCGTCTGCAAAACAAAAGACGAGTTTCTGCAACGCCTTGTTTAAAACGGGTGTGCAGAGCGTCTCACTGATGGCAGAAACAGCCCTCAGTTGAGATCACTTATACAATACAAGGGACGATCATTCTCCTAAGTCCGTGGTCCACTGGAATCTCCAACATAATTCCTATACATATACATACATCGTGGCTAAACTAAACACATGGAGAAATAATTAACAACATACACATTCTCCGGTACAGCCACTGGTCTGCAATAATACACATAAGAGAAACAACAGTGGTAAGGGATACCTCATTGTGCCGAAACCGGTCGCGTGTGTCAGCCACGTGGTCAAGCAAAGTTTTACTAATATTCACAATGATAAAACATGGCAAGACTTCACAAACATAATCCAACAACAATATCAATAATCGCGATGAAACAAAACATTGATCATTTACCTTCTTGACAATGTCAGGCTGTGGCTATACTGCGATGAATGAATTTCATCCGTGACCTGCTTAGTCTTTCTGCTAGAGATATCTTTCAGAGCGTTGCTCCTTCTCGTGTGAGAGTTAGGCAGAGAGTGACTACCTAGCCGTGTGGTCAGCCAAAAGTCCGCGAAAATCTCGTGAGATATGAGCGCCGTCTATCGGGGGGTGGTGGCTATACGTCAGCAGGATGAGGTCGCTGCCTATCCTAAGCGAGAGTTAGCTTACACATGCTGAGCATACAACTGACTTGTGTCGTCTGCTAGGCAGCGACTTTACGTTACACAGGCTACAGCAGGCTGAACTATTTAAGGGGAGAAGATTTAGTGCAGGGTCTAAATAGCCTCTGGTGACAGTCAAACTTTCACATTATATATAATAACGCAAAATTGCTTTTGGTATTGAGCGCAAAGTTTGCATAAAATAATAAATAAACAAAAAATTAAAAATTTCCATGCTTACAACAGTCAGATGGCTCAGCCAGGAATATTCTCTCTCTCCCTCTCTCCCTCCCCTCCTTCTCTCTCTCCTTCCCCCCCTCTCTCTCTCTTTCTCATATCTTTATTTATCCATACTGACATATCCACACACACCTTCATGTGTACATGTGTACTAAATAATCCGTCAATGCAATGAATAAGTAAATACATAATACATACAATAATAACCTAACGATAATCATGTGTAAATTAACTTGCACATTAAATTTACAGCTGTTAGCACACCAAGTTTACAAAGCTTTGTAAGGGAAGATTTTTGGCCACAGACCTGTCGCCTCAGACTGTGAAATGCTGTGCTTAAATTCCCTTGGTCTTATTTTTTTATGTCCGCCCTCCTCCCCTCCCCTCCTTCATGGGGATGTTTGTTTGTATGTAGATTATAGTCACACGACACTTTCGCATATAGGTGACTACTGGACCGATTTATACTGACACCAGCGGGCCAGTTGTTGGTAAAGGGGAAAATAATATGATCACACATTGACCAATCCGGGATTCGAACCAGCGACCTTTCGGTTACTAGCAAGACGCTCTTACCAACTGAGCTACCCGGCCCCACCCCATGGGGATGCCTGGCGTTTCTGTATAAATAGTATCCCCACATTTTGTTTTTTTTCGCTCCTACTCTGTTCTATCAATCTATTATCTTCTTCGCTAGACCAGTCACCTATCTCGTTTTTTTGAAAACTATCCCCAAACTCCTCATTTTTGTATGGGGTCTGTTGGGTCAGCTTGGGATATTGGACGCTTTCTGCCAAATGGTCACTAGGGCTTTCTATGGTATTACTATTTAGCAATGTAGGCATTTTACATGTATGTGTTTTGTTAATATTTCATAATGATGTATTATTTTGTTTTTTGTAAACGGCGTTCGATAAATTAGAGTACAACTTCAGCGTCCCTTGCATGAGATGCTTTTATTGTAAAGTGGCCGCTAGTGGAGTGCCTTCAATGTGACCATCAGGGTTGTTTCAGCAGATCTTTTATACGTATCAGGAGTGAGTCCTCTTTAAACTAAGAAGTGGTCCTGAGTCGGCTCTTTGCAGTCCGCTGGACCCTATAAACAATGACTAACTAACAATTATGTTTTAATGTCTTAAGATGTTTTATGTCAGCCGAGCTGACTCACTCACGCAGTGTCAGGCGACTGGCCATCAAGGACTGCTATCGTCAGTGTGAGATGAAATCAGATAATCACCAGTTAAACGTCTACAACCGTAAAGAATAGGAGTACTTCCTAAATAGCTGTCAACATGTATTTTGTACCGCTTTTCAGGGGAAGCAACTCTCATTGACCTACTTTCGGTTTATTTAGGCGTACTGTAAACATGTATTTTGTACCGCTTTTCAGGGGAAGCAACTCTACTTTCAGTTTATTTAGGGATAATGCCAATTGCCGTACTATTTAACAAACGCGTCTAACTATTGTGAATAGGGAGCTACTTTTCAACCACCCTAAATCGACGTAATAGCAACAATCGTTTCTTGAGCACATTCAGTTTTTGTTTTTTGCCTGCCCTTAAATGATCCACATTTCTTTGCCCAGTTGTTTGACCTCCCCACCCACTTCCCTCCTACCCCCCTTTTTTCCCCCAAGATTCTTTTCTCCTACTTCTTCTTCCTTTAATACCAAAAAGTCTTCTTTGACGTCATGATTTTTAAACTCGTGTGACGTCGTTAATTTTCTTTTTTGTTGTTGAGGAGGAGCGCGGGGGATGGGGACTGAAAAAAATAACAACCACACACACACACAAACACACCTACACACACACGCACACACAACCGCTTCTTCAAGAATTTTCTATAATAGTCTAAGTATCGACTGTCCTATGGAAAATGTCTAGACGCCATAATAGAGCCCTCATCATTTGATATGGAAATCACACTATCGTATCACTTTCAGGACCAGGAATTACACTCAGGGATCTTTGTTTTGTGTTTTTGGAAGTCTTCTTCTTCTTCTTCTTCTTCTTCTTCTTCTTCTTCTTCTTCTTCTTCTTCTTCTTCTTCTTCTTCTTCTTCTTCTTCTTCTTGTTTCCCGAATTGTCCTCCTTGGTTTTGTAATAGTCAGAAAAGAGCCAAACGTCGATTCTGACGGTCGGTCGCTCTGATCATTCGTGGCCATAATTCAAGATCCACTGTACAGATTTTGACCAAACGTCTTAGAAACATTACCTAGGTCTGCAGGGGCCAGCTTCTCGAGCCAGATAGACCGACATTTTGCTCATTCTGGTTTCCGACTATTTCAAAAGTGTTATCTGAAAATACAAGGAAGAATAAATATCTTACATCAACCGATGGGGGTAACACATTCAAATTCCTCCATCTCACCACTCCACACACACATACACACACGCACACACACAAACACACACACACACACCACAGGGCCTGCCCTCACTCACGGCCACAGGTGTTGTACCTGTCCCTTTCAGTACTTTTATATCAAGGTCTCAAACTCCTCTCAGCGAAACTCGCGGGTCTTCGCATTTCACAAATCTATAGAATATTTCTCCTCGAAAGAAGGCAGGCACAGATTGATTCAACAGTGTGACTCGTGCAAACATCCAAGTAATAAATTATATGCACAGTCTATTTTCAAACCGGTTCAAAATTTTGTACAATGGTAAAAGTACGTCTACTGAGAGGGACGCGTTCTAGGGAGAGGACGGTATCGTATCCAGCAAATACGAGCGCATGTGCACGCTGCGTAGCTGAGACACGTCGAGGCTGGCGTTGGCCTCTAGCTGTGGAGAGGGGAACTAACTCAGCTTTAGTTCCAACTATATGCAACGTATCACTGACGACAAGCGACTAGTCGTCACCGAGTAGCGCCTCGGAATTAGGTGAAGAAGAACTCAGAGGAAGGGGTACATATTAGGAAAAAACGTAATAACATATTAGGAAGAAGAAACAAGATGGCAAGTCATTCAAATGTATTTCCGGACTCTCACACATATAACCGAAACATACGCTTGTCATAAGTATTTACTTTTCTTGGCGGAATTGGGACTCGGTTTTATCCTAGCGAAGCAAAATGAAAACAGGAAATGATAAGCCACTATCTGATCTAACTGCAAGCAGAGAGAGAGAGAGAGAGAGAGAGAGAGAGAGAGAGAGAGAGAGAGAGAGAGAGAGAGAGAGAGAGAGAGAGAGAGAAACTTGAAACTTTTTGAAACTTTGAAACTTGTTTATTAGGGATAAAGATTTTAGACAAATAAGAAGTCTAATCTTCCAATCTGTCCCTTAACATCTGTTCCTTAAGAGAGAGAGAGAGAGAGAGAGAGAGAGAGAGAGAGAGAGAGAGAGAGAGAGAGAGAGAGAGAGAGAGAGACTTGAAACTTTTTGAAACTTTGAAACTTGTTTATTAGGGATAAAGATTTTAGACTAATAAGAAGTCTAATCTTCCAATCTGTCCCTTAACATCTGTTCCTTAAGAGAGAGAGAGAGAGAGAGAGAGAGAGAGAGAGAGAGAGAGAGAGAGAGAGAGAGAGAGAGAGAGTGAGAGAGAGAGCAAACAGTAAACAGTAAACAGTAAACTTTATTGTCCAAATCTTCACAAAATGGAAAAATGGCTTCTAGCGCCCAAGAAACAACAGAAAGACGAGAGTTAAAAAATGCCGTCACCTCCTCCCCCCACCCACCTCCCCACACACTCACACACACACACACACACACACACACACACACACACAATCACAATCGGACCATCCAGGTTTTAGATACAGTGCAAAACCTGTTTAGAAAATGGCGAAGCGCAATGACCTTGACCTTTGAGAAAGTATACAATAAGAATTATCGAACATGCTTAGCAGTAGTAAAACTATCTGCAAATTAAAAACGACGAATTTTGTTTCCATTATTCTTGAGATCAGGCAAACAATGTGCTTTGACACCCCCCTCCCACCCCCCCACCCCCGAAAAAAAAGAAAAAAAAAGGAAGAAATTCGGAGACACGGACATACTGACGGAACAGCAACCGGACTACTATTGAAGGATGGTCCATGATCGCTTCAGCCGTTTGTGACATACTAAACAATACGAATTTGGCAACAAAATGGCGCCAGTGACCCTTTCATCTTTGCGGTAGAGCAAATATTATGGCACGGGAGACAGGCCACCAACCTGGGTAAATGTTTCTAGGAAGTTTGGTCTAAATTCGTTCAGTGGTTCTTGAGATATGGCTGCCCATGGACCGACCGACAGACAGACAGACCGACCTTTGGCTCGTTCTTGGTTCCCTGAGGGTGTTAAAGGTTTGGAAATACTAACACGTTATTGGGCAAGGTTAACCAGAAAAGTTCATGCTTGGTCAGCAAGGGTTGGGGGTATTTGCAGACATGCGCTGCGTCTCAGTCAATCTCTGTGGCGATTTCATCCCAATGAAAATCCCCATTTGATTGCAAAACCCGAGCTTCCATCATCACCGTTTCTACAAATGACGGGGAAATTTCCGCGCTCTGGTCATGGTTCTGATGTATTATTATATATACGCTTAAAAATGTTTCATTCATTCATTATCTCTTGTTATTGGTTAGGTAGGTAGATTTACGTCCCCGGACACATCAGCATATAGGGGACTTGGATGTAGAGTATCGTGTTGAAATAAGAAGTCATGATGGCATAGGGTAGATCAAAATGAAGTGGAGCGCGAGACGCAGCTGCGACATCCAGAGGAGAAGAGGATGAACCAGTAGGAAACTTGTGCAGGCCAGGAAGGACAAGGGTGCCAAGGGCCGGAGTGAGTAGGCCAGAGAGGGTCGGGAGGAAAGGCCATGGAGGGGTGTATGTCCAGTAATTAGCATGGGTAAAGAAATCCAGAAGGGAAAGTTTTTTATTTTTATATGGGGACAGACCAGGTCTGTCAAGCTATAGAAGTACCAGAGTCGGGTCTGCGAGTATAAAAATAAGCATTGTCTAACAAATCAAGCTAAAAAAATTAAAACTATCATTATTTATTTTAAAAGACCGTATGTACACAGATGTAGTAAAACCTCAACGAGAGAAAAAGTGAAAAAGTTTTAAGTTATGTTAAAAAATGCATGGGCAACTAGTGCCTCCGAGATCTGTGTTTACCACCCTTTGGCCCGGCCGCAGGGGGAGTGGGCTCACAAATGGTAACCCCCATGGACCTGAGAGTTTGCTCGGTCACGAGGTTATGTAGGGCCCAAACGCCAGGTTCTAACTTAGCCCTGATATCCTTCTCGAGGGCTGGATTCCGGGCAGCAATGTATTCGAGCATAGTTTTCTCGACCCGCTTACAGAACTCCTGAGCAGAAACATTGCCGCGTCTCGGCAAATCGGTCGCCGCCTCCTGCTCAACCGGGGACTCAACACTTGGAGGGGTCTGCGTAGCCCCGTCACATACCATCTTAGCGGGCGGGGTAATAACACCCATTTCTGTCTGAATACCGACCTCGGGGGAACGAGGGCCTGGAGATAAAGGACTTCGCACAGTTAAATTGCGTACAACATCCGCCAACCCGGCCACCGTCTGTGCAAGGTTAGAAACCACGGATTCTAACTTTGAGATGGCAACCCATGGGTCCGCACGAGGAGTAGCCTGCCGCTCAGGCGCTGCGCCGGATACAGGCACCTCCTCAACAGAGGTGGGAACCGCGTACCGCGAGGGAACGGAGGGATCCGTATTGTGAGTGGTCGGAGTGACCGTAGTCGCGCCGGAGGTAGGATGGGGAGTCAACAGTGCTCCCCAGACAGGTCGAATCAAGGCCGGCGGCCGCGCAGTGTCCTTCTTGTTATTGTTCTTCTTGTTTTGTTCTTGTTGTTGTTCTCTTTTTTTTCTTCTTCTCATCTTCCCCCTTCTCCTTTTCTTATTTTAACGTAGGCTCCTGCTGTGTTTCTTCTTCTTCTTCTATTTTCTTGTTCTTCTTTTTTCGTTCCTTCTGCTGCTCTTCCATCATCATCATCATCATCGTCATCATCATCATCATCATCGTCATCATCATCATCATCATATCATCATAGTCGTCGTCAACGTCATTATCGTCATCATCATCATCATCATAATTTTTTTTTCATTTAATTGTTCTTACATAGCGCATCCTTCTCCTCCTCCTCTTCCTCCTCCTCATCATCATCTTTATGATGTTGGTCTTGTTCTTGTACTTCTTCTTCTCCCAAATTCTTCCTTCTTCTCTTAGTTTTCCTAATCCTCTTTTCTTCTTCATACTTTATCTTGTTTTCTTCTTCTTCTTCTTCTTCTTCTTCTTCTTCTTCTTCTTCCCATCCTCTTCCTCTTTGCCACACAATCCTCTTTTGGGGGGTTTCTGTCTCTTGATCTTCCTCTTCGTCAAATTTTAGCGTCACGAGAAACGGAAGTCAGACACCGGAAGCAGTATGGTGGAGCGTGCGTATTGTACAGCGGCTTCAGATCACGTACAAATGCACCATATCAAGCAGAGATTACAACAGCAAAAGGGAATGACGTATGCTATGGGGAATAGAGGGAGAGGGAGAGAGAGAGAGGGAGAAAGAGAGAGAGAAAGAGAGAGAGAGAGAGAGAGAGGTAGAGAGAGAGAGGTAGAGAGAGAGAGAGAGAGAGAGAGAGAGAGAGAGAGAGAGAGAGAGAGAGAGAGAGAGAGGTGTTTCGGAGAAGGGGTGAGAAATGGTAAGGCTACACAATTTCAAAATCCATATCTCTCTCGGCTTGCGGTGCATTTGCGGAGATTGACCTACGTTTCATACGCCTGCATGCCAAATCTATATAAAACATTATTTTCTTCATCCTCTACGTTCTAATTCTTCTTCCTTTAAAATCTCTCGTCCTTCTTGTTCTTGTTCTTTGTTTTCTTTTTCTCCCCTCTACTTCCACCCGATACACATTGGTCGAAGGCTACTAGAAGCATGCTGTAATAGTCGCCTCAACAGGCCATAAAGCATGCTTTCATGCTTCAGAGCACTGCTTCCTATACTCTTCAAGCCTAGGAGCATTGACCAATCAACTCATCAAACTAGAAAATGTAAGTTTCGTCTCCTCTAGGGGATGAATTAGGTCAAACTGTATTTGTTTCTAGGTCAACTGTCTTTTATACGAACCGTTTGAGAATATTTTTCAACCGTTTGTTGACGCCGGATAGTGTCCTCACTTGGTTTCATACAATTTCAGAATCCAAGAAAGCAAATGGGTTTTTGAGACGGAAAGAGCGGAATGTTGTAGAGCAAAATTATGTATATATTTACAGTGAAATTGCGCTTTTTCCGTCACTATAGAGCTTGAAGAGTATAGGAAGCAGTGCTCTGAAGCATGAGAGCATGCTTTATGGCCTGTTGAGGCGACTAGTAGACTAGTAAACCATGCTTCTGGTAGCCTTCAACCAATGTGTACCGGGTGCTACTTCTTCTTCTTCTTCTTCTTCTTCTTCTTCTTCTTCTTCTTCTTCTTCTTCTTCTTCTTCTTCTTCTTCTTCTTCTTCTTCTTCTTCTTCTTCTTTTTCTTCTTCTTCTCCTCCTCCTCCTCCTTTATCCTTACTTTTTTCTGCTCGTCTTTGGTTAAACGTGGCAAAACGCATGCTATTTAGTGGTATGCTAAGATCCTGCTATGCCGTATCCAATATGTTATGCTAAATCTGTTCCCTGTTGCGTGCACCGTATTATTTTCATCTGTAAATTGCGACCTCAGGGTCGTAAAATTCGTCCCTTCCTTTTGCTTTTTTTTTTCTTTTCTCCTTCCTCCTCTTCTGCATTCTTAGTTCTTGTCCTTCTTTAGTGCTGCTGTTCTTTTGTCTTTTCCTTCGTACCTTCTTCTAGAATTCCAGGCGACCTGGCCTTCATTCTTACTTCCTCTACGGCACTCTTCCCTCCTTCATTCCAAATTCCTCTCACCTTCCTCCCTTCCTTCATTCTTTTCTTTACGTTTCTTTCTTTCACCCAAGCTTTCTTCTACTTTCTTTTCTTTGACGGCTTCTTCTTTCTTCCTTCTCATTTACTCTTCCAGAAAAAAGGTTCTTCTCCAGCATCTCGCATGCACAATGCTTGCGACCGATTTATAGAATTGACGCTACCCGCCAGTCATAAACCACACGTCGGCCCCGTAATCAAACGAAACGGTCGTTGTTGTTTTATGGACTCCCATTCAGGACGCAAGTGAGAATTCTTTCAGACAATTGAATCGAATGGTTGAGACGTCTAAGGATGGATCCAGTTTCTGAGACATTGTCAAAAGAGAGAAAGAGAGAGAGGGAGTGAGAGAGGGAGAGAGAGAGGGAGAGACAGACAGACAGACAGAGAAAGAGAGACAGACAGACAGACAGACAGACAGACAGACAGACAGACATACGTGCACTATAATTACGAATATTATTTTCAGGTACAAGGCCTGTAATTCTAGCGGTAAGTTTCCTTTGATCTTAATGTTGCTGGAGCTAAGACCTATTTAGTAACAGATGATTATATTCTCGAAGCATGTAGAACGCTCTACGACGTAAGACAGTGCGTAACTACGGTGACGAGTTTTATTTTGATTGGTTGTCGATTGCTGCATTCTGGAAGGTTCTGAATTTTTATTATTTTTTTTTTTATTATTAGACTATATAAGTCTGAGCGTCAGGAGTTGTTTTTTCTTCGGAGAGAGATTTTGTATGCAGTTGTTGGTGCTGTTTGCTGAATAAAGTTGGACAACTGTATAAGACGACTCCAGCCTTATTACTGAGTGAACGGGCTGCGTGCATAACGAATTCGAGCCACATAAGATTCAAGCGTCAAGGCTGTATCGACCTCTGCCGTTTAACACAGATAGACACAGAGACAGAGAAACAGAGACAGACAGAGATGGAGAGAGACAGAGACGAAGACAGAGAGAGACAGGGACAGGCACGGAGAGAGACAGAGAGATTGAGTGAGAGATTAAGAGAGATTGTGACGCATTTGTGATTGTGACAGAGACGGAGACAGAGAAAAGATTGAGACAGAGACAGAGACAGGCAGAGATGGAGACAGAGAGAGACAAAGAGACAGACAGAGATGGAGACAGAAAGAGAGACAGAGATATATTGAGTCTGACATAGAAAGGCAGAGAGATTGTGACGGATAATGACTGCATGAAGGAGCCCTTAGCAAGATTCGCGCTGCCGTGACGTTATCAAGGACCTCAATGTTACACTAACACTTCAACAATGTGGACACTAAACTCTTGTACGATCATACTACATCTGGTATAAAAGATTGAATTAAATTACCTCAAACACAGGGGCCGGGTGCAAACTTGTTTTTTCCAACCTAGTTCCAGTCACTTTCCCGAAAAAGGCAAATACCGAAGTCGAACGAAGCTTTCCGAGTCGAGCGAAGCTATCCGATGTTTTACGAACGAATGCTGGCAGGACCACAGGCTTGGAAGTCTCGTCTTTCGTAGGCCTCAATTACATACTATACTACGTACGTATTTAAGAGTTTACAAAGACAAAAGAAAAGACTTCAAAGCCTGTGGTGAAACATCCGTGCATAAAAATAGCCGCTGCTAGATCTAATTCTATTTCGATCTGCACAGCTTCAAGCTCAAGTCGAGATTTGCATTTTGAAGCAGTTAGTATTATTATTATTATTTTATGATGAATAATATACTAACACAATTAGTAATAAGGAGTAAAAGTAATACATAACACATAAAGCACACATACAACGATTTCACATCTATATCAACAATAAAACCATGACAAAACTTCAAAGCGCTATGGAACGTTGATGTCATTTCAGCACAACAAGGCAAAGCAAATTTATAATGGTCTCAAAAAACAGTGATAGTTTTATTGCAAGCACCAAAGCAATTATTTATTTAACTAATATTATTCTTTTTAACTGATACAGTAAATTTGTTATATGTATTTCAATGATATGTATTTTAATGAGAAACACATAGTAAAAAAATGTTGCGTGGCGGGCGGAAATTTCTATAAATCATCTGAAAACTTTGTTAAATGTATAAGAAAAAATAACCAGTAACACCATCTGAATATTTCGGGTTACACCCAACTTCAGCAAAAACAAACAAAACGTCACTGACCATATTTACACCATTGAGCACGCACAGCAGCACACTATTCTTTTATTTTTTGTAAAAGTAGGAATAATAATAATAATAATAATAATAATAATAATAATAATAATAATAATAATAATAATAATAATAATAATAATAATAATAATAATAAGAGAAACAATAATAATAATAATAATAATAATAATAATAATAATAATAATAATAATAATAATAATAATAATAATAATAATAATAATAACAACAACAACACACAAACAAAACAAATAAATAAATTAAAGATTTAACTAAATAACTATACTACTACTACTACTACTACTACTACTACTACTACTACTACTACTACTACTACTTGCGAAGTTGTGGTCTCGATTTTGTGGTCCTGATTCGGCTCTTTGCAGGCCGCTGGACTCTGTAAGCAATGAATAACTAATAAGCTTTTAATTTAACTCTGATCTCGAGTTGTCTTGATTTTGTGGTTCTGATTCGACTCTTTGCAGTCCGCTGGACCCTGTAAGCAATGAATAACTAACTATTAATTTAACTCTGATCTCGAGTTATTAAAAAAAAAATTCGCTTAGCTTACTCGTCCTTCTCCGGAAATTTCAAGATTCGAATATTATAAAGTATAGGCCTAAATATTATCAATTAGAATAGATATAGTTTATACATTTATTTACGTATAAAACAAACAATACAGGTCTAATAATTATATTCAGCTAGTGAGCTTCTTCGCTGCGCGGAGACTGACTTACAATATAATAATGTAGATTAAGCCTATGTATACTGTATAACAGTGTCTACTTGGTTCTAGGCAGGAAATGGGCAATGCTATTATTAGCCTTTACTGCTGAGAACTAACAAAATGCAAATCAAGGACCATATTAAATATGGTCGATAATAATTATGCTCATATTATGCTCATTTTAACAAAGTATACCGTTGCGAAATGCTAATCTGTGTATATCGAACGGAATTAGAAGCAACAGCGATCATTTTTAATGTCAGCTAGTCGTAGTCATGCAAGCATAATTTCGTAACACATCGGAGAGCTTCGTTCGACTTCGGTGATTGCCTTTTTGGGCGAATGACTGGAACTAGGTTGGAAAAAACAAGTTTGGGCCGGGTAGCTCAGTTGGTAAGAGCGTCTTGCTAGTAACCGAAAGGTCGCTGGTTCGGATCCCGGATTGGTCAACGTGTGATCATATTATTTTCCCCTTTACCAACAACTGGCCCGCTGGTGTCAGTATAAATCGGTCCAGTAGTCACCTATATGCGAAAGTGTCGTGTGACTATAATCTACAAACAAACAAACCTCAAACACACTTTAACAAGTTAAAACTCTTCTACGATCATACTACAACTTGTGTAAAAGATTTAATAACATGACCTCAAACACACTTTAACAAGTTGGTACATTATGCTTTACCCTGGTTTGTGCATGTGGATATTTAACGTCTTGATAAATATGTTCAGGACTGCCCTGTCTGTTGCTTTATCGCCTTTTAACATGAAACTCGTGGAATAACAAGTTCTGGCATCATCCCGATGATTTTTGTAGAACGGGTGACAGGATAGGATAGGATGGGATAGGATAGGATAGGTTAGGATAGGATAGGATAGGATAGGATAAGGTGAGTGGGAATGGGAGGGATGGGAGTGGGGGATAAGAAGACAGAGATTTCTCTAATATAGCGCACTTACAAGCTCAAAGAGCTTCTCAAGGCGCTGGCCCGTGATATCCAGCAATCACACAATAGTTTGCTGAAGTCAGGAGTCGAACGCACGTCGCCCAAGACGCAAGAGGATGATGAGAGGGAGAGAATAATGTTTTCTTTTAAGGAACACAGTTTTAAGACGATAATATTTGTATTTAAGGTTATGTTTTAGGTTCCAACGCCTCGGACCACTTGCAGCCTTTGGGGGCATAGTCTGACGCCCAGACGACTGCGCACAATCCTGGGACCGGAGATGGGGAGAACGGAGCTGGGTGTATTTTGTGTAGCCGGCAATTACCCGTCTAGGACATGACGTTAGGATCTTTAAATTCCATGCGATAGAATGCGTGCCAGCACAAACTAGACCTCGGTCTATACTCTCATGCGAAGGAGTAGTAGCGCAGTGTCTCGAGGTTGTAGCTTTCTTCTCCAGGCTGTTAACTGGGTTTGAACCTCTGCCTGTACAGGGCTGCACGCTATCGCCTGACATTCGAGTACACGGCGTACACCATGTACCACTGAGCTAACTGCGCCCTAAATATGCAAACGCTTCTTTGGATATAAGAGAGAGAGAGACAAAACAGTGAACATCTACATAACTTGTATTGACATGCCTACTTGTTTTGACGTCAGAACAATGATCCGTTAGGGTTAGGGCTGGGTTAGGGTTAGAGTTAGGGTTTGGGTTAGGGTTCGAACACTGCAAAGTACTTAAAAATGGGGACGAAATATGACCCATTGTCAGCACAACGTAGGTGGCGTTTCGGGAAAGTCATGATAATACTGTGTAACCTCGGCTGTGCGTTTGTGTTTGTGTGTGCGTGTGTGAAAGAGAGAGAGAGAGAGAGAGAGAGAGAGGTCATGTATGCTTGTTTGTTTGTGCGTGTAGGTGTGTTTGTTATGCGTGTGTGTTGTGTGATTTGTAGGGTGAGTGTGTGTTCTGCTAAGCGTATGTCTTTTTTTGTTCTGCTGTTTGTGTGTGTGGGGGGGGGGGGGGGGGGGAGGTGTGTGTGTGTATGTGTGTGTTTGGAGGGTGTGTGAGTGAGCGTGTGTTCTCGTTTCTTACTATGTAAAAAACTAAACATGTTCATACTTCTTCGTTTCTCCGAAACAAATATACTCGTATTACTGAACACATCCTTAATTAGCCAAACAATTGAAATGTGTTAGTAGTCGCCCATTATTCTGATAGCAGCAGGTTGGTTATGAGATAGTTTAGTTCCAAAGCACTGTTAATAGGGAGTGTCTTTATTCTTTCTTTTTTTTCCTATATAGGCCGATTATTAATTCCATTTTATTAATTACATTTTGTATTTACATGTAGTGTTCTTTATCTCTCATCACTTTTCAAGCCATAAATATTATTGGATTATTAGGTTCGGCGAACTCTCAAAATCTGTAAGCACTATCTCTCTCTCTCACTCTCTTTCTCTCTCTCTCTCAAACACACACGCACGCATATTCTTTCCCCTCTCATCCACATAAAAGAACGAATACAAACAAATAAACACACACATTCTCTCTCACACAGACCCGCGTGCGCGCGCGCACACACACACACACACACACCCACACCCAACACACACACACACACACACACACACACGCACACGTATTCTTTCTCGGTCTGCTTCCTGAGATCCGTAACCAATGTCTAGGTTATAACAGCATGAGTCACAGTAGGATTTCACCTTCCCCCCCGGCCTCCCTCTCGCTCTCTCCCTCTCTCTGTCTCTCTCTCTCTCTCTCTCTCAGCCCCGTATCACCTTCCTTCACCCCTTCCCCTGCCCTCCACAGTGGCAGAAAGTAAAAAAGCAATAGGGCAGAAAGCAAGAAAGCAATAGGGCAAAAAGCAAGAGGGCAGAACGTCTCAATATTTCTGTCCCACGTTGACAGACAAGGAACACAGAATCCCACTTAAAGATGCCCCCATTCTCCGGCATCATATGCACAAGAAGACTATAGCGGTGTTACGTTGTGCTGTTGCAATGACATTTGTCCTATAATCATCGTATCAATAACACTTCCATGTCTTTTGTGACATATCCAGAAACGATGATGGTCCATGATGATGATGATAATGATGATGATGGTGGTGGTGGTTGTGATGGTGATGGCGAGGATGAGGATAGAGGTGGTGGTGTTGGTGGTGGTAGGGGTGAGGGTGATGATGATGATGATGATGATGATGATGATAGCGATGACGATGATGATGATGATGGCGATGATGATGATGATGATGATGATGATGATGATGATGATGATGATGATGATGATGATGATGATGAAGTGAAGTGAAGTTAAAAAAAATAAAATTAAGTTAAAATTGTTCCTATCTTTTGTAATGATAACGATGATGTTGATGATGATGTTGGTAATGACGACGACGATGACAATTATGATGGTGATGACAATGACGATAATGATGAAGTCAAGTGAAACTTGAAAAAAAAGTATTTTAAAAATACAGTGAACATTTGGCCTGTCGCTTATAATGATAACGATGACGTTGATGATGATGACGATGATGATGATGATAATAATGATGATGACAGTGGATTGGGAAGCTAACAAAAGGAGAAATACAAGACTGACATAGACATGTGTCAAATCAGAAGACAAACGTTTTGCGTATAACACAAGTGATAAAGATGTCTCGCCTAAATACATGGGATTGGAGTCTAAACATAAACATGGGTCAAATCCTACAAGAAGGGTTTTTTTTGTGTGTGTAAAAACGTTTTTTGTCTACTCTTTCCCCAGTTTAGAGGCAAAATTAAACTCCGTCAATTTAGTTTTATGAATAGTTTTCAACAATTAACTGTCTGGCTTCGCTGACAAACGTCTGTCACGCGCCGGCTACCATACATTTTTTTTAACTGTACATAAACCCGTGCTTTTCGTAAGTTAGTTGCTATTTCTCGTTTAGCTGTCATTTCCGAGCTAGAGTGTTCGCATAAGTGATAGAGAGAGAGGAAACCAGCTTAGGCCTGGTCGGCCGTTTGCTGAGCATGTTCACTATTCTAGAAAGTTACAAAGGGTATTGTACTGAAGTGATAGAGGTCAGTCAGTCAGAAAGAGTCAGAGAGAACAGACTTCCGCACTGTGGGTAGGACTAGGCGTATATCTATGTGTTTGATATCCTTAGTAAGCAGTAGTGGAAACTCTATTGGATCCCCTGCGAAGCCATTTTCAGTAACCCTGATTTGGATGCCCTGTGACCCGGAGGAGTGCGGCGGAGACTGAAGGACGCCTCAACTTGTGTTGTCTTGTCTTGTGTTGTCTACGTGCCAGTTGGGGTCTTATCACCAGTGGAGTGCACTGATGCTGATGTTGGCACTGATGTTGATGCTGATGATGCCGGTGATGATGATGATTGTTTTGAACATCTGCCGAGACGATCTGAGCGGCTGAGGTTGAGCTGATCCTGGTTCCGGTCCGACTTGGGTTGGACGCTGAGAGGTCTGGTCAGCTACGCAGGAGCCACCCAGCCGAGTTACCTTCCCCCTGTACCGAGGACCGTGTGCGGTTCAGATGGGAACCGTGTGAGGGCCGCCTATGCGTTGCCGTGTCTTCAGGGGTGGTAATTCTGTATCATCTACAGGAAGGTTTACGTCAAGGAGTGTTTCATTCTAGTTTGGAAAAGAGACCTGGAAAAAAGAACTTAAACGACTTTGAGTAATAGCTTATGAAAGTATAAAAAGAAAGGCCTTAATATGCGCATATTTTTCTAGAGTTTTTGAATAGAGCGAATATAAAAACAAGTTTTCATAAATCAGTTTGTTTATTTTCATTTCATCATTGCATTTGTAAATATCATTTGTTTATTGTTAAATATGTTGTGTATGCCTGTGAGTATGAGTGAGGGAAGTGTGTGCTGTTAGAGGGACGGGTGGGTAGTTAGTACGTTTGGGGAATAAAAGAGTTGTTTCGTTAACTTACCACTGGTGTTTGTGTTCTTATTTAGTGTGTGGGTGGGGTGTGCTCGGGTTGTAAGAACTAACAATGTTCGCGGGATTCTGACTTACGTCAGCGTCTCGTGACATTAATTGGTGGCAGCGGTGGGATCGAATAGGATTAGGGGGAGGTAACTGTTTAGGTAATTAGGTAGATTAGTGGGATTTGTGTAGTTGTGTGTACCAGTGGTCGTGTGTGTACGTGTCTGTGTACGAATGTGTTCTAGCGGGCGGTTGGCGGGAGTGGGAGTGTGTTGCACTGAGGGCCACGGCCAGAGAGTGCGGCACGCGTGAACGGAGGGGGGCGTGAGTGTTTGCCTCCTGCCATTTAGGTACCAGGTGGTAGGAACCCTCTGGCTCTTGTCGTTGTCTGTCTAGTTATCATTCGTTGTCTAGTCCTAATCGTTTTCTGTTTTTTTTGTGGGCAGGTGTCCTGACGGGAACCGTCGTCACCGCCGGGTCGTCGGGCATTCGTGTCAGGGATGCCGCCAAAGAAGGAATTACGACCAACTCGGACGGGGCGTGGCGCCACCGCGGGGCCCTGCGCTGAGTCCGCGGAAAGCGAACCGGGGGACGAGTCCCAAGGCGAGGAAGGAGCCATTTTGGCTACCCCATCAGGGAAGAAAACCACAGTGAGTACGCTTACTCATACCCCTGGTGCGACAAGTCTGACTCTTGGTGATAACCCGGAAATTAAGGAGGGGTTAGGAACTAGGGTAAGCCCGCATGAGCACATCAAACAGTTGGGGGAGAGTTTAGGCCTCACTGGTGCAGCATTAGCGCAGTTTGTGATAGCCGAGGTCAGGCGTAAGGGAGAGCAGGAGGTTGCTGAGCGTCTCTTGGAACGTAGGTTAGCTGCCGAGAGGGAAGCCGCCGAACGTAGGATAGCTGCAGAAAGGGACGCTGCAGAGCGTAAACTGGCCGCAGAACGAGAAGCTCGTCAGGAGGAATTAGCAGCTGCAGATCGTAGGTTAGCCGCAGAGAGGGAAGCTCGTCAGGAGGAATTAGCAGCCGCCGAGCGAAGGCTGAAGTATCAGATAGCTGCGTCAGAGAAGAAATCCGAAGCGGATAGGAAAGCGTCAGAGGCGAGTAAGTCCTTTTCATTAAAGATGAAGCCGCTAGATGACAAAGAGGATGTCGAAGCGTACCTACAGATGTACGAAAGGGTAGCCGTGACGCAAGGTTGGCCGAAGGAGGTGTGGGGGGTACGTTTAGCTCCATTGTTACAAGGAGAGGCCCGTGACACTTATCTCAGGTTAACTGTTGAACAGAGTAAGGATTTCGAGGTGGTAAGGGGGGCGTTGCTTAAGAGGTTTAGGCGAGATGCCGAGTACTACCGCCGTCAGTTTCGAGAGGCTAAGAAAGAACCTGCAGAAACTTTTCCTCAGCTGTATGTTAGGCTAAGGACCGCAGTAACGCGCTGGTTTGCTTTAGCTGACAAAAACATCGAAGACGTTGCGGTAGTGTTAGACATGTTTCTGGCCGAGCAACTGTATGGGGTCATAAATCCGGAATTAGAGATGACTGTTAGGGAAAAACGCCCGAAGAATGGGGAGGAAGCAGCAGAGCTGGCACAGCTCCATCTCGATGCTAAGAGGGCAGTTACCCGTCCACCTATGGGGGGTCCTTTCAAGTTCAAAAGGGATAAACAACCTAACAGAGGTACAGGAACCAAGGTAGAAACCAGAGGGGAACAGCCTAGTTCGGGGAAGAAGCCGGAAGAACGGCTGTGTTTCAAGTGTCACAAACCAGGACATGTAGCCCGGAATTGTCAGAATAAAGTAGCCGTCAACCAAGTGACAATAGCTCCCGAAACGTCAACCACGATGACAGGGCCAGTAACTGTAGGGGTGAAAACCATAGTACCTTTTGACCCCTGGAGTAAGGGATTAGCCCAAGGGAGGGAAGTCCGCATTATGCGAGATACAGGTGCAGACATGGGCGCGATTGCAGCGAAGTGTGTGCAGCCAGAACAGTTATCAGGAAGGCATGTTGACGTCAATCCCGTAGACCACAGCAAATCGGCTAAGTATCCTACTGCTTGGGTTGAGCTAGATTCGCCGTTTGTAAGGGGGAAAATCGAACTCATAGTGGTTGAGCATATGGGACCAGACGTTATACTTGGTAATTGGGTGACTTTCGCTGACGGACAACGTAGCCCAGTGACCGTAGACGCTAGTGAGTGCGCCATGGCAGCAGCTGTCCAGACTAGAGCACAGGCAAAGAAAGAAAAGAAGGGTGAGGGTTCTTTGAAGTTGATCAAGCAGGTCGATCTTGATGTGACACCTTCTCAATTGATAGAGTGGCAAACCCAAGACGAGACTTTGGCCAGAGCCCGTAAGCTGGCAGATGAAGGTAGGGCCATCACCTCAGGAAAGGGACTGGTAGAGTTCTGTAGAAAGAAGGGTATTCTCTACCGAATGTACGCAAAAGGTGGAAGTCAGATGTCACAGTTGGTAGTACCAAAGCAGCTGAGAGAGACGGTAGTCAGACTAGCGCATGATCCGCCGATGGGAGGACATTTGGGAGGGAAGAAGACCCGAGAGAGGATATGGGGGACCTTTTATTGGCCTGGTTTGTGCAGTCAGGTCAGACGGTACTGCGAGTCATGTGAGCAGTGTCAGAGGGTAGTGCCGAGGGGAAGGGTGCCCCGAGTTCCTATGCAGCACTTACCGTTGGTAGAAGAACCATTCCAAAGAGTAGCAGTAGATATAGTGGGCCCCATCACACCAGCATCCGACAGGGGAAACCGGTTCATTTTGGTGACAGTGGACTATGCTACTAGGTATCCCGATGCCGTTCCTTTGAAGGGGATAGACGCGGAAAGGGTGGCCGAAGCACTTTGGGAGATCTGGTCCAGAGTAGGTATCCCGAGGGAGGTACTCACAGACCAAGGGTCACAGTTCACTTCTCAGGTTATGAAGGAAGTCAACAGGCTACTCTGTATTCAGGGCCATTGTACAACACCATATCATCCGCAGTCGAATGGACTAGTAGAGAGATTCAATGGTACTTTGGTGGCCATGTTAAAGAAATTAGCGTCAGAAAAACCAAAGAGCTGGGATAGGTATATTCCCGCACTCCTGTTTGCATACAGAGAAGTACCCCAAGAATCAACAGGTTTCTCGCCATTCGAATTGTTGTATGGGAAGACAGTCCGGGGACCGATGTCCGTGCTGCGAGATCTGTGGACTAAGGAGCAGATGGAAGAAAACATACGAGATGCTAGCCAGTATGTTGTAGATCTACGGAATCGCATCGAGGAAACGTGCAGGTTAGCCCGGGACAATCTGAAAGCAGCATCGAAGAAGCAGAAACAACATTTTGACAGAAAGGCTAAGCAGCGTTGTTTCGTAGCAGGCGACAGGGTGTTGCTGTTGCTACCTGTAAAGCACAACAAACTGGAGATGTCGTGGCAGGGACCATTTGAGGTGATAGAACGTGTGGGCCAGTGTGATTATCGCATACGTGTGGGCAGCAAGACTAAGCTCTATCATGCCAACCTGCTTAAGAAGTTCCAGGAACGAGTTGCGTTGTCCACAGTGGTAGTGGAGGAAAGGGATGAGGATGAAGAGGAAGAGATGTCAGTGCTGAGAGGGGATGTACCAACAGTCCCGTTAAAAGCGTCCGAGGGTCCGGCAGACATACACTTAGATCCCAACTGTCCCGAGATCCATCTCGAGCTGAGAACTTTGGCTAGTCAGTACAGTGATATTCTCACAGATTTTCCGTTAAGAACCAGCCTGGACACGTGCGAAATTCGCCTGGTGGATGAAATACCTGTTAGGACAAAACAGTATCCATTACCTCATTCACAGCTGGAAGTCGTTAAGACTGAAGTCGAAACCATGATGGAAATGGGGGTAATAGAGAGAGCAAATTCGCCATACAGCTCGCCGATCGTACTGGTCAGAAAGAAGGATGGGACCATCAGGTTTTGTGTGGATTTCAGGAAGCTGAATCAGAAAGTCATATTCGATGCCGAGCCGATGCCAGACATCGAGTATTTGTTTTCACGTCTAGCGAAGGCAAGATATCTCAGCAAGCTGGATTTAGCAAAAGGATATTGGCAAGTACCCATGCTTGAAAGTGACAAAGCGAAAACAGCATTTACCACACCAGCAGGCCAATTCCAGTGGAACGTGATGCCATTTGGACTGAAAACAGCCGGGGCAATCTTTTCGAGAATGATGAGGAAGCTCCTGGAACCGTTGCATTTGTCAGAAGTGAGTAACTTCATGGATGACGTCATGATAGCGTCTGAGACTAAGAAGAGCCATCTACAGTGCATAGCCATAATCTTCTGTAGGTTGAGAGAGGTTCAGTTGGCAGCCAGACCTAAGAAGTGTTACCTAGGTTTCAAACAGCTAGAGTATCTTGGACACACTGTAGGGAACGGTCAGATCAGTCCTGAGGAAGACAAGATGCAACGCATCAAGGATGCGCCGAGACCACAGACAAAAAGACAGGTTAGGTCATTTTTGGGGTTGGTGGGCTATTATAGGAAGTTTGTCCCAAACTTTGCAGCCATAGCCGCTCCATTGACAGACTTGACAAAAGGGGGTAAAGCAGGGTCAGTGACGTGGTCCGATGCATGTGAGACAGCTTTCGAAACGCTGAAAGCCCGGTTGTGTTCGGGTCCAGTGTGCTCGCTGCCTGACTTTGATCGTCCGTTCGTCCTGCAGACAGATGCGTCAGAGGGAGGAGTAGGGGCGATGTTATGTCAAGACAAGGGTAGTGGGTTGCAACCGATCGCATGCGCCAGTAAGAAACTGTCAAAAGCGGAGCGTAATTACTCTACCATAGAAAAGGAATGCCTAGCCATAGTTTGGGGTGTTCAGAAGTTTAGGCAGTATCTTTATGGCAGAACCTTTGTGGTACAAACCGATCACAGACCGCTGCAGTATTTACAGCAGGCGAAGACTACTAGCAGTAGGCTAATGAGATGGGCGCTACAGTTACAACCGTTCTCCATCCGAATAGAGAACATCCCAGGAAAGGAAAATGTACCAGCCGATTTTCTTAGCAGGAACATTTAGACAGAATGTGCATCACTTGAAGGGAGTAAAAGAAAAATAGTCAGGTAGCCAGAAGGTGATCAAACCCGGGTGTTTGATCTGGGGGGGAGGTGTGTCACGCGCCGGCTACCATACATTTTTTTTAACTGTACATAAACCCGTGCTTTTCGTAAGTTAGTTGCTATTTCTCGTTTAGCTGTCATTTCCGAGCTAGAGTGTTCGCATAAGTGATAGAGAGAGAGGAAACCAGCTTAGGCCTGGTCGGCCGTTTGCTGAGCATGTTCACTATTCTAGAAAGTTACAAAGGGTATTGTACTGAAGTGATAGAGGTCAGTCAGTCAGAAAGAGTCAGAGAGAACAGACTTCCGCACTGTGGGTAGGACTAGGCGTATATCTATGTGTTTGATATCCTTAGTAAGCAGTAGTGGAAACTCTATTGGATCCCCTGCGAAGCCATTTTCAGTAACCCTGATTTGGATGCCCTGTGACCCGGAGGAGTGCGGCGGAGACTGAAGGACGCCTCAACTTGTGTTGTCTTGTCTTGTGTTGTCTACGTGCCAGTTGGGGTCTTATCACCAGTGGAGTGCACTGATGCTGATGTTGGCACTGATGTTGATGCTGATGATGCCGGTGATGATGATGATTGTTTTGAACATCTGCCGAGACGATCTGAGCGGCTGAGGTTGAGCTGATCCTGGTTCCGGTCCGACTTGGGTTGGACGCTGAGAGGTCTGGTCAGCTACGCAGGAGCCACCCAGCCGAGTTACCTTCCCCCTGTACCGAGGACCGTGTGCGGTTCAGATGGGAACCGTGTGAGGGCCGCCTATGCGTTGCCGTGTCTTCAGGGGTGGTAATTCTGTATCATCTACAGGAAGGTTTACGTCAAGGAGTGTTTCATTCTAGTTTGGAAAAGAGACCTGGAAAAAAGAACTTAAACGACTTTGAGTAATAGCTTATGAAAGTATAAAAAGAAAGGCCTTAATATGCGCATATTTTTCTAGAGTTTTTGAATAGAGCGAATATAAAAACAAGTTTTCATAAATCAGTTTGTTTATTTTCATTTCATCATTGCATTTGTAAATATCATTTGTTTATTGTTAAATATGTTGTGTATGCCTGTGAGTATGAGTGAGGGAAGTGTGTGCTGTTAGAGGGACGGGTGGGTAGTTAGTACGTTTGGGGAATAAAAGAGTTGTTTCGTTAACTTACCACTGGTGTTTGTGTTCTTATTTAGTGTGTGGGTGGGGTGTGCTCGGGTTGTAAGAACTAACAATGTTCGCGGGATTCTGACTTACGTCAGCGTCTCGTGACAACGTCCCAAGGTATAGATCCTAAGGATTACATTACATTACATTACATTATTATTGCTTTAGGTCCAGCAGACTCTTCCGAGCCAAATCAGGACCGGACAACCCCCGATCCGCATAAAAGATCTGCTGAAACAACCCTAGTGGTAAAACCGAAAGCTCTCCACCAGCCAGTCACTTTACAATAAAGACATCCCACGCAGGGGACGGTTGAGGCTTCACCCCAACTTATCGAACCCCCGCTTACAAAAACAAAATAGAATACAAACATCATTATAAATTATCAACAAAACAGATACATATAAAATGCCTACATTGCTAAATAATAACATCATAGGAAGCCCTAGTGACCACCTGGCAGAAAGCGTCCAATATTCCCAAGCTGATCCAACAGACCTCATACACAAACAAGGAGTCTTGTCCCGGAAGAGTTTTCAAGAAAAAAGGTAGGAGACTGGTCTAGCGAAGAAGACGATAGTATAGCAGATTGATAGAACAGAGCAGGAATGAGAAAGAGCAAATGAGAAAGACAGCGACAGTGGGAATTTAAAGCACTAAATTTCCAGAAAGTGGGGATACTATTTATACTGAAACCCCCGGAACCCCAACGGGGGGATCCTAAGGATACCTTTAGAAGAAGAAGAAGAAGGAGAAGAAGAAGAAGAAGAAGAAGAAGAAGAAGAAGAAGAAGAAGAAGAAGAAGAACAACAACAACAACAACAACAACAACAACAACAACAACAACAACAACATCAAGAAAGAAAGACTGAAAGAAAGAAAAGAAATGTAAAAAGAAATAAATTTGACAGCCGTTCTTCAAAAGTTGAAGTTAACAGCAAATAGTTACATTCAGACTAACGCCAGGCAAGGGTTGAATGACCGCCATTTGAACGGAAGACAACCCTGTCAAAATGGACTGGGGGTGTAAATAAGGGGGAACTGGAATTACTCAGCTACGTCCACCAAGAGCGACAGTTGGGTGTGGAGATAAATCCTGTCAAGTCGACCCCTTCTTTTGTGTCGAGATACCAAGTCGATTAACTTTTAATTAATAAGCATACACGAATGAGTGGAAAGATGGAGCTGTGATGGCTGATTACGGTGTAAGGGCAAAAGAGTCAGACAGTGCAAAAGTCCTGAGAATTCATGTCTTGGATTCTGTCCAGTCTCATTCAAAACATATGTCTACGATAGTAGCACTTCCAGTAAATGCATGGTTCCCCCTTACGACCAACCAAAGTTTCAACAAACAAAATAAGAAAAGAAAGAAATAAATAAACTTTAGAAAGAAAAAAAGAAAAAAGCAGCAGCAGCAGCAGCAGCAGAAGAAGAAGAAGAAGAAGAAGAAGAAGAAGAAGAAGAAGAAGAAGAAGAAGAAGGAAGATGACGAGAAGGAAGAAGAAGCAGAAGAAGAAGAAGCAGAAGAAGAAGAAGAAGAAGAAGAAGAAGAAGAAGAAGAAGAAGAAGAAGAAGAAGAAGAAGAAGAAGAAAGGTTTGCCTCTTATCTTTGATGATTAGTCAGGAGGAAACACGCCTTTAGACGGTCCACGTCACTAACACCTGTATCACGTCTTAGGTTCCACATACCGCACCCATCTTCCATTACGTGGACACGGGAAGTCAGAATATCTGTATTTTATACACCTAACTGTCTCACTAACATCGAAGTTTAATCAGCTCACAAATTAATTACCTACTGATCCTGAAAAACACCTTATCACGCATCAGAACTAAAGATCTACAGCATCTTCACCAAAGTCTTGGGTGACGTCAGACTCGGGTTGTTGGTGGGTTTCTTGCTGTTTTGTTTCTTGGTTTTTTTTTTTTTCTTCTTGGCGCTTGGCGATGTAGAGGATTTAATTGGCTTTCTGGTCGCTCATTCCCGTACGTCAGAGGTGATTTTACGGTTGGAAGAGAAAAAGGGCATCGTGTCAGACAATTCAGTGGGAGCAGACGAGGAAGAGGGGAGAAAAAGGGGGGGAGGAGGAGAGGGGGAAGCACTCCTCTAAGATAGTCCACGTCACTGAAACCAGTATCATTTCTTAGGTTTCCTCCCATTACATGAACACCGGAAGTCACGTGGCGTGGCGTATGGTCTGGCAGGGTAATGGCTGGTGATTGTCTGGCCTTCTTGCTAGGCTTCATTGGAAATACGACGCCTCTGAAGAAGTAAAGCAGCCAAAGGATTAAACCTTTACCTTGTTGGACCCGTAGGTAATTATTCCCATCCCTCCTCCCCCACCCCGCTCTTGTAGCTACAGTTGCAACCCTTTGCAAATATCTCGATGGCATAGTGGTGAAAGTGATGGGAAAACAATTAAAGCTTTAAATGTTAATTTAAATGCTAATTTTGTTTTTGAATTATTCTTTTGTTTCGGTTTTGTTTAACTAAAGGCAATCCTAAATCAGTTTTGTGATTTCCGTAATAAACAATTTGATACAGAAAGTAGGAAATTATGCCACTCCTATGAACAATAAAC
The DNA here is from genome assembly GCA_036898135.1 of Oncomelania hupensis. Lineage (NCBI taxonomy): Eukaryota > Metazoa > Mollusca > Gastropoda > Littorinimorpha > Pomatiopsidae > Oncomelania > Oncomelania hupensis. Next base: position 17,131,334 of record CM072511.1, read on the forward strand.
TAAAAATTTATTTCCACTTTGATCGTTTGTCGCCTTGAGTATACTATAATGGTTTCGGGCAATCGCGCCACTAAAAGCGTCATATTATTTGGTTTGGTCTTCCACTGAATGGCTTCTTCCCGTGGTCTATCAGACACTTAAATCAATTATAAGAATTATTTAGGCTGCTCCTTATTGCGTACACTTGTATAGTCATATTAGTCATGAATTGCGGGAGGCTGCTTCTGCGTGCGAATCTATTTTAGTCATCTATATATTTGATGTGTCTGATGATGTACATTAAAAATCATGCACCTGTTTTGTTATCTGTAATTCGGTTGTGTTTGTTGATGTCTGTATTTCTATGTTCTACATGAGTGTTCTAGTCAGGCGTGGGTCTGCTGTCTAGTATAATGGTGGTTACATAGGTCGCACTAGATCTATGCTTTATTTGTCTGTTATGTATCTTGTGCATGCCTGCCGCTGATCTAAAGCATTCTTTGTGTCATGTATACTATAACTGTATGTATGTCACTTGGCGAATAAATCTTGAATTGAATTGAATTGTATTATTAATTATACTGTATATTTCTTTAACTGATAATCTAATAGAAATTTTCATAGCATTAATATTTTGTGTTCCCTGTTGTGCTGCTCTATCTGCTATATCATTATGTATTATTTCCAATGTGATGGCAGCCAAAACAAATTTATATTTATTCCTATGCTTTTTAAAGGGTGAATTAGATGTTTTATTTCAAATATTATATCATCTCTGTCATGATTTTTATTAGAATTTAATGCATAAAATACCGATTGTGAATCAACACATATGAGAATACCAAACAAAGCAAGTAGTGTGTTAATTAATATATGAAGAGACATTAATATAGCCACCAACTCTGCAGTGAATATTGAATGATTTTTAACTAATAGCTATAATTTTAAGGTCTTGAATTACAAATCCTGCTCCTGCATCTCCTGACCCATCTGTATAAACTTTTAAATGTCTATAATAATGTTCATTTATATGTTCCCGGGCCTCTGCACCTATTAAATAAGGATTTTCGTATTTCTTAAAATTGGTATAATTAATATTATATTGTGAGGTTTCCATTTTCCATATAGGATATGCAGCATTAATGATTTTTGGGCAACGTGTTGTGCTAAAATATTTGCATAATTAAAAATATCCTGTGTATATGTTGAAATTGTTTGTAATTAGATTAAATCTTTTGTTCTTTTGGGGGAAATCAATATCAGATCTAGTATTTATATCCTCTTGCATGTTATTTTCTACTGTGTGACTTCTAATTACATATTTTGCGAATGCAAGCTTTCTATAATCTCCTAAAGATGAAACACCTGCTGCCGCATACGCATTTATAGTTTTCATATGAATCGGCACACCAAGTGCTATTTTTATGATCTTACTGTGTAAACTTTGTAATTTTTTTCAAATACCTTTTATGTCCTGAAAAGAACGCTTCTTGACCAAAGGATAGTTGAGATCTTACAAGTGTACAAGCTAAATTAATTAACATTTTTGTATCTTGACCCCATGATTTTTTACTTATTACTCTAATAAGACAAAAACTGTTTTACGCCTTTTGTATTAAATAATTGATGTGTCTGTCTTCTCCAATGTAATTTTCGTAAATTTACTTCTTCTACATATTTATTATATTTAAGTTCTTGTGTTTCAATATAAAATTTAGGAAATATTTTCGGATTTTGACCATTATTAAACAGTAACATGTTTGTCTTTTCACTTGATAGTTCAAGGCTATTATTATTAAAAAAAGGCAAATGCTATTTAGTTCTGATTAATATACATTTTGTATGTGTTTGATCGCATATAAAGAGATCTTTTCCTCTAAGATACGTTAGTCCATATTGCGATATGATCTGCATACTGAACAATGTGTATATTTTTACTGACATTTTTTGGTAGATCATAAATAAGCATAATTAATAATATAGGTGATATAATCGAGCCTTGTGGAATTCCCATATTTATAAAATGTTTGTTTGAATAAGAATTTCCAACTTTTACAATTATGGAAGCTGTAAGGAATGTTTAAATATATTTATATATGTGGCCTGATAATCATTTGTTTTTAAGCTTATTAAATTATCGTTTGTGGACCCCAGCCTCTCTATGGCTGGGTGACAAAGTTGCCAACCCCTTTTTCTTCTCTTTTGTCTTGTTTCTGTCTTATTGGTCCTTTCACCTATATTCTTTTCACGCATAAATTCTCCCACTAAACTGTGCAGTTTTGACTTCCTCTCTTCTGCCTTACCGGACTTTTCCTGTCTTCCTTTTCCCCATCATTCCTTCTTTTCCTACCCTTCTTTTTCTCTGTGGCCTTCTCTTGGCCCCCTGTGTTTGCCGTGCAGGGCAACCCGTGTCGGGGGAGAATGGGATCCTGGAGGTTGAGGTCACTGAGAGACTGCGGTCCCTCACACTAACACACCTCTTTGGCCCTGACTTCTCCTAGAAGGGAGACTGGCGTGGCCCGCGTCAGTCAAGCGGCTGGTCGTGAATAGCCCTAGCTCTGCTAGAAGGCTGCGGCTCATGGGTCAAACTTGAACAAAACCGTAGTGGCAGTGCGGGATTGTCTGGGTGTATATCCCCACTGTAGCCCTGGTGCGTTCCCTTGCTGGATTTTCCGCTTAGACGCATCCCCTTGTTGGACTCCGTGGTGGGTGGGGAGCAGGGTGGATGAATTAACTAATTTAACATGGCATCAACAAAAAAAAGACTTCACAGTGACGACTCTGACACAGACACGGACAGTGACTTGGACATGCGACAAAAGGCTTGTAACTCGGGAGTGGAAGGGGCCTGGCCTCGTTTTTTGCTTGTGGAGGGGGCGGATCCAGCTATGCCACTGGGCAAGCTGTCTCCGTTCGCCATCTAGAAGGGTTTCCAGTCCGTCTGCACAATGGGTTTCAAAGATGTGAAAAAACTTAGATCTGGTGCTTATCTGGTGGAGTGCTCATCCAAAAGGGCATCGGATTGTCTGCTAAAGAGGAATTTGATCGTCTTTGTTGACAGAAAAATCAAAGTTTCTGTGCATGGACGGTTGAATTCCTCCAAGGGAGTCATCCGATGTCAGGACTTGATCGACATGTCGGAATCGGAAATCCGAGATGAGCTCTCCAGCCAGGAGGTCACAGCAGTACAGCGGGTCTTTGTCACCAAAGGACCCAAACGTATCCCCACCAACACACTTTTTGTGACCTTCGCTATGGCCAAGTTGCCGGAGTCACTCAAGGTGGGATACCTTAGGGTGAAGGTGACTCCTTTTATACCATCACCGTTGCGATGCTACCGTTGCCAAAGGTTTGGTCACGGTAGCAAAACCTGTAAAAACAAAGAAATATGCCGAGAATGTGCTAAAGATAAACATGAAAATGAATGCAAAGATCCGATTTGCTGCGTGAATTGCGCCGGGCATCATTCTTCCAGCTCCAAAGATTGTCCTCAGTGGCAGTTGGAGCTGGAGATCCAAAAGGTGTGGGCCACTGAGAGTTGCTCCTTCAGGGACGTGAGGAAAAAAGTTCTGGAAAGTAGGCCGGTTCTTCGAGAGAGGTCCTTTGCGTCTGTGGCGTGTGGAACCTAGCGCACACCTCTCAATGGAAACTGCTATGACTAAAATGACGCAGATTTTGGAAACATTGTGCAGACGGATGGATGCTCTAGAGAAAGTGCTCACGTTGTTTGGTCAAAGGGGGGGGGGGGGGGGGGGGTTCTCCAGCCCCATCGGTCACACTGGAGAACGTGCCGACGGGCACTTCCAAAACCGTCACACTCAACACGCAGACGGCCGTGTCTAAAGCCGTCACACCTGCCGCGAGGGAGGCTATGTCTCAGGCTGCCGCGCTATCAACGGCAGGTTTCAGTGATCGGGTAGTCGCAGAGGCGGCAAAGATTTTAGTGGCTCAACAGAGGAGCGTCAGAGGAGGAGAGGGAAAGGTTGAAAAGGGTGAAAGGGAGAAAGAAGATCTAACATTTGGTGCTGGGGAGAAGGGGAGGAAGTCGGCTGGCAGTTTGGGTTCCGGGGCTTTGACGAAGAATCAAAGGCCTGGACCCCTTTCTTCCAAGCACCATCAACCTCTTGAGACGGAGAACCGTTTCGGGGAGTTGATGGACCAGATGGATGAGGGTAAGAAAACTAAAGAGACGTAATTGTGCTCTCAGAGAGGAAATTATTTAGCTTTCTTTTACTTCATTTTTATGGCTATTTTACAATGGAATATACGAGGGATAAGAGCAAATTATGAGGAGCTATGCTGTCTGCTGACAGAGCATCAACCTGAAGTGTTGGCCATTCAGGAAACTCTCTTATCAGAGAAACAGCTTATAGATATTACTGGTTATTCGTCTCTAGATTGTATATCTTCTAGAGGCGTTTCACTCTTTATTCATAGAAACGTCCCATTTAACTCAATTTCACGTAATACAAGTTTACCAGCAGTTGCAGCCAGAGTATCTCTTTTTAAATCCCTCACAGTTTGTTCTATATATTTGACCCCATCAATAAATGTAAATAAAAATGACCTTGAGAATTTGATCCAACAACTACCTACTCCTTTTTTGTTGTTGGGAGACTTTAATGGACGCTCTCCCCTGTGGGGTAGCGATCGTACCGATTCTCAGGGGAAAATAATTGAAGACATTTTAGACTCATTGAATCTGGTAACTTTGAACGAGGGTGCTCCAACTTTTTCCTGTTCGAGAACTGCTTCTTTATCCCACATTGATATATCGATCTGTGATCCCTCCTTACTTTCGGATTTTAAATGGACTGTTTTAGAAGATCTTTACGGCAGCGATCATTTCCCGGTTTTATTAAATCATGATTCGGACAACCTTGAGCAAACTCATGGCAGGTGGAAACTGAAACAAGCTAACTGGAGTCTGTTTTCCAACCTGTCTGAGGTTCAGTTACGTGCTAAGAAACAGGAATTTTCGAATGCCATAGATCCAATACAGCTCTACACTGACATAGTTATAAACAGTGCCAAGGAGTCCATTCCGCAAACTTCATCAAAACCTCATACACTTAAAAAAACCTGGTTTGATGATGAATGTAAAAAATTTCAGCAAGCCCGTAAAAAAGCTTTAAGAATGATGTATCTGCACCCAAGCTCTGAAAATAAACAGAATCACCAACGTTTGCGAGCGCAGTGCCGACAGCTCTTCAAACGTAAGAGAAGAGAATCGTGGAGATGTTTCTGCTCCACGCTAAATTCGAAAGTGAAACTGTCGAAGGTGTGGAAAGTGGTCCGCAAACTCAAAAATAAAAGTAACAAACAGGTCAGCCCATGCCTTAATGTGCAAGGGGACATTATCTGAGAAATAAACAAAATTTAATAGCTGATCTTTTGGTCTCTTCTTTTGCTGCAAATTCTTCCTCTGAAAATTATTCTGTCTCTTCTCAAACAATTAAAACACGTAAAGAAAAACAACGGTTACATTTTACCTCTGATAATTCTGAAGACTACAACATTTCGTTCTCATTAGTCGAGCTTGACGATGCAATTAACAAAAGTGCAGATTCAGCAGTTGGACCGGATGATGTGCATTATCAATTCCTACGACATTTAACAAGGTACTCACGGTCTCAACTGCTGGACATCTTCAATCAGATTTGGATCACTGGCACCTTGCTCAAGGTTATCAGTGGTACAGACTGGGGAGCTGACAAGAAAACTTTACTGCTGTTATATCGTTCTTTAATTAGATCCAAGTTAGACTATGGTTGCATTGTTCATGGTTCTGCTAGAAAATCGTATCTTAAAATGTTAGATCCAGTTGCTCATCAGGCACTACGCATTGCTTTGGGTGCGTTTCGCATCTCCCCTTGTGAAAGCCTTTACGTGACAGCTAACGAACCCCCGCTGGAGCTGAGACGTACACAATTGTCACTGAATTACTATTTAAAATTAAAAACTGATCCCATGACTGTGTTTTGAACCCAGATTTTGTTCAGAAATTTGAAGCCAAACCTAATACAATTCCTCCGTTTGGCATCAGAATGCAGACTCATTTGGAAAAAGCAGGCATTGATGTTGCTTCCATCAACGATGATGAGCTTCGGACTGAAGCTCCTCCATAGAAATTATGTACCCCAAATTAATTGGCAATTGTCCGCTTTCCCCAAAAACAATACATCTGAAACCATCTATAACCAACTTTATTTAGAACAGTGTGCTTTATACCCAGGATATGAAAACCTTTTTACAGACGGGTCAAAGAAAGGAGATTCAGTTGCTGCTACGCCGGTCTCTGGGAGACATTTAGACCAGCCTTTGCAACAGCGTTTACCTGATTTTTGTTCTGTTTATACAGCTGAGCTCAAGGCAATTCATCTAGCTCTGAAACAAGTTTATCAATCAAAAAGAACCTCATTTTTAATCATGTCTGATTCACTGTCAGCACTTCAGGCTCTTTCCACGTGAAAGATATCACACCCTTTTCTGGCAGAGATCCATGACCTCCATACACAACTTGTTTGTGAGGGTAAAAAAATAGTTTTTATGTGGGTACCTAGTCACCTGGGCATCCGCGGCAATATTGCAGTGGACAAAGTAGCTAAAGAAGCTCTGCATCTCGATTTCCCTCCAGAGATTTTCCAGTTTGTTCCTTACTCTGACCTGCGTTGTATGACTGGATCTTATTGTAAACGGCTGTGGCAGACTGACTGGTCTAATCATATCAATAACAAATTATTTCAAATTCTTCCCAAATTGTCAGCTTCTTTGCCTAACTTTGCATCCACTCGCAAAGAAGAAACAGTTTTGTCTCGCCTTCATATTGGGCATACTTATGTCACCCACAGTTTCCTTTTAAAAGGAGAAGAACCACCATGGTGCTTTGCATGTGATAAATCCTTTTCTGTTCGCCATTTCATGTCTGAATGTGCTGATCTGTTTGAGGAGAGAAAAAATATTTTGGTTCACTACCTTTTAAAGAAATTTTTAAAGTATGCAATGGTCAACGCCTGTTTCAATTTTTACATGATTTTGGTTTGTTTTATCGCATATAAATCATGTTGTCTTGTTCTGTGGTGGTTGGATTTTATTGGTGGGGCTGAGTTTAGTGATTTGATTGGGGAAAGGGAACATGTTTTTGATACATCGGTTTTGGGGAGGATTTTTCACGAGGTTGGATGTGAAAGTTTGAGTACTTGAGAGTAACAGATCTGGTTTTTTTGGGATTTGAGCCGTTTTATAGTGTTTTAGGATGGCGTCTCTCTGGTCCTGATTTGGCTCGGAGGAGTCCGCTGGACCTAGAGCAGTAGTTATATAATTCATGATTATATTCATTCCCAAATGGTTATGAATAGAGTCCGCCATTTTGACTTTAATTAAAGACGAGTGCAACCAACTTCCGGCTATATAGAACATGTCTACTGTACAAGGAAGCTACATACAGTTGTTGTAAAAGTGTATAAGAAATCCCGTCACATCCAATAGCCGATTTCTTTATTTCCCAAAGTTTGTAGCGCTTCTTTAAGTTCTATTAGAGGATATGTCTGCATTAATTACATTGTTATTGATTTGATCATCAGGATCTTTATAGAAATCTGAATTTTCAGCTGTTTCTCTAAATTTAATATTTTTATCTGTTAAATTATGAATGTTACTCTCATTTGAAAACATTTTAGGAAACATTTCAGCTTTAATTTTGCATGAAATTAAATCTTTGTGTTCAAATTCAATTGGACATTGGGGAAGCTGAATGCCAGTTTTCATGTGTGAAACGTTCTTCCAGATTTTTGAAATGTTATTATTTTCTGTTAATTCTTTATTGCAAAATTTTGTCCAGTATTTTTTTTTCTAATGCAATAATTTTATTGCAAGCTTTTTTTTTTATAGCCTTTTTAATAATTTGACAATTTTTTTCTTGCAAGGTTGTAAATGACTCGCTAAATCTGGTCATAGGCGACACGACAATCAAGGGACCGAAACAAGAGAAAATAACACACAAAAACAAGAACACTCAAATTGTCTATGGTCCGGGTATCATACTTGAAGATGTAAGCAGCTGGATCAACACTATTGAACGAAATGAGACTACAGAACGATGCATTATTCATGTCGGAATCAACAACTGCAAAACCAGAAACAATATAATGAAAAATTAGGTGAAATTGATTCAAAATGTTAAAACGACATTTCCCAAGGCAGTCATTCACTGCTCTGCAATCATCTCTTTTAGAGGTCCTCTAAGAAAAAAGGTCGATGCATCAAATAATGCACTGAGTATGGCTTGTAAAAAGTGTGGTGCGGAATTCTTTGACAATGATTCAGGTTTCCTCACTAAATCCGGAGCAGCAATAAGTTCCTTGTACCGAGATTGTATACATCCAAATGCGAAAGGATTGGTTGTTTTGTCCAAATGTCTACTGAATATTCAACACTTAAACTAAAATTGCAGAACATGGATAGCTCTAACCATTGTTAAAGATTGTACGGAGCATTAAACTAATCAGAACATATTTGATTTTTGTTTGGGAATGAGTGGGGAAGGGTAGGTGGAGCAGAATGTTCTGTATCAGTTTGGGGACAGGCTGACCTCGGTGTATGACGAAACTGCCCTTCCCTTAATTGCCCGAGACAACCGATTCCAACCCAAGAGTTCTGGAACAAGCCAGAAAAAAACATGGAACAAAATCAACGACAACATTTATCACAATGGATTTAAACAACACCCAAAAAAACCCCACCCATTTCCCCGAAGGGGACACGAAAAAGAAGGAGGAGGAGATTAGAAGAAGAAGCAAAGAAAGGAAAAGATAAGAAAGGAAACCAGAAAGAAAGAAATTCATACAGGAAGAAAGAAATTAAAGCAGTAAGAAATTTTAAAAATGAATACATGAAGAAAGAAAGAAAGAAAGAAGTGAATAACAAAGAAAGGCATGCAGAGGGAATGAAAGAAAGAAGAAAGAAAGAAAAAGAATGAAAGGCATATATAAAGAAAGAAAGACAGAAGAAGAAAGAAAGAAAAAAGAAAGAAATAATAAAGAAAGAAAGAAAGAAAAAGAAAGAAAGGCATATAATTATGAAGAAAGAAAGACAGAGAGGCAGAAAGAAAAGAAAGAAAGGCTTACAGGAAGAAAAAACAAACAAACAAATACAGAAAATTTTCAATAGAGCTAGAGACAAAAAAAATCAGAAAATATTTCAATTGTGACAGACTAAAAGACAGGAAGAAGAAGAAGAAGAAGAAGAAGAAGAAGAAGAAGAAGAAGAAGAAGAAGAAGGACCCTTCTCCTGACGTGGTGTATTGTGTTTGTGTGAAGGAGAAGGCGGAAAGATTGAGCCAACTATAGCACAACAACAAGCTTTATACCCTTACCTCACCCCAAAAGGTGTTGATTTCTTTCTCCTGTCTTGCCTTTCCGCCTTGGTAGACATCCCCAATAGGCTTTCCCTGAATTTCTTTTCCAGTGATGAAGAAACGAAAACTCCGATGGTATGGCCATGTCACCAGAGCACCAGGCCTTGCAAAGACCATCCTGCAAGGCACGGTGCAAGGAGGCAGAAGAAGAGGGAGACATAAAAGGAGGTGGGAGGACAACACTCGAGAATGGACTGGATTGACACTGAGCTCGAGCGAGGCCATGAGGGTTGCTGAGGACAGAGGAAGATGGAGTACGCTGGTTAAACGATCATCTGTGATGCCCCAACGACCTCCGAGGTACCGGATAGAATAGGAAAAGTAGGAATAGGAATTTCTTTTCCGAATTTTTCGTTGAAGTTTTATTTCATTCTTCCTTTCCACTCTTGCCTTTCTGTGTGGCACTCAACAGGCGGCAGGGATAGCTCTGTGGTCAGAGCGCACGGCTTGTGTGAGTGCGTCTTGGGCGACGTGGGTTCGAATCCTGACTTCAGCAAACTATTGTGTGATTGCTGGATATTACGGGCCAGCGCCTAGAGAAGCCCTCTGAGCTTGTAAGTGCGCTATTTAAGAGAAATCTCTTTCTTATGTGTTGTAATTTTGTGTTTGCTGTGTGTCAAAACCATCATCAGGACCAGCACTTTTATAGAGCGCTTTTTCCAGCTCAAGAGCTGCTCAAGGCCCTGGCCGCTACAGGATCTAACTCAAGCCGACCGAGGCGCCCACCTGCAACTTTTGAGAGCATAGTCTGACGCCCAGACGACTGAGCCCAATCCTGGGCGACCGGGGATGAGGAGAAGGGACCTAGTGCGTGTTGGGTGTATTTGTGTAGCCGGCACTGGCCCGTCTAGGTAGGACATGAGCTTCAGGATCTTTACAGTTTAAACGATGGAATGCGTGCGTGCACAGACTAGATTTCGGAAGGAGTAGGGGCTAATTTTTTTTAATGCATCATCATTATCGTCATCGTCTTTCTCCTCCTCTTCCTCCTCCTCCTCCTCCTCATCGCCAATATAATCTTCTTCATCTGCTTCTTGTACTTGTCTCCGTTGTTGTTGTTGTTGTTGTTGTTGTTGTTGTTGTTGTTGTTGTTAGTCTTCTTCTTCTTCTGATGACGTAGTTGGTTAGTAGCTGGTTTTCTATACGGAAGGTCACGGGTACGATTCCCGCAAAGGACAAATTTATGTGACAGGTACGAAACATTTCAAGTCACCGAGGGTTTTCTTCCAGGTACTCCGGTTTCCTCCCTCCCTTTAAAACTAGTATTAAATGCAATCTATCTAAAATTAAAAAAATAACATGTGATTTCCTTTCCGTCTTCTACACACGATTTGTCTTTTACCCCACAGGTTCCAGTGATGAATGTGCGTTTGTTTTGTATGTACGAGTGTCTGTAACATGTGAGTGTGTGTTGGTTACAGATCGCCGCGATTCAGGAATAAGGCGCGTTTAGTAACCATTGTTGTTGTTTTTGATGCCTTCTTCTTCTTCTTCTTCTTCTTCTTCTTCTTCTTCTTCTTCTTCTTCTTCTTCTTCTTCTTCTTCTTCTTCTTCTCCTCCTCCTCCTCCTCCTCCTCCTTCTTCTTCTCCTCCTCCTCCTCCTCCTACTTCTTCTTCTTCTTCTCCTCCTCCTCCTCCTCCTCCTCCTTCTTCTTCTTCTTCTTCTTCTTCTCCTTCTTCTTCTTCTTCTTCTTCTTCTTCTTCTTCTTCTTCTTCTTCTTCTTCTTCTTCTTCTTCTTCTTCTTCTTCTTCTTCTTCTTCTTCTTCTTCTTCTTCTTCTTCTTCTTCTTCTAAAATGCCCATTTCGATTTTCTTTGTTTGTTTTGATTTCCAAATATGCAGTGTTATTGCGCAATTTTTATCATTTCTGGTCTTTTCCTCTCAAATCCTTTCAACTGTTTTATTCGTTTGATTGTTTACAAAAAATATTTTTCTGTCCTCCGTTCATTGTGCAATCTAAGCTGTATGGCGTATTGTGTCGATATTGTTTTGCAATTTTATTTGGAATTTTCTTTCTTTTCTTTCTTTTTTCTTATTTTCTTTCTTTTTTTTCAGTCTGTCGTTCTTCGTTTATTTTTTATTTTTACTTTCCGTCTCTTTCTTTCTTTTTGTCTTCTTTTTCTTTTCTATCTTCCGTCTTTCCTTCTTCCTTCCTTTCTTTCTTTTGTTTTCTTTTCTGTCTGTCCTTTATTTTGTCTGTCTTTCTGTCTCTGTCTTTTTTTTTCTTTCTTTTTTTCCTTTTCTGTCTGTCTTTTGCCCTTCCTTTCTTCTTTCTTCCTTATTTTATTGTTTTCTTTCTTTTTTTCTTTTTGAAATCGTTAAGCAATGCAGGTCGTGTCCATTTCGTACTACTTTCTTAATTTACTTTTGAAACGGAAACAAACCATCGGTTGCTACACTGATGTCAATTTTATATCGATCGGGCCAGTTTCTAGGAGGAATCGCGTACAAGTGCGTCATAATGTTGTAAAGAGAAAGCGAGACATTACAGATAGAACGACAGCGACACCGTTCTACGTTTACGCTGGTATGAGAACACGTTAGCTTCATTTGCTAATGGTCATTCCACACGAGCGTCAAATCTTGAATCCAATTCATGAAATCACGATAAAATCCCGTGATTGTCGTGTGGCACTCTGTGCATCGCGAATCCAGATTCTTTGAATTGGCTCCGATTGCAGACTTTCAACATGTTCTAATTCCGCGAGTCTCGATTGTGTGATTCGGACCTTTTGGCCAATGAGAAGCAGAATACGAATCACGTGATCCCAACACACGTACAGCAAAACTTCAAGACCAATAACCCTCAAGTTTGACTCGATGTGCGACTTTCGTGTGGCACTGCGCGATTCAAGTCAAAATGACATTCCGACTTCGAAGTCGAAAATTGCTCCGATTCGCGTCAAGTCCAGTAGATTTGACGCTCGTGTGGCATGGGCTTTAGCGATCGTCTGAAGTGATGTTCCGCTGCCATCACGATACCGTTCCGATACCGTTCCTGCTACCCCATCGCCATGAAAAATAGTAGGTCTATTCACTTGACTGAATTTTAAATTGAACACACAAATCTAAAGTCGATGTCCATTCAAAACCTCGTATTTCCAAAAATGAAGGTATGAGAAAAACGAAATTTTTTTAAAAAAAAATCGGTGTCCCCAAAACAAACGTTTTTAATATAATTTGTATTCAGTACAAATTATATTAAAAATGTTTGTTTTGGTGAAACCTGGTCTATAAAAAAAAAATCTTCTCAAAAGTGCTTTTTTTGGAGATACGAGGTTTTGAATGGACACCGACCTGGCAAGACAGGATACAAGACAAGAGATTACAAGATAATCACGCAGAAAGTCACATAAAACACACACACACACATCCACACAAACACACCCACACACACACCCACACACACACACACACACACACACCCACACACACACACGTACACACACACACACGCGAGCGCTATCAGATTAAAAACCGAGCTTTCAAGTAATTTGAAATGTCCTAAAGTTCAAAATGCAAACATAATAATTATCGTCTGAAAACTGTTGGCACAGGTCATAACAATAATCGATGACTGCGAGGGACATTTTGCTTTAATTAGATGGAACTTAAGTTTGTCCCAGTTTCATTCTCTCTTTCATGTCCCTCTCTCTCCATCCACTAACATCTTCCCCGCCCAGATCCCTCTCCGTCGTGTATATATTATAGATATATGTGTACGATGAATGATCTTCTAGTTAATTCATATACATGTAGAATTTGAAAAATGCCATGACCCGCGATTTTCCGCTGAGAGTAATAAGTTTGAGAATTTGATAGTAAAAATACTGAGATGGACGTTCTATAGAGAGGACGCTATCGTATAGGGAGAGGACGTTATCGTATAGAGAAGGACGTTATCGTACAGAGAGAGGACGTTATCGTATAGAGAGAGGACGTTATCGTATAGAGAAGAACGCTAACGTACAGAGAGAGGACGTTATCGTATAGAGAAGAACGCTAACGTACAGAGAGAGGACGTTATCGTATAGAGAAGGACGTTATCGTACAGAGAGAGGACGTTATCGTATAGAGAGAGGACGCTATCGTATAGAGAAAAGACGCTATCGTACAGAGAGAGGACGTTATCGTATAGAGAAGGACGTTATCGTACAGAGAGAGGACGTTATCGTATAGAGAGAGGACGTTATCGTATAGAGAAGAACGCTATCGTACAGAGAGAGGACGTTATCGTATAGAGAAGGACGTTATCGTACAGAGAGAGGACGTTATCGTATAGAGAGAGGACGCTATCGTATAGAGAAGAACGCTATCGTATAGAGAAAAGACGCTATCGTATAGAGAGAGGACGTTATCGTATAGAGAGAGGACGTTATCGTATAGAGAGAGGACGCTATCGTATAGAGAAGAACGCTATCGTATAGAGAAAAGACGCTATCGTATAGAGAGAGGACGTTATCGTATAGAGAGAGGACGCTATCGTATAGAGAAGAACGCTATCGTATAGAGAGAGGACGCTATCGTATAGAGAGAGGACGCTATCGTATAGAGAGAGGACGCTATCGTATAGAGAAGGACGTTATCGTATAGAGAGAGGACGCTATCGTATAGAGAACGACGTTATCGTATAGAGAGAGGACGCTATCGTATAGAGAAGGACGTTATCGTATAGAGAGAGGACGCTATCGTATAGAGAACGACGTTATCGTATAGAGAGAGGACGCTATCGTATAGAGAGAGGACGCTATCGTATAGAGAAGGACGCTATCGTATAGAGAAGGACGTTATCGTACAGAGAGAGGACGTTATCGTATAGAGAGAGGACGCTATCGTATAGAGAAGGACGTTATCGTATAGAGAGAGGACGCTATCGTACAGAGAGAGGACGTTATCGTATAGAGAGAGGACGCTATCGTATAGAGAAGGACGCTATCGTATAGAGAGAGGACGCTATCGTATAGAGAAGGACGCTATCGTATAGAGAGAGGACGCTATCGTATAGAGAGAGGACGCTATCGTATAGAGAGAGGACGCTATCGTATAGAGAGAGGACGCTATCGTATAGAGAAGGACGCTATCGTATAGAGAGAGGACGCTATCGTATAGAGAGAGGACGCTATTGTATAGAGAGAGGAAGCTATCGTATAGAGGGAGGACGTTATCGTATAGAGAAGGACGCTATCGTATAGAGAAAGGCGTTATCGTACAGGGAGAGGACGTTATCGTATAGAAAGAGGACGCTATCGTATAAAGAGAGGACGTTATCGCATAGAGAGAGGACGTTATCGTATAGAGAAGGACGTTATCGTATAGAGAGAGGACGTTATCGTACAGAGAGAGGACGTTATTGTATAGAGGGGACGCTATCGTATGGAGAGAGAACATTATCGTATAGAGAGAGGACGTTATCGTATAGAGAGAGAACATTATCGTATAGAGAGAGGACGTTATCGTATAGAGAGAGGACGTTATCGTACAGAGAGACGACGTTATCGTATAGAGAGAGAACGTTATCGTATAAAGAGAGGACGTTATCGTATAGGGAGAGGACGTTATCGTATAGAGAACGACCCTGTTACACTCAAGTTCGATGATGGTGTTTTCTATCAGTATCTGATTCAGCCCCGATGCTTGAATTCCTGATAGGGTGTAACTCAGATTCGTTTATTCACACAGCCTGCTCAAACAGCATACAAGTCACAAAGTCCACGTATGAAGTTTTCCGCTTTTATTCAGCACACATCAACAACTGCATACAATTCTCAATTCAACTCAACAACTTTCACAGCAACTCTCCAGATCACTATCAACAACTTTACTCTCAACAACACACGGAGCATCGAATAAATAATTTTTTCTCTCCTTCGAGATGACGACAGCTCGTTCTAGAAAATGACGCATTACAACCAACCAATCAGAATTAAAGATCGTCATCATTGACTTACGTCATACTTCTCTCTTCCTGCCAAAAGAATGTTCTCCATTATCTACGACCATCAAGAAACTTCGATCGATAGTAAACAAACAGATCCGGAATATTCTACAACAATATCGACTAACCAAAATTATCAACGTTATACAAAGCCTCTCCTAACAACAATGCAAACTCAAATCAAAGGTAAATAAACTCTATTATTGAATACTTTGCAAAACGAAACGATTAGATCTATCGTACACGCTTCCGACATACTTTCGTTCACGTTTCAACGTAACATAACCCCCCACTCAAGAAGAAATTTACCCAATTTCTTTCAACAACGTTGAAACGTAATGCACAAACAATGTACAGAATTAAAACTTACTTCAGACTGTCTCATTTACTGTCAATGCTCTCAGTTTATATACACAGAGTCCATGTTTTTCATCCGCAAGTCTTTCTGGATACTGTCAATGTTCACAGTTCATTCACACAAGGTCAATGTTTCTCATCTGCAAGTCTGTTTAAATATTGCCAATGTTCACCACACAGTCAATGTTCTTTCAACCACAGTTCTTTTAGGATGTGCATCGGCCCTCGGATGGTTCTTCCGTACAGCAGCTCGAACGGAGAAAAGCCGGTGGACTCCTGCGGTACTTCTCTGTAGGCGAAAAGTAAGGCGTTGATATAGCGATGCCATTGTCTGGGCTGCTCGCTGCACAGTTTCTTCAGGGTGGACTTCAGCGTAGCATTGAACTTCTCGACAAGCCCGTTGCACATCGGATGGTAGGGTGTCGTAGTCAAATGCCGGATGCTCAGCAGTCTGTTGACCTCCTTCATACAGTCAGAGACGAACTGTGTCCCGAGGTCTGTCAGAATTTCTTCAGGCACTCCAAGTCTACTGAACATGTCCACCAGTGCCTCTGCTACAGTTTCACTGTCAATCTTCTTCAGTGGCACTGCTTCTGGGTACCGAGTCGCATAGTCCACTAAAGTCAGTACCCACCGATGACCTTCTTCACTCGGAGGTCTTATTTCGCCGATTAAGTCTAAGGCCACCCTCTTGAAAGGTCGGTCGATTAAAGGCATCCTCTGCATAGGTACTTTCGGGACCCTTCCTCGAGGTATGGTCTTCTGGCAAATGTCACATGATTGACAGAAACGGCTGACGTCCGCATGAAGTCCTGGCCAGTAGAACACCGCCTGGATTCTATCCGACGTCTTCTTGATACCTAGGTGACCTCCCATGATTGAGTCATGCGCTACTTCCATCACCTGGCGCCTTAGGGGTAATGGTACCAGTACTTGACGTAGTGGTTTACCTCCGTTGACCCTCGGGTGCTGGAAGATTCTGTACAGGATCTTGGCCTTCACCTCAAAATAGACCGTGCCACTGCCCTTGGTCACGTGGTCTTGGCGGTTCCTGTACTTGTTTAAAGTACTATCATCTTCCTGGAGCTGGATCAGCTTATCTCTGTCCACGATGGCAGCTTTGGAGTTGTCGGCGACCTTCAGTGGCGTAGACGTCTTGTCTCTCTTGGCCTGGGCCCTGGTAGTAGCAGCACCGACGATCTCTGGTCGGCAGGGCTGAGCCGGAGTAACCACATTGTCCCGTAGCAGCTCTGTAAGGTCTCCATCGGGAAATGGCAATGGATCCTCCTCCACAACTTCGACGCGTTGGGTTGAGGCAGGACTCCACTCTAGATCGGGGTCGTCGGGTCGTCTCGCGCCGTCGATGTTCCCGATCATCAAATCGTATAGCGGCTTTTTCAGGCAAACCGCTTCTACTTCGCCTATGTAGAAAGGGGTGTTGACATGAATCTTCGCAACTGGCGCTTTTAAACATTTGCTGTCGGCCATAAGTGTCCATTTTGAATCGCCAGTGAACTGTTCTTTAGCGATTAGGTCTTCTCTGACGATGACCCCACTACAGCCAGAGTCTCTTAAGACAGTCACTTCATGATTTCCGACGCGTCCCTTGGAAACAGGCATGTTCTGTACGGTCACAGCTGCGCTAGCGACGACGGGGATGGATTTCCCGTTGGCAAGGAGAAGTTGGCCATCAGTCATGCACTCTTGCACGTCCGCAGGAGTAGCTGTGCGCTCGGTCTCACTCGGAAGAATGACGCTCCCGCCGCACACTTGATGGTCAGATCTACTGGTTTGCCGTTGATTGGAGAACCGCCTCTGCCGGTTGCCCGCCGCTGAATTGTCCGTACTGCTCCGCTGTCCGCTACTTTTGTTTTGAGGGCAGTTAGCTGCTCTGTGGTCTGTAGCGTTGCAGGTGAAACAGCCTCTTGAATGCCCTTCCCTGGGAGGAGGCGTGGAGTCCGTGTGTCTCTGGCTCGTCTGGCTTCCCTGGATCTGGTTCACATGGTTTCCAGTCTTCTGAAAATGTTTCGTCGCGCTGGGTGGCCCCAGGGTTTTCCCATGAGCGATGAGATATCTTTCAGCAGCCTCAGTCACATCTTTAAGCGTCTGCAGCTTTTGTTCTTCTAAGTGGGTCGCTAGGTCCTTGTGACAGGCATTAAGAAATTGTTCCTTCACGATCAGGTCATGGAGACTGTCGTAAGACTTCGTTTCGCCTGATAACTCCACCCACTTGTGTAGATATGACGACAGGCGCTCCACAAACTGCTTTGGCGTCTCGTCTGACTTAGGCCGGCATTCACGGAAGCGTTTACGGTAGCCCTTCTCTGTAAAGTTGTAGCACTGCAACAGGGCCTCTTTCAAGACGTCGTAGTTTTTGGCGTCATCGTTCGACAGTCTGGTGTAAACTTCGAGAGCTTGCCCCGTCAGAAGTGCACTCAGTCGAATCGCCCAGTCTCGAGGTTGCCAATTGGAGCTTTCGGCGAACCTTTCGAATCTCGCCAGATAGCTGTCGATCTGGTCCTTCCCGTCGACGAAAGCTGGCAATTTTGGAGCCGTATGGTCGTTGGTGACTTGTGGCGCATGCTGATTGTTCTGGATACGCGCCAACTCTAGCTGGTACTGACGATCTCTTTCTTGCTGCTGCTGTTCAATTTCCAGACGCTTCAGTTCAAATTCTCTGTCTTCACGACGTCGCTGCTCCTCTATTTCTCTTTCTTCACGACGTCGTTGCTCTTCTTTTTCTTGCCGCTGCTGTTCAATTTCTAGACGCTTCTGTTCTAGTTCTATTTCTTTTTCTAGACGCTTCTCTTCCAATTCTCTTTCTCGTATTCTCTCCTGAGACTTGACGTACTCCGTCAGCTGCTTGCCTTTTAGATTCAGTTCAACCCCTTTCTGCCAGAAGTCAGCCATCTTGATGCTTCTGGAAAGTTCTTTTCTGGAAAGTTCTTTTTCTAGAAAGTTCTTGACTGTAGAGTTCTTTTTCTGGAAAGTTCTTGACTGTAGAGTTCTTTTTCTGGAAAGTTCTTGACTGTGCTGTACCTTTCTAGACTGTTCTAGAACAGCACGCTTTCTGCAGTAGCGCTGATGCTTGTCACTAGTCGCTTTCGCTGACGCAGGCCCCGCTGTCCTCGTCGTATGCGACGCTGCACCACGCTGGTGTTGATGTATACACTCCTGTGCTGAAGTAGACGCGACGTCCGCTCGTCGCTCTCTCTAATACTGGCGATGTAGCTCCGAGACTGTCCCTCGATGTAGTCTTACGGCAGCTACGTAGTCCCGATCTGTTGTTCGCTCACGAAGCAACTCTTCAGCGACTACACGCCCTTGCAGTCAACCCGAACCTATCGGATGTAGTCCCAGTATGTTGGCCCCTCTCGACGCAACTCGTTGGCGGCTACCCTCTATGACTACCTCTCGTAACGTTGACTCGCTTGTTGTAGCAGTTGAACCCTTGGCTATGGCGTGAATCGCGGCTTGACCCCCAAAATGTTACACTCAAGTTCGATGATGGTGTTTTCTATCAGTATCTGATTCAGCCCCGATGCTTGAATTCCTGATAGGGTGTAACTCAGATTCGTTTATTCACACAGCCTGCTCAAACAGCATACAAGTCACAAAGTCCACGTATGAAGTTTTCCGCTTTTATTCAGCACACATCAACAACTGCATACAATTCTCAATTCAACTCAACAACTTTCACAGCAACTCTCCAGATCACTATCAACAACTTTACTCTCAACAACACACGGAGCATCGAATAAATAATTTTTTCTCTCCTTCGAGATGACGACAGCTCGTTCTAGAAAATGACGCATTACAACCAACCAATCAGAATTAAAGATCGTCATCATTGACTTACGTCATACTTCTCTCTTCCTGCCAAAAGAATGTTCTCCATTATCTACGACCATCAAGAAACTTCGATCGATAGTAAACAAACAGATCCGGAATATTCTACAACAATATCGACTAACCAAAATTATCAACGTTATACAAAGCCTCTCCTAACAACAATGCAAACTCAAATCAAAGGTAAATAAACTCTATTATTGAATACTTTGCAAAACGAAACGATTAGATCTATCGTACACGCTTCCGACATACTTTCGTTCACGTTTCAACGTAACAGACCCTATCGTATAGAGAGGACACTATCGTATAGAGAAGGACGCTATCGTATAGAGAGAGGACTCTATCGTATAGAGAGGACACTATCGTATATTCAAGGACGTTATCGTATAGAGAAGGACCCTATCGTATAGAGAAGGACCCTATCGTATAGAGAAGGACCCTATCGTATAGAGAAGGACTCTATCGTATAGAGAGGACACTATCGTATAGAGAAGGACGCTATCGTATAGAGAGAGGACTCTATCGTATAGAGAGGACACTATCGTATAGAGAAGGACGCTATCGTATAGAGAGAGGACACTATCGTATAGAGAGGACACTATCGTATAGAGAAGGACCCTATCGTATAGAGAGAGGACACTATCGTATAGAGAAGGACTCTATCGTATAGAGAGGACACTATCGTATAGAGAAGGACGCTATCGTATAGAGAAGGACACTATCGTATAGAGAGAGGACACTATCGTATAGAGAAGGACTCTATCGTATAGAGAGGACACTATCGTATAGAGAAGGACGCTATCGTATAGAGAGAGGACTCTATCGTATAGAGAGGACACTATCGTATAGAGAAGGACGCTATCGTATAGAGAAGGACACTATCGTATAGAGAGAGGACACTATCGTATAGAGAAGGACACTATCGTATAGAGAGAGGACACTATCGTATAGAGAGAGGACGCTATCGTATAGAGAAGGACACTATCGTATAGAGAGAGGACACTATCGTATAGAGAAGGACACTATCGTATAGAGAGAGGACACTATCGTATAGAGAGAGGACACTATCGTATAGAGAAGGACACTATCGTATAGAGAGAGGACACTATCGTATAGAGAAGGACACTATCGTATAGAGAGAGGACACTATCGTATAGAGAGAGGACGCTATCGTATAGAGAAGGACACTATCGTATAGAGAAGGACACTATCGTTTAGAGAAGGACACTATCGTATAGAGAAGGACACTATCGTATAGAGAGAGGACACTATCGTATAGAGAGAGGACGCTATCGTATAGAGAAGGACACTATCGTATAGAGAAGGACACTATCGTATAGAGAGAGGACACTAACGTATAGAGAGAGGACACTATCGTATAGAGAAGGACACTATCGTATAGAGAAGGACACTATCGTATAGAGAAGGACACTATCGTTTAGAGAGAGGACACTATCGTATAGAGAGAGGACACTATCGTATAGAGAGAGGACACTATCGTATAGAGAGAGGACACTATCGTATAGAGAGAGGACACTATCGTATAGAGAGAGGACACTATCGTATAGAGAGAGGACACTATCGTATAGAGAAGGACACTATCGTATAGAGAGGACACTATCGTATAGAGAGAGGACACTATCGTATAGAGAGAGGACACTATCGTATAGAGAGAGGACACTATCGTATAGAGAGAGGACACTATCGTATAGAGAAGGACACTATCGTATAGAGAGAGGACACTATCGTATAGAGAGGACACTATCGTATAGAGAGAGGACACTATCGTATAGAGAAGGACACTATCGTATAGAGAGGACACTATCGTATAGAGAAGGACGTTATCGTATAGAGAGGACGCTGTGGTATAGAGAAGAACGCTATCGTATAGAGAGAGGACACTATCGTATAGAGAGAGGACACTATCGTATAGAGAGAGGACACTATCGTATAGAGAAGGACCCTATCGTATAGAGAGGACACTATCGTATAGAGAAGGACGCTATCGTATAGAGAGAGAACGCTATCGTATAGAGAAGGACGTTATTGTATAGAGAGAGGACGCTATGGTATAGAGAAGGACGCTATCGTATCGAGAGAGGACGCTATCGTATAGAGAGGACACTATCGTATAGAGAAGGAGACGCTATCGTATAGAGAGGACACTATCGTATATGGAAAGGACACTATCGTATAGAGTGGACACTATCGTATAGAGAGGACACTATCGTATAGTGAAGGACACTATCATATAGAGAGGACACTATCGTATAGAGAGAGGACACTGTCGTGTAGAAAGGACACTATCGTATAGGGAAGGACGCTATCGTATAGAGAGGACGCTATTGTATCCCGTTACGGGGTGACCTGTACCAGCAGATATGGAATTCCCTTTGTAAAATATTGATTTTTACCAATTTTAGCTAAATAATCTTTATTGGAGAAGCATATTTTCTAAATAATCATGTGTTACAAAAAATGTAAGATTTCTCTAAATAATATAATTTTCTCCGTAAATAACTTATCATTTACCTAAACAATATTTTGTTTAGCTAAATAAATCATGATATAGGTAGATAAGACATTGTTGCTAAATAAGGAATTATTTACCTATATAAGCTTAAATGCATAATTTAGCAGATTGTGTTAAATAATGTATTATTTAAACATTTTTATAAATAATGATTTGTTTACCTATATAATGCATTATTTATCAGACATTGCTAAATAATGTATTATTTACGTAAACAATCCCTTTGTTTAGGGACTGCAATTTTCACTATTTATGAGATTCGCAGGTGCATGTCGTATTCCTGTGAGTTTATGTGGTAGTGATAAAGAAAATTGCAAAATCGTGGTTTTACGCTGTTTTGCGATTTAAAATGAGGCAACTGCTTTAATTCACTCTAATTTTTATTCGTTCACAATAGTATTAATATACGAAACTGCAACGGTAACGGCTCCGGAAAAGAGGGATCCATCATTATTTCTGCATACGCGTCATTGCCTTCAGATTACTTCCGCCATGTTTCGTTCCGACCCACAAATCCTTGGTAGATTCGAATAAGCTGAAACTTTCCGTTTGAAATTAAAACATAATTCAACTCAAACGAACAAACGGAAACATAGTCTCAACACAGTTTTTGGGTAAACAAAAACAAAAAGAAAGCGTTTTTTTTTCCTTCTGAAGGAGATACTGAAAATCTGAACACTCTCGCACAAAACTGACCTTGACCATTTCTAACTAATACATTATTTAACACAATCTGCTAAATAATGCAATAACATAGGTAAATATTTTTTGTATATATTTAGCTAAATTATTTAGCCTTATTTACCTATATCATGATTTATTTACGTAAACAATGCATTGTTTGAGTAAATTATAAATTATTTACGGAGAAACTATATTATTTAGAGAAATCTTACATTGTTTTGATAACAAATGATTATTTACAAAATATGCTTCTATATAAAGATTATTTAGATGAAAGTGGTAAAAACGAATTACCGAAAAATATCGCAAATAATATTTTACAAAGGGAATTCCATAGGTAGCTCAGTGGATAGTCAGATGGTTTCATAGGCCGAAGGTCGCGGGTTCGAGCCCCGTGTGGGACGATCTTACGTGACGTAGGTACGAGACTTTTCTGAACACTGAGGGTCTTCTCCGGGTACTCCGGTATCCTCATTCCATTCATTAATGGTATTGGTTGCAGTCAACCTGACATTTCAGAAAATAATAAACATTAATTTTGATTCCTATTCCGATTTATGTCATAGTGACCTCTTTGGATTTTCCGCGCTTCGAGTTCGATTGAAGAAAATGCGGATGATAGCATCTTGTCTTATAATAATAATAATAATAATAATAATAATAATAATAATAATAATAATAATAATAATAATAATAATAACTGTAAATTTTTAAGTGCCTAACCAATGGCTCTAGGCCCTTTACAAAAGTAATATATATTACAATCAACAAATAAACACAACTAAACCTGGACAGAGACTACAAATGTACATAGCAAAACAGATAGATGCACAACAACTATCAGTCTCAGACACGAACACATACACCAGTGTCACATACCATACTGTTAAAATGTAATATTGGTCCGTTAGAAGAGGGGTGTGGGGAAGCGG
The DNA here is from genome assembly GCA_036898135.1 of Oncomelania hupensis. Classification (NCBI taxonomy): domain Eukaryota; kingdom Metazoa; phylum Mollusca; class Gastropoda; order Littorinimorpha; family Pomatiopsidae; genus Oncomelania; species Oncomelania hupensis. The sequence goes on from CM072511.1 coordinate 17,155,021, forward strand.
GGGGAAGTGACAGGATGTGAGAACGAAAGGATTTTAAGCCGGGGTGTTGTAGTGCTGTGTGAAGAGAAATGTTTTCAGTTGGTTTTTGAAAGAGTCAAGGGAAGTGCAGTGTCTGACAGAGAATGGCAGGGAGTTCCAGAGTGGTGGGGCAGAACAACAGAAGCTTCTAGCCCCATGTTGCTTCCTATTGAAGCGCTCAACTTTCAACTGTCTAGTGTCAGCAGAGGATCTGAGTGTGCGAGAAGGTGTGTAGATGTAAAGGAAATCTGATAAATATTGGGGGGCCCTATCGGTGAACTCTTTGAACACCAAACAGCAGATTTTTTAGATATAATAATAATAATAATAATAATAATAATAATAATAATAATAATAATTATTATTATTATTATTATTATCATTATTATTATTATTATTATTATTATTATTATTATTATTATTATTATTATTATTATTGTTATTATTATTATTATTATTATTATTATTATTATTATTTATTATTATTATTATTATTATTATTATTATATACCAGCGCCTGTGCACACAATCCTTACGCATGAAATAGTACATCCATCTAACGCTTTGCTATCGAGCTGCCGCAACAAGTCGCCCAGCTTGTGTAATGTCTCTGTGATGTGGTGTAGCCGGTAACAACTTTGCTGACAGGTACTGAGGCAGGCTGCTTAACGGAAAAGCTTCTTCCCAAAATAGAGACATTTTAGCTGACACTCTTTTAAGACAGAGACGACACGAACCCCGTCGGCCCTTCCCTCTCCTCCGCCTCAAAAGGATTTTCTTGGCAAAACAGACTTCTCAGCTTGACTGACGGGCAATCTTCTCCTTCACTAAGCCCCCTATCCAGGCCATGTTGGACTATTCTCTGTGAAGAATAATGCCCAACGGAGACGAACAGTTGGGTTCAAAATCGTAAGACATAAAGTTCACCTATTATAGAGCAAAGGATTAGGGACTTGAAAATTTGACAATGTTGGTGTTACTTGAGTATCTCACGTCAAATCATTTTAATCCCTTGGCTCTGATTTTGTGACTCTAGGAGGGATGACTGACAAGTGAAGTCAAGAATCGTTATTCTAGAAAAAGAAACCTCTAGGAACACGTGAAATTATGAAGACATTTAAAAATAACAAAATAAGCGAACTAGTACTTGATCCTAATGAGTGCAGAGTTCTCTCGTGGGCTCTCTCTCTCTCTCTCTCTCTCTCTCTCTCTCTCTCTCTCTCTCTCTCTCTCTCTCTCTCTCTCTCTCTCTCTCTCTATCTCTCTCTCACTCTCTCTCTCACACACACACACACACACACACACACACACACACACTACTAAATACCAAGTTTCAAAGAAGTCCGTCCATTGCTTTTAGAGAAAATTGCGCTAAATAAATAATTGAAAAATAAAAATATTACGTCACACGATGACGTCACTCGATATACAAACGTTTTGAATAAGGCTCAACGCATCTGTACACTTTCATTAATACATACAATGTTTAAAGGAAATTTCTTTAAAAGTTAACATTTAAAAGCTGACATCATCATGGCTACTCACTCGATTTGCATAATTTTGGTTTTACGTTGGAGGCATAGTTAAAGTTTAAGTATACACTAAACTTGAGCCAAGTCCCTCCAGTAGTTTGGGATAAAATAGGATTAGAAAAAACAACAATTAATGAAGTCATCATGATGATGTCATGCAATTACGTAACTCAGTAACTCAACATATGATAGTTTTGTTTAAAGCGCAAGGCATCTTTAAATATGAAGATTAAATATCATTTTAAATTTTGTTTTCAATTTGCGTCACGTTGATGTTTTTACTTGATTTGCATACGTTTGGTTTTACCTTAGAAGGACAGGCGCAGTCTAAGTACATACCAAATTTGAGCCAAATCTCTCTTGTAGTTTGGGAGAAAATAGAATTTAAAAAAAAACAAAACGAAAACAAGTTATGACATCATCATGATGACATCACCCAACATGCATAATTTTGTAGTCATCTGGTAGGGTTGATTATTTCCTAACTAAATACCAAGTTTCAAATAAATCCGTCCATTAATTTAAGTGAAAAGTGCGCAAATGTCCGGACGCCGGACAGACGCTAGACGGACGCCGGACAGACGCTAGACGGACGCCGGACGCCCAAAGACAAAAGCTTTACAGCTCGGGAACTAAAAAAATAATAAAATTATAATTAAACACAGATTACATCATGCCTATCCTATCCTATCCTGTCCCATAACCCGAAGGTCGTAGGGGCACCACAGATGATCGCTTAACCAGCATACTCCATCTTTCTCTGTCCTCAGCAGCCCTCATGGCTTCGCTCAGTGTCAAACCAGTCCATTCTCGAATGTTGTCCTCCCACCTCTTTTTCGGTCTCCCCCTTCTTCTACCTCCTTGCACTGTGCCTTGCAGAATGGTCTTTGCAAGGCCTGATGATCTGGTGACGTGGCCATACCATCGGAGTTTCCGTTTCTTCACCACTGTGAGCAGGTCATCGTGTTGTCCAATGGCTTGTGTGATGGTCTGTCGGACTTCAACGTTGGTGATGTGTTGGGTATAGGAAATGCACAGAAGTCTTCTGTAGCACCTCATCTCCATGCTTTGTATTCTTCGTTGGAGATCTGCTGTGATGGTCCATGCTTCGCAAGCATATAGGAAGATGGAGATGACCAGAGAGCGCAGCAGTCTTACTTTGGAATGTAGACTGATGGTTCTGTCTTTCCAAATGGGCTTCAACCTTGTCAGGGCAGCAGTTGTTTGTGCGATCCTGGAGAGGACTTCCTGTCGAGACCCATTGTCTGACACAATGGCTCCTAAATATTTGAAGCTGTGCACTGTGTTGAGGGATTGGCCTTGTACTTTGATGTCCGTGTTGATGCCATTGGTGTTGTTGGTCATCATTTTGGTCTTCTCTGCACTTATTTCCATTCCATAAGCTCTGGAGGTGGTGTCAAGCCTCTGTACAAGCTGTTCAAGTTCTTGTTCCTCTCCAGCCAATCCATCAATATCATCCGCAAAACGAAGATTGGAGATTGCTCTGCCCCCTATGCTGACTGTGCCTTCGTGATCTGCAAGAGCATCTGACATGATGCGCTCTAGGAAGATGTTGAAGAGTGTTGGGGAGAGTAGGCATCCTTGACGCACACCGATTGTTGTTCTGAACCAGTTCCCGATGACGCTGTTATGGAGGACTGCACTGGTAGCCTTGTCATACAGGCTTTTGATGACTTCTATAATTTTAGGGCTGATGTTGTACACTTTCATGGTTGCCCATAGAGCTGCATGCCAGACTCGGTCAAATGCCTTCTTGAAGTCTATGAACACATGATATCATGAAGAAACTTAAATGTAACAAATAAATTAAAGATAAAAAATTTATAATAAAAGTAGATTAGAACATGCATTCCTGCACACACGCGCATACATTTTCTTTCTCACAGATTATGACTCAAGACAAAATACTATGCAAGTTCAGGCAAACTCCGTTGTGTAGATTGAGTGTAAACACGATGCACTCATTTAAATCCTCCATTCAGATTGAGGCCAAAAAGTGTCGGGCGTCTCTCTTGCGTCAAAAAAAAAAAAAAAAAAAAAGGTCAGTCCTTTTTGCATTATTACTCTGGCATCTTTTCACGTCACTCGCAGTCAGCCCCTGTTAGTCACTCATGATGGTCATGCCACACGAGCGTCAAATCTTGAATCCAATTCATGAAATCAGGACAAAATCCCTTGATTGTCGTGTGGCACCCTGTGCATCGCGAATCCAGATTCTTTGAATTGGCTCCGATTGCCGACTTTCAACATGTTCTAATCCTGTGTGATTTGGACCTTTTGGCCAATGAGAAGCAGAATACGAATCACGTGATCACAACACACGTACAGCAAAACTTCAAGACCAATAACCCTCAAGTTTGACTCGATGTGCGACTCGACAGTCCCCTATTCGCGATTGTGACGCGAGACTCTAATCTACCCTCCATCCATGTGCGACTTTCGTGTGGCACTGCGCGATTCAAGTCTAAATGAAATTCCGACTTCGAAGTCGAAAATTGCTCCGATTCGCGTCAAGTCCAGTAGATTTGACGCTCGTGTGGCATGGGCTTTAGACAGGTTCACTCCACCACTTTATTTTGCATCACACAACACGGCATTTTTACCATGGACTGTCACACAGTCAGCTCCTATTGCGTGATTTAAAGTCAACTGTTTTTACGTCACATAGTTCTGCTCTTGGTGCTTCACGCACACAGTCAGTCACTCACATGTCACGAAGAGTGTCAGTTCCTATCGCGTCACACGTAGCCAGTCTTTTTTGAGTCACACAGTCAGCCTTAACATGTCACTCACAGTCAGCCCTACTTACGTCACAAACAGCCAATCCTTTTTGCTTCACACAGTCAGCTCCTTTCTCTCCACACACAGTCAACCCTTCTTGCATGTGCTGTCATCTTCTTTTGAGCCACACAGTCATCTCTTTGCGTCACATAACGTACAGCTACAATTATTGCGTCACGCGCAGTCAGCTATATTTCATCCCACACCATCAGACATATTGAGTCTCGCTCAGTCAGACCTTTCTTGCGTCACACACAGTCAAAACCACAGGCGCTTGTATCAGGACACGCGAGCGCCTATGCCTGTGACGAGTCTCCCTTTGGTTATCTAATACAGGACACGCGAGCGCCTGTGGTCAAAACCTATCGTGCCTCTCACAGTGTCTCTTGCTTCACCAGCAGACGCCCCGAACGATGTTGACTTTCACTTAATCCTGCGATTGTCTCGTCAAAGTTGTCGGGACAGGTTCAAAACGTGGTCCGGCTATAAGTTCACAGCCCTACATATTAATAGGCCATAGGTTACTGAGAAGAAAAGAAAGAAAGAAAGAAACAACAACAGTATAGTTGAAAGTATAATTATGCATAATCGTTGGGAAAATGTAGTTTTAGTAATGATTATCTTGGGATCTGATGCAGAATTTATATTTTATTTTAAGACATGTTCTTGTTTGCGGAGATGCAGCCAGTGTGCTGAGTATGAATTCTCCCATTGCGGGTACTACAGATTAGTTGACTTGACTCGACTTGACTTTCCAAGCTAGAAGAGATGCTCCAGACTCAAGAGTACACAACATGACGAAACGTTCCCAGAACCAAAATATTGTGCTCCGCCAGCCTCCCCCTCACGGAAGGATTTAACACTGTGCTTCCCTCGTTGAGGTGCGTTAAAGTACCCCAAATCGGAGGTCTTCGTTTACGTTTGGCGAACACGGGTGTACTCTAAAACTCGCATTGTTATCACATTCAGCAATGATACTGACAGGGTGGGCTTTTAGTTGCTCAAACCAACCGCAAAAAATTAATGTTTGAATTTTCCATTTCTGTTGTGACAGAGAGTGGTTTCCTCTGTTTAACGGTACATCGATACCATAGCCGTGCGACCTTTGACCCTAATTCTGAATGAACCCACACGGCTTCGAGAGTGCGTCTTTGGTGTGTGGGGTAGTGTAGGGTAGGGTAGGGTCTATTGTATTAACCTAAAAATTTTAAAAAATACAAAAAATTAGTGGTGTCGGATAGCGCAGTGGTTGGAGCACTCGCTACTGTGACGCAAGTTAAGCACCGTCCAGTGCGGTTAGCATTTGGATGGGTGACCGCAAAACGTGAAGCGACAAATAACAACGCCCCCAGTTGACTCAACTGTGACTGAGTACCTACTTTCTTAAGGGTGGGGAAGGTAAAGCAGCGAGGGAGAGAGATAGGCATCACCTTCATTACGCTGGCCCAAGATAAGTGTGATCTCCAACATCACGCTCCCCTACGGCCACAAGGCTATGGGGCTACCTTTACCTTTTTACCAAAAACTTAGCGAGCAGCCAGGTTTGGTAGATGCTTCTTTTATCGCAAACAAGAACGGTGGTAAGTGGTTGCTGGTGATAGGCGGCACAATATACTACGGAATTTATTGTCTTGAAATAACTATCCTATCCTATCTTGTCCCGTAACCCGGAGGTCGTAGGGGCACCACAGATGATCGTTTAACCAGCATACCCCATCTTTCTCTGTCCTCAGCAGCCCTGATGGCTTCGCTCAGTGTCAAACCAGTCCATTCTCGAATGTTGTCCTCCCACCTCTTTTTCGGTCTCCCTCTTCTTCTAACTCCTTGCACTGTGCCTTGCAGAATAGTCTTTGCAAGGCCTGATGATCTGGTAGAGCAATCTCCAATCTTGAAATAACTATACTTTCCAAAATAAGTTAATTTTTGTTGTAAGATTTTCTCTTTTTTAGTGGGGCGACACTCGATCACTGTGAATGTTAAAAGGATCTATCGAGGGGGCGTGCTCAAAGTGGATCCCATTAGACTCAAATGAACAATTTCCCCCCGTTGGGGTGCCGGGATTTCAGTATAAATAGTATCTCCACTTTCTGGAAATGTAGTGCTTTAAATTCCCACTGTCGCTGTCTTTGTCATTTGTTCTTTCTCATTCCTGCTCTGTTCTATCAATCTGCTATACTATCTTCTTCTTCGCTAGACCAGTCACCTACCTTTTTTCTTGAAAACTCTTCCTGGACAAGACTCTTCATTTGTGTGTGAGGCCTGTTGGATCAGCTTGGGAATATTGGACGCTTCCTGCCAGGTGGTCACTAGGGCTTCCTATGATGTTATTATTTAGCAATGTAGGCATTTTATATGTATGTTTTTTGTTGATAATTTATAATGATGTTTGTATTCTATTTTGTTTTTTGTAAACGGGGGTTCGATAAATTAGAGTATAGCCTCAGCGTCCCATGCGTGGGATGTCTTTATTGTAAAGTGACTGGCTGGTGGAGAGCTTTCAGTTTTACCACTAGGGTTGTTTCAGCAGATCTTTTATGCGGATCAGGGGTTGTCCGGTCCTGATTTGGCTCGGAAGAGTCCGCTGGACCTAAAGCAATAATCATGTAATGTAATGTAAATGAACAATGCAAAAGAATTCGAGTGAAGATCTCAATTCTGCAATACTGTTTGAGGGCATTCTCACCACGGGAGGCGGCGTACAGAAATATCCGGTGGAATTAGTTCGTCACTACACATTGCAGAGAGGAGAGATCACACTTGCTGTTTGTCGCTCGGTGACCATTGAGAAGCTTACTTCCCTTGAGTTTCTTCGCCTGTCTTTTTTTTTTCTTTCTCCAATTCAGTGTGTGTGTGTGTGTGTGTGTGTGTGTGTGCTAGTGTTTGGGTGTGTGTGAGTGTGTGTGTGCATGTGTGTGTGTGGGTGTGTGTGTGTGTGTGTGTGTGTGTGTGTGTGTGTGGACTTGTTTCCACGGCTTTATTTGGACAAACTAGTGAACATCAACATAACTTGTTTTGACAGCACTGTCTGTTTTAACGTCAAACCAATGATCCGTTAGGGTTAGGGCTGTGTTAGGATAAAGTTAGGGTAAGGGTAATAGTTAGGGTTAGCGTTAGAACACTTAAAAGTACTTTTAAAAAGGGGACGAAATATAACCCATTGTCAACACAAAGTATGTGGCGTTTCTGGAAAGTCATAATAACGCCGTGAAAACAAGTTTGTGTGCGTGTGATTGTATGTGTGCGTGTGTGTGTGAATGTGTGTGTGTGCGTGTGCTTTCCTTTCCTTTCCTTTCCTCGGCACTACTCCACAAGAGGACTGTCATCCTAGAAGAGATCAACATTTACGAAGCTGTTAGTTTTTACACTGAATAAAATATGAGGGCAGGTTTAGGCAGTAGACCTACTTAAACTATTTTGGTGTCGCCAAAGTGGTACGTTAGAAGCACAGGCGCCCGTATATGAGTCTGAGAGACACCGAAACCTAATATTCGGTCTCACACACACACAAAAACAAAAGATTGAAACAAGCGCACGACACACCCCTTTCCACCCAGTTCATCGTCGTTTCATTGCTTCATATACATAAGACATAAGATTATTTATTCACCAAGTAAAAACCGTTAAAAAGATTTTGGTGTGGCATGGCGACAATAAAATACATCCTTTCTCCTTTCTTGCACAGCCTCACATGCATTCATCGTGTTATTCAGCGGACGGAAATACGTATGTATGTATGATGTATTTTAGATGTCAGAAGTAATTGAAGAGGTCTTGATGTTGAGGAGATGTGCGCATGGGGCGGCAAGGAACTGCATGTGCAGACGCGCAAAGGTGGGGGTAGGTGGGTCGTCTGGTCGAAGACTTGTGAGATGTGGCGATGAAGATGCCGCGTAAAGAAGGCGAACGCCAGCGCCGCCTGGTAGTAGTGAAAGATGAAAGCAACAATGGAGTAAACGGCAGCAATGCGGCACGGTATCTTTTAACGATCCGCCGCCAGCACTCAGTTCATAAAGCCCACAGGTGGAAGAAAATGAAGCTTAATAGTTGTAGTGGATTGTCGTCTCGGATCGGGATCTCCCAGTCCTTAGTCGCAGGGGGTCTCCTAGATCGCTAAAGCCAACGGCGATCCCCACAAAAACCCAAGCTGGCGGCAACCCATGGTGTCCCAGAGCAACAGAGGCTGGGGTCTGAACATATCATTAGAGCAGGTTAAAGCTAAAGCCTGGTGACCGCCGCAATGGAAGATGCAGGTCGGCTGGGTCAAGACCGCCGCAGTTAAAGATGGAGGTCGGCATGACCGCTGCAGCGGAAGATGCAGGTCAGGAAGAAGTATGCTCAATACCTCAGCGAATGTTAAATGCTGGAGATGTGACTGCGAAAAGAAAAACAAAAGACCCAGATGTGAATGGATACCTGTTTATAGCCGGGGAAGGTCAAGCAGCGAGAGGGCTGAGACAAAATACTTCTCGCTGCGCGACAAGGCTTACAGCGCAAAACGCGTTTACCCAAAAAAAAACCGTTAAGCACAACGCTCATGACCTTTGACAAAGGACAAAATAATACCAATGATCTAACATGACATTACATGATTATTGCTTTAGGTCCAGCGGACTCTTCCGAGCCAAATCAAGACCGGAATGATCTAACATGATTAGCAGTATAGAAAAACCAATTCACAAACAACAAAATAATGACTTTCGGTTAAGTTATTCTTGAGATAAGGCCAAAAGCCTGCTTTAATTTTTATTTAAAGTTAAATTCGGAGCGACGGTCTGACGGATTGACCGGAATCCGGATTGGTACTGAAGAATGGCCCATGAAGTGAAGTACCTGTGTACCAAAAAAATCAACAAAATCGTTGTCACATCAGACCCATTTACCCCGCACTATTTGAGCTTTTGCTTGTTTAGCAGTAGTAAAACTTAGAAGGTTACTGTAGTCTATAGCAGACGATTAAGGTATAACTGATGTGTACACACACACTGCGAGCTGACGCGAGCCGTTTAGTGACATCATCGCGACCTACGATGGTGTTTCGAACTTTATAGCCACTTAGATTGTTTCATCCAATCGGGACACAGGTAGAGTGCTTAGGACCAGTTCTGGCTGATTCAGTCAAAGCCATGTATAGGGTCAGTTGTGTGGAAAGCTCTGAGCAGTACACAGCTACACTAGAGCAGAGAAATATCTCCACTGATAGAACAGGGAAGCAGTGCTTGTTGAATATTTGAATTCAATCAAGTAGCCACGGGCCTGACATTGTCGAACAGGTAAATGAACATACTTCTGTTTTATCGTGATGTATTTATATTATTGTGGAAATTATGTTTGTGGAATTTGCTATGCATAGAACTGAATTGTTAGTCCGATTTTGCCTTACCACGTGGAGAAGCCGAACACGTGTCAAGCACGACCGGTTTTGATGCCATGTTGTATACCTGACAAAACCACTGTTGTTTAACCTATATGTATGCTTGCAGACCAGTGGCTATACCAGTGAATGTTTATAATATTATTAATTCTTTATGTGTATAGTTAGCCACGATTTATATTTATGTATGTATAGGAAATTAGAGTGGAGATTCCAGTGGACCACCAACTTAGCAGAATGTTCGTCGCTTATGTATAGAGATGTGGAGCTATCACTGAGGGCTACTTTGGCTTTCAATGAGACGCTCTGCACAGAGCTATTATTCAGGGTTGTGCAGAATTTCGTCTCAAATGTTACAGACGAGCAGGCAGGATATCATGAGCCCAACTCAACAGAAGAGCAGAACCTAATCTACGATTCGAGTTGGCTGCCGAGGCATCTACAGCATCGAGCGCAGATAACCCACCCGTCAAACACAAGCAACGACAACACAGAGTGTCGTAGAAGCTACCTCAACGCAGCACTTCAACCACGGAAACATTCAGTTAAGTGCCCAGGAAACAGTGCACTAAAACTGTATCAAAAGGACCACACTAGTCCACTCTTCATGAACGCTAGTAGCCAGTGCCCGATGAAGAAAAAGTAGCTGTCTAGATTATCAGCGAGCAAAAAATTCACATTGACAATTGAACTTTTAAGTTAGATTCGTACTTCGAAAATCGTGTATAGAGTAGAAGAAATAAATGTGTGATTTTGACTGTTATCAAGTGGCTGGACTACATATGATTCATAGCAGTGTGAAAGCTAGTGTGACAGTGATCTTTTACCATTTTTCTATCTATCTCTGTATCCCAGCCTTAACACAGACCGAGCTAAACAAATAAATGTATTAAAGTAATTCACAGGGTGACTCGCTAGCAATTCCCATAGAATAAGACGTGAGGGTTACAGCATTCCATTGTGCAGAGCCCAGCAACAATAAACCCCCCCCGTCACAATCGTTTTAGTGGTTTTTGAAATACCGAGAAAAACGTTTTGTGTGTGTGCGTGTGTGTGCGTGCGTGAGTGTATGCAACAAATAGACTCCAGTGACCTTGACCAGTAACCAGATCATCAGGCCTTGCAAAGACCATTCTGCAAGGCACAGTGCAAGGAGGTAGAATAAGAGGGAGACCGAAAAAGAGGTGGGATGACAACATTCGAGAATGGACTGGTTTGACACTGAGCGAAGCCATCAGGGCTGCTGAGGACAGAGAAAGATGGAGTATGCTGGTTAAACGATCATCTGTGGTTCCCATACGACCTCCGGTTTACGGGACAGGATAGGATAGGGATAGGACCTTGACTTTTGCTTTGGAGCAATTATGAGGGCGCACGGGCGGCAGACCACTAACCTAGGTAATGTTCTGATGAAGTTTGGTGCAAGTCCTTTCACTGGTTCTTAAAACATGGCTTCCGGACGAACAGACCGACCGACCCTTGACGTTTGGCTCGCTCTGACCCACTACCCTTCCCGCGACCTCCCACTACCCTTTTCCACACGAATATACGCGAGCGTTGTGGCCAAGTGGGCTAAGGCGGGACTAACTTGCCTTGTCCACAGGCCAGAAACCAATGGCGCCTGACAGGTGTGGGTTCGATCCTGCATCAGGGCGTTATGTTTCTCCGAATATTATTTACTTTCGACTCGGGCAACGTCTCGGGGGTTTTCTCCGGGTACTCCGGTTTGCTCCCCCCGCAAAATTTAAAAAAATTTCAAAAATTTAAAGAATGTCTAAATTTAAAAAAATTACAACTAATGTTAGGTAGGTTGGGTTTGGGCGCGCCACAGGCTGCGACTACGCCTTCCACAGGGGAGGTGGCCCAGAATTTCCCGATAAAAAGGGACAATAAAGCATTAAAATCTAAAAAAAAAAATCTAAAATCTATTTTAAAAGTAAGATTGGGGAAGGTCTTGGAAACATGTGTGGCGGAATGGGAGACGACTGTTCGCGCTTGGGGGAGATTGTCTACCTTCCATTTTGTTGGTTAGTCTAGCCTTGGGTGGCTCCTGCTGTGCAGAATTATTTAGTGTGGCCACTGGGTTATGCAGGGCAAGGCGACACGACATATGTTCTCCCCGCCTGACCATTCGTCTTCTGCTTTTAGTGGTGAGCAGGACTACATTGTCAGCAGGCATTTTATGCAGGTTAGTGGCAGTGACCTGCAGAGAGTGTCGTGGTACTTGTAGCCGGCAATCCGGTTTTACTATCAACACGCTTCCTGCCTTGCAAGGCAACCGTCTTTTTATGTCTCTCTTACGAGGGCTAAATGAAAAATAGCAGTTCGGGTCGGGCCGTGTTCCCAAGGGCGTGACCGAGAGGCGGGAGTCAAATACTCCGCTCGGCTACACACGAATAAACGACAAAACCTGTATACACATGCAAAAGAGAAACTATCTCCGTCGCGACATCTCTCGGAGAGTGGGAAGTTGGTTGTCGGCTCAGGTGATTTGTGTGTAATTGTTCCCCCCCCCCCTTCCCCGTGAAGAGGTGTTCACCGCAACAATTAACGGGTCACTCTCTCTCTCGTAAAGACCTGAGCCATCTTTTATTTTGACCACGCTATCCTCCACACTATATCGATCTTCTTCGCGTTCGTGTGTGTGAATGAGCTTGCCCGGATACGGATCTCCATTTTGTATTGCAATCGTTTGGCCACCATTGTAGACCTACTTAGGCTAGCGTTGCCCTTTTTCAAAAGAATGATATATATATATATATATCTGTTTCTATCTACCTGTGTTGTTGGCTGTTTTTTTTCTGCCTGCTTTTCAGTCTGTTGGTCTATTTTTCAGTAAGTCGGTTAGTTGGTCGGTCTTTCAGTCGGTCAAACTCTCTGTTTATTTTATTAAGTTTAGTTTAGTTATTTATTCATACTTATATAGCGCTGTTTCCACCTCAAGAGCTGCTCAAGGCGCTGGCCAATACAGTAACTTGCTCAAGCCGCCCGAGGCGCCCATTTAATTGCTGCCTTAGGGCGCAGCGTATAACTCCCAGACCACGGGGCACAATCCTGGGCGAGGAGAGGGATAGCGGGGAGAGGGGACCTAGTGTTTGCTGGGTGTGTTTGTTTACTGGCACTCACCCGTGTAGGACATGAGCGTCAGGACCTTTAAAGTCCGTGCGATGGAATGCGTGCGTACAAAGTGTAGACCTCGGTTCATACTCTCATCTGAAGGAGTAATCTTCATCTGAAAAGACTACTAAAGGTATTGAACATTTCTCACGTAATTTCATTTTCATTAGGAATAATAATAATAATAATAATAATAATAATAATAATAATAATAATAATAATAATAATAATAATAGTAATAACAATAATAATAATAATAATAATAATAATAATAATAATAATAATAAGTATAATTATTATTATTATTATTATTATTATTATTATTATTAATACTTATTATTATTATTATTATTATTATTATTATTATTATTATTATTATTATTATTATTATTATTATTATTATTATTATTATTATAACACAATATGCTATACGCGGCTTTTTCCTAAATCAGACTCAAAATGCGGCGATCTGTAACCAACCTACACGCTCATATGTCGCAGACACTCCTATAAACACAACAAACACACATTCATCACTCCAACACGCGGTGTAAAGGCAAGTCACTATTAAAAAACGGAAAGGAAATCGAATTTTAATTTTGAAATTTTCGGTGGACGGCATCCAATACCGCTATTGAAGCGAGGGAGGAACCCAGGGTTCCTGCAGAAAACCCTCAGTGACTTTATGGATTTCTGTTGGGAAGTGTTGTTTTGACGAAAGGTGTAATTCCTGAAATGTGTCTTGTTTTTGGTCAAATTAGCATTCGTTTGGCTTGTTTATTATAATTACAATTATAATTATTATAAATACATGTATAATAATAATAATAATAATAATAATAATAATAATAATAATAATAATAATAATAATATGTTTATTATTATTATTATTATTATTATTATTATTATTATTATTATTATTATTATTATTATTATGGCAATAACAATAACGATATAACAATAATGATATAACAAAAACGATGTCACAATAATAGCAATAACAATAATGATATAACAATATATATACAACAACGATATAACATTAATGATATAACAAGAATGATATAACAATAACGATATAACAATAATTATATAACAATAATGATATAACAATAACGATATAGCCCTCTTGATTACTAAAGAGACTCTTAATGACAACATAAAGGAAGCGTTTAAAATAGCCTTTGTGGGACAGTGAGCTGCATTTCCATTACATTAGGCCTAACATCTCAGTGGGTCCATTTTTGTTCTGTTAACAGCAACAACAACAACAATAATAATACTACTGCTAATAATAACAATAAAACGTCCAATTGTACTACTACTACTACTACTACTACTACTACTACTACTACTACTACTACTACTACTACTATTAAATAAACAACACAACAACAGCAGCAACAACACTAATAATAATAATAATAATAATAATAATAATAATAATAATAATAATAATAATAATAATAATAATAATAATATTAATATTAATAATAATAATAATAATAATAATAATAATAATAATAATAATAATAATAATAATAATAATAATAATAACAACAATCCTATCCTATCCTATCCCGTAACTCTGAGGTCGTTGGGGCACCACAGATGATCGTTAAACCAGCATACTCAATCTTTCTCTGTCCTCAGCAACCCTGATGGCTTCGGTCAGTGTCAAGCCAGTCCAATAATAATAATAATAATAATAATAATAATAATAATAATAATAATAATAATAATAATAATAATAATAATAATAATATTTAATAATAATAGCAGGAAGAAGAAGAAGAAGAAGAAGAAGAAGAAGAAGAAGTAGGGAACCCTCTTGATTAACAATATTTCCCATGCGGTGAATGAACGCAATGAAACTGTATTTACAGGATGCGGGTCTATTTCCTGTTGAAATGTGTAATACATCTGTATACAAACGTTAATACTAATATCCAGCCTTGATGACTTTGAAATGGCTGGCTTGACCTCACAGTGCAAGAAAAAGGCGAGGGAGGGAGAGAGAGTTAAAGAGAAAGAGAGTCTGATCGGACAGAGAGAGAGATAGTGTGAGAGAGAGAGAGAGGGGGGGGGGGATTGGAAAGGGTTTAAGAGGAGGAAGAACAGATTTAATAGACTGAAGGTGGAATTATGAGAAAGGCAGACAGACAGATAGAGAAATAGAGTGATAGACAACAGAAAAAGAGAGAGATAAACAGGGGGAGAGAGAGAGAGAGAGAGAGAGAGAGAGAGAGAGAGAGAGAGAGAGAGACTTACACACGCACACATATACACAGAGAAAGAGAGACACACAAAGAGACAAACAGAGACATACACAGACAGAGAAAAAGGAAAAGAGACAGATATAGACAGAGAGAGAGGGACAGAAAGACAGAAAAGATACAGACAGGGAAAATAGAGAAATTGAAGGGGAGTGATGATATCGGAGGGGAGATTGGAGGGAGGAGGGAGGTGAAAGGGGAGGATATATTGGGGGTATAGTGACAGAAGCGGAAAGAATAATGGAGTGAGGAATCACTGGGGTTTTCATGGGATTCGGGTTGATAAGACCTGTCACCCAGAACTAAAAACACATCTAAGACTTCCCTTTAACACAAGACGGACCGTCCTACACAGACACAGAGAAAGGCAAACCTAACAAGAACCCTGTCGCATATAATATTTCCCTTGTGAAATAATGGAGTCGATTTCAACTCACATAAGCCTCCATTAACCTAACGAGATCTCTGTCGCATAAAAATATTCCTGCTGTGAGATATTAGAGTCGATTCCAACACACAGAGGCATTAAACCTAAGAGCTCTGTCGCACACAATATTTCTGCTGTCAAATATTAGAGTCGATTCCAAAACACAAAGGCATCAATAAAACCTAACAAAAACTCTGTTGCATAGAAATATTTCAGCTGTGAAATAATAGAGTCGATTCCAACACACCAAAGAATCTGTAAACTTAACTAGAACCCTGTCGGATACAATATTTCCGCTAGGAAATAAAGTCGTAACGTTGTTTCGTCTAAAAAAGATGCAACTTAATGAATAATTTCTTCTATGAAATTGCGCATACTTAATTTGAGAGAAGCATTGCATTGCTATATAAGTTCACATGTATTATTATTATTATTATTATTATTATTATTATTATTATTATTATTATTATTATTATTATTATTATTATTATTATTATTATTATTATTATTATTATTATTATTCCTATACTGTCTTATCCTATCATATCTTATCCCGTAACTCGAAGATCGTTGGGGCACCATAGATGCTCGTTTAACAAGCGTACGCCATCATTCTCTGTCCTCAGCAACCCTCATGGCTTCGCTCAGTGTCAAGCCAGTCCATTCTCGAATGTTGTCCTCCCATCTCTTTTTCTGTCTCACTCTTTTTCTGCCTCCTTGGATTGTGCCTTGCAAGATAGTCTTTGCAAGGCCTGAAGCTCTGGTGATGTGACCATACACATCGGATTTTCCGTTTGTTCACCACTGTGAACATGTCATCGTGTTGTCCAATAGCTTGTGCGATGGTCTTTCGGACTTCGTCGTTGGTGATGTACTGGGTATAGGAAATGCCGAGAAGTCTTCTACAGCACCTCATTTCCATGCTTTGTATTCTTCGTTGTAGGTCTGCTGTGAGGGTCCATGTTTATTACTATTACTCTATCTAATGACCTCGGATTCACTTTAAATTGCGCATAATAAATAAGGAATCAACAGTGTATTGCAGAAATAGCTGTCGCAACTTGAAATAATTTCAAATGTATCTGCATTAAAGAATAATAATTGTCTTTGGTGACTCGGTTTCTTTGATATTCATGAAGTGTAACAGAATTTAACTCAGGAAAAACATTGCATCTACGATTTAATTTTAAGAGCGACGAGCATTACATAATCTCATACGTCTCTGCACCAAATAATAATCATTGACTTTTGGATTCATTTTCTCAGACAACTTTTCACGAAGTTTGAGAGAACTTACCGTGAAAAAATAATTATTTGTCTCTGCGACTCAATTTTGCGAGCGCGCGACCTTTTCTATTTCGCCGTCATTCAGATAAAAACGGATTTTGCTCTCTATCGTTGCTCTCGGATGATCCTCGGCCGTTTTGTCTTCTTCTTTCTCTCTCTTTCTGCCTCATTCACCACGTCACTCAAACTTCCTCTTCTTCTTTCTTTAAAGCATTTTTTTCCTTTCACGGTTCTCTCCTTTTAAAACAAAATTAAATGTCTGTGAAGTACTACCTCTCTCTTTTGTTTCCTTGTCCTGTCCAGCCTTCTCTATCTTTTCCTTTCTTCTTCTTTTTTTTCTCAATTGTTGTGTATGTGTGTGTATTTGTGGGTGTGTGTATTTGTGTGTGTGTGTGTGTGTGTGTTTACAAACTATACCCAGACGGAAAACTCCTATATAACGCTTACAAGTTACAAGCCACTGTTATGGATTACCTCCTTTGAGAATGGGTTAATAGCTGTAGCAGACGCTACTTCAGAACAATAGATCTGTTACTCTCCGATATATATATATATATATGCAGAATCATTTTGCCTGGCCATTGGATTATGCAGGACAAGGCGACAAGGCGACTCGACATATGTTCTACCCGCCTGACCATTCGTCTTCTGCTTTTGGTGGTGAGCAGGACTACATTGTCAGCAGGCATTTTATGGAAGTCAGTGGCAGTGATTTGTATGGAGTGTCGTGGCACTAGTAGCCGGCAAACCGGTTTACTATCAACAAGCTTCACCGCCTTCATGGCAAATATTTGTAAGTCCATCTTACGAGGGATAAATGAAATTAACAATGCAGGTCGGGCCGAGTTCTCAAGGTAGTGGCCGAGGGACGGGAGTCAAATACTCCGCTTGTTAGTATTGATGTATTAATTCATTAATTGTTTATGCTGTTGTTATTTATCAAGAATTGTATTACTATTATTATTTAGAGTCAATTGCTTAGTGGCTGTGCAAGATCTAGTCTATGCATGTTAATGAACTAATGTATCTGCACTTTTGTAACGCTGCTGTGCTGTAGGCCTATCGAACGACGATCGATAATAAGCCTAATTATGTTCAAAGATTACTGGAGGTTTGTGTAGATGTGTAGTTTATAATTTCTATTTCATAATAATAATAATAATAATAATAATAATAATAATAATAATAATAATAATAATTTATTTTTTTAAGCGGAAAACCAAACTAAGGTCTGCTCTAATAATAATAATAATAATAATAATAATAATAATAATAATAATAATAATAATAATAATAATAATAATAATAATAATAATAATAACAAAAATATTTTTTTTAAAGCGGAAAACCAAACTAAGGTCTGCTCTAAGCATTCACACGGACACACATACAATAATAACAATAATAATAATAATAATAATAATAATAATAATAATAATAATAATAATAATAATAATAATAATAATAATAATAATAATAATAATAATGATAATAATAATAATAAAAATAATAAAGGTTTCTTTTTCTTTAACTTTTGATTCGTTGCGCCAATCAGCTTCTTTTCCTCTTCCGAGATGATGAGGATTACGACATGGACATTGTTGCTGCTGCTGCTGTTGTCTTACTGTAATCCTTATCCTCAAAAATAGTCACCATTACCACCACCACCAACACCATCATCATCATCATCATCATCATCATCATCATCATCATCATCATCATCGTCGTCGTCGTCGTCGTCATCATTATGGTCATCATCATCATCATTATTAGCAGCAGCAGCATATCCACCACCACCACTATCTCAGTCATCGGTCCTGGATCATCGCTATAATAAATATCAATTTGTATCTGTGATAGGCTGCACAACATGCAAAGCCGGGACGTCAACCAATATTCTCAGTGCCGCTGTCTTTCTTATTTGTTCTTTCTCATTCCTACTCTGTTCTATCAACCTATTATACTGTCATCTTGCTAGACCAATCATCTACCTTTTTTTAATTGAAAACTCTTCCAAAACTCCTCATTTGTGTATGGTAACTGTTGGGTCAGCTTGGGAATATTGGACGCTTTCTGCCGAATGGTCTCTAGGGCTTTCTATGATATTATTATTTAGCAATGTAGGCATGTTATATTTATGTGTTTTGTTGATATAATGATGTTAATATTCTATTTTGTTTTGGTAAACGGGGGTTCTATAAAATAGAGTATAGCCTCAGCGTCCTCTGCGTGGGATGCCTTTATTGTAAAGTGACCGGCTGGTGGAGTGCCGTCAGTGTTACCACTAGGGTTGTTTCAGCAAATCTTTTTATATAGATCAGGGGTGAGTCTTCTTTCAACCTATGTTAATCTGATGAATAAAAATTGACACAACAACATCAACCAAGTTGTGGTCCTGATTTTGTGGTCCTGATTCGGCTCTTAGCTGTCCGCTGGACCCTATAAACAATGAATAACTACTAACTAACTAACTAACCAATATTTTCAAATTCAAATATTTATGTCTAAGTAATAATTATTAAATAGAAATGTCGCTGCACATATGTAATTACGAAATAAATTACATCCACAAATACATTATTAAATTATCAAATAATTAAATCCCAGAGGCCTTAAAAGACAGGACACGCGTCAACAGGAAAAATAAAAAACCGCAACAGTCACAATTTCACATTTTAAAAAGCAACATAGCAACAAATAATATTGTTTTTGTGGCTGTATGAAATAATTTGTACTGACTGTGTAGCCTGCTGACGTAGTTCCCTTTAAATAATGCCATATTACGTTACGCGCTAGAGAATCAGTTAGCGTTATGCAACGGTTGTTCGATATAACATTGCACTACATCAAGGAAATTATATTCCTTCATCAGCTACATCAAGTCGAAGTCACGAGCTCCTTGTCAAAGACTTTAACAGTGAAGTTGTCCGTTCCAACCTCTTCCAACTGAAGAGTGCATGGCGTTACGTTAGAAACATTGGCAAAACTAGATCAAGCATATTATAAAGAGCAGAGCGCTGTAAGCTTCAGTCAGTGTGCAAATTTCACACTAATGTTGCAAATACACGACGCGTTTCACAAACAACTTATACATTGACTGCAAACTCTTAAAACATTCCTAACAAATAAAAAAGAATTAGAAATAAAATGTATGTTTGCCAGTCGGCTGGAAGTGAGCGCCAAGGGCTGTTTCAGTTAGAACCTGTATCTCTCAGGCTGCGCCTTGAGCAGTGCTTGAGTTAGAAAAGCGCTATAGAAGAGAGAAAAATAAAATGATAAAACCCAACAACTTATAATCAGAACTTTCAAAGCTAAAAGTATCAAGCATTACATTACATTACATGATTATTGCTTTAGGTCCAGCGGACTCTTCCGAGCCAAATCAGGACCGGACAACCCCCCGATCCGCATAAAAGATCTGCTGAAACAACCCTAGTGGTAAAACTGAATGCTCTCCACCAGCCAGTCACTTTACAATAAAGACATCCCACGCAGGGGACGCTGAGGCTGTACTCTAATTTATCGAACCCCCGTTTACAAAAACAAAATAGAAAACAAACATCATTATAAATGATCAACAAAACACATACATATAAAATGCCTACATTGCTAAATAATAACATCATAGGAAGCCATGGTGACCACTGGCAGAAAGCGTCCAATATTCCCAAGTTGATCCAACAGACCTCACACACAAATAAGGAGTCTTGTCCCGGAAGAGTTTTCAATTAAAAAAAAGGTAGGTGACTGGTCTAGCGAAGAAGAAGATAGTATAGCAGTTTGATAGAACAGCAGGAATGAGAAAGAACAAAATTTAATGAGAAAGACAGCGACAGTGGGAATTTAAAGCACTACATTTTCCGAAAGTGGAGATACTATTTATATTGAAACCCCCGGCACCCCAAAGGGGAAGAAGTAGCAAGCGATAGACGGCGAAATGGTCGAAAATATCGAGGCCAGCTCTTCCAGCTAGTAAGTCGATAGTTTTTATTTAAAACTTTCGGAATGAATTACTATTAGTACTCAGGCCAGGCAGTAAGTGAATAAAATCTCTCGAAGAAAGTAGGCAGCTGCAGTGCAACGTCAACCAAGCTACTAGGGATACGCGACATGCGGTCTTGAACATGTCCAGATCGTCAAGCAGACAAGCGTTTCATGTGACAGAGCTAAACAGCGATTTCTAATCCGCCTCACGCCTCATTCTGAGTGTCTCGAGATTCTGCAACGTCGCTCGAGTTGTTTTAAAAGTCTGGTACAATGTGCAGAGAGAGTCCAACACAAGACACCACAAGGGGCACACATCCCTTCCATATCATAGGTACATCACATCTTTAGTGCCAACGATGGCTAAATTCCTATCATCGGTAAGGTCATGGACTCTATATGTAATATGTAGTATATAGGGTCCATGGTAAGGCTGTGTCCTAACTATCTACCGCTTTGCTATCGAAGATGCGCTACAGGCGCCCAACTTGAGAGTAAATTCCCCTTAGTTCTTTGTACCTGGACTTGGCTTGGGCCTGATACCACCCCCACCCCCCTTCCTCCCTTCCCCCATCTCGGTCCATTCACCACAGCGGATTGTGAGGAAGATTGCATGAAATTTGAGGTTTAAC
>CM072511.1:17181466-17203966 GCA_036898135.1 Oncomelania hupensis
CAGAGTATCAGGTCTTGCAAAGACAACCCTGTAAGGCACGGTGCAAGTAGGCAGAAGAGGAGGGAGACAGAAAAGAGTTTGAAGGGCAACATTCGATAATGGACTGGCTTGACACTGAGCGAAGCCATGGGGGTTGCTGAGGGCAAAGAAGATGGAGGACGCTGGTTAAACGATCATCTGTTGTGCACCCTCGAGTTACGGGATAGGATAGGATAGGATAGGATAGGATAGGATAGGATAGGATAGGATAGGATAGGATAGGATAGGATTGGTCCTCCCATCCCTTTTTGTGTTTCCCCCTTCTTCTGCCTAATGCACCGTGCCTTGCAGATGGTCTTTGCAAGGCGTGATGCTCTGCTGACGTTGCCATACCATAGGAGTTTCCGTTTCTTAACCACTGTGAGCATGTCATCGTGTTGTTGAAAGGTTAAAAAAGTGAGATTCATTTTTGTTTTCGTCATTACTTTTTTTCTTCTGTTGAACGTTCTTCTATCGAAAGTTAGACAATGTTTACAGTAATGAAAGGAAATTAATGAATGTTCCAACGTTATTGAAGTGTAGCTTAGGGACGTTACACAAGTTGAGTGCTTGTATTGTAGATCACCTATAGTGACGTGGTAGGTAGCAAACTGGCTTACGGATGAAAGAAGGACCTCTCGTTCTGGTAGTTGGTGTGTGAACGTTGTTGCTGAGAACAGAGAAAGATGGAGTAGGCTGGTTTAACGATCATCTGTGGTGTCCCAACGACCTTTGAGTTACGGGATAGGATAGGATAGGATAGGATAGGATAGGATAGGTGTGAACGTTATTGCTGTTAACATGCTATTCAGACATTATGGTAGTTTGTTTTTTGTGTATACGTATGTGTGTGTGTGCGTGCGTGAGTGCGGTAGAAGGTGGGAGTGGGTCAGCGTGTGTGTTTGTGTGTGTATCTGCCTTTGTTTGTGTGTATGCGCACTTGCTGTGTGCGTGTGGGTGTGCGCGCGAGAGAGTAATTTAACAGCATCTTCTGTGTTCTTTTTAATAAACGAGTTAAGTGAAAGTAAAAATAAAGCGAGAGTCCTAACATCATAAACAAGAAGGAAGGGAGAAAAAACGAAGAAGAAAAAGAAAAAGAAGAACGAGAAGGAGGAGGAGGAGGAAGAGGGCGAGGAGGACAAAAAGAAGAAGAAGGGAAGAGAAGAAGAAATTTGTTAAGAGACGATTGAGAAGAAGAAGGTGATGAATACGAAACGAAGGTAGAAGAAAAGGAGGAGGAAGCGGATGATGATGATGTTGACGAAAAGGAAGAGGAGAAGAACCAAGAGGAGAAGAACCAAGAGAAGGAGAAGAAGAAGAAGAAAAAAAAAAAAAAAACTCAACAGCGATTTGTTGTCGTCCTTTGGGTGGCGGGGGCAATTTTGACAATTATGCAAATGACAAATGAGGGAAAATCGCGTAAACGTTGCGAGAGCATACACGTTACCTCATGCAATGCCAATATTGAAGTAGAGAGATAGAGAGAGGGAGGGAGCACTACAGGCAAACAAGGATTACGTCCCAAGCAAACAGGTGTAGCAAATTGTAAATGCATTGTGACATCATTTATCACCAAGGACGTTTGCTGGGATTGCATTAGAAACGAAAACTAGGATTGTAGAAGTGCACAAAAATCAGAAGGATTAAAGAGATCCCGCCATCTCCGAGGCTAGGGGAAAGAAGGGGAAGAGGGGGAAGAGAGAGGGAGGGAGAGAGGGAAGCTCGAGGTGTGAAAAGAAAAAAAGAAGAGAGAAATGGGTGAGAGGGAAGAGAGAGAGAGAGAGAGAGAGAGAGAGAGAGAGAGAGAGAGAGAGAGAGAGAGAGAGAGAGAGAGAGAGAGAGATTGATTGATTGATTTATTGTTGCTTTAGGTCCAGCGGACTCTTCCGAGCCAAATCAGGACCGGACAACCCCCGATCCGCATTAAAGATCTGCCGAAACAACCCTAGTGGGAAAATTGAATGCCCTCCACCGGCCAGTCACTTTACAATAAAGACATCCCACGCGGGGGACGGCTGAGGGTTGACCTCAACTACGCGAACACCCCGGTTACAAAAACAAAATAGAATACAACCATCATTATAAATCATCAACAAAACACATACATATAAAATGCCTATAGTGCGAAATAATACAATCATAGGAAGCCCTAGTGACCACCCGGCAGAAAGCGTCCAACACTCCCAAGCTGATCCAACAGACCTCATACACAAACAAGGAGTCTTGTCCAGGAAGAGTTTTCAAGAAAAAAGGTAGGTCATTGATCTAGCGAAGAAGAAGAAAGTATAGCAGAGTGATAGGACAGATCAGGAATGGGAAAGAGCAAATGATGAAGACAGCGACAGTGGGAATTTAAAGCACTAAATTTCCAGAAAGTGGGGATACTATTTATACTGAAACCCCCGGCACTCCAACGGGGGGAACTGTTGCCGCAGTGAATTAGTCATGCCTACAAAGGCAAGACAGGTTTTCAACTGGGGCTTTCACTGTTCCCTTTATAGGTTAGAACAATCTACAGTGACAAGATTGCTCATGACCCCAAGGGGTGAGAGAGAGAGAGAGAGAGAGAGAGAGAGAGAGAGAGAGAGAGAGAGAGAGAGAGAGAGATTTTTTTCTCGACAAATTTACGATTTAAAGGGTGAGGGCGGAATTAAGATCAAGATGGATTAGCGGGGGACGAGAAAGGGAGGCCAGTATGAGGTTGAGAGTAAAGGAATGGGCGGGAAGAATATGATAGGACAAAGAGAAACAACATTGGAATGAGTAGCGTGTCAACTATATAAGGGCTGTGCCACAGGCGCTTGTATCTTATTACGCGAGCGCCTATGCCAAGGACGCGCGTGTCCAGATACAAGCGCCTTTGGGCTGTGCATGCATGCATGCCTGTATCACGCAGGGTCAGAGATATGTCTATGACCTGACATACATTTCGGACCTGGATATGCTTGATATGATAGACGGTCTGTGTCGGTATCAGTAGAATGACTTGTTGCAGCCAGAGATCTGGCACCAAGTCAAAAGGTGTGGTTCCTAAATCTGTCTAGAAACCAAGTTCATAAACTATAAAGTCGTACAGCAACTGGTGGCCTGAAACATGTGTTTGCGCATGTATGCCTGTACAAAAGTGTGCGGGGGTAATGTATGTTCACGCAACAGGCGCTTGTGGTCCCTGCTTGGATAAATTTGATATGATGGGGTAAGCGTGCATAGTGCCAAGGTGTGGAGGGGGTGTCAATTCAATTAAGTTCATGGTACGTCTGTTTTACTTCACGGTGATATTAGACAGCTAACAACTGAAATTTTAAAGCAAATCGTAACAATAACGTGTATCGCTCAGTTTTCATAATAATATCAATAACGTCAACTACAACAGCTGCAGGGTACATAAGCGCAAGTGGACTCTTCGTTGTTCAAATCTACCTCTGTGCTTTGAAATGTCGGCTTTTCTCACTTGCTATGTAAACAAACAACTGTGCTGCACTATCCACACAGTTCGCTGCAATGTTGTTTTCTTTATTTTTAGAACCAACCTTGATTCTATTAATAGGCAGGCACATAATTAAAAATGAATGTATCGATCTATTTATATCACAATCGTACATTAAAAGGAGTTTTGTGTGTTTGAGTGTACGTTTATCTTATACTTAAAAAAAAAAAATCTTTGAATCCAGGGAGGCAACACTCAACGTGTATTGGATTTGAAAAGATATGTAACGCTCAAATGGGAGAAAAATAGTCCCTTTAAACTAGAATGGCCATTTCAGTGTGCAGTTATAAGAGCTAAATAATAATAATAATAATAATAATAATAATAATAATAATAATAATAATAATAATAATAATAATAATAATAATAATAATAATAATAATAATAATGGATGCTAAGTGTAACAGCAGAAATATTGACGACAAAAATGTAGGAAATTAGCTTAGCGAAACAGAGATACCATCGAATGAAACTGGACGTTAATACCACAGTTATCTAAAAAGCAGCCCACACATGGCAAATTAACTTTCTTGAGACAGTCACCCCGACAACCGATCAAGATACCATCTAACAGCCGGAGCGACCAAGAATGTTAAATAGCATACTTTAGTCAAAACGGACTAGAACGTTGTCCCCGTTAAGGAGCACTCCAGCCAAAAGTTACCAAGATGATGTCACCAGTATTGGGCAGGCACAGCTTATCGTTATTACATCTATTCTCCACTCTATCCCTGACACTCCACTTTAAAGATAATTATGCGGGTCCCGTGACAAGAGAAAGGGGGAGAAAATATTCAAAATAAAACGATTGGTCAGAAGACGCCTAGGAACTCTTGCATACCTTTGGGGACCAAATCTCAACTGGTCAGTCGCAAAAGAACTGTCAGCTGTGAGGGTCGACCAAAGGAACAAACTGCAGTGTCCGTCTATCTCCATCTCATCAAGAGAGTGGTAGAGACGTAAAAGACGATTTCACGAGTCCCAGAGTCTACAAGTAAGATAACACTAGTAGTTTTGATATGTGTATGTTTATTGTATATTGATTGCCATGTATTGATAATATGTTCTTGATATATATAGTTACAGAAACAGATTATTGTTTCTGGACAGTATGCATGTAGATTGATGTATCTTAGCCTTAAGATTCGAATTGAATTGTGCATATGGGAACCCTGCAGGTGTCTGATGCTATAGACACTTTGCAGAGGAGACCGCACACTTATAGCTAACGAGAATACTGTAGCCAGAGCTCCGACTTTTACAGGTCGGACCTGGGATCATAAAGGTTTGTGGAGACGAACGCCTGACCGTCGCTCCCGTGGCACCAAAGGAGAACAATCCAGAGTCTACCTGGCCACGTCCGAACCCCACAGCTACAAGGGCGACCCGACTCACCGTAGATAAGTCACCCGCAAATGAACTGAGTCTTACCCTCGAGAAAACTAGAACATTTAGAAAACTACGAACAGTGAAAATCATAACTACAGTTAGCACAGGATGAATAAACCCTGCTAAAGCACTCTCCCAGCACTTCGAACTATAGTAATTGTTAGTTTACCGGTTAATGCAGAAATGTTAAAGTTTGTGTTGAATATATAAAAAGTGAAATTACATACATACGACTGGTGTCATTCTAGTTGTATTGTTGTGTAGCTATTAGTTTTCTTCTCTCGAGACCTATTAATCTAGTCTTTTGATTAGTCATCACCGGTGCTTTACCTTCCCCACCCTTAAGAGAGTAGGTGTACTCAGTCACAGTTGAGTCAACTGGGGGCGTTGTTATTTGTCGCTTCACGTTTTGCGGTCACCCATCCAAGTGCTAACCGCACTGGACGGCGCTTAACTTGCGACACAGTAGCGAGTGCTCCAACCACTGCTCTATCCGACACCCCTATACGCGCGTTACTCCTAAATCACACTCAAAGCGCGGCGATCTGTAACCAACATACACGCTCACATGTTCCAAACACTCCTACCTACACAACAAACACACATACATCACTCCAACAGGTGGTGTAAAGGAACGTCGCTATTACAAGTCGGAACGGAAATCGAATTTGTTATTTGTGAAATTTTAGATTGACTGCATCCCTATAGTTTTTTGAAGGGAGGGAGACTTTATAGTTTATTGAAGGGAGGGAGACTTTATAGTTTATTGAAGGGAGGGAGACTTTATAGTTTATTGAAGGGAGGGAGACTTTATAGTTTATTGAAGGGAGGGAGACTTTATAGTTTATTGAAGGGAGGGAGACTTTATAGTTTATTGAAGGGAGGGAGACTTTATAGTTTATTGAAGGGAGGGATACTTTATAGTTTATTGAAGGGAGGAAGACTTTATAGTTTATTGAAGGGAGGGAGACTTTATAGTTTATTGAAGGGAGGAAGACTTTATAGTTTATTGAAGGGAGGAAGACTTTATAGTTTATTGAAGGGAGGAAGACTTTATAGTTTATTGAAGGGAGGAAGACTTTATAGTTTATTGAAGGGAGGGAGACTTTATAGTTTATTGAAGGGAGGAAGACTTTATAGTTTATTGAAGGGAGGAAGACTTTATAGTTTATTGAAGGGAGGGAGACTTTATAGTTTATTGAAGGGAGGAAGACTTTATAGTTTATTGAAGGGAGGAAGACTTTATAGTTTATTGAAGGGAGGAAGACTTTATAGTTTATTGAAGGGAGGAAGACTTTATAGTTTATTGAAGGGAGGGAGACTTTATAGTTTATTGAAGGGAGGGAGGAAACCGGAGTATCCGGAGAAAACCCTCGGTGATCTTGTACTTTAGTCACGTAAGTTCGCCCCTCGCTGGAATAAACCCCGCGACCTTCGGCATAGTTATTTATTATTTTATTTAGTTAATTAATTAATTAATTAATTTATTTATTTATTTGCTTATTTTATTTTATATTATATAATTAATGCTAATAAACTTGTAGTCTTCGTTCTAGACTAACATTTTCACCCCGCTTAATGGACTTTTTGATTAATAAGGTTACTACATTTTGGCAGGAAATCAGTCACTGTCTCTCTCTCTCTCTCTCTCTCTCTCTCTCTCTTTCTCTCTCTCTCTCTCTCTCTCTCTCTCTCTCTCTCTCTCTCTCTCTCTCTCTCTCTCTCTGTAACTTTGATAGCAGCCACACCTGCAGGTTTACAAAATCAACTCGATTGTTTAAGACAGAGCTGTACCAGTTTAAAACTTGAAGTAAATATTAATAAATCAAAAATTATGGTATTTCGGAAGGGAGGATTTTTGTCAAAATGTGATAAATGGAATTTTAATGGAGTAAATTTGGATGTTGTCAATGAATATTGCTATTTGGGTTTTGTTTTTACCACTATGCTGTATGCACTACACAGCTGAAACGCTTGCTTTTTTTTTTTTTTTTGGTTGTAATTGCTGCTATTTGTGTGTGTGTCTGTGCGGTACACATGGTGTGTGTGGGTGTTTTTGTGTGCGCTGTGATCTCTGCGAGGGAAAGCGCCTTATAAATAATTAAAATAATAAATAAATTAATAAATTAATAATAATAATAATAATAATAATAATAATAATAATAATAATAATAATAATAATAATAATAATAATCCTATCCTATCCTATCCTATCCTGTCCCATAACCCGAAGGTCGTAGGGGCACCACAGATGATCGCTTAACCAGCATACTCCATCTTTCTCTGTCCTCAGCAGCCCTCATGGCTTCGCTCAGTGTCAAACCAGTCCATTCTCGAATGTTGTCCTCCCACCTCTTTTTCGGTCTCCCCCTTCTTCTACCTCCTTGCACTGTGCCTTGCAGAATGGTCTTTGCAAGGCCTGATGATCTGGTGACGTGGCCATACCATCGGAGTTTCCGTTTCTTCACCACTGTGAGCAGGTCATCGTGTTGTCCAATGGCTTGTGTGATGGTCTGTCGGACTTCAACGTTGGTGATGTGTTGGGTATAGGAAATGCACAGAAGTCTTCTGTAGCACCTCATCTCCATGCTTTGTATTCTTCGTTGGAGATCTGCTGTGAGGGTCCATGCTTCGCAAGCATATACAGTGGTGTTCCTAGGATTAGAGGGCAATAGGACAAAATGTCCTAAATCATAAAACTAATCGGACATCATGTCCTGACTACATAAAAGCAATAGGACATTCAGATTGAGAAGCGAACCGATTAATAGTGCTTCTTTAAGATCGTTGCAGAGGAAGTATGGTGTCGGTTATTTCCCTTTCAAAAGTGTCGAGAGTTGCGGCCCTTTTGTTGTTCGACGGAATGTACTAAAGAGTGATAATAGTCTAGCATTGCCCACTATTCAAACTCGTTTTAACGGCTTTGACACTCCAGTTTGTACAGATGTTTCTTGCAGTGACCGCTCTAGTCCTAATACTATCGGACAATGACCGCTAATTTCGCAATAGAATCGGACATTTGACGGGACACAGGTGTTTGCATTCGGTCATTTTCCAAACGATTCGGACCATGACCGATGTCCGAGGCCTCGGGACATCACTGCATATAGGAAGATGGAGATGACCAGAGAGCGCAGCAGTCTTACTTTGGAATGTAGACTGATGGTTCTGTCTTTCCAAATGGGCTTCAACCTTGTCAGGGCAGCAGTTGTTTGTGCGATCCTGGAGTGGACTTCCTGTCGAGACCCATTGTCTGACACAATGGCTCCTAAATATTTGAAGCTGTGCACTGTGTTGAGGGATTGGCCTTGTACTTTGATGTCCGTGTTGATGCCATTGGTGTTGTTGGTCATCATTTTGGTCTTCTCTGCACTTATTTCCATTCCATAAGCTCTGGAGGTGGTGTCAAGCCTCTGTACAAGCTGTTCAAGTTCTTGTTCCTCTCCAGCCAATCCATCAATATCATCCGCAAAACGAAGATTGGAGATTGCTCTGCCCCCTATGCTGACTGTGCCTTCGTGATCTGCAAGAGCATCTGACATGATGCGCTCTAGGAAGATGTTGAAGAGTGTTGGAGAGAGTAGGCATCCTTGACGCACACCGATTGTTGTTCTGAACCAGTTCCCGATGACGCTGTTATGGAGGACTGCACTGGTAGCCTTGTCATACAGGCTTTTGATGACTTCTATAATTTTAGGGCTGATGTTGTACACTTTCATGGTTGCCCATAGAGCTGCATGCCAGACTCGGTCAAATGCCTTCTTGAAGTCTATGAACACATGATATAGATGTTGTTGGTGCTGTAGGTTTTTCTCACAGATTATTCTGAGGTTGAAAATCTGTTCAGTGGTACTTCGCCCTGCCATGAATCCTGCTTGTTCTTCAGCTATGATTTGTTCAGCTTGTGGTTTCAACCTGTTGAGTATTATTTTCAGGAGGACCTTGCTGGGATGGCTGATGAGGCTGATGGTGCGGTAATTTTCACACTCCTGAAGGTTACCTTTTTTGGGAAGAGTGATGACAAGTGACTGGGTCCATGGTGTAGGCCATTCCCCACTCTGCCAGATCTTGTTACAGATAATGGTGAGAGCATCAGTCATCGCTTCTCCTCCTGCTTGTAGCAGTTCCGCTGGTATGTTGTCCACTCCCGCTGACTTCCCTTTCTTCAGCGATTGCACTGCTGCCTCAACTTCTTCCCGGAGAATTGGGAGGATTTCTTCTTCTTCTCTGCTCTCGGGACATGCTAGAACTGATGGGTCTCCATTTGGTGTATGGTTGTAAAGGTCAGAGCAGTACTCTGTCCATCTGTCCAAGACTTCTTGTTCTTCTGTAAGGCAAATGCCAGACTTGCTTTGGATAGTGGAGACTTTGGGCTGTTTAACACTTGTCAGCCGCTTCACAGTCTGGTAGGCCTTCTTGCTGTTGTTCTTGTTCAGATTGTTCTCTATTTCCTGGCATTGATCTTCTATCCAGTTCTCCTTTGCTGTGCGCATACCTTTTCGGATGTCATTGTTGATTTTTCGGTAGACATCAGCTCCCTGTGAGGTGTTCTTTTTCTTTTTTAACTCTCTTCGTTTATCACACAGATCCAAAAGTTCAGGCGTGATCCACGGCTTCTTCTTTGGTCGGTGCTTGCCAAGGATCTCAGTGGCGGCATCTGTTACAGCTGAGTTGAAGGTATTGGTCATGGTGTTGACATCTACTTCGCCTGCCCCAAAAATAAGCAGTGGTGCAAATTTCCCTCCAATTGTGGCCTGAAATATTTTTGCCACCTCCGGGTCTTGCAGTTTGTCCAGGTCGAACTTCAGCCTAGTGCACTTTGCTGTATTTACTCTCTTCAAATGGAGCCGGAAAGACATCATCACGAGATCGTGGTCACTTCCAATGTCTGCTCCTGGAAAAGTGCGTGTCCTGCCAATGTTGATGCTTGATCTGAAGCGTTTCTTGACCATGATGTAGTCGATCTGGTTGTGATGTTCCCCGCCGGGACTGTGCCATGTCCATCGTCTGGATTTTTTGTGGAGACCAAGCGTGTTTGCCAGTACCAGATTGTTGTATCTGGCAAACTCCAATAGCCTCAGACCCCTGTCATTTGTCTCGTTGTTGCAGTGGGGTCCGCATGTGTCTCCCCAGTTGTGGTGCGCATCTTGGCCAACCTTGGCATTCCAGTCGCCTTGCACTATGACTATGTCCTTCTTCGGCACTTGGTCAAGGGCCGCCTGTATATTTTCATAAAAATCCTCCACTTCGCTGTCTTCATAGTCTGATGTTGGAGCATAGGCCTGGATGATGGTAATGTTGAAAGGGGTTGCTCTCAGACGGATGGTAATGAGTCTACTGGAGACTGGGCGGCAACCCATGACAGTGGCTAGAATGTTCTTGTGGACCAAGAATCCAACGCCGTGTTCGTGCCTGTCATCTCTACCGCTGAAATAGAGCTTGTGGCCTTTGTCAGTCGTTGTTTCACCTAGGCCTTTCCAGCGCAGTTCGCTGATACCTAGAACGTTCCATCGATAGTGGTCCAGCTCGTGGGCCAGTTCTTCTAATTTTCCTTCCGCAGTTAGGGTCCTGACATTCCAGGTTCCTATGACGATGTTGTTTCTCGTGCGGAATAATAATAATAATAATAATAATAATAATAATAATAATAATAATAATAATAATAATAAGGCCGTTTATGCATTAAATAGTCAAATTGTCAAATTCTCTCTCTCTCTCTCTCTCTCTCTCTCTCTCTCTCTCTCTCTCTCTCTCTCTCTCTCTCTCTCTCTCTCTCTCTAAGTGGGGCCGGGTAGCTCAGTTGGTAAGAGCGTCTTGCTAGTAATCGAAAGGTCGCTGGTTCGAATCCCGGATTGGTCAACGTGTGATCATATTATTTTCCCCTTTACCAACAACTGGCCCGCTGGTGTCAGTATAAATCGGTCCAGTAGTCACCTATACGCGAAAGTGTCGTGTGACTATAATCTACAAACAACATCTCTCTCTCTCACTCTCTCTCTCTCTCTCTCTCTCTCTCTCTCTCTCTCTCTCTCTCTCTCAGCACCCAAGTTCACAGACACGCTTGATGATCACGGCCCCGTGATCGGGGTCAGGGAGAAATGACACGGATTTATTGAACACGCCATTAGCCTCTCCATAACACAACACCTTCCAGCCATTCCTTCGCAGACGTATTGACTTCCGAGGGAAGTGAACATATTCGCATTTTCAAACTACTTTCTTGCCTTTGATTTATTACTTTTTTAAAATTTTAATGAATGGTTCTTATTTAGCGCATTTTCAACGCAAGATCTGCTCAAGGCGCTGGCAGATACAGGATCGAACTCAAACCGCTCAAAGCCACCATTTGCTCCTTTTTTGTGGGAGGGGGGGGAAGCGGGGGGGGGGGGGTCATCGTCCGAACGCCACAGACAACTAAGCACAACCCTGGGTGACCAAGTTCTTGTTGTCGGTTGTTTTTACGTAGCTGCCACACACCCGTCTATGACACGAGCGTCAGGATCTTTAAAGCCCGTGCAATGGAATGCGTGCGTGCACAGACTGGACCTCGGTTTATACTCTCATTCGAAGAGCCCTAGGCATAAAGAGTGACCACTTGTTACATTGGTTTTTTTTTCTCCATTTTTGGATCTTTAGCATTAAACCGAAATAGGAGAGCCTCGCCGAAAATTAACTTTTGTGAAAATGCTGGTTTTCAAGCTACGTAGGGGAGTCTCTGGAAATACATTTGAACGGCTTGCCATCTTGTAAAAACGTCTTTTTGTTAAATGTAATTTTTTTTTTAAAATATCACGAATATATTGATAGTT
Organism: Oncomelania hupensis; assembly: GCA_036898135.1. Taxonomy (NCBI): domain Eukaryota; kingdom Metazoa; phylum Mollusca; class Gastropoda; order Littorinimorpha; family Pomatiopsidae; genus Oncomelania; species Oncomelania hupensis. The sequence continues at coordinate 17,193,170 of CM072511.1, forward strand.
TTTGTTGAATTTTTGTAGGCCAAAATACAGTGGTGTAAAGTGTAAAGTGCAAAATACAACAGATTCTCTTTCAAAGGCCCCAATTCGAAGGCGTTGTTTACTTTTGGCAAAACAGGTTTACCCTAAAATGCGCATTGTTATTGCATTAAACAATGATAAAGTGGGCTTTGTTATGACATTAAACAATGATAAAGTGGGCTTTGTTATTGCATTAAACAATGGTAAAGTGGGCTTTGTTATTGCATTAAACAATGATAAAGTGGGCTTTGTTATTGCATTAAACAATGATAAAGTGGGCTTCGTTATGGCATTAAACAATCATAAAGTGGGCTTTGTTATGGCATTAAACAATCATAAAGTGGGCTTTCGTGGCTCAAACCAACTGCTGAAGTTTGATTTGCAAATTGCAGTTCTGACAGGGAATGATGTCCCCTGTTTTACGGTACATCAATACCGTAGCCGTGTGACCTTTGACCCTATTGCTGACTGGACCACGCGGGGGTAGCTGTAGGATAGAGTCTAATGTATCAAACTAAAACGAAAACCCTTATAGAGAAATGTGTTTTTAAACGGGTCCTGTCTCTTACTGGATTCGGTAGATGCTATTTTTATCTCAACAACGTTGGCTAGCAGTTGCTATTAATAGCCACACAAACTACGGAATTTATTCATTTAAAAAAAATCTAAACTTTCGCTAGTTATTTCCTTATTGTAAGCTTATTTTTTCCAGTGGGACAACACTCACTGTGAATGTTAAAAGGAACTGGCAAGGGAGGGGATAGGGTGGGGGGGGGGGGGGTTGTGGTCAAAGTGGAGCCATTTAAATATTATTTGTGGTGACTTGTTAGTGTTCTCTCTCTAGCATGAATACTTTGTTGATAATTTGTTACCGTCTACTATGCATATTAAATGGTTGTGAATGACAAAAAGTGTGATTCACCCGCTGCAGACCGCCCCGACATACCTTCGTTTAAAAAAAAACAAAAACAATAACAAACAATTCCTAATGACTTTGGGACGCCATTTATAAATTCAATGGTTATTTTCATAACATCTTTAAAGCACACATTATATATATTTAATAAGTTAAGAATTCATTTCATGTCTACACAATTAATTTTATAAGTTTAGAGAAACCATTTTATGTCTGCACAGCTCATTTGACCTCTACACGACTCATTTTTATAAGTTGTGCAATTCATTCAATAATGGCAACGTTGTCTTTAATGCAAATCAAGTATATGTCTGCCCAATTCATTTTATAAGTTTAGAGAAACCCTTCTATGTCCACACAATTCATTTTACCTCTACACAACTCATGTTTATAAGTTGTGCAGTTCATTCAGTAATGGTAACATGTAAATTAAATCGTAGCCCGCCCTCGCGGCTGACTGTAAATTTCAAATCAGGTTGGCAGTTGAAATTTCACAGGCTGTTGTTAGGATCGTAATTTCCAAGGATAATGTTTAGTTCTTTCTCTATTATAGGATGCATTTTTAACAGTGGAATGCGGCCCTACGATCGTATTTTATTTTATTATCATTGCCATAGCCAGTAAATTATTGTAAATTATTGTTATTTTCATCAGCATTATCGTCATCCTACTTCTTTTCCTCCTCCTCCTAATCATCATCATCATCATCATCATCATCATCATCATCATCATCATCATCATCATCATCATCATCATCATCATACATCACCATCGTCATCATCATCATCATCGCCATCATCAACAACACCAACAAAAACATCATCATTAACATCATCGTCATCATCATCATCATCATCATCATCATACCCCCGTTGGAGTGCCGGGGGTTTCAGAATAAATAGTATCCCCACTTTCTGGAAATTTAGTGCTTTAAATTCCCACTGTCGCTATCTTACTCATTTGTTTTTTCTCATTCCTGCTCTGTTCTATCAATCTGCTATACTATCTTCTTCTTCACTAGACCAGTCATCTACCTTTTTTCTTGAAAACTCTTCCGGGACAAGACTCCTTATTTGTGTATGAGGTCTGTTGGATCAGCTTGGGAATATTGGACCCTTTCTGCCAGGTGGTCACTATGGCTTCCTATGATGTTATTATTTAGCAATATAGGCATTTTATATGTATGTGTTTTGTTGATAATTTATAATGATGTTTGTATTCTATTTTGTTTTTGTAAACGGGGCTTCCATAAATTAGAGTATAGCTTCAGCGTATCCTGCGTGGGATGTCTTTATTGTAAAGTGACTGGCTGGTGGAGAGCTTTCAGTTTTACCACTAGGGTTGTTTCAGCAGATCTTTTATGCGGATCAGGGGTTGTCCGGTCCTGATTTGGCTCGGAAGAGTCCGCTGGACCTAAAGCAATAATCATGAAATGAAACATCATCATCATCATCACCATCATCATCATCATCATCATCATCATCATCATCATCATCATCATCATCATCATCATCATCATCATCATCATCATCATCATCATCATCATCTTCTTCTTCTTCTTCTTCTTCTTCTTCTTCTTCTTCTTCATTATTATTATACATCACCATTGTCATCATCAACAACACCAACAAAAACATCATCATCATCATCAACATCATCGCCATCGTCATATCATAATCATCATCATCAAAAACAACCATCGACAATTTTGGATATTATTTGCTTTTGAAAAGACCATAATTATGAATTACGCTGTCATTATTATAAATTCTGCTATCTCAACCGCCATTATTAACTGCATCTAATGTTATAAATACGAACATTAACTTTGTTTTGTACGCTTAAAATGTCGAAAATACCGCTGTAGCATCCAAATGTCAAAACGATCATTTAAAATGGACCACGGAAACGCTCGAGAGAGATTTAAAAAATAACAATGTTGTTGGTGCTGTAGTTATTTCTCGCAGATTATTCCGAGGTTGAAAATCTTCTTCTCAGTGTTACTTCGCCCTGCCCTGAATCCTGCTTATTCTTCGGGTAGGATTTGTTTAGCTTGGGGTTTTAACCTCTTGGGTATTATTTTCAAGTTGTTGTTAACATTAACAGCATTAGCAACAACATTAACAACAACTTGAAAATAATACTCAAGAGGTTAAAACCCCAAGCTAAACAAATCCTACCTGAAGAATAAGCAGGATTCAGGGCAGGGCGAAGTAACACTGAGAAGATTTTCAACCTCGGAATAATCTGCGAGAAATAACTACAGCACCAACAACATCTATATTATGTGTTTATAGACTTCAATAAAGCATTTGACCGAGTCTAGCATGCAACCCTGTGGGCAACCACGAAAGCGTACAACATAAGTCCTCACATTACTGAAGTCATCAAAAGCCTGTATGACAAGGCTACTAGTGCACTCCTCCACAGCAGCGCCATCGGGAACTGGGTTCAGAACAAGAACTTGAACAGCTAGTACAGAGGCTTAACATCACCCTCCAGAGCCTTTGGAATGGAAATTAGTGCAGAGAAGACAAAATGATGACCACCAATAGCAACGGCATCAACACGGACATCAAAGTCCAAGACCAATCCCTCAAAACGGTGCCTAGCTTCAAATATTTAGGAGCCTTCGTATAGAACAATGGGTCGAGGCAAGAAGTCCTCTCCAGGATAGCACAAACAAATGCTGCTCTGACAAGGTTGAAGTCAATTTGGAAAGACAAGACCATTAGTCTACACTCCAAGGTAAGGCTGCTGCGCTCCCTTGTCATCTCCATCTTTCTATATGCTTGTGAAACATGGACCTTCACAGCAGACCTACAACGAAGAATACAAAGCATTGAGATGATGTGCTATAGAAGACTTCTGGGCATTTCCTATATCCACCATCACCAACGACGAAATCCGACAGGCCTCACACAAGCCATTGGACAACATAATGACATGCTCACAGTGGTAAAGAAACGGAAACTCGATGGTATGGTCAAGTCACCAGAGCATCAGGCCTTGCAAAGACCATCCTGCAAGGCACAGTGCAAGGAGACAGAAGAAGAGGGAGACAGAAAAAGAGGTGGGAGGCCAACATGCGAAAATGGACTGGTTTGACACTGAGCGAAGCCAAGAGGGTTGCTGAGGACAGAGAAAGATGGAGTACGCTGGTTAAACGACTTTTGAGTTACGGAATAGATAGGATAGGAAAGGATAGAATAGATATGATAGGATTAACAACAGCAACAACAACAACAACAACAACAACAATAACAACAAAATCGGAAAAAAATCATAACAGGTCGTAAAATAATAACAACTTTAACAACAACAACAAAATCTGAAAAAAAAAGTTCTATAGAATCGTAAATGGTTCTTGGAGTCCGTGTAAATTTGAACTCGCTCGTTCACCCTTGTATTTTTGGGTCCTTTTTTCCTCATCAACAAATCAATCAATAGATAGATAGATAGATAGATAGATAGATAGATAGATAGATAGATAGATAGATAGATAGATAGATAGATAGATAGATAGATAGATAGATAGATAGATAGATAGATAGATAGATAGATAGATAGATAGATAGATAGATAGATAGATAGATAGAGATAGAGAGATAGAGAGATAGATAGATAGATAGATAGATAGATAGATAGATAGATAGATAGATAGATAGATAGATAGATAGATAGATAGATAGATAGATAGATAGATAGATAGATAGATAGATAGATAGATAGATAGATAGATAGATAGATAGATAGATAGATAGATAGATAGACACATACATGGATGGATGGCTAGAGGGACGGACGGACAGAAAGACACACAGAGAGACAGACAGAAAGGCAGACAGACAGACAGATAGATAGATAGATAGATAGATAGATAGATAGATAGATAGATAGATAGATAGATAGATAGATAGATAGATAGATAGATAGATAGATAGATAGATAGATAGATAGATAGATAGATAGATAGATAGATAGATAGATAGATAGACTAGAAAATAAATAAATTTATTTATTTATTATTAAACATAATATTCACTTAACGGGTTTTTTCATACAAAAAATGTAATTAAACCAAAAAATATACACCGAACAAATGACTTCTTCTCCTCCTCCTCACTCTTCTTCTTCCTTCTACTACTCCTCCTCTTCCTCCTCCTCCTTGTCCGTTGTGCACTGGAAACCCGGAGTTCATGAGAAGCCAATAGTTTTTAGCTGGCTAAAGCCACTTGAGGGCAGAGCTCATAGCGACTGCCAATCTCGCTGACTCTAATGGAATACAGGCATGCCAAACCAGCACGCGTAACCAAAGAAAGCAGAAAATGTCCGCGATTTGATTTCCGTGTGGGATCAACTTTCGTTTCATTATTTCTGATCCGGCGCCCTGTCCTGTGCTCTCATGCTTTTCTTTTGCTGTTGTTGTTGTTGTCGTTGTTGTTGTTGTCGTTGTTGTTGTTGTTGTCGTTGTTTCCATTGCCCGTACTCTGCACTTTCATTCATTCATTCATTCATTTCCCAAACTTCTACCCCACCCCCGCCCCTCATTCTTTTGTTTCCCTCCGTCATTGCTTCTCATTGTGGGTTTCCATTTTATAGCCGTGACGTGTATGGCTAGTCGAGCCAGGGAAGGTTTTGTTTTACATGTACAACGAGACTGGTATATATCAATACGGGATACGACAGAAAAAGTCACTTGATATCTGAGGGGTGCCCAAAGCCACATTGCGTTCGAACGTTCGCTTCTCTCGAGCTAAAAATACACATCATTTCCATAGCTTTGCTGTCGCGACCCTTCAGTGATGTTTTGTAATTGAAATGGTGTAGAATAAGAACGTGCAAAACGTCAGTCGGTATGTCGGTCTGTCCGTTGCACACCATATCTCAAGAACCACTCAACAGATTTTGTTCTAACTTCATAGGAACATTACCTGGGCTAGTGCTCTGCTTCCAGTGCCATCATATTTGCTCTACCTTACATGTCAAGGTCGATGGGTGCAGTTTTTTTTTTAAAACGTTGGGCAAAAAAGGATGGGCTGATTTAAAAAAATATTTTTGGTTTGAAGGTGTTTTAACTCATGGCCATTACCCTGTGACAGAAGATAGGGGGTGTATTACGAGTGTGTCCTAACGTTCGGACGAGCGTTGCTTAGCGCGTGTTAAACAAATTTGCAAAACCTCACGTTGATCGTTTTGGTTTCCTCGCCCGAGGCTTAAGTGTAATTTTTATATACATCGAGGTCAGTTTCAGTTTTACACTTGCGGTCGGCTTCATTGCATTTGTATTGAATGAAAGTACATTTTTTGCTAGTTCTACCTCATTCGTTGCATTACATTGTTTGACGCCAAATCTCTTTTATCACTTGCGATTGTATTGTATTGTATTATATTACATCAGTGCACGCAAATTATTCTCGTACAAAGTATGATGGATGGAATTTACGGGCGATTCATTGTTGAGACCCTTCTATAATCGTACCATGTAATCTAAAACTGTGTGTGATTCGTTTTATGCAGTAAGGTACGTTTTACCATTAGGAAGCCTTTTATGCAATAAAGGCCAACATTTGGAAAATTGTATACGACTTGTTTGACTTTTTCCCCACTTTCTTCAGCAAGGTAATGTAAAAGTTTGAACATTTGACCTCAGACACACTTTAACTTAAAGGTATGTAAACATACCCCTGAAAACATGAATAACACGGAAAAAAGAATGAAATTACTGGCCGGGAATGAAATTGAAATTAACATTGAACAAAAGACAACTATAGAAACACTGCTAACGAAACATCAAAGGTATACAAACTCAAACAGAGATGGAAAGTTTTGAAAGCAGTTGTCTTAAAGGATATTTGTAAAGTTGAAAAAAATGTCGTTACCAAACATCAAAGTTTATGTTGTGGAGTTTTGTCAGAATACATTCGTCTTTCATACCACAATATTTTGTAATATTAGATTCGATTTGTGTTTCTCCGTAACTCAGCGCGAGAAACTACAAAATATACAACGCGGGCAAACAAAGATCAACTGGAAATGTAACATGGTAAATGTTCAAGTTACTTGCGATGAGACTACTACATGTATTATGCCCCCATTCCACATTCACTCACACCTACACAATCTCACTCTCTCTCTCTCTCTCTCTCTCTCTCTCTCTCTCTCTCTCTCTCTCTCTCTCTCTCTCTCTCTCTCTCTTAAATGAATTCACGGATTCTTCAGTATATGGATGCACGGCTTTCGGCGAGAAAGCCCGAAGTTCTCTGCTTCCCGTCTTTTTTGGACGTGTGTGTTCCAAACTTCCGGTTGCTGAATGGCGTACATGTTTTGATAGTGATATTTTGACCCTGTTGACATGTCCGCCAAACGTCGCCCTCAGGGCAGTTGCTGCTGTTTCGCCGTAAACTAAAAGAAATAAGTAAAAAAAACAACGATAGATTAAATATATACACTACTAAAGTTACAAATGTATCATGAAAATGTCCATGATAAGAAATGACTACAATCTACATCTCTACCTTGCCTCGCAAGTTTTGGACTAGGGAAGGACGGTGGCCTAATGGTAGAGCTTTGGGTTACGGATCTGAAGGTCCCGGGTTCGAGCCCAGGCCGGGGCATTGTGTTTTTACTCCCATTTCCTACTCCTTCGGCTGAGAGTATAAACTGAGGTCTAGTCTGTGTCGCATACATTCCATCATAACGGACTTTAAAGATCCTGACGCTCATGTTCTAGACGGGTGAGTGCTGGTAACAAGAACACACCCAGCATGCACCTTGTGGAATCATTTTCCTCGAATACGGAATATCCACAGTGTTACGAAGAAGAAGAAGAAAAAGAAGTGACAATGAGTGAATGACACGTCAATGGCGGTCTCTCCGATAGCGGCTATTTGGACAGTCGAAAACATCAGGTTTCACATTTCAAAAACCGATGAAGAACATTAAATCTAGTACTTACACTTTTCTTCTTCGTTAGTATATAGAAATTTAGAAAGGAAAAAGTATCTACATGCATCAACAAGGTCATCTAATTGGTCCATGGTTTGTTTTTCCACATGATGCGGACATAAGACTGTCTGCAACCGGAAGTATCGAACACAATGGCAAAACCACGTGACTTGGCTGCGAACTCCCTTAGTCATAGAAAGAAGGAGATGTGTTTCCATGTGTTTGTACTTCCATAAATGAATTTAAATGAAAGTTTGAATGGCTGCAGTAAGGGCTTAAACAAAGTGTTATTCACGAAGCAAGCAAAGAAGACACGGGAAGACATCAAGGGCACTCAAAGGCAAAGCTTAATTATGTGCTACCCTTTTCACACATTGTAACAATTCAATGTCTGCCTGCAGAAATACAACATTGCAATTTTATATAACAATTAATATAATAATTAGCATGAATGTGAGAGTGAATGATGCACGGACAGATTATAATATTAGGCTTATTGCCTGAAATCTCCATCTTTGTTGAAATAAAAATATCGGAATCTGAATCTTTCTCTCTGTCTGTCTGTCTGTCTCTCTGTCTGTCTGTCTCTCTAACTTCTCACCCCTCTTAAAATTCTGCCAACAATCACTCTTTGATTGATTGATTGGGTAAATTAACGTCCCCGGACACATGGAGCGTATAGGGAACAAATCACTCATGCTTAGCCACACAGTTGTTGTTGTTGGGTAGATTAGTGTCCCCAGCCACCTGAGCATATAGGGGAACCAGCCACACAGAGAAAGAAGCCGCTACTTAACAGTCTCTGGAGTAGGAAGGTCAAAGGTCATAGGACTCACTGTTTGACCAATGGGATTCCTTTTTAGCCAAAGTCGGCCATTCCATTTGACCATCCGCAACCCCCATGTCATCGAGTGATGGATGAGAGATTTCAGAGGGATGGAGGCTGACTGGCGGAACAGCGGATACCAGATTTATTCACCAATCACAGCAGTGGCACTGACAGAGTAAGAAGAATGCTGTACGTGTTGAAGATTGAACTGGTAAAGGACGTAATATAGATATTAAGGTCTATAACCTACATTAGCGATTGTGATACTCATTCTTTATTGCCTAGCTTCTGTATGCCCCTAATCAGTAAATTCATGGTATTCTCCATGCTGTTAGAAAGGTTATTGTGCTGTGGCGTATTTCCAGATAATATCTAGAATAAGTTTAAAATAGTCCGCAATGAGAACGAATCAAATATCGGTCTGTTGGTCAGTGCGTGGCAGGCTACATTTCACGAACCACTGAACAGATTTTGACCAAAATTCATAGAAGCATTATCTAGGTTCAAAGCCCGCTGACGACCCCTACTTCTTTGAAGAAGAGCTTAAACCGAGATCTAGTCTATGCACGCATGCATTCCATCGCCCGGACTTTAAAGATCCTTACGTTCATGTCCTAGATGGGTGAGTGCCGGCTACACAAATCCACTCAGCACGGATTAGGTCCACGTCCTCCCCCTCCACCAACCCCTTCACCACCATCACTGGTCACCCAGAAGTTTTCTCTGTCGTCTGGGTGTCAAACTATGCGACCAAGGGTTGCAAGTGGTCGCCTCGTGGCTTGCGGCTTGTGTCACATCCTGCATCGGTCAACGCCTTGCGCCACTCTTGAGCAGGGATTAAGCGCTATGTAAGAATGATTCGCTAACACAACAGGTAAGCCTACTTTTATGTTAGCGCTGTTCTACAGGCTTACACAGTTCTGTTACAGGTCAAAGCAGACAACCTGGTCTACGCTGCTCTGGAACTGTGTTCGGAAAAGGAAACGCCGGCTGATCATTTACCACGAGGAAGGGGGTAAAGTCGTTACCATCCGTTGGATTGGATAAAGGATTCCGGCAGTTTTCTCAAACCCTAAGGTAAGAGAAAACTACCGCAAAGGTATGTATTGTGTCGACTGCGTTGTGGCCAAGTGGTCTAATGCGGGACTAACTTGCCTTGTCCACAGGCCAGAAACCAATGGCGCCTGACAGGTGTGGGATCCATACTGCATCCAGAATTTAGAGCACGTAATCAACCGACAATGTGACAGGAAAGTGATTGCTTTGAAACACGTTTTAGTTTTGAGTGGCAAGAAATCCACCTTTTGAGACAGGCTGAAATAAGAAGCACTCTGTCTGCTTGTACATACATGATTATTGCGTTAGGTCCAGCAAACTCTTCCGAGCCAAATCAGGACCAGACAACTTCGTTGAAAGATTACTCACCCCTGATCCGTATAAAAGATCTGCTGAAACAACCCTAGTGGTAAAACTGAAGGCACCCCACCAGCCAGTCACTTTACAATAAAGACATCCCACGCAGGGGACGCTGAGGCTATACTCTAATTTATCGAAACCCCGTTTACAAAAACAAAATAGAATACAAACATCATTATAAAATATTAACAAAACGCATACATATAAAATGCCTACATTGCTAAATAATAACATCATAGGAAGCCCTAGTGACCACCTGGCAGAAAGCGTCCAATATTCCCAAGCTGATCCCACAAACCTCACACACAAATGAGGAGTTTTGTCCCGGAAGAGTTTTCATGAAAAAAGGTAGGTGACTGGTCTAGCGAAGAAGAAGATATAGCAGATTGATAGTACAGAGTAGGAATGACAAAGAACAAATGAGAAAGACAGCTACAGTGGGAATTTAAAGCACTAAATTTGCAGAAAGTGGGGATGCTATTTATACCGGCACCCCCGGCACTCCAACGGGGCGGGGGAGGTAGGGGAGATGGGGGGGGGGGGGGGCTGTCTGCTTGTAGAGTAGTGACGATTAGTGATGAATATTGTTGTCAAGGTGGCGACGTGGTGATTTGTCCATAACGCTTACGCAATAGGAGGTTAAGTTTCGTTTTCCTTGTAGACTAGTGTG
>CM072511.1:17208966-17223966 GCA_036898135.1 Oncomelania hupensis
CGATTTGTGATCAGCTTGTGTGGACAAAAGTTTTATGTAGTATGCATGTGTTGTGTGATAATAATGAATGTGTATTTTGTAAATGTTTATTATGTCTCTTAGAACGCGAGTGTGAAGGATTAACTTTTATTTTTGTAATATATGTACATATGTATTTTATATTGTATTTTATGATTTTTATGGTGGTTATTCTACACATATGTTTATTTTTATTCATTTTCGTTGTATCCAAGTGCCCCAAGGGGTTTTATGGAATAAAGCGCTTTTGACTTGACTTGACTTGTTTCTGCGAATCTTTGACTGATCAACTATCTACTTTATTCCGGAAGTTTTACCACATCACAGCATTGCTAATGTTACACTCGATGTTGGTTTTGTTTTTATCAGTAGTTGATTCAGCCCCAATGCTGAAATCCTTATATGTGTAACTCGGATTCGTTTATCCACGCAACCCGCTCACTCAGCAACAAGGCAGGAGAATTTTCTCAGCTATCTACATTTATCGCGAAGATTCTATCGATAGTAAACAAGCAACTCCAGAGAATTCTCCAATAATATCGATCAACAAAAATTATCAACATTATACCAAGCTTCTTCTAACAACAACGCAAAATTAAATCAAAGGTAAATACACTCTATTATTGCATGCTTTGCAAAACAAAACGGTCGGATCTATCGTGCCCGTCGCGAACGTAACAGCTAAGGTACGACTTTTATTCCTCTTTGACTGATCGGTAGCGACCACTGAGTGCTCCATGGATCAAGCCTCGTGTACGTAAATCTTTGGCGTTGTAGGTTCGATCCTAGATTTTGACAAACTATTTAGTGCTTGTTGGATCTCAGCGGCCACCGCCTTGAGCTGGTCTTTGAAACGGTAATCTCGCTACACAAAAACAAGCCTTTACGATATTGGAGATGTGTAGATACCGAATTGTAGGAAGGATGGTTTTCTAGTGAGGCAATGATGAACTCGCTACTGTGTCGCAAGTTAAGCACCGTCCAGTGCGGTTAGCACTTGGATGGGTGACCGCAAAACGTGAAGCGACAAATAACAACGCCCCCAGTTGACTCAACTGTGACTGAGTACCTACTCTCTTAAGGGTGGGGAAAGTAAAGCAGCGAGGGAGAGAGATGGGCATCACCCTCATTACGCTGGCCCAAGATAAGTGTGATCTCCAACATCACGCTCCCCTACGGCCACAAGGCTATAGGACTACCTTTTACCTTTTTTAATGATGAACTATTATCTAATAAATAAATAAATAAATACATAAATAAATAAATAATGTTGGTGATGTGCTGGGTATAGGAAATACCCAGAAGTCTTCTGTAGCATCTCACTCATCTCCAGGCTTTGTATTCTTCGTCGTAGATTTGATGTGAGGATCCATGTTTCGCAAGCGTTCAAGTATAGGAAGATGGAGATGACAAGGGAGCGCAGCAGCCTTATCTTGGAATGTAGACTGATGGTCCTGTCCTTCCAAATGGGCTTCAACCTTGTCATGGCGGCAGTTGTGTGTGCGATCCTGGAGAGGACTTCCTATCGGGACCCATTGTCTGATATAATGGCTCCTAAATATTTGAAGCTATGCGCTGTGTTGAGGGATTGGCCTTGGACGTTAATGTCCATGTTGATGCCTTTGGTGTTGTTGGTCATCATTTTGGTCTTTTCTGCACTTATTTCTATTCCATAGGCTCTGGAGGTGATATCAAGCTTCTGTACCAGCTGTTCAAGTTATTGTTCCTCTCCAGCCAATCTATCAATGTGATCCGCAAAACGGAGGTTGGAGATTGCTCTACCCCCTTTGCTGACTGTGCCTTCGTGATCTGCAAGGGCACCTGACCAACAACGAAATCCGGCACACCATTACACAAGCCTTTGGAAAACACCATGACAAACTCACAGTGGTGAAGAAACGGAAACTCCGATGGTATGGCCATCTTGCAATGCACGGTGCAAGGGTGCAGAAGAAGAGGGAGACAGAAAAAGAGGGGGGAGGACAACATTCGAGAATGGACGGGCTTGACACTGAGCGAAACCATGAGGGTTGCTGAGTACATAGAAAGATGGAGTACGCTGGTTAAACGATCATCTGTGGTGCCCCAACGACCTTCGAGTTACGGGATAGGATAGGAAATAAAGAAAGAAAGAAAGAAATAATAAACATGTATATTGAATTTTAAGCGTTGTACTGTGTTTGTGTATTCCTGTGTGTGTATGCGTGGTAATGTATGTACGTGTATATGTGTAAGCATGCGTGCTTATGTGTTTGTGTTTATGTTTGTGTGTGTGTGTGTGTGTGTGTGTGTGTGTGTGTGTGCGCGCGCGCGTTTGTGTTTATTTAGGTACGGTTGTGCGCGCGTATATGGCTGTGTTCTCGCCCATGTGTGTATTTCGTATTGCATGTGAGTTTCTGTAGATTGAAGACATGTGGTTTGGGCAACCCCCACAATAAGTTTCGGGCAATTTTTTCTTCTTCAAAACATTCGATGCATAATGGAGCGGATCTGTTTTGTCCTTCCTTTATGTGTTTCCCCCTTCTTCTGTGTACAGTCCTCTCATCAATACTCACAGTATACTTTCTATTTCCGCAAGCAAAATCCTAGTTTTTCACCACCCTACCTTCCATTAACCCCCCCCCCCCACCTAAACCGACCCCCCCCACCTAAACCGACCCCCCCTCCACCTCTTCTTCTCCTACTCTCCCACTGGGTCTGGAAACTGACTCGCACGCGCACTTAGGAGTGCCCGGATGGAGATTGCGCGTGCACGGAGCAGACGACAAAGGGCGCTAACTCTCCGCGTTGGCTGAGTGTCGTCTGATTCTTTCTCCCATTGTTGTCGCATTTCATTGAAGTTCTTGTGATGTCTGATGTCTGGACTTTGGACTGACAACCCCGTATCAGTGTATTTCACCTGCTGACCTGTAATCTCCTCGATAAATTATAAACTGTTCGTAATTTCTCGAAACTTGTTAATATTTCCTTGACAGAAAAGGGAGTAAGATTCTAAAAGTGAAGAAGTCTAGGACTAACAAAATATATCCAACGTTTGCACGTACGCACGGATTCATTGACTTTAATTACGGTAAAAAACAGTTTCTGGTTTTTAAACAAACTTTTGGAGATCACGTGTAGCAAGGTAACAATGTGGGCCAGTCGCCTCTTGAATTTGAATATTGTATAAACAGTTGCAGTGGATATTTTGCAGCTTATTTGAATGACTGATTTGAGCTATTGTCTTGAAATGATTAAAGCTTATTATTAGTTGATTGGACTAGTCTACAGTATGTTGTGTGACGCGGATGCTTGAGCTTTGTCGGACTTTAGTTTTCCCTTAGTTGGGATGTGAAATTAACTTTTGCCTTAAATTTTACCTGTTGGTAAATGTTTGCGGGCCAACAACAAGGAACGCATCAAGCAAAGTGAAGGCTTGTGAGTTTTGCTTTGTGAATCAAGGTATGTCAGTATTTCATTTTATTTATTCTGATTAATTAAAAAGTATAATGGTTTGAATCGTAATTTTACTTGCGTATTAACATATATGGATTCATGGGTTGGTCCATTTAAATTTAGTTTTTCTTATAATTTACATATTTTGTGTCTTTCTTTCTTATTTTCTTTTCTCTTCTTTCTTTCGTTCTTTTCTTTTCCCTTTGGCTGTTTCTTTCTGTCTTTTTTCTTCTTTCGGGTTTCTTTCCTTCCATTTTTTAATTTTTTTTTCGTTTGTTCTTTCTTTTTTTTTGTTCCCTTTCTTTTTCTGTCATTTTATCTTTTTCTTTTTTTTTCCTTTTTTCTTTCTTTCTTTCATTCGTATTTGTTTATTTTGTGTTTCTTTAATTCATTGTTTTTGTTTTTTTTCTTGTCAGATTGTTTCCCCCACTTGTTTTCTTGTAGACAAAATTACTCTCCGTTTAACTAATACTATTAGAATTATGCAGAGTTCTGTGATGAGGAATTCCAATATAAGACTAATTTGCTTTTGATGTTGCCTTATGGTTTTCAGTTTACTATTAGCTTGCGTTTTCCGAAGTTGAACTGACTCACGTTAGGAACTACAATAAAGATGCCAGCTCGAATACTTCTATACAATGTCGAAATTATTTGATTAAAAGGACCCTAGATCGCACATTTCAGCATCACAGACCTTTCTACATTCACAGTGAGTGTTGCCCGACTAAAAAAAAATAAGAAGATTAAGGCAAAACAAAATCTATTTGAAAAGCACGGTTTTAATATAAATCGATAAATTAATTTGTAATTGTCGCTAGTGTTGACAGGCATAGGAAGATGACTATCGGAGCAAAATCGTTTGAATGTGCTGCACATAGTTCGTAGAATAGATTACCTCTGCACTTGAAGGGATGCAGCTCCAAGAACTCTTCCTGTTTTGACTCTGATTGTCAACAGAAATCTGCTGTCTGGCACAGAGCCACGTCCCCTGAAGATTGCAGTAGTGAAACCGCTATTGAAGAAGAAAGTTTTGGATCCCAATGAATGTAAGAACTTCAGGCCTATCTCCAATCTTCCGTGCATCTCCAAATTGGTGGAGAGAGCTGTCTGTGATCACTTGGTTGACCACTTGAATACAAGTTCCAGTCAGCGTATCGGTCTGGCCATAGTTGCCCTACTCCGTCTCCTGAATGATGTACTGTGTAGTGCTGATGTTGGTGACTTGGTTCTGCTTGTGTTTTTTTTGGATCTGAGTGCCGCCTTTGATGTCATCGACCACGACCTTGTGCTCACTCGACTTTAGCTCGAATTTGGTGTCTCTGGGATTGCTCCACAGTGGTTCCACTCTTATCTCGGTGATAGAACCCAGCGAGTTCAAGTTGGCTGCTTTCACTCAGGCCTCTCATCTGACTTGTGGTGTTCCACAAGGCCCCACTTTGGACCCAATCATGTTCTCCCTGTATACACGTCCATTAAGCAAGCTTATTGAGAACCACGGCTTGTGACGTAAGCTCTTTACTGATGACACAGAGGTCTACAAGAGCTTTCATCCTGACCCTGAGTCGACTGCAGCTGCAGCTGCATAGAGTGGTGCTGCCAAGATATAAAGTCTCGGATGAATCAGAACAGACTAAAATGAAAACCGAGGTCATTCTCTGTGGCTAATGCTAGCCGTCGCAAAGTTGCCATTGAAGCCATAAAAGTGGGGGCCTCTGAAAGAGCTTTATCAGATACAGTTCGGAATCTTGGGCTCATTGTTGACAGTTCACTTTCAATGACTTCTCACATCAATTCCGCGGTTAGGACGACATGTTACTGCCATCTCAGGTCTTTAGGTCAACTTAGACCACAGCTCAATAAGGAGACAGTTAATGCAGTTGCTGTTACATTGATTCAATCCAGACTGAACTTCTGCAATAGCTGCATTTGGAGCATTTCTCAGTTTCATCTTCAAAGACTGCAGGAGGTCCAGAATACTGCAGCCCGTATTGTCACCAAGACCAAGAAGCATGGCATCATCACACCCGTTCTAAGGGATCTCCATTGGTTGCCTGTTCACAAGCGCTCCATAAACATAAACAAGCATAAACTCTTGTCACTTGTCTACTGCTGCTTGGAATGGAGTGCACCAAGTTATTTACGTCAGCTTGTTCAACAGCACATTCTCTCTCGGGGTCTCCGATCTGCGAACAAGTCCTTGCTGCGGGTGCGTAGTATCGAGAGGCATAGGAAGATAAGTTTCGGAGCAAGATCATTTGAATGTGCTGCACCACTTTTGTGGAATAGATTATTGCACTTGAGAGGATGCAGCTCCGAGAACACTTTCAAAAATGCAGCTGAAGACCTTTTTGTTTATGCATTAATTCAGTTTGTCTGTGGCACCTGATTAGTTTTGTTGCTGTTTTAATTACTTTAGTTTTGAACGCACCAAACATGTTGGGTCAGCATGGCGCTTTACAAGTAGACATCATCATTATTGTCATCATCATCATCATCATCATCATCATCATCATCATCATCATCATCATCATCATCATCATCATCATCATCATCATCAGGGTTGATTCTAAAAAATAGTCCCGCAGCGAAAGTGTGCATCGTGTAAACTCAGTTGTTAGTTTACTCTACAAAATCAAATTACTAGTTTAACAGGATAACAGGATAACAGGAATTTATTTCGCCAATTGGCATGTAATTGATACAACAATCGGAATATTATTTGGTGTTGGACAATGGCAGAATGTTTTATATTTAACAGTTTATTTTAGCAGTCTGAGCAACGATAGTTCATAGTATCATCTTTTACTTTGACAACAATGCATTTTCCCAAGTAAACTCGTTGTCACACACATAAAAAACAACACAAAAAACAACATCCCTGGTACCGTGCAGACCCTTTTCTGGTAACCAAACGAGAACCGTGATGTTGGAACACACTTTTGTCAGGAAGTGACGGAACCAAATCCGTCATCAGTATGACCATTGATATACTTTGGAAGAGTGTCACATTGCGACAGCTTATTACAATAATAATTATAATAAGGCCTAATTTAAACAGGCAATTGTCTTCGCTATGTGTATTAGCAAACGGAACTAAGACTCAAGTGTTCCAAGTAAAGATTTGCCATCGACATCGACTGCTTTATCCTTTGTAAGGTGATTGTCTTTTTGGAATACTTTCTTCCATCCTATACAGAAGGATCTCTGTAAGTTGATAGCATGGTCTATGACAGCTGTTCCGGTCTTTGAAGGTCATCATCAGACACTCTACTGAAGTGGTGTTTGGCCATGTGTAACCCAGCGTGCCTACGTGTCTGATGCATGATGTTATATAGTTTGGTCTGTGACAGCTGTTCCGGTCTTTGAAGGTCATCATCAGAAACTCTGCTGAAGTGGTATTTGGCCATGCGTAACCCAGCGTGCCTACGTGTCTGATGCATGATGTTATATAGTCTAGTTTGGTCTGTGACATCTGTTCCGGTCTTTGAAGGTCATCATCAGAAACTCTGCTGAAGTGGTATTTGGCCATGCGTAACCCAGAGTTCCTACGTGTTGATGCATGATGATCTTCAAAAGTCGTTACAGCTGTCTTACATTGGCTATTAGTTAACAGTGAGGAGTGGAGGAATATATTCGAGACAGACAATCATCGCCTTACGTTCAATGTATAAAGCAGTGTGGCACTCAACCTTTTTTGGGAACGCTTCTTTGAGGACACTAAGATACTAGTTTCTTTTGTTATTTGATCTTCCACTATGTTACTAGTCTCTTTTGTTATATGATAATCCTCTGTGTTACTAGTTGCCCACTTTACAGTAAATAGAAAAAAAAAGCCTCCGTCATTTCTATGGTTCTCGAATGATGTTTTTGTTGTTGTTGATGATTATGGTGATGATGATGATGATGATGATGATGATGATGATGATGATGATGATGATGATGATGATGATATAAATCATTATGATGTTACTAATAGTATGTGGGGTGGCTTTTCCAGATCGCAGCCATTTATTTAATTATGCGAATCTTATCGTTATACTCTTGACAGTAGGGGGCGATTTTAAATCAGGGCGCACGCATATTTGTGTTTGAATGTGAGAGTGTTGTGTGTGTGAGAGAGAAAGAGGGAGAGAGAGTGTGTATGTGTGTGTGTTTGAATGTGTGTGAGTGTGCGTGTGCATGTGTGTTTGCGTGTACAAAATATAATTGTGTGCGCCCCTGTGTGTTTGTGTGAGAGAGACAAATGGTGTGTGTTTGTGTGGGTGTGTGTAGGTGTGTATGAGTGTGTGTGCCCGCATGTGTGTGATGTATGTGTGCAAAAAAAAAAACCCACATCCAAAACAAACAACAACAAAAAAAACCAATAAAAACGAACAAAAAACATGTTAAAATCTCATTACAGCTATGAATTTTAAATCGTTCAAATAATATTTTGTTTGTGATGTTATGGTAACTCGTATGATATTTTTGTGCCTGCCAGTGATTTTTAAGTTAAGTTTGGAATAGGTTGGGAAACTATTTCTATGCAAATTTTGCGCTCAACTCAATGCGGTAATGATCGTTAGCGGGTTGTTGAGAGGACATCTGTTATGCTGGGTTTGTTTGCGTTATTTGCCTGCCCCTTTGAGACGAGTTTTATCAATTTCACGGAAGCTGAAAACAACATTTTCCAGCCAAGTATTTGAGCAGAAAATTTCGCAAGACGTCTCTCTTTAAAAATTTAATGACATTTTGTGCTATTTTGCTCTGTAGCACGTCATTATTTATTTTTTTATTTCTGAGATTTTATTGTTTGGTTTGGTTTTGCTTGAAAATGGTATATGCTGGCGGTTTTTTAAAAAATTGTTTTTTCTCCCTTTATTTTATTTTATTTTATTTTATTTCATTTTACTTACTTATTATTTTATCTGGTTTAATTTTTGGGGCAATGTTTTTTGTTTTGTTTCTTCAAAATTATTTTTTAAAACTGTTTTATATAAATTTACTTTATTTATTTTGTTTAATTATTACATAAAAAGGGTATTTGCTGACTATATTGATATTGTGTTAAACAAATTGTCTCCCTTTAGTTTCTTTCCAAAAAAAAAAAAAAAAAAAAAAAACTTTTCATATTTTATTTGTATTTTTAGTTTTGTAGTTCTTTTAAGTCTTGTTGTTCTAATTTCATCTAAAACTATTGAAAACATCGAAAGCTAATAGTCTCTCTGACATTTAAAGCTGTGTTGTGCTGCTTTAGTTTTCATCTGTCCTATCCTATCCTATCATATCCTATCCTATCCTATCCCGAAACTCGAAGGTCGTTGAGGCACCACAGATGATCGTTTAACCAGCGTACTCCATCTTTCTCTGTCTTCAGAAACCCTTATGGCTTCCCTCAGTGTCAAGCCAGTCCATTCTTTTATCTGTCTCCTTCTTCTTCTGCCTCCTTGCACCGTGCCTTGCAGGACGGGTTTTGCAAGGCCTGATGCTCTGGTGATGTGGACATACCATCTGAGTTTCCGTTTCTTCACCATTGTGAACATGTCATCATGTTGTCCAATGGCTTATGTTTGTCGGACTTCGTCATTGGTGATGTGCTGAGCATAGGAAATGCCCAGAAGTCTTCTTCTGTAATACATCATCTCCATGCTTTGTACTCTTCGTTGTAAATCTGCTGTGAGGGTCCATGTTTCGCAAGCGTATAGGAAAATGGAGATGACAAGGGAACGCAGCAGTCTTACTTTGGAATGTAGACTTATGATCCTGTCTTTCCAAATGGGTTTCAACTTTGTCAGGGCAGCAGTTGTTTTCATCACTTCATTTTGGTAGAATAGAATTTTGGTTTGTTTCAATTTTGTAGTTCATACATATTGAATTATATTCTATTTTATTACTTAATTGCTTGTGTTTAATTTTTAACATAGACATTGAAAGCTATTTCTTCAGATACTTTTTTAAATATGGGTTTTCAAAGAAGTGTTTGTAATAATTTTTTTTTTATTTGGATAGTTTTTTTGTGTGTGTGGGCAGTTTTAAATGGTTTTCAGAATTTGAATTATGGTTGTTATAGATCTACATTATGTGTTTGCAACAGATCGCACAAGAAGTGAAGAAGAAGTATGTAAATAGTGAACTTTCATAACTAAACATTTATGAGGCGAACAAAACAAACAGCAACACCCAAGTTGGGGTCCGAGGCAATATTTCGATTTTTATTCAAATCTTTATCAAGCCATTTAGAGAATATTATACTTTTTACAAAATTGATTCCTCCTTCCCCTCTCCTCATCTTTCCCTCCTTCAACCGTCACTGAAAATCACATTTAACAACAACCTTTGGGAGTGGGAAAGTACATTTGTGGACGATGAAGTGGGTTGGGGGAGATGAAGAGTTAGGAAAAGTAAAAAAAAAGTTAGTGTTATGGGTGTTGGGATTGGTGTTAAGCGGATTTAGTAAATTGGGACGCCGGTGAACTTAAATGATACTCATTAAAATAACATTAAAAATAGAAAGACAGGAAATAGAATTAACAATTCTAAATGTCTAAGTGAAAACTTCTTGCTCATCTTACTTGGAGAAAAGTTTTCAGGAAAATCTAATTAGTTGTTTTTTTTTCGTCCCAGTAATAACTCTTAGGTTTAGAAAGGAAACAAATAAAAGAAGAAGGCTTAACATTACAGAAGTTTGCTTTCAAAACGCAAAATAAAACAATAATTTAAAACAAATCTTGAATGAAAAAAACATGGCAAGCCATTTAAATGTATTTCCAGACACTCACACAAAATTGAACAATAAGCATTTTTAACAACAGTGTTCATTTCCTTGATGGTGTTGTGACTGGGCTTTGTCATAACGAAACAAAAGGTAAGCACGGAATGATGAGCAACTTATCTGAACTATCTACAAACAAAATCATTCTCAAATCGGCTAAAGCAATTTTCAGATACAGCGCAAAATGTGTTTAGAAAATAGTGAAGAACAACGACCTTTGAGGAATTACAAATACGATTGTTCTAACACGCTTGTCAAGAGAGGCGAGATTGAACCCAGCACGAAGGCTTCACGCCTTAAACATTCACCCTTCTTTGGCATTTGTAACTTAAGTTCACTGCCTAGAAACGACAATAGTTAGCAAAATTGAGCAGAGAGCACTGAGCTCCAATAGCTCAGTAGTCAACAAACAAGACAAGGAGACAACAGCACCGCACCACGAAGTTTAAGCTAAGTCCATAGAACACGTGCATGAATACTGATCTATAGGGACTGTGCGGTAGTCCACTCTTCCTGAAACAAGAACATTAGGCAAAACTAGAACAAAGCCTAAGGATGACTCAGTAGCAAATATCGAGAACAGTAGCAGAATAGATCCATCAAAGATCTACCCAGTCTCCGAACCACTCGAAATGAATTTTGGACTGTTAAGTTAATCCTGGCTTTATTACATTTTGGACATTTAAGTTAATGTAGTGATTTGTTATTTAGGTATAGAGTAGAATAAATGTGTGATATTTACTGTTAACAAGTGGCTGGACTACCTATGTTTCATAGCCGTGCGAGAGCTAATGTGTCAGTGAATCTTACACTTTTTTCCCTGTCGCTGTAACCCCATCCCCCGTTGGGGTGCCGGGAGTTTCAGTATAAATAGTATCCCCACTTTCTGAAAATTTAGTGCTTTAAATTCCCACTGTCGCTGTCTTCCTCATTTACTCTTTCCCATTCCTGCTCTGTCCTATCACTCTGCTATACTATCTTCTTCTTCGCTAGATCAATGACCTACCTTTTTTCTTGAAAACTCTTCCTGGACAAGACTCCCTGTTTGTGTATGAGGTCTGTTGGATCAGCTTGGGAGTGTTGGACGCTTTCTGCCGGGTGGTCACTAGGGCTTCCTATGATGTTATTATTTAGCAATATAGGCATTTTATATGTATATGTTTTGTTGATAATTTATAATGATATTTATATTCTATTTTGTTTTTGTAACCGGGGGTTCGAGTAGTTGGGGTAAAGCCTCAGCCGTCCCCTGCGTGGGATGTCTTTATTGTAAAGTGACTGGCCGGTGGAGGGCGTTCAATTTTCCCACTAGGGTTGCTTCATCAGATCTTTTATGCGGATTGGGGGTTGTCCGGTCCTGATTTGGCTCGGAAGAGTCCGCTGGACCTAAAGCAACAATCAATCAATCAATCAATGTAACCCCTTCCTCTCACAGACCGGACAAAAATATAAATGTATTAAAAGTATTCATAGGGCGATTTAACTAGCCAATCTCCGCAGACGAAAGGCGAGTGGGTAATGGCATTCAATTGCGCAGAGCCCAGCAACAATAGAACCCACGTCACAACGCTTAGTAGTAGTTAAGAGTATCAGCAAAGTAAAAATGATGAATTTTGTTTCAGTTTATTCTTGAGATTATTTTAAACGAAATGGTTACATTCGGAGCGACGGACCGACCAACTGACCAACATTCGGACTGTTATTGAAGGATGGCCCATGATCAGAATTACACGTGTACCAAACGTCACCAAAATCGCTTCAGCCGTTTTTGAGATATTGAGCAAACCGTGTCTAGCAACAAAATGACCTTGACCTTTATCGTAGATTAAAAAAATGGCAGGGGGGCAGGCCACTGAACTAAATAATGTTCCAGTGAAGATTGGAAAAAATCCGTTCAGTGGTTCTTGAGATAGGACGTGCAATGGACAGACCAACCGACAGACCGAAATTTAGCTCGTTCTGATTCCTCCTGACTATTTAAAAGTTGTTCCGGATAAGTCTGGACAAATTAAAAATCAAAAGTCATATTTCAGACACAGTTTGTGGACAATGGAATTATATATAAAATGAGATAAATTATGTTCAGACATCTTGAATCAGTTTAATCGGCTTCATTGCATGCACTATTTCTGAAATCGTGATGAATTAAGGTAGTTCAGTTACGGACAAGTCAAACTATTCTTTATTCCATAAAAGGAAATGTGATGAGTCATCTGGTTCAAAGGGACACATACCTGATGCATAGGACATAACAGAACATATATGTGACATCAATTCAAACCATTGTTACATCTTGGAAAATGGTCTTTGTGTTTCCAAATATATATATATATATATCCTATCCTATTCTATTCTATCCTATCCTATCCTATTCTATCCTATCCTATCCTATCCTATCCTATCCTATCCCGTAACTCGGAGGTCGTAGGGGCACCACAGATGATCGTTTAACCAGCGTAGGCTTACTCCATCTTTTCCTGTCCTCAGCAACCCTGATTGTTTCGCTAAGTGTCAAACCAGTCTATTCTCGAATGTTGTCCTCCCACCTCTTTTTCGGTCTCCCTCTTCTTCTACCTCCTTGCTCTGTGCCTTGCAGGATGGTCTTTGCAAGACCTGATGATCTGGTGACGTTGCCATACCATCGGAGTTTCCGTTTTTTCGCCAATGTGAGCAGGTCATCGTGATATATATTATATTATATTATATTATATTATATTATATTATATTATATTATATTATATTATATTATATTACCATTTGGTTGACTTGCCATCTTTTTATTATAGTTATGGTGAAACGTTTCTAATTGTCAATATTAGTACAAAACTAATAAGATAGCTTTACTTCCCATCGTTTCCCCTCTGAAAATATTTGCATTGTGTTACGTTGAAACGCGAACGAAAGTACGTCGGAAACGTGTACGATAGATCTAATCGTTTCGATTTGCAAAGTATTCAATAATAGAGTTTATTTACCTTTGATTTGAGTTTGCATTGTTGTTAGGAAAGGCTTTGTATAACGTTGATAATTTCCGTTAGTCGATATTGTTGTAGAATCTTCTGGATCGGCTTGTTTACTATCGATCGAAGATTCGGGATAATTGTAGAAATTTGAAGGAACGATCCGGAAGGAGAAGAAATGTGTATGACGTAAGCCAGTGATGACGATCTTTAGTTCGATTGGTGGCAGTGCGTCATTTCTACGGTATTCGAAATCTTTCCGGAAAAGAGAGAGGTTATTTAATCGTGTGCCGAATTGCTGTTGAGAGATAGTAAAGTTGTTGATAGTGATTTGGAGAGTTGCTGTGAAAGTTGTTGAGTTGAGTTGAGAATTGTATGCAGTTGTTGATGTATGCTGAATAAAAGTGGAAAACTTCATACGTCGACTTTGTGACTTGTATGCTGTTTGGACGGGCTGTGTGAATAAACGAATCTGAGTTACACAACTATCAGGAATTCAAGCATCGGGGCTGAATCAGATACTGATAGAAAACATCAACATCGAACTGAGTGTAACACATTGTATGTATACTAAAAACGTTTCCGTTGTCAATATTAAATATGTATACAGTATTGCCACTTTCCGATAAGATTTTACATAATTATACAAGGATGAGAAACAAAAGGATCATATCCTCTCCTATCATATCCCGTAACTCGAGTCGTTGGGGCACTACAAATGATCGTTTAACCAGCGTATTCATCTTTATCTGTCCTCTGCAACCCTCATGGCCTCGCTCAGTGTCAAGCCAGTCCGTTCTCGAATGCTGTCCTCCCACCTCTTTTTATGACTCACTCTTCTTTTGCCTCCTTGCACCGTGCCTTGCAAGGCCTGAAGCTGTGGTGACGTGGCCATATCATCGGAGATTCCCGTTTCTTCACCATTGTGATAATGTCATCGTGTTGTCCATTTATGTAATATGGTCTGTCGGACTTCCTTTGGTGATGTGCTGGGTACAGGAAACGCCCAGAAGTCTTCTATAGCATCTCATCTCCATGCCTTGTATTCTTCGTTGTAAGTCTGCTGTGAGAGTACAAAATGATACATAAACTACTAATGTGGATGTCACGAAGTGAATTGTTTCATTTACAGTGCATGGCGTATTTTGGTGGACTAGTGTTTGCTAGCACAGTCAGCGTGAGTGAAAGCGCGGGCGGAAGAATTGGAACTATGAATTATCTTTCTTTATTAGCGAACTTCTTTTAATTAGCGGACTCATTGGGTGTGATGAGTCAAAGAATAATCAATAAAACCAGGTTCCCTGGAGAAATAAAGTTCTCTCTCTAGGTGATTGTGACCGAGTGCTGGAAGTGTGGATGAATTATTAGGGATAGGTGTAGTGGTGGATGGAGTGAGTGTGTCTATTTAAAAAAAAAGTGAATGATATAGTTGTGATGTTAGGGGAAAATAATGCGTTGTGGATTTAAAATATAAGGTGAAAGGACTATTACTGTTTGTGCATTTGAAAACGGTTTTATATCTACATAATTATAATGGTAAAGAAAATGTGTTTGAAGATTGATTAATTAGTTAAACTATTCTGGATTAAATCATTTAATAATGTTTGTTTTGTTTGTGAATTACTTTCCTGGTTAAATTACTTAGGTTGAAGTTAAAGTCTTGAATTATATTCATTCATCTTTAGTTGAATGTATAAAAGAGGGAGCTATAAAAATATCAAAAAGAATATTCGTGTTATTCTGAGTTAATTTTATCTATTACTTGTATGTTTCTAAGAGTTGTGACATTTCTCTCTCGCTCAACTTGAGTGAACGATGAGGTAAGGAAGATGTTTG
>CM072511.1:17228966-17328966 GCA_036898135.1 Oncomelania hupensis
AGAAATAAAATCTACCACAATACGTTGTGTTTAAATATAAATGTAGCACTGTTTACAAACGTCATAAGCGATTTCCAGTAGGGAGTTTATTTTCAACTACTCTGTAGAGCCTGTGTAATTAATTAGTTGAGCATCTTCTCTGTGATTTAGGCCTACATGGCGGCCACACTGTTCTTCCTCGTCTTCCTCCTTCTGCCTTGGCGGTCATACACACAGAAGACAAGACATCATCTTCGAGGATGTGATGTGATGGAATTACTATGAAGAATATAGATCAAATCTTACTTCGGAGGACATATATGTCCGTCTGACTAACTGTCTGTATCTCTCTCTCTCAAACACACACACACATACACACACACACACACCCACACACACACACATATCTTCTAACACCCTTTCTCCACCAAAGCCGGCAGTTCTGCTTTAAATCAGTGATATTATTGGCACAATTAAGGGAAGCTGTCTGAATCAAGCAGGGGACCCAGGTACTTGGAGAAACCTCTAACACCCATGGCCTTCGGGCCCACTGCGTTCTGAAGTTCCTCACGAAATAGCGTCTCTGAACTATTCTCATGACTGCATCTTCTTTATGCTAGTTTGCCATAAAATCCATGAGATGGAGAGAGTTTCAGATTCAGATCCAATATTTTAATTTTTGATAAGAAAATGATTGTTGCTTTCCATTAACAATTACTTATCTTATAATCAGACCTTCCTTCAGTTCCTCTGACATTTAGTTTAATCATACACACTGCCTCATTCATAGATTTACAACTAAATGAAGAAGAAGAACAACAACAAAATTTGAATAACTAACTTCGCAACAAGGGGGCTAACCATACAAAAACCTTTAACTGGAACCATTTGATTTCATGAAGAGAGAGGCTTGAAGGACTGTCAGTTAATGCATAGTATATTTTTTCGAAACTGTTAAGAAATTGGTTTATACATATTGTTCGTGAAACTTTTTAAGTGACTGCATTTTTAAAGCCCCTTCCTCCCCCTTCTCTGTCCCATTGTCTCCCCCCTCCAAGTAAAAAACATGGAGTGTTCCAAAACAAGGGCACTTTAAAAGAGAAATGTGAAAATGTCAATTTGTGGTTTTGGAAGTCTGTAATTTTGAGAAGTAGGGAGGGAGGAATGAAGGGACAAATGTTTGTCTTTCTTGGCTGTCTGCTCGTGTGCTCAGAGAATAAAAGTCCTTGTAAAGATGGTCAGAGGAAAGACAGAAACTGTGGTTTCAGTCCAATTCAAAGTTTAACCGCAGCGACCTTTAATTTAATTCGTATTTCATGTCAGAAACTTGTTCTTTTCTCTTCAGGAGACTAAGTACACCGAAAGTTTTAGATTTTCTGTACCGATAGTCTGCGTAAACACACACAGACAGACACACGCACACTCAAACACACACATACACACTCACTCACTAATTCACACTCACACGCACACACACTCATATACATGTACACACAACACATACAGCACACTTCCTGAAAATTAAGAGCAAAAGAGAAGAAGAAGAAGAAGAAGAGAGAGAGAGAGAGAGAGAGAGAGAGGGGGTGGAGGGAGGGAGGGAGAGAGAGAAAGGCGGGAGTCGGTGGAGGTAGGGTGGGAAGGTGTAAAACAAGAGCGAGACAATAAACAATTTAATTACCATGCCGGGAACGATAGGAGAGAGAGAGGGGGGAGAGAGAGAGTGAGTGTGTGTGTGAGTGTGTTTGTGGGTGTGTGAGGACTCTTTTAGAATCGCCTAAGGAGGTAGTATCGTATTGTATTTATGTCTGTATGTGTATATACAATGCATGCACGTGTGCGTGAGTGTGCGTGCGCATGCGCGTGTGTGCGCGCGCGCGTGTGTGTGTGTGTGTGTGTGCCTAAGCGCGGGCGAATGCGTGCGTGCGTTTATGCTGATCACTAGAACAATTTCATTACGTCCTCTCACGTCGTTTTTGGTACCTTTAGGGCATTTCCGTTGCCGCCATTTACAATTTAATTTTTGAAGACGTCATTTGAAGGAAAACATTAACCTATACATCTCGCTTTTAGTTTTATTACTCAGGAATAATATGGACTTTCACCAACGCATTGCTGGATTGTTTCTTGTTTACCACTCGCTTAATAATAATAATAATAATAATAATAATAATAATAATAATAATAATAATAATAATAATATTGTTATTATTATTACCAATATATTTAACAAACAACAACTACAACAGTAATAATACTTTTTTATTTTATATATATATATATATATATATATAGATAGATAGATAGATATATATAGATATATATAATATATATATATATAATCACACCAATAGAGCGCGTTTCCAGCCCCAGAGCTGCTCAGTGTATTGACTGATACATGATCTAACTCGGGCGGCCATAAGTGCCAACTTGCTGCCATTGGGCGCATAGCCTGACGCCAAGACAATTGAGCACCATCCTGAGCGACCGGGTATGGGAGAGGAGGGGCCTAGTGCTTGTTGGATATGTTTGTGTAGTTAGCACTCACTCGTCTAGGGCATGAGCGTCAGGATCTTTAAAGTCCGTACGTACGTGCACAGACTAGACCTGGGTTTATACTCTCATCCAGAGGAGTAAGACCGCGGTGTCTCGGGGTCAAATTTTTTGTGACATTCCTTCCGCATCCCCCCTCCTCTCCCACTCCCCCTTCCCCCCAGTAATCCTGGCCGTCAACGGGCTTGAAACCATTGTCCATTCAGGCTGCAACGTCATCGCCAGGCACTCAATACTTCAAATATTCCATTAATAATAATACAAGAATTTATGACGATCACTCATCTCACAATGCATAGCGATTAAAAGCACTTTATAAATCTCCGATATAGCGGCAGATTTTCATTACTGTCATCGCTTTCTAGATGAAGTACAGTAGAATATGCATGCCTATTATAAATATTATAATAACTCATTCATGCCTTATTGCACTTGCCAGTTTTCTCACAGCATGGCGCCGCACGAAGAATCTCCACGTTGAACGCATACTGGCGCCCCACTCGCGTCTTATTGGCATGAAGTTGTGCGCTATATATGAAAGTGGACATTGTGTTCAATCGGAAAGCTGAAGGAACTGTACGAT
The DNA here is from genome assembly GCA_036898135.1 of Oncomelania hupensis. NCBI lineage: Eukaryota > Metazoa > Mollusca > Gastropoda > Littorinimorpha > Pomatiopsidae > Oncomelania > Oncomelania hupensis. Next base: position 17,232,079 of record CM072511.1, read on the forward strand.
ATAATGATCAATTTTTTTACACTAGATAGAAGCTCGAATTGAGATTAAACCTGTTCCGAAATTGGTAAAATTTTGATAGACTAATATGATAGTAATTTGTCCTTTTATTTCTTAAATAGTTAGATCTACTGTTTCAAAAATTTTAATTTTAAATGTCTAATATCACCTAAATGTTTGAAATGACATTAAATGAAAGCTCGTTTGATTGTGTGTGATAAAAGTCCTCTTATCGGTTTCTTCCATAATGATTATTTTGTTTTTTCTTCTCCAGTATGGAAATCTACTCTTGTTTGCAAATGACCATCATTATGACGTTTGCATCAGAAATATATTTTTTTAAATGTATCTGGATCTTTGTAGTTATATATTTGTCCTGATAACGGCTTCGGCAATCATCTAATTAGAATTCAGATTGTTCATCGCGACACCAGTAAGGTGCTGATCATGAAGTTCATTCTGATTTGTGCGTATGTGAGCACGTGTGTGTGTGGGTGTGTGTGTGTGTGTGTGTGTGTGTGTGCGAACGTACGAAAGCGTGATTTTGCTATCTAAGAGATGAATATTGCCTTCATTAGATGAAAGCATTAAGGAGTGAGGGAGGTTGGAGAACGAAGGAAAGGTTGTTGCCTTCAAGCTTGCTGCACGTTCAATGAAAACACAATCATGTAATTTGACAGTCTATGTGTGCCAGCACGGCGACAAAATGAGGATTTGATGCTTTTGTTACATTTTTGCCTTTCAAACCCTCCTTAATACAGTGACATACAAATAACAGTTAATTGCATCACGCAGTGCAGACTATAACTATAAATATTTAATTCTTACAAATAAGACGTTAACACGTTAAGGTTTGCAGTCATCCTAAATGTAAAAGTCGTGTTGCTCTTAATGTAAGGATAGTTTGTTTGTTTGTTTGTTTGTTTTTTGTTTTTTTTTTTGGGGGGGGGGGGCGGGTAGCTCAGTTGGTAGGGCGGCTTACTAGTAACCGAAAGGTCCATGGTTTGAATCCCGGTTTTGCCGACGTGTAACCATATTATTTTACCCTTACCGTCCACTTTTTGGTTGGTGTCAGAATAAGGTGACCAGTAGTCGCCTAGTATATGCTCCGGTGTCGTGTGACTATAGACTACAATTAACATTGTGTAAGGTTAGTTAAGATAGACGGCGTACCTGAGACTAGACGAGGGTTGGCTTCGCCTCTTCACACCACAAGTACGGAAGTGAAGGTAAATCTCGGCAAGCCTCAGCTAAGCAGTGTGAACTCAAGCTAAAGGGGAGAACGTCGAGCTAGCGTTTTCAGCCGTCGAGGATGGGAGGGTGGAAGGATGGAGAGAAATGGAAAGAAAGAGGAATTGAAAGGTATGCTCTTTTTTTTACCTGTGCGTGGCGTTATGTGTGTAGGGTTTGTGTGTGTGTGTGTGTGTGTGCGTGTGCCGTTATGTGTGTGTTGTTATGAGTGTGTGTGTTCCTGTCTGCGTGCGCATGTGTTTGTATCTGCGAGCACGCGCGCACGCGTGTGTGTTGATGTTTCTCTCTGTGTGTGTGTATGTGTGTTCCTTTCCTGTGGTTTTTTTTTTTTTTTTTTTGCGACTGTACGCATTTGCAGGATTGAGTCAATGTAATTTATTTACCTGAAGACGATCAGTTCTCAGATAAAGAACAAAGAAACGAGCGCATGTCATTGCTGTGCCCCAAGATAAAGAGGTGAACGCACGATTCCACTTTTATTAATGAGTTTTCCGGAGAAACCAACCGACCTGTCAATCACGACAATTACAGCTCTGTCAGCCAGCGCCAAAGCGGTTGAGGTAATCGGTACGATCCCAAATGTCGGTCTGTCCGTTGAAAGCCAAATCTCAAAAACTAAACGGATTTTGGCTTAACGTAATATGAACAATATCTCTAGGGAAGTAGCCCGCCTCCCGTTCCATCCTATTTGCTCTGACGCAAAGGACAAGGTCGCTAGAGCCTATTTGTTGCTAAAACACGTTTATCTCCAAAAGGTAAAAAAAAAAAAGAAAAAAAGGTAAAGGTAGTCACATAGCCTTGTGGCCGTAGGGGAGCGTGATGTTGGAGATCACACTTATCTTGGGCCATCGTAATGAGGGTGATGCCCATCTCTCTCCCTCGCTGCTTCACCTTCCCCACCCTCAAGAGAGTAGGTACTCAGTCACAGTTGAGTCAACTGGGGACGTTGTTATTTGTCGCTTCACATTTTGGGGTCACCCATCCACATACCTGTCAAGCTCTTGTGGACTCTTACCATAAGATTTTGCTTTTCATACCATAAGTTTGAACAAAATACCATAAGAAATGTGTGAAAATTCATGGATTGTCATGTTCACGAACCTTAGTGATATATATATAATTATTTTTTCATCACAATTTTAAAAAACATAAGATGTTAACCTTATGCCATAAGATTTGAAAATCACCAAAATTCTATAAGAATTATGTCAAAAGCATAAGACTTGACAGGTATGCATCCAAGTGCTAACCGCACTGGACGGTGCTTAACTTGCGACACAGTAGTGAGTGCTCCAACCACTGCGCTATCCGACACCCGACCTCGAAAAGGGCTAAAGCGAATTAGTTGAGTTTGGATGTACAGGAAGTTCAGATCATGCGCCATCCTTCAGTATCACTCCGATGTCGGTTAGTAGGTCAACCGTTCCGAATTTTTACTGTTTTGTTCAAAACACACTTTTGGCTTTTATATCTTAAGTGTAACTGAACCGAAATTCATAAAGTTTACTTTGCCGATACTTTAACTATTACAGCTTTCGTATTTGTACTTTAAAGTACTTGTCACCATTTGGTAAAAACGGTTTGCACGCGCTGTATCTAAAAATTGGCTTAACCGATTTTGATCATTTTAAATTTGCAGGTAATTCAGATCACTGCCTAACATTCCGTCTTTTCCCTTTGTTCCGTTAGGACAGAGCCCAGTCACAACACCGACAACAATAATTAACAGTTTTGAAAATGGGTATTTTTCGACCGTGTGTGTGAATGTCTGGAAATACATTTAAATGGCTTGCCACCTTGGTGTGTATGTGTGTGCGTGTGTGTGTGTGTGTGTGCGCGCGCGTTTGTGTGAGTGCGCGCGCGTTTGTGTGTGTGTTGTACGTTGTACTCTAAAGATATCTGAATACATTCTTATAGTTGCGGTTTTGTTCAGGTCACCGATGGGTTTTCTCGGGGTACTCCGTTTTCCGCCTTGTTCCGCCAAGTTTGGGCACCGATCGTTTTTGTAGTGGTCGAGCGTGACGACAAGGTAGAAACTTGCAGCAAGAACGTGGTTGTTAAAATAAATTTTAAAAAATAGTAATAATAATAATAATAATAATAATAATAATAATAATAATAATAATATTAATAATAATATTAATAATAATAATAGTTATACGGCGCTTTTCCTCGTAAGGAACAGTTCAAAGCACACACTCACGCATTCACACACTCATTAAACATTAGTACAATACATAAACATACATGGCTGAGAGCAGGCCAAATCAAAGCGGACTGGCTGTAATAAACAAAGTGATTCCCCATGCATGCACTCACAAACAGGCATACACACACATGCATACACACACACACACACACACACACACACACACACACACACACAAGGATGAAACAATATGGAAGAAGCAGTTTATAAAGACAAAACAATTCAGGAGAAGACTTTAGAGAAAAAAAATTAATTTTGAGGTTTGCTTTGACGGTGTTGATATTCGGTATGCTGCGGAAATAAAGTGGTAATGAATTCCAGGCAGTTGGTCCAAAGACAGAAAAAGATCTAGAACAGAGGATAGTTTGTGGCGGGGTATCCTAAGAAGGAGCGTGTTGGATGAAGAGCGCAAGTTGCGAGAGGGAATGTAGCGTTGGACATTGTAACATACAAGACAGACTTTGTAAACAATTCTTTGCGGTATGGGAAGCCAGTGGAATGAGCGAAGAAGTAGAGTGATGTGGTCAGATTTTTAAACTTTTTGAGAATGAGGTGCGCGGCAGCATTTTGAACACGTTGCAGATGATGGATGGAAGAAGCAGGCAGACCGACAGAGAATGGAAGACGTCGCAAGTTTAGAAGTTGCGTCGATTCCTATCCTATCCTGTCCCATAACCCGAAGGTCGTAGGGGCACCACAGATGATCGCTTAACCAGCATACTCCATCTTTCTCTGTCCTCAGCAGCCCTCATGGCTTCGCTCAGTGTCAAACCAGTCCATTCTCGAATGTTGTCCTCCCACCTCTTTTTCGGTCTCCCCCTTCTTCTACCTCCTTGCACTGTGCCTTGCAGAATGGTCTTTGCAAGGCCTGATGATCTGGTGACGTGGCCATACCATCGGAGTTTCCGTTTCTTCACCACCGTGAGCAGGTCATCGTGTTGTCCAATGGCTTGTGTGATGGTCTGTCGGACTTCAACGTTGGTGATGTGTTGGGTATAGGAAATGCACAGAAGTCTTCTGTAGCACCTCATCTCCATGCTTTGTATTCTTCGTTGGAGATCTGCTGTGAGGGTCCATGCTTCGCAAGCATATAGGAAGATGGAGATGACCAGAGAGCGCAGCAGTCTTACTTTGGAATGTAGACTGATGGTTCTGTCTTTCCAAATGGGCGTCGATTGTCAAATATTTACGGATAAATCCAATGAGGAGGAGTTGGTAGTGGCAGGCTTAACACGTTTAGCGGATAAAATCTGACATATCAAGGGTTTGTCGAGGATCACACCCAGGTTCCTTGCATTAGGTGAAAGAGGGATGTTGTTAAGAGCTATTGTGTTAGTAAGGTGAAGGACAGGTTATACTTCGTGCCAATGAGCATGACTTCTGTTTAGTCTGACAACCGTTGGAGTGTGAAACTGCGCTATTTAAGTTTCGACAGTATTTAACTGTTCTAAGAGGGGCCGGGTAGCTCAGTTGGTAAGAGCGTCTTGCTAGTAACCGAAAGGTCGCTGGTTCGAATCCCGGATTGGTCAATGTGTGATCATATTATTTTCCCCTTTACCAACAACTGGCCCGCTGGTGTCAGTATAAATCGGTCCAGTAGTCACCTATATGCGAAAGTGTCGTGTGACTATAATCTACATACAAACAAACTGTTCTAAGAGACGGAAAGAATGAAAGCACGACAGCTTAAGTGTAGCGCCACCCATGATGAACGGCGAAAGAGCGACTACCACGGAGATTCTATGTGATTTATTATCACAGTTGTTGTAATATATTTCACTTCAGCTCTGTTTCTCCCCAAGGCTAGTGGGTGCTGTACTCAACTGAACGAGGCTTCATCGGATCATTTGTCTATCTGCTCCACCGTAAACCAAACCAAACGGTTTGCCTGAAATACCCGGTCTTCAGATGTCAAGACGGCAGTTTACCTAATGACACTGAGTCACACCCCCCTTCCCCTCTCCTCTCTTCCTTCTTTTCCACTTTCTTCCCTCCGGAGTTTGGAAAGTTTCAAGCGTTTTCCTATTTTTATATTTTTATTGTTTATTTATTGATTTATTTATACGTTTTATTTATTTCTTTAAATATTTATTGATTTAAACTTTTTACTTATTTATTTATTATTAATTTCAAGTACATATTCATTTATTTTTAAAATCCATTTTAATTAATAAGGAACATTGGGGGGGGGGGAGGGGGGGAAGATAATTAATTTATTAAATTATGTATTTAAAAAAATGTAATTATTTATTTATAACAATACATTTTTAACTAGCAAGACTATGATAATTACTGTTTAGAACAATTTGCGAAGGACCGCTACATGTATCAAACTTTCTGGTCTTAGACTCGGGAAAAATCCGGCGTTAACACTTAGACTTAGACACACACACGCACGCACACTTAGACCTACACGAAAACCGTCTGATGGTAAACACGATTTAATGTATCTATTCCACCAAACCGACACCGGAGCATCGACACGGTGAATCCGGTTTGAGATATGAGATTTCTCATATTGCTTTGGAAAGGCGTTACGTTGAAGTAGGCTATTGAGTTTAATTGATTTGAGTTGAAATGGGATTTCCAGCTTAGGCTTATGACGGTCTATATTGAAGAATGTTTAATCCTCGTTCTTTTAAAGATTGGTAGGTCGATTCTACTTCGTGACCCATTTGATGTACAGTACAATTGTCCTGACATATGTCGAGATAAAACCAGGGCCGGATCACTTACTCTTGGAGGGGGGGGGGGGGGGTTCCAAAAATTTTTTAAGGGGTTAGGGGTGACAAAAACGTGTCCGCTCGAGGAACTTGAGTAGAATGAGAACGTTTTACTTACCACCAGTGTCAACTAAATTAAGAGCTTTAAAAAAACTCCATATATATATATTTTTTTTTCTGACTGAGTGAGGTACATCGAATGGCCAAGGAGGGGGGTTCCGGAACCCAGGAACCCCCCCCCCCCCCAGATCCGGCCCTGAAAACTACTACTACTACTACTACTACTACTACTACTACTACTACTACTACTACTACTATTGCTGCTACTACTACTACTGCTACTACTTCTACTACTACTAATAACAATAACAATAATAATAATAATAACAACAATAATAATAACAATAATAATAATAATAATAATAATAATAATAATAATAATAATAATAATAATAATAATAATAACAATAATAATAATAATAATAATAATAATAATAATAATAATAATAATAATAACAATAACCATAATAATTTAAAAAAAATAACATTACATAATTGTTGCTTTAGGTCCAGCGGACTCTTCCGAGCCAAATCAGGACCGGACAACCCCCAATCCGCATAAAAGATCTGGCAAAACAACCCTAGTGGGAAAACTGAATGCCCTCCACCAGCCAGTCACTTTACAATAAAGACATCCCACGCAGGGGACGGCTGATGCTTCACCCCAACTTATCGAACCCCCGTTTACAAAAACAAAATAGAATACAAACATCATTATAAATGATCAACAAAACACATACATATAAAATGCCTACATTGCTAAATAATAACATCATAGGAAGCCCTAGTGACCACCTGGCAGAAAGCGTCCAATATTCCCAAGCTGATCCAACAGACCTCACACACAAACAAGGAGTCTTGTCCCGGAAGAGTTTTCAAGAAAAAAGGTAGGAGACTGGTCTAGCCAAGAAGACGATAGTATAGCAGATTGATAGAACAGAGCAGGAATGAGAAAGAGCAAATGAGAAAGACAGCGACAGTGGGAATTTAAAGCACTAAATTTCCAGAAAGTGGGGATACTATTTATACTGAAACCCCCGGCACCCCAACGGGGGTAATAATAACAATAACAAGTGCTGGATGCTAACGGGTGCAGCAGAATTCGCTTGCACTCTCTTTCTCACAGACACACACACTTCACACACCCACCCTCACCCACTCCCAACCCCTCCACACACACACGCACGCACACACACACACTAAATACTAAGTTTCATTAGTTTTATTGAAAAGTGCAGAAAATAAATTACTAAATGTAAAGAAAAATATTACGTCACCACGATGATGTCACTCGACATACGTAAGTTCAGAATAAGGCTCAACGAATCTTTACACTCTCATTATTACATACAAAGTTTACAGGAAATGTAAAAAAATTAGAAATTAAAGGTGATGTCATCATGATTACTTCACTCGATTTGTATAATATTGGTTTTACATTGGTACTAAATTTGAACCAAATCCTTCCAGTAATTTGGGAGAACATAGGATTAGAAAAAGAAACAATTTATGATGCCACCAAGATGACGTCACACGAGGACATCACTCAAAATACCATAGTTTTGTTTAAGGCTCAAGACATTTGAACACTCTAATCATATATGACTTTAAAAAAAAAGTCAAACTTGTCTGTTTAAAAAAGTTACCCCTCGATAATTACTTCACTCGATTTGTAAACATTTGGTTTTACCTTGGATGCACAGTTAAAGGTCAACCACAGTGCTCGGTCAAAAAATTTCTGCTGAAAGAACTTTACTAAATAATACCAGATGCAAAAAATTCGGTAAGCAAAGCTCTACCGTTTAATAGATATCGATCACTGAAAGTGGGATTTCCTACCTGTAATTAAGGGTAAGGGAAGTAATAATCTAAAACGCAGCTATCGCTGATCTCCCCTCGCAGTGACGTCAGCAGCTGAATACAATGGCCGACTGCGAAGAAGTTACAAGCGAGACAAGCAGTGTTTCTTCACTCGATCTGTCGTGTTACAGCAGTGCTCTCTTCTGTTAGAAACGAATTCGACCCCCGAGTACTAATTGTAATAATAAACAAATAATTATACGTTGTATACATGTATACCCTCTTGCGTTCCCTTTTCTGAAAAGCTCCTCTGACTTTCCTGACACACGGCAAACTGATAGCAGACGATGGATGTGTAGTAGCCACTGTGACTAGTTGAAGTTGAAGCAGTACTAGTAGGCCTACTACTAGTAACTTGAATCACTGTTGCTGTTGTTGAGGCGATTGTTGCAATTAGTCCAGTCCCAGTAATGAAATAAATAGCCAAATAAGCAACTAATTCCTATAAAAATGATATGCAGTAAAAAATATTCTTTAAGCAATGAGGAAATACCTATAAAAAGTCCCAGTAAAAAACAGGGGGTCTGAAACATGATTTTTGGTGCTTTTGTTTTTTCACACTTCAAAACGTCAAAGGGAGATTACTTGAAATAAACATTTAATTCAAAACCATATCATGTTGCATGTCAAATGAAAGCTCTTAACATATACAGTCCGAAAATCTGTTTCAACGCTTTCTGTGTCAGTTTTAGTTCTGACTGTGGATTAAAATTTAATTAACATAGGGGTATAAATGCGAAATTCCGATGATCTTAAAAATCTTGATCTCGATTGTAAAAGTCGACTTCTATTTAATTCACAAGAGAAAAAAGATTAGTTAAAAGGAAGACACACGAAATAAAGAAAAACAGAAAAACCCAGGAAATTGATTAGTTTTCCAGTAGAATATAGAAGTGGTCTACCTTAGTCGCTCTCAGAATCCGACTCGTCATCCAGCTGAACCACAGAGTTTGTGCAGCTGACTCCACGGCATTCTTCACAAGCTATGGTGCACGTAAGTCCGTGCTTTCTGCATCTGCATCTGCCAGTTGAGCAGTCTTTCTAGCAGCAGCAGCGGATAACATTCAAAATATCCTATGGAGAAGCTGGCTTATTAGTTATGATTGGAAGTAGCTCACCCTCCTGTAACTTCCATTCCCAATCCATTGGTGATAGACCATGGTCTCTGTCTAGACTCAGCTACTCCTGGACTTGGTAGAATGTTCTGTAGGCATGGAATTCAGCTGCTGCTGCTGTTGGGGGAGCACTTTAGCTTGGATTTGTGTATGGCTTGCAGACACGTTTTGCTCATATTTGACAAACCACAGTTTGGTCAAGGTATCAGAACGTTTTTCACTGTACAGGTGAACAAATACCCTCTCACCAGCCGCTGCAACAGCATCATGACTTGACATCTTATCAATGAATACTCTAGCCTCATCCAGGAGCTCTCCTGAATCAAGCTTCTTGACTGTGAGTGATTTTGAGATGTTGAAGGGATGAGATGTCGTGTCGTATCCACAGAATGCATGGGCAAAAAGAATGTTATTACAGACTGTTGTTCCGGTTTGTTTTCGCAGTTGGCCAAGAATATTTCCTTCGTCTCGCAGAGGATCATGTTAGGATCAAAGGCTACATGTCTCCCAACCATGCCTTTGCTTCTTCGAAGATGGGCAACATCTTTGGTACTTGGGCCATCAACATAGCCATCGAAAATGATTGTAGCTAGTGTATGTTTCCTAGCAACAAAGCTGACATACATCTCTGCTAGATCTTTTAGGACGACCCTCTGGGCCATGGAAGGCGATGCAAAAGGGATCCACCATCGAGAATGTATTTCACATTTTCTCTTGGCAAGGATGCAGTTTCATTGACAGCAGACCAGAGAAATCCTGCAAGAGTATGTTTGTTGGCTTTTCTGGGGAATCCTGTCGCATCAAACAAGGAGGCAGGTACATTGGCCAGTCCATAGTAAAACATTTCTTCGAGCCTGTTGTTATCATTCCCAGCGACTTGCACCAACCTTTGAAACAATAACTGCGGATCCACTTGCACCATTTCCTGGCCAATAGTCACTCCAGTTTTTGTCGCCATTGTGACTGCTTGATTGCTTTTCTTGAACGTCACGTCAGCTGGAGATTGACCCGTCATCCCTTGGAGAATGCGCTGACCAATTTCAACAGCTTGGTCAGCATTGACAGATGAGTCAGCTGCTTGGCCAGTAGCAATAGAACTAAGACTCATGTCAGCGCAAAACGGAGTTTTTGATGAAACATAGTTGATGACTGTCAAAGTTTCTTTGTGGTCTTTCTCTTGCCTTATTTCAGAAGAATCTTTGTGCTGTTCACTTGTTGTGAACTCTGTTTGCGTCAAGGATTGCATCCATTGGTTTGCTGTTGCACAAGCAGGCATAGAGGGAAGCCAAACAAGCCTTTGTCGTTCGCCCATTCCGCGCCCTTTAGTTAGGCCACCATTTGACGTCAGCGTCCTCATCAAAGTTTGCTCAATCACCAGATCACACGACAGACCAGCCCTATAGCGATCGCTTCTCCTTTTCACGTGATGGCCTGCCATGAAATCGTGATAGACTTCTGGGTAGGTTTTGTTCAACTCCATCATTTGCTGTAAGTACAGCCTGGCCGACTTGGTGTAGAGGTTGTGCCCTGAAGCAGCAAAATAGGGCAACATTTTTTTTTTTTTCAAAATATCACATAAATAGAAAAAAATACAATCACAACATTTATACTACATGACATTACTTAGTAATTAACTTACATACCACACACACACACACACATACACACACACACACACACTCATACACACTCATACACTGAGGTTCTTCCCTTTTTTCATTTCCGTGGAATATTTTATAAATTCAATATTACAATGATCAGAAACTGACTAAACAATCACATCTGTATCACCCACAAAAAAAAAACAGTGCTCCCACAAATCATTGAATTTGTCTAATTCAATAATAATAATAATAATAACGTAAATTTATATAGCGCAGTTTCCTTAACAATGCCCAGGCTCACTGTGCTTCACAATTAAAACTTAATTTAAGAAATATATAACACATTATACGTAAAACTTCACACTTAAAAATAAAGTCATAACAATAATACAAGTGAAAGAGCCATGCATAGCACAATAAAAACAATCAAAACATATCTGCGGCACACACTAAAATCATTGACTTAATTTAAGAAATATGTTACACATTGTACGTAAAAACTTAATTTAGGAAATATGTTACACATTATACGTAAAAACCTCACACTTAAAAATGAAGTCATAACAATAATACAGGAGCAGTGACAAAGCCATGCATAGCACAATAAAAACAATCAGGACACATCTGCGGCATACACTAAAATCATTGACAATGACAATACATGTATACAAAACAATAATAAGTTAAAAATCAGGCATGGATAGCACATATCGAACATCAGTCAAGAAAGTCATTATCCCAGAGAGCCGCACAGGATCAGAAAATAAAATATAATCAGTCAGAGTAGTATTGTCGGAACAGGTGTGTTTTAAGTGCTCGCTTGAAGGCTTGTGTGGTTGGAATAAGTCGAATATGTGCTGGTAAAGTGTTCCATTGTTTCGGGGCAGAATAAGCAAATGCTCTCGCTCCGTAGGATTTCGTGCGGATTCTAGGGATGCACAGGGTGCGCGAGTCAGCAGAGGAGCGCAACTGGCGGGAAGGAGTATAGACCGAGAGTAGTTGAGATAAATATGAGGGACAGGAATCAGAAAAGAAATTGTGACAAAGAACAGATAATTTATAGTCAATTCTGGCTTGTACTGGGAGCCAGTGTAGTTTATGGAGTAATGGCGTGATATGATCTCGCTTTTTGGCCTTAAGGACTAGTCTTGCCGCAGAGTTTTGAACTTTCTGTAATTTACTTACAATCTGATTTGGGCTTCCTGACAGAAGAGAATTACAGTAGTCTAGTCTGGAAAGCACAAGAGCGCAGACTAAGGTTTTGGTGGCTTCAACCGTCAAATAACAACGGATGGAACTGATCTGACGTATAGCGGCGTAGGCTGACCGACAGACTTGAGTAACGTGAGTATCTAGCGACATGTCGTCGGACATAAAGTATCCAAGGTTTCTTGCAGATGAGGAGAAAGTAATATCTGAACTTCCAACACGAAAACTATTTGGGAGGGAAGAAGTGTATGATGCTTTCTTATTGCTTATCATCAGGACTTCGGTTTTATCATCGTTTAGTTTTAATTTATTCTGCGTCATCCATGCCCTTACATCAGAAATGCAACTCAGCACGGTCTGGACAGAAGCATCTATCTCAGTTGGTGGACTCGACTTATAGAGCTGAGTGTCATCGGCAAAAGCCTCATTACTGATTCCATGTTTATCGATCAGCGAGAGTAAAGGCTTCGTATACATTACGAACAAAACTGGGCCAAGGACCGAACCCTGTGGAACTCCAAATACCATGTCTGCTTTGTCGGAAACATAGTCACTAATTACAACTGATTGCGTGCGATCGGACAGATAAGATCTGAACCAAGCCAAAACAGAACCAGAAATGCAAAAATGATTTTCAAGTGTTTTGAATAAAACTTCGTGATCGACGGTATCAAATGCAGCAGATAGATCCAGTAATGTCAACAACGAGACTTTGCCTCCGTCCAGAGCGAGAAGAATGTCATTTGTAACTTTAAGTAATGCTGACTCAGTGCTGTGAAATGGGCGATATGCAGACTGATGTGGGCTGAGCAAAATGTTAGAGTTTAAATGGGCAAACAGTTGACTCAAGACAATCTTTTCTATGACTTTTGACAAAAATGACAGATTGGATACAGGTCTGTAATTTTTAAGGCTGTTTTTATCAAGACCAGACTTTTTGAGTAAAGGCTTAACTAGAGCAGTTTTACATGACATAGGTACAGTTGCAGTGGACAAAGATTCATTCACAATGTGTGTTATGGTTGGGAGAAGTGGATCCAGACAATCAAGCAACAGAGGAGTGGGCATGGGATCAAGGGAACAGGTGGTAGGTTTTGATTTCATAATAACATTTTTGACTTCTTGAACAGTGACAGGCTGAAACACATCAAAACGTGAAGCATCACAGACAGCAATGGACTCATCATCAAGTGACAAGAATGTGCCATCACGATCAAGGTCACTGCGGATATCAGCAACCTTCTTAATAAAATAATTACAAAAAATGTCTGGCAGCTGACATAAAGGATGCGTGGTAGGAAGGACACTGTTCCTCTCTTTACCTCTAAGGTGATCACAGACACCAAACAGCTGCCTACTAGTTGCACTGTTTAAGATCTTGTTGCTAAAATAGGCAGACTTGGCGCTATGTACTATCTGTGTCACGCGTCTCTTGGCAACATTATAGATCTGCTTGAATACAGTCAGACCACTCTTCAACCACCTCCTCTCAGCCTGATGTCTTTGTCGCTTAGCCTCCCGGAGATCCTCCCTGATACTCGTATACCACGGCTCCAACCGATCAACCCTGACCTTGCGGCGGGTGACGGGAGCGTGTCTATCTAGCACAGCACTCAGTGTGGCGTCCAGCTGTTCCATAGAAGGGCAGAGGTCTGGAGACACCTCCACACTGAGGTCGCGCTTAAAGGCCTCTTTGTCCATAGCGCGCATATTACGAACTTTCCTGTAAGCAGGAGGGGCAGGAGGAGCTACAATACTGAGGTCACAGACCACACAAAAATGGTCAGAGGCAAGCTCCTGAGTGACGGTGGTCGACTGAACAATATCGTCTTTAGGACGGTGCATAACCCAATCAATTATATTACCTTTATTATTAGTTGGCTGATTAACAGATTGTGAAAGACTGAACATGTTCAAAAAACTGATCATTTTGACCATACTGGAGAGATGTGGTTCATTATAATGAAAGTTTACATCTCCAACAACAACAAACGAGCCAGCCAAGTTATTACAATGATCAAGCATTTCAGGAAATTCTTGGAAAAAAACAACATCTGTAAGCTTATTTTTCTTGCTGGGATAAGTACGGTACAAACAAAAGAAGTTAATTGATTGCCTAGATGGTACTGAAAGTGTCACTTGAACAACTTCAAAAGAGGAATGACTGAAGGAGAAAGTGGACGTGAAACCCAGGTGACTGGTCAGAGTATCTCTGTAAACAACGGCGAGGCCTCCACCAAAATGCAAGCGAGGGAAGGACTTAACAATAAATCCGGATGGTGCCAGATCAGCACACTTTCCCTCATCACCTTTCACACGAAACCAGGTTTCCTGAATAAACATTATATCTATCTGTCTGTCTTTGATAAATTCACACACTGCTGTGCGCTTTTCAGCTGGGCCAAGAGACTGAGCATTGAACGTGGCAATGCGTAAATGTTTATCAGCGTGCATGGACAGCGGAGGGCGGCGAGCAATGTGAACAAGGTTGTTGTGGTTTACACCACGTGGAGTAGGCATATCACACGGCACCGTCTTGTCAGCAGTCCATGGCTGCGAGTCACCAAACACGCCGTCTTCTTCATCATAATAGGGTGTACACGGTCGATCCTTTGTAACAACGAGAATTATGCGTCTCTGCTTTCTTCTACCACCACGCCTTGTTCGTTTACGTGGCAAGTCACGGCCGATACACAATTCTCTCAAGCGAATCACAAGGTCAGGGTTCAACCGCGCAGCATTCATTGATAAAAGTTGAGCGCGTGGGTAGTGTAGTACAATTCGCTCACCTGTAGTAGGGTCAAAGTCGTGACCTCGCTGCAACGGCACTTGCAAGGCAGGTGAAAAGGAACATGGCCGACACTGAACACAGTGTATGGAACATAGCTTAGCGAGAACGAAAATCCAAAATACCAACAACCTGATGTATGGAGGAACACAAATCGTAGTCCGACAGAAACACCAATCATTAGGATACATCCCTGACACGATGACGACACAAAACACTTGGATAAAACGGGTAAAACTACAATAAAACGTCAGGAGACAGAACACTCGACCTGTGAGGCGTGTGACCGTGACCCGGAAGCTTCAAACCTGACAAAGGCCACAAGCTCTATTTCAGCGGTAGAGATGACAGGCACGAACACGGCGTTGGATTCTTGGTCCACAAGAACATTCTAGCCACTGTCATGGGTTGCCGCCCAGTCTCCAGTAGACTCATTACCATCCGTCTGAGAGCAACCCCTTTCAACATTACCATCATCCAGGCCTATGCCCCAACATCAGACTATGAAGACAGCGAAGTGGAGGATTTTTATGAAAATATACAGGCGGTCCTTGACCAAGTGCCGAAGAAGGACATAGTCATAGTGCAAGGCGACTGGAATGCCAAGGTTGGCCAAGATGCGCACCACAACTGGGGAGAAACATGCGGACCCCACTGCAACAACGAGACAAATGACAGGGGTCTGAGGCTATTGGAGTTTGCCAGCTACAACAATCTGGTACTGGCAAACACGCTTGGTCTCCACAAAAAATCCAGACGATGGACATGGCACAGTCCCGGCGGGGAACATCACAACCAGATCGACTACATCATGGTCAAGAAACGCTTCAGATCAAGCATCAACATTGGCAGGACACGCACTTTTCCAGGAGCAGACATTGGAAGTGACCACGATCTCGTGATGATGTCTTTCCGGCTCCATTTGAAGAGAGTAAATACAGCAAAGTGCACTAGGCTGAAGTTCGACCTGGACAAACTGCAAGAC
This sequence comes from Oncomelania hupensis, assembly GCA_036898135.1. Taxonomy (NCBI): domain Eukaryota; kingdom Metazoa; phylum Mollusca; class Gastropoda; order Littorinimorpha; family Pomatiopsidae; genus Oncomelania; species Oncomelania hupensis. The sequence continues at coordinate 17,247,880 of CM072511.1, forward strand.
CCGGAGGTGGCAAAAATATTTCAGGCCACAATTGGAGGGAAATTTGCACCACTGCTTATTTTGGGGGCAGGCGAAGTAGATGTCAACACCATGACCAATACCTTCAACTCAGCTGTAACAGATGCCGCCACTGAGATCCTTGGCAAGCACCGACCAAAGAAGAAGCCGTGGATCACACCTGAACTTTTGGATCTGTGTGATAAACGAAGAGAGTTAAAAAAGAAAAAGAACACCTCACAGGGAGCTGATGTCTACCGAAAAATCAACAATGACATCCGAAAAGGCATGCGCACAGCAAAGGAGAACTGGATAGAAGATCAATGCCAGGAAATAGAGAACAATCTGAACAAGAACAACAGCAAGAAGGCCTACCAGACTGTGAAGCGGCTGACAAGTGTCAAACAGCCCAATGTCTCCACTATCCAAAGCAAGTCTGGCATTTGCCTTACAGAAGGACAAGAAGTCTTGGACAGATGGACAGAGTACTGCTCTGACCTTTACAACCATACACCAAATGGAGACCCATCAGTTCTAGCATGTCCCGAGAGCAGAGAACAAGAAGAAATCCTCCCAATTCTCCGGGAAGAAGTTGAGGCAGCAGTGCAATCGTTGAAGAAAGGGAAGTCAGCGGGAGTGGACAACATACCAGCGGAACTGCTACAAGCAGGAGGAGAAGCGATGACTGATGCTCTCACCATTATCTGTAACAAGATCTGGCAGAGTGGGGAATGGCCTACACCATGGACCCAGTCGCTTGTCATCACTCTTCCCAAAAAAGGTAACCTTCAGGAGTGTGAAAATTACCGCACCATCAGCCTCATCAGCCATCCCAGCAAGGTCCTCCTGAAAATAATACTCAACAGGTTGAAACCACAAGCTGAACAAATCATAGCTGAAGAACAAGCAGGATTCATGGCAGGGCGAAGTACCACTGAACAGATTTTCAACCTCAGAATAATCTGTGAGAAATACCTACAGCACCAACAACATCTATATCATGTGTTCATAGACTTCAAGAAGGCATTTGACCGAGTCTGGCATGCAGCTCTATGGGCAACCATGAAAGTGTACAACATCAGCCCTAAAATTATAGAAGTCATCAAAAGCCTGTATGACAAGGCTACCAGTGCAGTCCTCCATAACAGTGTCATCGGGAACTGGTTCAGAACAACAATCGGTGTGCGTCAAGGATGCCTACTCTCTCCAACACTCTTCAACATCTTCCTAGAGCGCATCATGTCAGATGCTCTTGCAGATCACGAAGGCACAGTCAGCATAGGGGGCAGAGCAATCTCCAATCTTCGTTTTGCGGATGATATTGATGGATTGGCTGGAGAGGAACAAGAACTTGAACAGCTTGTACAGAGGCTTGACACCACCTCCAGAGCTTATGGAATGGAAATAAGTGCAGAGAAGACCAAAATGATGACCAACAACACCAATGGCATCAACACGGACATCAAAGTACAAGGCCAATCCCTCAACACAGTGCACAGCTTCAAATATTTAGGAGCCATTGTGTCAGACAATGGGTCTCGACAGGAAGTCCTCTCCAGGATCGCACAAACAACTGCTGCCCTGACAAGGTTGAAGCCCATTTGGAAAGACAGAACCATCAGTCTACATTCCAAAGTAAGACTGCTGCGCTCTCTGGTCATCTCCATCTTCCTATATGCTTGCGAAGCATGGACCCTCACAGCAGATCTCCAACGAAGAATACAAAGCATGGAGATGAGGTGCTACAGAAGACTTCTGGGCATTTCCTATACCCAACACATCACCAACGTTGAAGTCCGACAGACCATCACACAAGCCATTGGACAACACGATGACCTGCTCACAGTGGTGAAGAAACGGAAACTCCGATGGTATGGCCACGTCACCAGATCATCAGGCCTTGCAAAGACCATTCTGCAAGGCACAGTGCAAGGAGGTAGAAGAAGGGGGAGACCGAAAAAGAGGTGGGAGGACAACATTCGAGAATGGACTGGTTTGACACTGAGCGAAGCCATGAGGGCTGCTGAGGACAGAGAAAGATGGAGTATGCTGGTTAAGCGATCATCTGTGGTGCCCCTACGACCTTCGGGTTATGGGACAGGATAGGATAGGATAGGAAACCTGTTACGTGCATTATGTTTTTCTACTTCGTACTTCATTTTTAAATATCTCCTGAATGCATACAATTGTGGCAGTACCTTATCAAATTTACATTTATAAATAAAATACTTTGCCACCAAAATGACATATTGGAAGGTCTTTGATACTGTACGGTCATGAGAATATCCAAGAAGGACATGAACTTCAGAAAAATCAAATGCCTCATTTACCAAACCACTATCAAGTAATACATCACGCAGGTTACTCCAAAATCGTCTCACAAACCTGCACTGAAAAAACAAGTGTTGAATATTTTCACGCGCTTCTTCACAAAAGCTACAGCATTCATCAGGTGCAATACCCATGTATTGAAAAACAACGTTAGTACCAATTATACGATGAACCAACCTTATCTGAAACCATTTTAATTTAACTTCTTTTATCGCTTTTATTTCATACAGAATGTTTTTCCAGTTCAGTTCGCACTTAAGTTTTTCTTCCCATGTTTTACAAAAGTTTGGTGTTACATCATCCGACATTAAAAGATTATAATACAGTCGAGCGCCCTTTTGGACAGAAAATAACGTTTTAATAATCAATGTATCACCCATGGCCATATCATTCACAAGCAGTATATCGCTCTTTCTAGCGTATTCCTTAACTGCATTTATACAACCACAATAAGTTAGAAAGTGGCCTCGGACATTATACTTTCTTACAAATTCATTGAAAGACAAGAAACTGCCATTAGGATGAACGAGGTCTTTTACTTGAAAAATATTTTTAGACGACCATTCGTTTATGTATAAACACTTATTCCCTACTTTAATGTTTTGATTATAGAAAATTGGTTCAGCTAAAAATTCTTCAGATTTTGTCACATGGATACGTTTACCAAATAGGCTATAAGCATGAAAAACGTCTTTCCAGAATTGGTTTAAATTAGCAACATTTTGTGGCAAACATGAACCAACCGTTTTTTAGATTATTAGCTAAAGGAAAAGTACCAAGAATAACCGATTTCCATTTATGCTCAGTTAAATAGATCTTTTTAACCCAAGTTAGCTTTAAACTGTACACATACTGACGGATGTTCGGAATACCAAGTCCTCCTTCTTCAACGCTTTTCATGGATATTTTTCTACTAATTTTGTCCCTTTTCCTTCCCCAAACAAAGTCAAAAATAGTTGTTTGAAGTGATTGCATAGTATGGTCAGGTGGGTTTGGCAGAAGCAGCCAAAGATAAGTCAGTTTAGAAAGTATTAACGATTTCAAAATAGCAACTCTACCCAGGGGGGTGATCTGCCTCTTTAGCCAAATGCCATACAATCTTTTAACTTCTTCAAATTTATTATTAACATTAATATCGATTATATCCTTCAGGTCGTTTGTAAACAGAATACCAAGAATCTTAAACTGTCGTGGGTTCCATTGTATGTTTAAATGCTGCATGTATGTAACTGGTGAATTGCGTTTATTACCTAACCACACTGCGTTTGTTTTACTCGCATTTAGGAATAGCCCTGAGTAATTTCCAAATGTGTTGATTGTTATTATTGTTTCCTCAAACGAAGCTTTGTCCCCTTCTAAGAAGATTTCTGTATCGTCAGCGTACTGTGATAACTTGTGTTCTGTTTCGTGTATTTTAATACCTTTAATATTATTATTTTCCCTAATCATGGTACCTAGAATTTCGGCACATAGAATAAAGATATAAGGTGACATGGGGTCTCCTTGTCTGCAGCCTCTAGACACTGGAAACCAGCCAGACACTTGTCCGTTTGCAGAAATACATGATTTACAGTCAAAATGTAAGGTTTTAATCCATCGACACATGTCTTCACCAAAACCAAAGGCTTTTAAGGTCTTAAGTAAGAAATTCCAGTCTAAACTGTCGAACGCCTTCTCAAAATCACAGCAAAGGAGCAAACCGGTCGCATCCGTGGCAGTTACATAATCAATAATATCATAAACTAATCTAATATTATCCCCGATAAATCTATTTTTAACAAACCCAGTTTGATCTTCATTAATTAATCTTGGTAGAACTTTTTTCATTCTATTAGCTATAGATGTTGATCCAATCTTATAAACGACATTAAGAAGAGAGATTGGTCTCCAATTCTGTATCCGCTCTTTTGGTCTATCAGGTTTAGGAATACAAATAATAACACCTTCTTTTTGTGTACACGATAACTCCCCTTTACTAAATCCTTCATTTAAAGATCTGACCACGAATGCGCCCAACTGTCTCCAGAACACTTTAAAAAACTCTGCAGAAAACCCGTCTGAACCTGGACTTTTACCATTTTTCATGTTCTTAAGTGCGTAGCTGGCTTCCTCAAGACTTAGAATTCCTTCAAGAGATTCCGTTTCAAACAAGTTTAGAACGGGTATATTATCAACTAGGTCACTGATTTCACAAGTTTCTAAGTCTCTTTTAGTATACAAACGCTCATAGAAATCTTTAACCTCGTTTACAATAACATCAGTATCGCTGGTTACGGAGCCATCTTTTAAAGTTAGTTTATTTATATGTTTATTAACGTAATTTCTCTTTTCCAAGCTACAGAAATACTTTGAAACCTTCTCCCCATCTTCCACCCATCTAGCTTTAGAACGCAGTAACACACCCCTCATTCTATGATCCCTTATGTTTATTAATTCTTGCTTGTCTTTTTCAAGGGATGCATGTTCTTCCACACCTAAGGTTTCTTTTCTTTCAAACTGTTCGATCCGATCTTGCAATACTTTTTCTTTTTCACCAGCCTCCCTTTTTTTAACAGCAGCGTATGAAATAGTCTTACTACGGATTTTCATTAATAATACATCTAAAAACAATTGGTCTGAAACCGTCAACTGAATATCCCACAGCGGTATATCATCTAACTTATCTCTATTATAAGGGAAAACTGCGTATTCAGCTAGGACAGATTTAATTTCACAGTTTATTATCACTAAATATTTTCTATCAAGTAACAAAGACGAGTTGAATTTCCAAAAAGAATGTCGGGTATTTTCTTTTCCAAACTGCAACGTTAGGGTGACTGCGGAGTGATCAGTTCTGTAACCAGGCTTTATATCCACCTCCTGAACAAAACACGAAACAAGATCAGAAATTAGGAAAAAGTCTAAGCGGCTTTGCTGGAGAGGAGTGTTTCTACGCCAGGTATATCGTTTGCAGTCAGGATAATTTGTCCTCCATATATCTGTTAAATTTAAATTGTCCATCATTAGTTTAACCTGATCATGAGCTCTTACATTATTTTTCTGTCTGTAGTTATTGCAGTCTAAGTCGTAGTCTAATACCAAGTTCCAGTCTCCCCCAAAGATAACATGTTCACATTCTTCATACAACTTTACCGTTTCTTCAAGTTCTATATAAAAACTGGGGTCATCATTGTTTGGCCCATACACATTAACAAGCACAAAATCTTTCTCATACATCTTCAAGTGTATTATAAGCCAGTTACCATTTACATCTCTGTGAACATTACATATTTTATATTCAAAAACACTATTAAAGAGAATCGCAACTCCTCTCGAATTAGAAGCGAAAGAAGCGAAAAAAGCTTCAAACCCCCATTCATTTTTTATTTGTTTTTCTATTTTTGGATAAAAATGTGTATCTTGCAACATGCAGACACAGTATTTATTCTCTCTCAAGTAATGAAACACATCTCTTCTCTTCTGCGAGTCCCCTAACCCCCTACAGTTCATTGAAACAAAATGTACTTGATTATCTCCCATTATATAGCATATAAACAAACAGTTTTATCTTTTCCAAAGTGATCAAACAATTCCAGAGCTATCCAACAATGTGAGTATAAACATGTATACCCAAGAGGTAGGCAAGATTTCATTGACATGGAAAACCAACAAACACCACTTCAATACTTGTTTGTATAAGGAAGAAACCCAGTCATGTCTCACTCTTACATCAGACAACACAATCAACCCATTCATTCTACTTTTCTCGCAACGATTATCGTACATCGATGAGACGAATATAGATTACTTTCAAACCTCTTACAAATTCTGAAAAAGAAAGCAATTCTATGTGAATGTTTAAATTGCACAATACAATGATTCCTTTAAAACTGTTCAAATGAAACACACAAAAAAAAAACAACAAAAACAACAAAAACATTATATGCAAAAGTGACAAAATGCAAGACAACGTAGATACATTATTATGCACGAGCAGGCACCGACTCTCACCACACAACTTATCCTACTCAGACAACCAGCAATCGTCAGTTTGTTTTGGCTAAAAAAAGAGTAGTCTAGTGTGAAAGGTCAAGGACCCGCTGTGCGAGCCAGCGCCACTAATCGCAAAAAGCAAAACAACATCGCACAGCTGGTGCACACGCCGGCTACTATTCAACATAAGTAAGCCTAAAAGGTATTCACAAGTAAGAAAAGGAATCGAACAAACAGCAAAATTAAGCGACTTACACATGAGAATTATTGTGTCCCTAACACCAACAACAGAACAACAACACTGATGTCAAAACTATAAACAACATTAAATTTTAACCAGCCAATCAAAACGATGACACACAAAGAGTTATAGTCTCATTCAAAACAGCAGTTTGCAGTACGGTTGAGTGTACCTGTACCAATCCGCCTCATGTCTTACTTATATTAGGCTTTTTGAACGTGAGAAAAATAGGGCAACATTTTGGCAACAGCAGATAGATGGAGCTTAAAGTCTCCAGTTCTCTCAGCCTATATTGCTGTGTGAAGGAGGTGGACCATTTCTTGAATCCATAGCTTGCTCGTTCTACTTGAACATTGTCGTTTGAAATCTTCCAACGTTGCTTTAATGCGTCCTAATACAGGATGTATTGCAGCATCTCTTGCTGTTGTTTTGCCCTGCATCAGTGATTCAAAAAGAGCCTAATCAATGTCATCATTGCCAACAGACTCTGTTATGTCAAGATCTGCAGGATTATGTAGAAGTGACTCTTCTTCTTGACAATCACCGTTTTCCTTCCTAGGATTGTAATCATTGGACAAAGTGTCAGGATGGAGCAACAGCCATGACATGTTGAAGGAAGTGCTTACAAATATTGCACTCAATGCTGCTTCGACAAGAAAATGTGCTCTAATTGCCCTAGAATAAGCCTTTCCAGCAATGATGTGAACTGCAGAATTTGATGCACAAACTGCCTCTATTGCCTTGTCTTGTCTTGCCGTATATGCCCACAATCAATCGTGTTGATCATTATGGCACTTTTTTTTACCAAGGTGTATGCTGGGTGTGTTCTTGTTACCGGTGTAACGTGCCGAAAGCGTCCCTGGCCCAAATTAACTCCCGGGAGTAAATCTGGGACGGCCTGGTTTTACTCCCGGGAGTTATTCTGGTCCTGGACCAGATTGACCCCCAGCCTGTTCCAAAATGACTCCCGGGAGTAAAACTGGATCACAGGACCAAAACAGCCCCCCCAACTTCTCTTGTCTTTTCAATGTATTCTTAGTTCTTAATATGGGAGTTAAAAACGGACAGGCCCAACATCGCCCCCTCAGCTAATCAAAGTAAGTAGGAGAGTCAAACGGGGACAGCACCAAAACCGACCCCTACCGATCAGGTGCATCAAATTCTGCACAAGGGAGTTAAACGGGGACAGGACCAAAAACGCCCCCCTTACACATCAGATGCATAAAACACTGCATAGGGGAGTCAAACGGGGACAGGACCAAAACCGCCCCCCTTACACATCAGATGCAGAAAACACTGCAAAGGGGAGTCAAACGGAGACCGGACCAAAACCGCCCCCCGTACACATCAGATGCAGAACTCACTGCATAGGGGAGTGAAACGGGGACAGGACCAAAACCGCCCCCCTTACACATCAGATGCAGAAAACACTGCATAGGGGAGTGAAATGGGGACAGGACCAAAACCGCCCCCGTACACATCAGATGCAGAAAACATTGCATAGGGGAGTCAAACGGGGACAGGACCAAAACCGCACCCAGCCCCTTACACATCAGATGCATAAAACACTGCGTGGGGGAGTCAAACGGGGACAGGACCAAAATCGCCCCTCTTACACATGTAGTTGTAACTACAAAACACTGCACAGGGGAGTCAAACGGGGACAGGACTAAAACCGCCCCCCTTATACATCAGATGCAGAAAACACTGCATAGGGGAGTCAAACGGGGACAGGACCAAAACCGCCCCCCCCCCTTACACATCAGATGCAGAAAACACTGAATAGGGGAGTCAAACGGGGACAGGACCAACCCCCCCCCCCCCACTATTCATCAGAAGAAGCAAACACTGCACAGGGGAAGTCAAACGGGGACAGGACCAAAACCGCCCCTCCTACACAATTAGTTGTAACTACAAAACACTGCACATGGGAGTCAAACGGGGACAGGACCAAAACCGACCCCCTTCCCTCTTACACATCAGATGCAGAAAACACTGCATAGGGGAGTCAAACGGGAACAGGACCAAAACCACCCCCCCCCCCCCTTACACATCAGATGCAGAAAACACTGCATATGGGAGTCATACGGGGACAGGACCAAAACCGCCCCCCTTACACATCAGATGCAGAAAACACTGAATAGGGGAGTCAAACGGGGACAGGACTAAAACCGCCCCCCCCCCTATTTATCTGAAGAAGCAAACACTGCACAGGGGAGTCAAACGGGGACGGAACCAAAAACGCCCCTCCTATACAATTACTTGTAACTACAAAACACTGCACAGGAGAGTCAAACGGGGACAGGACCAAAACCGCCTACCTTACACATCAGATACAGAAAACACTGCATAGGGAAGTCAAACGGGGACAGGATCAAAACCGCCCCCCTTACACATCAGATGCAGAAAACACTGCATAGGGGAGTCAAACGGGGACCGGACCAAAACCGCCCCCCTTACACATCAGATGCAGAAAACACTGCATAGGGGAGTTAAATGGGGACAGGACCAAAACCGCCCCCCTTACACATCAGATGCAGAAAACACTGCATAGGGGAGTCAAACGGGGACCGGACCAAAACCGCCCCCCTTACACATCAGATGCAGAAAACACTGCATAGGGGAGTTAAATGGGGACAGGACCAAAACCGCCCCCCTTACACATCAGATGCAGAAAACACTGCATAGGGGAGTGAAATGGGGACAGGACCAAAACCGCCCCCCTTACACATCAGATGCAGAAAACACTGCATAGGGGAGTAAAACGGGGACCGGACCAAAACCGCCCCCCTTACACATCAGATGCAGAAAACACTGCATAGGGGAGTTAAATGGGGACAGGACCAAAACCGCCCCCCTTACACATCAGATGCAGAAAACACTGCATAGGGGAGTCAAACGGGGACCGGACCAAAACCGCCCCCCTTACACATCAGATGCAGAAAACACTGCATAGGGGAGTTAAATGGGGACAGGACCAAAACCGCCCCCCCTTACACATCAGATGCAGAAAACACTGCATAGGGGAGTAAAACGGGGACCGGACCAAAACCGCCCTCCTTACACATCAGATGCAAAAAACACTGCATAGGGGAGTTAAATGGGGACAGGACCAAAACCGCCCCCCTTACACATCAGATGCAGAAAACACTGCATAGGGGAGTCAAACGGGGACCGGACCAAAACCGACCCCCTTACACATCAGATGCAGAAAACACTGCATAGGGGAGTTAAATGGGGACAGGACCAAAACCGCCCCCCTTACACATCAGATGCAGAAAACACTGCATAGGGGAGTCAAACGGGGACAGGACCAAAACCGCCCCCCGCACTCCATTACACATCAGATGCAGAAAACACTGCATAGAGGAGTCAAACGGGGACAGGACCAACACCGACCCCTACCGATCAGGTGCATAAAACACTGCATAAGGGAGGTAAACATGGACAGGACCAAAAACGCCCCCCTTACACATCAGATGCATAAAACACTGCATAGGGGAGTCAAACGGGGACAGGACCAAAACCGCCCCACCCCCCTCTTAAACATCAGATGCAGAAAACACTGCATAGGGGAGTCAAACGGGTACAGGACCAAAACCGCCCCCCCCCCACTCCCTTACACATCAGATGCAGAAAACACTGAATAGGGGAGTCAAACGTGGACAGGACCAAAACCATCCCCCCTACCCCCCCCCCCACCGGTATTCATCCGAAGAAGCAGACACTTCACAGGGGAGTCAAACGGTGACACAATTAGTTGTAACTACAAACACTGCATAGGGGAGTCAAACGGGGACAGGACCAAAACCGCCCCCCTTACACATCAGATGCAGAAAACACCGCATAGTCAAACGGGGACAAGACCAAAACCGACCCCTACCCATGAGATGCAGAAAACACTCCACAAAGGAGTCAAACGAGGACAAAACAAAAACCGCCGCCCCCCCCCCTCCCCCTACCCATCCGATACATAAAACAGTGCACAGGGGAGTCAAACAGGGACAGGACAAAAACCGCTTCCGTAACAAAATGAATACAAAGTCTAGGCCCTGGAGTTAAACGGGGACAGGAAAAAAAAACGTCCTCCTACTTCTTCAGATGGAACAATGACTGAACAGGAGAGTTTAAATTGGCACAAGGCTGAAATCGTCCCCCTCACCTAACACACATACAAGTCTTTATTGTAAAGTGACTGGCTGGTGGAGAGCTTTCAGTTTTACCACTAGGGTTGTTTCAGCAGATCTTTTATGCGGATCAGGGGTTGTCCGGTCCTGATTTGGCTCGGAAGAGTCCGCTGGACCTAAAGCAATAATCATGTAATGTAACACATTTCACATGAGAGTAAATCGACCCTTGCACACAGGATGTAATGGAAATATTTGTATTAGCTTTGCACTACATTTGTAAGTCCACTTTGAATATTACTGATGCTGTTGTACGGGTACCCTGTTGTACGCAAGGTCATGTTGATAGGAGGAATAACGAAGCTTAACGTCCTATTGCATCAGCGTTAAGGACGATCACCACGTCGCCACCCTGACAACAACGATCATCATCATCATATCAAAGTTGAGATTGTCATGTTGATATTATGTATGCATGACTATTTAAACTGTAGGCATATTGAGTCTCTTTATGCTATAGTGTGTGTCGGTGGGTAGGTGGAAAGAGGGTGCGTGTGGGTAGGTGTATGCGTACGAGTGTGTGTACGTGCGTATGTGGGTGTAGACAGCGACAGCAACAGCAGCGACAGCAGCGGCGACAGCGGCAGCAAAGAGCGCGACAAGAAAAAAGCAAAGAACAGTGATGTGGGTGAAGACAGCGACAGCAGCAGCAGCGGCGACAGCGGCAGCAAAGAGCGCGACAAGAAAAAAGCAAAGAACAGTGATGCAGGTGCAGACAGCGACAGCGGCAGCAAAGAGCGCGACAAGGAAAAAGATGCGGGCAGAGATATTTGCAGCATGGATAGCTTGTACGAAGAAGTCTACAGAAATATCAAAAAAGCACAAACTAAACAAAAAAAATATTACGACAAAAGATTCAGCTCAACGCACAACTTGCATCCTGGTTCAGTTGTTTTTCTGAAAAATTTCAGAAGAACGACGCGTTTAGGGGACAAGACACAACCTTTCTGGGTCGGACCTTATGAGGTTGAAAAGGTACTAGACAAAGGCAGAGTCCAGCTGAAAAACCTGAAGACAGGGAAAATCCTGAAGCACCTGTACAACGCTTCGAACTTGAAGGTGAAAGAGCAAGCTGATAGTGAAACCAACCAGTCCAGCAAACAAGAACTTCCTACCAGAAATGGGACACAATCAAAACCAGAGACTTCGGAACCAGAGGCTACACAAAAAAACCAGCAGTCTCCCAATGAAGGCGGAAGTGTCCATGGCTCTCGCAAAACGAAACAGAACGTTCCATTCAAAAGAGCCAAAATGCCTAAATCGGACTCTACAGAAAAACCACAACCAAACGCACAGGGGTTTTCAGATAGGCAAATGCATTTCAGACCAGTGGATTGGTATTGGCAGGAGAACGTGGCAGACATTCTGTATGTAGACATAGAAAAGAAACATTACGTCCAGGACGTCCCCAACGTGTCTGTGCATGATGCCCCGAAGGACAGTATCAGAATAATTGGAGACGGAAATTGCTTCTACAGAACTCTTAGTTTTTTCATTGTCGGTTCTCAGAACAAACACCTAGTCTTGAGGAGACTGATTGCAACTCACGTAAAAGACAATGAAGAAAAGTATTTTCAAATATCCAACAAAGAAGACTATGTTCGAACAAGTCGTATGGATCAACCAGGAGTCTGGTCGACTGAAGTAGACATCTTTGCATCAGCGACCTTTCTCAACACTGACATATTCGTGTATACCTCGCAAGGTCGTGCTGCGCCATGTTGGCTCAGGTACCAGCCTCTAAACAATGTCCCACAGCTGTTCCCACGCTCGGACCGATCAATGTATATTTGCAATTTGCATGATCATTTCACGCCAGTTTTGAAAGTTTAAATTAAAATTTGAATTTGCATTACGTTAGTCCACACTTGATCCTCATGTACATTCTTCTATTATCTCGTGTCTCTTTCTTTCTTTCTTTCTTTGCGTAATGTGTCTGTGCGCGCACGTGTGTGTAGCCCGTGTGTGTGTGTGTGTGTGTGTGTGTGTGTGTGTGTGTGTGTGTGTGTGTGATTACTGATAATAAAATCTGAGCGATGTGGCATATACATCACAAACACGCACCCCCCCCCCCTCTCCTATCTCCTCCCAAAAAAAAGTAGAAAAGAAAATAAATATTGTGCAGACAGTATGTCAATTCCGCTAAAAAAAAAATTAAACCAAAATAAAAGCGCAGAATTTCAGTAACTAATCAATGCGATTTTTTTTTCCTTGCACTTGTACACTAATATTGTGTGAAAAGATCAAAAGAATATAAAGAGATTATGTAAAAATAAAAACAAAACAAAACATTAGGCTATGGTAACTCAAACGTTTGCTTTGCGCATGGATAAAGAAAACATAAGATAGAATAACAACACTTTCTTAAATAAGACAAATAATAATAAAACAAATTACGTATACATCCACACAATTGTCACCTCCTTCTTCCCCCCCCCCCCCCCCACTAACAATGTTTCCTCCAAATCACAAATATTCAGGGTTGGGACAGCTAGTTTTAATGAACATTTTAGCCGCTACATTTCCGCTACTATTTTATGTTAGAAGGCAATAAAGCACACAAACACAGAGTTTAAAATAAAAAGAAAGAATACATTTTTATTCATAATACTTTTCACTTTCTAATGAAAATCGCGAATATTGAATGTAGTAATTTTCTGCAAAAAGTAGTTTTTTACGCTTTTTAAAAAATATAAATTATTATGAATTTAAATTTAATTTATTTGATTTTTTTTCCAGTGAGTACGTCACTGATCACCTTATTTTACCTCATTGAACAGAGAGATGCGCCGCCCGCAAATGTGTTATTGTTAGCCGCACTCGACACGTTGCTTGCGGGCACGCACAGTTACCCTTACCGCGCTTTCCGCATCGCTGAATGGTCACGGGTCGACATTTCTGTGTCACAATTTGTGTGTATCCGATTTAAGGGGGGAGGGGGTGGGGGGGTGGATAGCAAGAACATATAATTTAGTACTTAACAAATACTGCGCTGCACAATTTAATTTTGTTCTGATGATAATAATGCAGGATATTGATACGCGCAATTTCTCAAATTAATACTGACTCAAAGCGCAGCGCCCGTACACCAACACACGCTCAGAATACATCACAAACAATGAACACAGAAACAGAACAGACAAGCACGTAGCGCCCGTACACCAACACACGCAATGAACACAGAAACAGAACAGACAAGCACGTGGTGGCAGATCACTATTAAATTTTTATGGAAAGGAAAATTGATTTGTATTTTAAACTTTTGTTGGCTGCATCTATTTTGATGGGAGGGAGAAAACCGGAGTACCCGGAGAAAACCCTCGGTGGCCAGAAAAGTCTCGTACCTGAGTCACAAAGTTTTCGCTCCTTGCAGGGATCGAACCCGCGACCTTCGGCATAGGAAAGCAGCGGTCTAACCGACTGCGCTACTGAGCCACCCCAATGATGTCATATCGTTACTGATAAGCCATGTTATTATGTAAAACTAAAAGTTAATCAACCTCTGGTAAAACAGAGAACAAAGTTAATATTGTACTAACTGTATTGCAACTAACAAATCACAAACAATACATTGTTTTATTCGTTTATTTTAAACACGAAATATAGAACTTCCCTGTGCAGTGTTTGCTGCATTTGATGAGTAGGGAGAGGGGGGGGGGGGGGGTTTTGGTCCTGTCCCCCTTTGACTCCCATGTACAGTGTTTTGTAGTTACATCTAATGGTGTAGAGGGGGGAGGAAGCGGCTTTGGTCCTGTCCACGTTTGACTCCCCTGTGCAGTGTTTGCTTCTTGTGATAGGGAGGGGGGCGGTTTTGGTCCTGTCCCCGTTTGACTCCCCTGTGCAGTGTTTGCTGCATGTGATGGGTAAGGGTGGGGGGCGGTTTTGGTCCTATCCCCGTTTTACTCCCCCCGTGCAGTGTTTGCTGCATGTGGTGGGTAGGGGGGGGGGGCGGTTTTGGTCCTGTCCCCGTTTGACTCCCCTGTGCAGTGTTTTCTCTATCTGATGGGTGGGGGTGGGGGGGCGGTTTTGGTCCTGTCCCCGATTGACTCCCCTCTGCAGTGTTTTCTGCATCTGATGGGTTAGGGGGGGGGGGCGGTCTTGATCCTGTCCCCGTTTGACTCCCCTGTTCAGTGTTTGCTGCATGTGGTGGGTAGGGGAGGGGGGGGGCGGTTTTGATCCTGTCCCCGTTTAACTCCCCTGTGCAGTGTTTTGTAGTTACAACTAATTGTGTAGGAGGAGCGGTTTTGGTACTGTCCCCGTTTGGCTCTCCTGTACCGTGTTTTCTGCATCTGATGGGGGAGGGGGGGGGCGGTTTCGGTCCTGTCCCCGTTTGACTCCCCTATGCAGTATTTGCTGCATCTGATGGGTTGCGGAGGGGGGGGGACGGTTTTGAACCCGTCCCCGTTTGACTCCCCGGTTCAGTGTTTGCTGCATGTGACGGGAAAGGGGGGCGGTTTTGGTCCTGTCCCCGTTTAACTCCCCTGTAGAGTGTTTTCTGCATCTGATGGGTAGGGGGGGGGGGCGGTTTTGGTCCTGTCCCCGTTTGACTCCCCTATGCAGTATTTCCTGCATCTGATGGGTTGGGGGGGGGGTGAGACGGGTTTGATCCCGTGCCCGTTTGACTCCCCGGTTCAGTGTTTGCTGCATGCGATGGGTAGGGGGGGCGGTTTTGGTCCTGTCCCCGTTTGACTCTCCTTTGCAGTGCTTTTTGCATCTGATGGATAGGGGGGCGGTTTTGGTCATGTCCCCGTTTAACTCCCCTATGCAGTATTTGCTGCATCTGATGGGTAAGGGGGGGGGGACGGTTTTGATCCCGTCCCCGTTTGACTCCCCGTTCGGTGTTTGCTGCATGTGATGGGTAGTGGGGCGGTTTTGGGCCTGTCCCCGTTTGACTCTCCTGTGCAGTGTTTTTTGCATCTGATGGATAGGGGGGCGGTTTTGGTCCTGACCCCGTTTAACTCCCCTGTGCAGTGTTTTCTGGATCTGATGGGTAGTGGGGGGGGAGGGTGCGGTTTTGGTCCTGTCCCCGTTTAACTCTCCTGTGCAGTGTTTTTTGCATCTGATAGATAGGGGGGCGGTTTTGGTCCTGTCCCCGTTTAACTCCTCTGTGCAGTGTTTTCTGCATCTGATGGGTAGGGGGGGGGGGGGGGGGGGCGTTTTTTTTGTCCCGTCCCCGTTTGACTCCCTGGTTCAGTGTTTGCCGCATGTGATGGGTAGGGGGGGGGTTAGTACTGTCCCCGTTTAACTCCCTGGTTCAATGTTTGCTGCATGTGATGGGTAGGGGGGCGGTTTTGGTCCTGTCCCCGTTTAACTCTCCTGTGCAGTGTTTTTTGCATCTGATAGATAGGGGGGCGGTTTTGGTCCTGTCCCCGTTTAACTCCCCTGTGCAGTGTTTTCTCCATCTGATGGGTAGGGGGGGGGGGGGCGGTTTTGATCCCATCCCCGTTTGACTCTCCTCTGCAGTATTTACTGCATCTGATGGGTTGCGGAGGGGGGGGGGACGGTTTTGAACCCGTCCCCGTTTGACTCCCCGGTTCAGTGTTTGCTGCATGTGACGGGAAAGGGGGGCGGTTTTGGTCCTGTCCCCGTTTAACTCCCCTGTGGAGTGTTTTCTGCATCTGATGGGTAGGGGGGGGCGGTTTTGGTCCTGTCCCCGTTTGACTCCCCTATGCAGTATTTGCTGCATCTGATGGGTTGGGGGGGGGGGTGAGACGGGTTTGATCCCGTGCCCGTTTGACTCCCCGGTTCAGTGTTTGCTGCATGCGATGGGTAAGGGGGCGGTTTTGGTCCTGTCCCCGTTTGACTCTCCTTTGCAGTGCTTTTTGCATCTGATGGATAGGGGGGCGGTTTTGGTCATGTCCCCGTTTAACTCCCCTATGCAGTATTTGCTGCATCTGATGGGTAAGGGGGGGGGGGACGGTTTTGATCCCGTCCCCGTTTGACTCCCCGTTCAGTGTTTGCTGCATGTGATGGGTAGTGGGGCGGTTTTGGGCCTGTCCCTGTTTGACTCTCCTGTGCAGTGTTTTTTGCATCTGATGGATAGGGGGGCGGTTTTGGTCCTGACCCCGTTTAACTCCCCTGTGCAGTGTTTTCTGGATCTGATGGGTAGGGGGGGGGGGAGGGTGCGGTTTTGGTCCTGTCCCCGTTTAACTCTCCTGTGCAGTGTTTTTTGCATCTGATAGATAGGGGGGCGGTTTTGGTCCTGTCCCCGTTTAACTCCCCTGTGCAGTGTTTTCTGCATCTGATGGGTAGGGGGGGGGGGGGCGGTTTTTTTGTCCCGTCCCCGTTTGACTCCCTGGTTCAGTGTTTGCCGCATGTGATGGGTAGGGGGGGGGGGGGGTTAGTACTGTCCCCGTTTAACTCCCCGGTTCAATGTTTGCTGCATGTGATGGGTAGGGGGGCGGTTTTGGTCCTGTCCCCGTTTAACTCTCCTGTGCAGTGTTTTTTGCATCTGATAGATAGGGGGGGCGGTTTTGGTCCTGTCCCCGTTTAACTCCCCTGTGCAGTGTTTTCTGCATCTGATGGGTAGGGGGGGGGGGGCGGTTTTTTTTGTCCCGTCCCCGTTTGACTCCCTGGTTCAGTGTTTGCCGCATGTGATGGGTAGGGGGGGGGGGTTAGTACTGTCCCCGTTTAACTCCCCGGTTCAGTGTTTGCTGCATGTGATGGGTAGGGGGGCGGTTTTGGTCCTGTCCCCGTTTGACTCTCCTGTGCAGTGTTTTTTTGCATCTGATTGATTGGGGGGCGGTTTTGGTCCTGTCCCCGTTTAACTCCCCTATGCAGTATTTGCTGCATCTGATGGGTAAGGGGGAGGGGCGGTTTTGATCCCATCCCCGTTTGACTCTCCTCTGCAGTATTTACTGCATCTGATGGGTTGTGGGGGGAGGGGGGGTCGGTTTTGATCCCGTCCCCGTTTGACTCCCCAGTTAAGTAAATAGTATATCTTTGTCTTTTTTTAATTTATGTACATAATTGTAAATAGTCTGTACCTTTACTGTCCCGTCTTTTGGCGTATTGTAGCAAAAGTAATGTTTCATCGAGTGCACGTATTTATATGTTGTGACTATGTAAAGCGTGGTGAGTCTGGTCATAGGCTGGAGTACCCGCTATATAAAAATCCGTTATTATTATTATTATTAAGTGTTTGCTGCATGTGATGGGTAGGGGGGGGGGCAGTTTTGATCCTGTCCCCGTTTGACTCTCCTGTGCAGTGTTTCTTGCATCTGATGGATAGGGGGGGCGGTTTTAGCCCTGTCCCGTTTGACTCCCTTGTGCAGTGTTTTCTGCATCTGATTGGTAGGGGGGGGTATTGGTCCTGTCCCCGTTTGACTCTCCTGTGCAGTGTTTTTTGCATCTAATGGATAGGGGGGCGGTTTTGGTCACGTCCCCATTTGACTCCCCCTTTCATTGTATTTTACATGCATTTTGTTAGGGGGCCTGTTTTGGTCTTGTCCCCGTTTTACTCCCATGATTTTTTCTGATGAGATTACTGACGCAGTCTTCAATTGCTCCTTTTAATAGGCTAGAGGGGGCCAGTCTGGGCCTGACCCAATCTGACTCTCATCGGTTCTAGATTAGCCCCCCAGGGGTCATTTTGGCACATCTAAATTTGTCCCAGAATGACTCCCGGGAGTGTATCTGGGCCAGTCCCAGATTTACTCTCTCTTGCATGGGGGGCTGTTTTAGGACAGACCCACTTTAACTCCCGGGAGTCATTCTGGTACTGAAAAATGTGCGCCAAACTAACTCCCGGGAGGCTGATCTGGAACACAGTAGAGTGCATAACATCAATTGTTCCTATGTAATCTTCATTCACCAGAGAGTGATTTTGGAACAGGCTGGGGGTCAGTCTGGTCCAGGACCAGAATAACTCCCGAGAGTAAATCTGGGACGGCCTGGTTTTACTCCCGGGAGTTAATTTGGGCCAGGGACGCTTTCGGCACGTTACACCGGCACTCACCCGTCTAGGACATGAGCGTCAGGATCTTTAAAGTCCGTTATGATGTAATGTATGCGACACAGACTAGACCTCGGTTTATACTCTCATCCGAAGGAGTAGGAAACGAGAGTAAAGTGTCTTTCCCAGGGACACAACACAATGCCCGGCCTGGGCTCAAACCCGGGACCTTCCGATCCGCAAGCCAACGCTCTAACCATTCGGCTACCATGCCTCATGCAAGCCTGCATCAGCCATCGGATGACCAATACTACATGCATTTATCAACCACAGGCTCTGAAGTCTTTTCTTTCCCCTCCTACATACGTACGTGGTATAGTATGTATAGCATGTAATTGAGGCCTACGAGAGACGAGACTTCCAAGCCTGTGTATCACCAATGCCATTGACATTGTCACCTGCACATTTCATCACTTGGCTGTAGATTCCTGACGTCATGCGGAACAATATCTGGGCGGTAAAAATGGGGATTCCCCAATGCATTCGCATCAAAAAATAGTTCGCTTTAAAAAGTTAAAATAAACATATTCATACCCCTTCGATTCCGTGGGACTTTTTTTCAGTTGTAAACACAACTGTAAAGAGTAAATTAGAATATATATCATTTTTATAGGATTTACTTACTTTCAAAAAGCCTGTTGGATTGGACTAAATGGCACACGGACTTTGGATCGTTGGAACAGAGCCAGGCTTTAATGTCTGTATTGTTTTCATCCCAAACTTGGGGGGTAGCAGTCTTCAGCGAAGTGTTTTGCGCAAATTGCTGACGACGCAGTTGGTGTCCCGTACTTCGGACCGAAGTTTACACGCTTTTCCTGCACGAATCTCACCCACCTTTTTCGCACTTCTTCGTTTTTTGGAAACCTATGCAATGTTAACCCATCCGCTTGTTTGTTTGTACAACCTCCTACGGCACAATTTAGGCCACTGCTCTTCGTTTTCCTGCGTTTTGGTAGAGAAGGGGCACTATCGGACTCTATATTGTCTACAGCATTTGACGTCACGAGCCATGTGGTCACGTGAGCGGGCTTTTCGAAGGTGCAAAAGTTTATTCGAAGTAGATTTTATTAAATATTTTAAAAAAGCAGTATTTTTCGGAAAAAATTTGTTTGGCATGTGACTTCTTTTATTATGTAGATATTTTGTGCTCAGTTTTATGTTTCAATGATGTTGACCTTTAAAGTCTATGTACATACCAAAGTTGAACCAAATCCCTTAAAGAAGTTTGGAAGAAAATAGGATTTAAAACAAATATATGACATCGCCATGGTGACCTAACCCTACATGCATAATGTTTTCTGTGATCTGGTAGGGTTTACTATTTCCTTCATAAATATTAAGTTTCAAAGAAACCGTCCATTAGTTTCAGAGAAAAATGCCCAGATGTCACTTCCGGACACTGGACGGACGGACGCCGGACACCCAAAACCAAAATGTGTAGTTTCTGAGCGTTACAGCTCGTGAACTAACAGTAATATTGTTGGATGCTCTAGGCGCTTTATTCTTAAATCAATCTCAAAGAGCGGCGATCACTCATCCCAGCAAGGTCCTCCTGAAAATAATACTCAACAGGTTGAAACCCCCAAGCTGAACAAGATTCAAGATTCTTTATTTGATATACTTTGACATACATAACGGATTGACATTGGAAATGAACATTGTATACAATTGTATTGATGTCAAAGAAAAAATAAATCAAAGAAAAAAAATATTCTTTATTGTTCAAACACATGGCATGGATATTTGTTTTGCAGTGCAAGAAAAGAGATAACAACATCAAAACCATCAAAAACATAGACGTACAATATTAATACATTTGATATACTATCAGACACAACCTGCATAAACGGATATCCAGCCACATACCCATGCGTACACATTTGACACACAGATAATTATTCCACAATACACAAAACCACTCACACTCACCCATTCTTCCATGCTTTAAACCCATCCTAGCCATCCACAACACCTCACTCCTGTATCTATACACGTCGCACTTATATACTTTTCATCCTTCCTACCACTTAACACGTTGACTCACACATATATCCATGCACACACATTCCCCATGTACACATATACACACACGCTTGCTCGCGCACCAACCCTTCCATTCATATCTGCATACACCTTGCACTAAACGACAGCTACAATGGAATACAATATAATATTATGATCCTGGAATAACTAGCTGCGACGAAGTACTAATTGACTTCAGCAAAGCAATCTTTTACAATTACAATACTGAATACTGGTGGAAAACTGATGAAGGTGACGATGGTGATTTAATAATAATAATAATAATAATGATAATAATAATAATAATAATAATAATAATAATAATAATAATAATAATAATAATAATAATAATAATAATAAGAAGAAGAAGAAGAAGAAGAAGAAGAAGAATAAAACTACTACTACTACTACTACTACTACTACTACTACTACTACTACTACTACTACTACTAATGATAATCATAAGAGTAATTGTAAAAATAATAATAAAATAAAATACAACTACTAAAAAACACATCATAGCTGAAGAACAAGCAGGATTCAGTGCGAAGTACCACAGAACAGTTTTTGAACCTCAGAATAATCTGCGAGAAATACCTACTGCACCAACAACATCTATATCATGTGTTTTAGACATCAAGAAAAAGTCTGCCCGAGTCTGGCATGCAGCTTTGTGGGCAACCATGACAGTGTACAACATCAGCCCTTACATTATTAAAGTTATCAAAAGCTTGTGTGACAAGGCTACCAGTGCAGTCTTCCACAACAGCGCCATCTGGAACTTGTTCAGAATAACAATCGGCGTGCGTCAAGGATGTATACCCTCTCCATCCAACACTCTTCAACACGTTCCTAGAGCGCATCATGTCAGATGCCCTAGCAGATCACGAAGGCAGTCAGCATAGGGGGTAGAGCAATCTTCAATCTTCGTTTTGCGGATGACATTGATGGATTGGCTTGAGAGGAACAAGATCTTGAACAGCTGGTACAGAGCTCGACACCACCTTCAAAGCCTCTGGAATGGAAATAAGTGCAGAGAAGACCAAAATGATGACCAACAACACCAATGGAATAAATATGGACATCAAAGTCCATACCTCAACACAGTGGATAGTTTCAAATATTTAGGAGCCACTGTATCAATGGGTCCCGACAGGGAGTCCTCTTCAGGGTCGCATAAACAACTGCTGCCATGACAAGGATAAAGTCCATTTGGAAAGACAGGACCATCAGTCTACACTCCAAGGTAAGGTTGCTGCGCTCCCTTGTCATCTCCATCTTCTTATTCTCTTGGACCCTCACAGCAGACCTACAACGAAGAATACAAAGCATGGAGATGAGGTTCTACAGAAGACTTTTGGCATTACCTATACCCAGCACATCACAAACGACGACGTCCAACAGACCATCACACAAGCCATTGGACAACACGATGACATGTTCACAGTGGTGAATAAACGGAAACTCCGATGGTATGGCCACGCCACCAGAGAATCAGGTCTTTCAAAGACCATCCTGCAAAGCACTGTGCAAGGAGGCAGAAGACCAAGGAGACAGAAAAAGAGGTGGAATGACAACATTCGAGAATGGACTGGCTTGACACTGAGCGAAGCCGAGAGGGTTGCTGAGGACAGAGCAAGATGGAGTATGCTGATTAAACGATCATCTGTGGTGCCCCAACGACCTTCGAGGTATGGGATAGGATAGGATAATTGCAATTAAAGCAAATCATAAAATATCTTCCCAACAGTAAATTTCTTCTCTATCAACCAGAGCCAGAAATGATTGGAGATCAGCTTAGCCTTTCTCCATCACTTTAGTGCTTCGGAGGCGGGTCACCATTTTTCTATGTTGCAGGGGCTATCTATATGGCTCTCCAGCATTTTTAGCGTGAGCGCAATATCCCCGCGAAAGGGGCAGACAATTCGCTGGACCCTGCCGAGTGATCGACCCTTGTACGGTCTAATTCTCGAGGTTTTACGAGACGTGGGCGCCATTAGCGTAATGCTTGCTCGGAAAGTAGAATCATTCAGACGGGAAACGCTTGTCGTACACTTAATTTGTTTTCGTTTTAAACCTTCCTTTGCAATGTGTTTGTACACTACCGGGCACTGTTCTACACACCCGAACATTTTAACAATATAAATACGAGCTTACAAATGACAATTATTTATAGCCAAGTAAACCATGTCAGATTTCCTTGTGTAAAAAATAGGGACAATAAATCACCTTGAATCTGGAATCTACGAGAACAAACTTTGGTACAGTCTCTTACAAATTTGTCAAAAACTTAAATCTTTAAACTTTGAATCTAATTTTCGTGTCCGGCCGTTCAAAAAGGCATCTGCTATAGCGGTAAATGGTTTAATAATAATAATAACGGATTTTTATATAGCGGGTACTCCAGCCTATGACCAGACTCACCACGCTTTACATAGTCATTACATAGAAAATACATGCACTCGATCAAACATCACTTTTGCAACGATACACCAAAAGACGGAACAGTAAAGGTAAAAACTATTTACAACTATGTACACAAATGACAAAAAAGACAGAAATAGACTATTTACAACTATGTACATAGATGACAAAAAAGACAGATATAGAATAGCAAAACCTATTCACAGCTATTTATATGCCCGGTTAGACCCAGGAACAAAAACAGTATAAATATTTACAGCCGTATATACACTTAAGGATCAGACAGAGACAAAAGAGGAGAGAATGGCAGCGGGATACAAATCAGTGTGAATAATGCAGTTTGAAGAGGTGGGTTTTGAGGGCCTTTTTGAATGCTTGTGTTGATTGTATGTTGCGGATATGGGAGGGAAGGGAATTCCACTGCTTGGGTGCGGAGTAAGCGAATGCACGTTGGCCGTATGTCTTAGTGCGGGTGACGGGAACCTTGAGTGTGCGAGTGTCAGCAGAAGATCTTAAAGTGCGTGAAGGGGAGCAGACAGACAGTAGATCAGCAAGGTAGGAAGGACAAGAATCTGTGAAGAAGTTGTGTCTCATAAAATAAAGACACCTGCGCCCCACAGTATCACGCCAGCGGTTCGTGATAAACATGCTCCAAGGCGTGGTTGGGAATCAACCAAGCGGGAGAATTGTGTGTCTGTGGCATGATTGACGCGCAAAGACTGTCAATGGACCTTTTGCTATAGACTCGCGAGGCGACGTTTGTCGAAAAGCCGAATTGAGTCTTTTAAGCTGTTCACGCGCTTCTTTGAGAGTTTCGCTTCAATAATAAGGATTAGTATACTCTTCTTTTTTTTAATCATAATACTTTATAATTATAGTGTAAACGTTTGAAAACCAAGATCTCCGAGTCCGGACGAGCAGGACACAGCCATCGGCAGATTGATGATGAGAGAGCGAGAAAGAAAACCCAACACATTCACAGTATGGCGATAATAGAGAGGATCCAGCTTGGCCAGACCGGACATGTCAGCTCTGGT
The DNA here is from genome assembly GCA_036898135.1 of Oncomelania hupensis. NCBI lineage: Eukaryota > Metazoa > Mollusca > Gastropoda > Littorinimorpha > Pomatiopsidae > Oncomelania > Oncomelania hupensis. Next base: position 17,272,045 of record CM072511.1, read on the forward strand.
CATCGTGGTCAAACCCAACTTCTATGAATAGTAATGCAGCGTTACCACAATGGGGCACGGCATAGCTCAGCCGGTAGGATCGCAGTGACGGAGTTTGTTTTGAGACCGGGGTGGGGGGGTGGGGTGGGGGTGGGGGGAAATTTCCACTAAGAAGTCGATAGCTCGATGTAGAGCTTCCCCACATATTGGCATTTAGGTATCCAAGGCGCTGGCCATTTTTGTACTCCAACGCGAATAGCTCAAGTTATGAGTCACCTCCCCTTTGTCCCAAACACTACGAAAAGCAAAAGTAACATTTTAACGGTGTTTTCTAGGTGTTGACCAGCGTTTACGATATGGAACAATCCAGTAGATAGATCCAAGCCCAACTTCCACTTGAATTTAACAATTTGAGATCCTATATGCAAAACCTTTTTCTTGTCGAAATTATTTTAGTTTTTGAATGACATTCGTCACCCATGCGGACGAAATTCCGATCGCTTTCTCAGCGAAAGTGCGCCGGACTCCTAAGTGCAGTTCCACCCAGGACTGCGGTGGGGGACAGGACTTAGAGTAGGTCACCGAGGGTCTTCTCCGGGTACTCTGTTTCCTCCCTCCCTGTTGACATAATGGCATTGGAGGCAGCCTGCCTACAATTTCAAAATAAAATTCGATTTCCTTTCCGTCTTAACATAGCGACTTGCCTTTTACACCACATGTTTGAGTGATGAATGTGTGTTGGTGGTGTATGTTAGGAGTGTCAGTAACACGTAATCCAGTATGTTGGTTACAGATCGCCGCTCTTTGAGTCTGATTTAGGAATAAGGCATCCATTATTATTATTATTTTTATTATTATTATTATTATTATTATTATTATTATTATTATTATTATTATTATTATTATTATTGTTATTATTATTATTATTATTATTATTATTATTATTATTATTATTATTATTATTATTATTATTATTATTATTATTGTCCAATCAAGTGAAAAATCTTTATTTTAGAATAAAAGCAAAAAATACGAGAATCGTATATAAAGAAATAGAGAAGGCGGAGGAGGGTAGGGGGGGGGTGGAGGTAAAAATTTAACAGGAACAAATGAATAAATACAATTATAAAAACTATGTATAAAATGATATTAAAATGCAGCTTGAAACATGCATTCATGCATACATAGAAACCCCTCCTGCATTTTTCTCAATTCAAATCATTATGCACAGCACTATGATACCAAACAATACAATATATGTTTATGAAAACGACATTTTATTACTCAATTACATTACATTACATGGTTATTGCTTTTAGGTCCAGCGGACTCTTCTGAGCCAAATCAGGACCAGAGAGGCGTTATCTTAAAATATTATAAAATGGATCAAATCTTAAAAAACAAGCCTGTTATTCTTAAATATGCGAACAAACTCACACACGCAACCTCTTGAAAAATCTTCTTTAAATCTGATGTAATAAAAATACGTTCTCTTGCTTCAAGCAAATCACTAAAATCAGTCTTACCAATACAATCCAACCAACCCAAAACAAGACGACATGATTGATATGCGATTAAACAAACCAACATCATGTAAAAATTGAAACAGGTGTTGACCATTGCATACTTTAAAAATCTCTTTGAAAGGTATTGGACCAAAATATGTTTCTCTTGCATCAAACAGATCAGCACATTCAGACATAAAATGGCGAACGGGAAAAGGATTTATCACATGCAAAGCACCATGGCGGTTCTTCGCCTTTTAAATATGTATCACCCATCTAAGGATCGGTTTTCTTTAAAGGCCAACTTGAATTATTTTTGCGGGCAGTAACTGTTCGCCAGCAATGAGTTCATTATTGTAGTAGGTGATGGTCTGCATTCTGTAAGGCACGGTGCTTTGGATGCAAACTATAGATTAGGAAAACAGAACTAATGTTAAAAGGATGGTGGCTGATGCACCTTTCACCATGGGTTGCGCTTTAGGATTGGCATGGGCATGCTAAACGCAAACTCTTGCCATCAAAGCTACTACGGGTTGTTCAGTGCAGAGATTGTGCTAATCCAAAACCTAACTAACCCGTAACTTGACCCTTCCATTGCCATGACTGAGAATAAGCAGACGTGGAATTTCTGCTGAGCCAATATTCACTGCGGATCAGTTTCTACTTGTTCTTGTTCTGCTTCTTCTTTTTGTTCTCGTTCACCTTCTTCTTCTGCATCTTCTTCTTTGTTCGCATTCTCTCTCTCTCTCTCTCTCTCTCTCTCTCTCTCTCTCTCTCTCTCACTCTATTTCTCCACTTCCTTGTATTATTATCTCTGCCTATTTTCTAACAAACATCGCAATATTTCAGATCCAAAATGGCCGGCTGGATACTCGAATTCCTAAAAACAAACAAACCAGATATTGTTTTTATTTTGTACTCTGTGAACTAAGCTTACTTCATCAGTGTATAGGGTATTTGCACACGCAGTACCGATTATTTTAATACGTATCACGTATAATGCATGGTTTAGCCGTGCCTTCGGTTAGTCATACTATGAATAGATGCAGATTTTTAGGGGTGTGGGTAGTACGAAAGAATTCGAGTGTGAGAAAACAAAAACGGACTCTTTCTCTGTCTGTCTGTCTCTGTCTGTCTGTCTGTCTGTCTTTCTTTGTCTGCCTGCCTCTGTCTCTCTAGAAAACGAAAATAGCCTGACTGTGTTTGTCTGTCTGTATTTGTCTTTGTTTCTCTATCTCACTCTGTCTCGTTAGAACGATAAAGGTCTTTCTGTCTGTGTTTCTCTACCGTTTCTCTGTCTCCTTTCCTGCCACATCCTTAACTCTAGTTCTATATCCTGTTCTCACTCGCGTTCTATGGCAAAATTTGCCTGTGTGCAAAGCGTTCGCTTGTTTGATATATGACGTGTTGTTTATTTGCGTGTATGTTATGTGTGAGTGTGTGTGTGAGAGAAAGAGAGAGTGAGTGAGTATTACACTCGTTTGGTGTTTTTCTATCAGTAGTTGATTCAGCCCCAATGCTGAAATCCTGATAAGTGTAGCTCGGATTCGTTTATCCACGCAACCCGTTCAATCAGCAACAAGGCACGAAGTCGTCGTATGAAGTTTCCCAACTTTATTCAGCGTACACCAACTGCATACAATCGTTCAATCACTTTTCACTTTTTAAACTTTTCACTTCTCAACTTTACACAGTGCATCAAATATATAGTTTTTCTAGACTCCAGATTACGTCAGAACGTTCCGGAGCGACGCGTTACAACCAATCAAACTAAACTTCGTCATCACTGTATTACGTCATACATCTTTCTTCACAGTCCAAGAATTTTCTCAAATATCTACACCTATCGCGAAGCTTCGATCGACAGTAAACAAGCAAATCTAGAGAATTCTCCAATAATATCGACGAACGAAAATTATCAACGTTATACAAAGCTTCTCCTAACAACAACGCAAAATCAAATCAAAGGTAAATACACTCTGTTATTGTGCGAAACAAACCGATATCAGATCTATCGTGCGCGTCACACACGAACTATCGTGCGCGTTTCAACGTAACAGTGAGTGTACGTGTGTATATGTTTCTGTGCGTGTGAGTGAGAGTGAGAGAGAGATACAGTGAGGTGTTCGGGATGGATGTACGGAGAGGGACAGTTTGGTGAGGTGAAGAAAGTGGGTGGAGGGGGTGGGTAAGAACAAGAATTTAATCAAATTCTGATTAACAGCAACAACAACAATAAATTACAATGGAAAAAAAATAGTCCTTACCCTAGTTCGATTCTAAAAATCTTAGTAAGCCTATAGCGATATCTTTTTCTATTTGTGGTCTTCTTTTTCTGCTTTTAATATAACTCGCCTTTCTTACTCTACTGTTTAAATCGCATTGAGAGTTGGGTTTGACTCTTTGAAGGTCACTTTCAAATTCCTCTCTTGTTGCTTTTGGTTGATGACCTCACGCCCATGCAGCAGCACGCTACTTCCGGCAAATTTCCGTACTTCCACGTTTTTGGCACTTTTTTGTCATTGGTTTTGTCGCCAGGAGAGAGAGAGAGAGAGACAGAGAGAGAGAGAGAGAGAGAGAGAGAGAGAGAGACAGAGAGAGAGAGAATTCTGTTCCAAATGCTCAGTGACAGACTGTATGGCCTACTGTTCCTCCTGTTCTCGGTCTGTACGTATTTAAAATGGAAGTTCTTCTGTTCTTCTAGAGCTAGAGATCGGCCAAGGTTTCCCCACCATTTCCAGCTGTCGATTGTTTTGCAAGTGTGGTGATGTCGTCTTAACTATACGTCGTACCCACCCCCTAGTCCTCTCCTCTTTTCACCTATGTTACGTGCTGCGATCGATGCTCAGTGACGTGCAATGCAAACTAAATAAACTAAATCACCCACTTTATTTGACTTGAAAATAGTACAAATAGACCTATTCATAAAACAGTTTTCAGTAATTGCACAGGAGACTTTAAAAAATATTTAAAGAAATATATGCCTTGGTAATTGCAGTGTCGATCATACAAATCCAAAATTCGCATTGTATTTATACTTATAATGCGTCCAAAAATATCCACGCCGTCAACTTGATACCAAGAAAATTTGTATTATGGCACACTGAGAAATTAATGCGTAGGGTCAAAGCTGCAGCATCTGACCGAGATCTCTCGGTTTCGCGTCCTTTTTTTAAAGATACTAGATATATGTAATTATTATTATTATTATTATTATTATTATTATTATTATTATTATTATTATTATTATTATTATTATTATTATTATTATTATTATTATTATTTAATGACTACTGTATGAAGAGTCCATGTGTATAATTATAGGGGTGTGGGTGGAGGAGAGAGAAAGTGAGAGAGAGATTATCTTTCTTTCTCAGTTCTTCTAGTTAATGAGTTGATTATTTTTGATAGTTGGTTAGTTAAATTTGTGAAATAATATCCATTTGTTCTAATTTTCAATGTCTAAATCATTAAGTTGAATAATATAAAAAAAATGAGTAACACACACTGCTCTCTACCAACGAAATGTGAGCGGTGAAAATGCAAAACGTATTTATAAAGAATATTTTGCTAAATATAAACGTACTATTCTGACTTTAATTTGAAATAAAAGAAGTGGTACCGATACTTGACAACACCGACGTGGAGATATTCCATGTAATTTAATTTCGAGTAGCTTTGTTCCAGAAAAGAAAGTGAAGCCCAATTTGAATTTGTCGAGTGTAATGTAGACAGCCATTTCAACAAAGGCCTAAAAAGAAGACCTTGAAAGAATGTAGACGACATGAGAGCAAGAAAGGACTGTTAAAATGGCTTCCAAACATGTAGATAACGCCCTAGATATATATAATATAATTATGCTTTTTTTCCTTTTCTTGTCTTTTTTTTTTTTAATTTGATATTTAAACAACAAAAATTCCTATATAGATTCCTATTGCTTTTTTCTGTATATTTTTGTTCTCTTTTTATCATTTTCTTTCTTGTTGCAAAAATATGTAGACGAAACCTGCATAAAATCTTTTCTTTCTCTTTTTTTTCCCTCTCCATTTGACTGTCTTTCTTTATTTCATTTTTGCTGCGAAGATACTATAGATGAAACCTGCAAAGATATATTTGTTCTGTTGTCTTTATTTTGTTCTTTATTCGCTTAATTTATTTCTTCTCTTTTGTGTGTGTATGTGTGTGTATGTGTGTGTGTGTGTGTGTGTGTGTGTGTGTGTGTGTGCGTGTTGTACAAAATGTCGTTGCGTAATTCGTTAGTAAGTTTTTCGCCCTTGTCTGATTTTATTTTGTATTCATCTGGATATTAACATTAAGTATGAATGCGTGAGAACTGCGCTTTGAACTGGACAATTATTAGAAAATAGTGCTATATAAATCTTCTTCTTCTTCTTCTTCTTCTTCTTCTTCTTTTTTTTTTTTTCTTCTTCTTCTTGTATATAAGTTCGTCTTTTTCTTCTACTTCTTTTTTTAAAACTTATTTTTCTTCTTCTTGTATAAGAGGAACTACTAACTCAGTTTTTACATTGAAGATTTCCCGTCAGAGTTGACAGCCTCACTCTGCCTTTGTAGGTGAGCTAGGGTGAAAGTCTGTCTGTAATTCTTTTCTCCAATCTGTATAGTAGGACCACTGTTGGTGGAGAGCACAGTGGACAAAAGTATGTCAGAAGGACTTTCCCCTTAACTTTAAAGCATACGGCAGTGTGTTACTGTCCACTGTGACGACAAATCTTCAGTGTTCATTTTATACATGATCATTTATGTTGGGAGACGTTTTCTTCTTCTTCTTCTTCTTCTTCTTCTTCTTCTTCTTCTTCTTCTTCTTCTTCTTCTTCTTCTTCATTCTTTCTTCTTTCTTTCTTCTTTCTTCTTGTTCTTCTGTTTCCTTTCTTGTTCTTCTTTCCTCTTCTACTTCTTCTTTTCCTCTTCTATTTCTTCTTAATTTCTTCTTCTTCTTCTTCTTCTTCTTCTTCTTCTTCTTCTTCTTCTTCTTCTTCTTCTTCTTCTTCTTCTTCTTCTTCTACTGCAAGTTGAAGCTTGTCAAGAAGTTAGTTTTATTTGAATTTCATAAACTTTCTTTTTTTGGTCTCATTTTTCTTTAATTCACGTTTGTTTGGTAGTTTTTTTTGGCGGTAAATGTAAATATACGGATTGTTTTCCTTTTTTGTGTTTAACAGTACTTTATTTTGGCGAGATTCGAATTCCGTTGGGGGCAAGATAAGAAGTAGTCATTGTTCAATGGCCCTGTTACAAGTATGATTGCTCTTGTGGTTCAGTGTTGATTTAGGCGCCAACACATTTTTATCTGGGATAGTTAACTCCATTAGTATAAATATTTCTTATCGTCCAATGGCGCCATTCCTTTTTTTCTCTAGAATACATATACATCATTTTTATGAAATTAATTTTCGTAATTAGCTGTCGTCGCAAATTTATACAATTTCGTTTTTGATGTTAAAAAAATTAAGGAAATAAACCAAATTAAAAAAAAACACGAACAAGAAGAACAAACAAAACAAACTACAGCAATAATGGAAATTGAAAGTAAAATCCAGTATAATAAAGTCCTTATACCAATAATTTTAGCAATCCTATCTGACTTCTTGGGACATTTCTGTTTCCCATTAGAAGTAAATACACGACAAAGAAACAATGAATGAACAAATACAATGGCTTGTTCTCTTATATAGCGCACATACCAGCTCAGAGAACTTCTCAAGGCGCTGGCCACTACTATCCATCATGCACAAAATAGCTTGCTGAAGTCAGGATTCGAACCCACGTCTCCAAAGACGCACATATATTAGGCTTGCGCCCTTAACCACGGAGCTATTCATCACAATCACAAATAGAAACCCAAGTACTTTGTAACACTGAATAAATATTTTCGATGAGAAAACTCTGTTTCCGTGAAACTCAACTTATTATTTGTATTTATTTATTTATTTAATTAATAAAATAATTAATTAATTAAGTTATCTATTGAATTATTTATTTTATTTCTTTGTTTATTTAAATGTATGTATTTATTTAATTTGACGTATTTTTACGTGTATGATATTAGACAAATGTATTATTTTATTTTGTCAATGCGTTAGCATTTTTAATCCGCTCCGGCCACGTTAAAGGAGCTAGGTTATCAATGACGGTTGGTTTGGTTTAAATTTGTGTGATATAACGGGTAATCGTTGTTCAAACCGCGACAGCCAAAGCTTTTGAATTTTGGGCCGTTCCTTCTTTGCTTTGTTAACAAACAGCTATGCCTGCTATGCAGACTTTCGCAGCTATGCTGTGCTTTGAATCAGCTCAGATGCGAATTAATAGGCACATGAACACAAAGAATTAATAAATTTATATAAAAACCATACTTTTGCGTAATTTTTTTTAAAGTTTGGGGCAACATTCACTGTGAATTTAAAAAAATATTTGTGACCTTATAATGTGTGTTTTGGAGCTCCTTAAATAATTTTCGAGTGAATGCGCCAGCTATGATTTCGAGAATAACAATCATTCCTTCGCAAGTACTTTACTGATACTGACGCTCATGTTCTATATAGACGAGTGAATGCCGGCCACAAAAATACACCCAGCGCGCACTTTGTCCATTGTCTTCCATCCTCAGTCGCCAAGGATTGTGCTCAGTCTTTTGGGCATCAGACTAGGCGCCCAAAGGTTGCAGATGGGCGCCTGGGGCGGCTTGTCAGATCCTGTATCGACCAGCGCCTTGAGCAGCTCTTGAACTGAAAAAGCGCTATATAAAAGTGATAAAAAAATTAATTAATTAATTAATAATTTATAATGTATATCATGGAACTGATATGAGTGATCCTCTTTTGTTCGAAGAGAAAGGTTTTAAACAATTAAATTGATTTTAAAACAAGATGGCCAGACACTCAAATGTTTTTTTTCCAGACACCCGCACACATAGCTGAAAATCAGCATTTTTGTAAAATGTTAGTTTTTTGGCGTTGTTGCGACTCGGCTTTGTCCTAAAGAATCAAAAATAAAAGCATGGAATGATGGGTCACTAGATATGTCTGAATTATTTGCAAGCGCAAACGATAGCAAAATAAGTTTAGTCAGTTTTGAGATAAAGCGCAAACCGTTAGTTATATAATAACAATTGACCTCAGCGTCATGCCATGCAAAGACCATCCCGAAAGGCACGGTACTAAGAGGCAGAAGAAGAGGTAAGCAGAAAAAAAAGAGATGGGAGAACAACATTCGAGAATGGACTGGTTTGACACTGAGTGAAACCATAAGAGTTGCTGAGGACAGAGAAAGATGGAGTACGCTGATTAAACGATCATCTATGGTGCCACAACGACTTTTGAGTTGCGGGATAGGATAAGATAGGGCCTCAGCGACCTTTGCTTTTGAGAAAATGAAAGTGAAAGTATCTGCTTAGTAATAATAATAAAAATCGGTCCAGTCATTCTTGAGATAAGGTTAAAAATGTGTTTTGATTAAAAAGATATATACGGAGCGACAGACCAACCGACCGACCGACCCACCGACAACGCGACCGCAACTATAGCAAAATTCAACAAAATCGGTTCAGACGTTTTGGAGATATTGAGAAAAATGTTTGTAGCGAGAAATTGACCCCCACGACCTTGACCTTTGCGGTAGTTCAAAATGATGTCGTCACGGGAGGCTGCAGGCCGCTAACCTAGGTAATGTTCCTATGAAGTTTGGTTAAATCTGTTTAGTTGTTCTTGATATAAGTCTCGCGACGGACCGACTGACCACCCGACCGACAGACCAAATTTTGGCTCGTTCTTATTCCTATTTCAAAGTATTTCCAGATAATATCTGGAATACAAAGAAATTGACATTGTTGACCTGAAGGCATGATCATATTCGTGTTGTTTTAATTTTATCATCAGCAAATTGTCACTGTTTCTTCTTATTGTTCCAGTTTGCTTGCAGTTGTAGATAAGACATTAAAGATCAGACATTTTATTGTGCAAAAAACGTGGACAAGAGATTTCCGACAGTGCGAACATTAAAGATATAGTGAAGTCACAAATTTAGCAGTTACTGTTCAGATAATAGCTGTAATTTGTAGTGTGTGTGTATGTGTGTGTGTGTGTGTGTGTTTCATAGCATGTGTGTGTGCATGTTTGCGCAAGATTGTGTGAAGTGTGTGTATGAACGTGTGCGTTTGAAATTACATTTAATGTTAAAGAGGTGTATATTGCAAACACCTCGTTATGCGTGTATGTATGTATGTATGTATGTATGTATGTATGTATGTATGTATGTATGTATGTATGTATGTATGAAGAAAGCACTTACGCTGTACTTTTCTGTGTGTGCGAGCGCGCGCGTGTGTCCCTTCGAATGTATCGTGTGTATTTCTGTTCCTGGATTCCCCAAAACTGTGTCCACTACCAACCACGCCATGCCTTGTCCGGCGATGTGCTTTTTGTGAAAGGAAAGTTCCAGATCCACATAAAAATATTTTTTTTTTTTTTTTTTTTTTTTGTGACGACAGGCGACAACTTATTCTTGAAATGTTGGCCATTCAACTCTTTACTCTCTCACCCCCACCCCTTCTCCTTTCCCACCTCCCAAGCAAGGGAGAGAAGACTGAATGATTTCCAAGCATTTCAATAGACTGATTTTTTAATGCCGATCATGTTTCCCCTCGTCTTTCCATTGGTTGAACACTTTTTATTTTTTTATTTCTGGCTGGACAGCCTTCGCATGTAGCCTCAGAATTCATCATGATCTTCTTCTTCTTCTCTTTCTTTTCCCTTCTTCTTCTTCTTCTTCTTCTTCTTCTTCTTCTTCTTCTTCTTCTTCTTCTTCTTCACATAGTGCGGCTGCTTCATTTGATATTTATATATCCTTTTTTATATTTAAATATCTTTTTTTTTGGAAGCCCTGGAAAGGAGACTTCAGTTCCATAAAATGAAGATATAATCTTGTCTTTTATCCCCCCTGTCGAGCGCCACGATAATATGTTTTGCTAATCACATCACACACACACACACACACACACACACACACACACACACACACACACCCACACCCACCCACACACACACACACACACACACACACTCCGTCTTTTTCAAACACACACACACACACACGCACGCACCCCCACACATATGCAAACTCATACGTCAGCACGCTCATGAACATGCACGCGCCAACGAAAGCATTGTACGCATATACACGGATATAAAAAGCGCTATTTAAGCACGCACCCACACACGCGCCCGCTCGCACGTACCCACCTGATGCACGAAGAATGAAAACAAGGGCGACAGATTCGCTCGGTACAGGAAGAGAGAGAGAGAGAGAGAGAGAGAGGGTAGAAGTGAAAAACAAAAATAGAGGGAAGAAGAGGGAGGAAGAGGAGGGAAAAGAGTGAATACCTTTCATTCACATCTGGCGTCACCGACACAAAGAGTGAAGGAGAAGACGAATAGTGTGTACGGACAGCGTGGTCAGTCGGACTACAGAAATCATCTCGTCTGTTCTAAAGCTGCGCGTCCTTATGTGCGGAAAGGCAAACGCAATGTGCATTAAAAAAAATCGCACAAGAAGAAAATTGATTGCATGATTCCTTTCACCCGGAAACGCATGCGCAAAATGGGTGCGCAAACTCTCAACTTCCCGCATCGGGTGGCTGAAATTTTGCTTTGCTTGTACTTGCGGACGACCGTTGTCATAGTATCCCCCACCGGTTCAAGACTAACAGCTTCACGGGCTTCGTGAACTGAAAGAAGCCATCAGGCTCTCTCATAAAATCATAAACAATTAATGTGAATCTACATGGAATCTGAATGCGCGTTCGTTTGATGTTGTTTTTTAACCAACAAATATGTTAACTAACCTTCCATAAACTGAAGTGGCCACTGCTGTGTTGTTTATGTTCTCAGTTGAGTTAGAAAAACAATTACAGGATTAAAATTATCTTTTGAAATGACAAGCCCTCTCTCTCTCCCTTTCTCTCTCTCTCTCTCTCTCATTCGAGCCTCGGCAGCCGAAGAGGTAACATCTCAAAACCTGAGCTCTCGTCGCAATTCAGTATACACTGTGTTCAGCTCGTTGATATACCTTAGCTTCACAATCGTCTACACCACAGAAGCTTTACAGTAAAAAGGCATTGAGGAAAGGCAAGCGTTTCGTCGGCTAGATTTTGCTTCTGCGAAATTACAGCAAAAGAAGTAAAGTGTGACTGTGAAACCGGACATTGTGGGACAATTTGAGGTCAGTTACTTCGAGTTTTGTGAAACGATACTTTTAATTTCTCGCAACCGTGTCTGTCTTGAGTGCACTCGGTAAAATCCAAGGAACTAAGTTATTGCTGGCAGAATTTCGTTTTCATGATGTAAATTTATTGACTTTATCTCTTGTACCTATTTCCTACGGTCAAAATATTCGACATTTTGTCCGGCCCCCCTCCATTTTATTCCTCCACCCACGCCGTCATTCTTCAGTCGAGGACCACCCCAGACCCCATCCCTCCCCCTTTCTGTCGTCATCAAGCCCCAACCTCTCATCCCCAACCCCCTCCATCTAATTGAATGCACTCACGATTTCTTCGGTATGTGCTCTCCAGAGGATAATTGAAAATTAATTGACTGTTGACATTTTGTGAGCTTTAGTTACCAGCATCCTTGTTTACACGTGAAATTGCCACTTTCTTGCCATGTACTCAATGCAATCCACGTCACACAATGGACGAAAGGACGATTACATCAGTCAGCAATTTCCTCCACATTCGCACGAATATTTCGAAAAGCAGCTTTCTCGAATTCTCGATACAGTGCAAACACAAACCTCGCACCTGAGCTGTCAACTGGAGGACAACTTCTCACGTCTTGAGAAATCGGTGAGGGAAATCCGGGGAGACATGAGCAAACTACACCAAGAAACACAACAGATACGGTCTGAGGTGAAAACTCTTCATAATGCACAGCAAAATTCCGATTCAAGAATCAACACTCTGGAAGAGGAGCTGGACAAAATGGATGCGGCAACCAGGAAGAACAACGTGAAGTTTGTAGGCGTTCCTTGGGAAGAGCGTTCTCCACTTCAAACCATCATAGAGCTTTTAAATGCCCATTCATCTTACGACCAATGGCGAGAGTTAGATTTTGAAACCGTGTACAGAGTTGGTCAAGGCAGAGGTTCGCGCCCCATCATTGTTGCGTTTGCCAGATTTTGCGACAAACTGGATGTCTTGAGGGATACAGAGCTCCGAGAAAGACTTACCTCTAGGGGTATCAAAATTGCCGCAGATTTAACCGCTAAGCAGAGGCAGAAGATCCAGAACTACAAACAACAGGGCAAGGTCGCATACTACAAAGGGGGGAAACTCTTCGTGAAAGATGGCCCATATCATCGACAGTTTGGTGGAGCGGTCAACGCAGGTCACAAGCCACCTCAAACCAGGCAAACCACCCAGATATCCGGCAGAAGAAATCCAAACGATGTCGGACCGAGTCAGGGAAACAATATGGCATCATCTGACAGTTCCAATCTTCAACAGAGATCATTTCCTATACCACACCCATTCGCCGCATATCCCCCATTCCCCTTCCCTCCCATCCCAGTGACTCAGTGGCAGTCGTGGAATACTTACACGCACCAACCAGCTATCGCCGTTACAAATACGGTGACACAAGACCAAGGTCACTGGGGTTTGCCATTGTCAGATATTGACGTTAGGGCAGAGCACGATAGTGGCCAGAGACCAGTTGTGCCAGGTCCTCACTCTTACAGTGTTGCAGTAGCTTCAAGAAAATCTCCTGGATCCAACACTGATCAGAGATCTAAAACAGAAACGCGCAGGTCCCAGGTTGCAGGCGCTAAAGCCACAAAGAAGGCAGTTAGCGATGACTTAGCGGAAGAAAGCAGCACCGTTCCAAGCAGTCACCCCCAAAATGGCCTCTCGCTAATAGCTAAGCAAGACTGTGGCAATGACAGCAGAGATCAAAAACATGAGGCTGACATGAGCAAAATTCAAGAAGACGAAGACCACAGATCACAAGAAATAGTAATCGAGGGCGTCTCGATGGAAGTGACTGAAGACGAAAACTTTCAAGAAGCAAAACATGAAGACACAGCACAAGAATCAGAAGAGGCAAGTACCAGGGGCAGCCAATCGCAGGCTGACTCAAGAAAGAAACCTGATCCACAGAACCCAGTGGAAGTGCAATCATCGCCGAACCAAAAGTTAAACCATAGAACTGAAAGCTCACCAGTCGTCGCAGACACTCATACACCAAAACATCCAGAATCAGAACCTGGATTACAGACCAACACAATGACAACACCTGATACACATAACACTTTTGCATCGTCAAACGGCGCTCCACAATCGGACACTAACACTGCTGCAGGCACAGCCACAATCAAAATGCCAAAAGTTCAGGGAGAAACACGTCCGCTTGATAAAAACAGACAGGCAAATAGTTCCTCAACAGCAACAAAAGCAGACAGCGACAGAAGTCTGCGCCCCAGACCATCTGGAAGACGCCAAACGAGCCTGAAAGAGTGCTTGGCAGTCAGAGAGACAGCAGCGGAGGCACCAGACGAAGCTGTTCAGAATAACGCCACAGCGCCACAACCAGACAACATCGTCACTACAGCATAGGACTTTGGCCGGGCCCCGAACTCTGACGATGCTGAAGCAAGTATGATTGATAACCAGCTTGGGCGTCAACCTGAAAAAGAAAACGATGGACGCAGTAATTATTCTAACATAAAATGTTTAACATATAACGTTAGAGGCTTAGCACAAAACCTTGAGAATTCAGTTTTTGTAGACTACATAAAAAGCTTTGATATTGTTTGTCTTACCGAGACTCATTTTAAAGCTAATTTAAACGTACAACTTTTCCCTGATTTTGACATTTATGCTGCTGTTGCGCGGAAGCTTTCCAAGCACGGCAGACTTGCTGGAGGAGTCATGGTGTTGGTAAGAAAAAATCTGTCCAGTCTTGCTGAAAAAGTTAATTGTAATATTGAAAATATGATTGTTCTAAAGTTCACAAAAGAGCTGCTACATACTGACAAAGATACTATTTTAATTGCATGTTATCTACCTCCTTACGATTCTAAATTTTGGAACAACTCTCAAAATGGTTTTGGGTTTGAACCTATTGAAAAATGCTTGTTAGATATCTATGAAAAATTAGAAGACTTTCACCTCATATTATGTGGAGATTTTAATGCACGCACAGGAACTCTAAATTGTAGCACTGTTTCTGATGTTTTTGATGACTTTGATGTCCTCTCCAAGCCAGAGGATGACATTTTCGTACGTGCTTCACAAGATACCACTGTAAATCAATTTGGAGAGCAGTTAATCGAATTTTGTAATATGTCTGATTGCGTTATCCTAAATGGTCTTATACCCAATAACTTTGATGATAGTTGCACATTCATTTCAGCTTCTGGTTCTAGTTTAATAGACTATTTCATTATGTCTAGAGACTTATTTTTGTCACTTAATGTCCAGTCTTTGTTAATTGATAACATGATAGAATCTGATCATTTGCCAGTAACACTTACCATAAGTATCAATAGCTACAGCAGATCTGAAAACGTCCCAAACGAAAACGACAACGAGGAAAGTAATGAGTGTGAAAAAATTATTTGGGATAATAACAAAGAAGGGGAATATTTTGACTGTCTTAACTCCCCAGAAGTGCAACACTTTTTTGCCAGAGCCTATAGTAATTTACATGAAGATATTGAGCAGGCTGTAGACTACTTTGCACAGGGTATTTGTAAGGCCAGTGATTGTATGAAAAAGAAAATCCAGTCAAATAAGAAGAAACGAAACGCGCAGTGGTTCGATAAGGACTGTAGGGAGGCTAGGCTAACTGTTAGAAACAAGTTGAAGCTGTTTAGGAAAACTAGACAGGATTCAGATAGATTAGAGTATACACAGGCTAAAAGAATATTTAAGACAATGATTAGAGATAAGAAACGCACATTTAAGAACAATCAAGCAGCCGCTTTGGCTGCCAAATCTAGAAACCCCGCTGAATTTTGGAAGCATGTTAGGACCCTATTATGCGACCGCAAACAAGACACAAGTGACAGAATTGATTTAAACACCTGGCATCAGCACTTTGAAAATCTATTTAGACAAAACGAAGACGATGTAGATGATGCCGCCAATTACCTACAAGATGAAGAATCTATTGATAATGACCACGTTCTAAATAGAAAAATTACCACAGAAGAAGTTACCAAAGCAATTAGAAATCTAAAAACCAGGAAATCTGGTGGATTAGACGGTGTACTCTCAGAGATGCTTAAGGCTGGTAAGAATATCACTGTAACCTTCCTCACTGATTTGTTCAATGCAGTGTTTGACAAAGGTCAATACCCTTCTCAGTGGGCAAAAGCCGTTATAGTACCTATTTTTAAAAAAGGATCGCCGGATAATACTGACAACTACAGAGGTATATCGCTACTCAGTATCACAAGTAAATGCTTTACATCGATTTTAAATCAACGTCTTTACAACTGGTTAGAAAACGGAAGCAGAATTGTGGAAAATCAAGCAGGATTCAGAAGAAACTACTCCACTACTGATCACATATTCACATTGCATGCTATTGTACAGAACTGTCTTAGTAAAAAAGGAAGAAAATTATATGTTGCGTTTGTCGACTTTAAAAAAGCCTTTGACAGTGTCCAGCATAGCAAACTTCTAGAAACATTACAAACAGATGGCATAAATGGTAAATTCTACAGTATCCTCAAATCCATGTATGAGTCATTGACTTCTTGTGTCAGAGTGGGGGGTAAATTTACAGAGTTCTTCAGCTCCCCAAAGGGAGTCCGTCAAGGTTGTGTTTTAAGTCCTACCTTATTTTCAATGTTTATAAATCAACTTGCAATACACATTACTGATTCTGGTCGACATGGCATCCAACTCCTGCCAGGGTTAATGGAATTGTTTATCCTTTTATTTGCTGATGACGTCACGCTTATATCAACCACACCAGCAGGTTTACAAAATCAGTTAAATTGTCTAAAAGAGTGTTGTGAAAAACTAAAACTTGAAGTCAACATTAATAAAACAAAGATAATGGTTTTCCGAAAAGGGGGTTACTTATCAAGATTTGAACATTGGAAATTTGATGGAGTTAATTTAGAGGTAGTTAATGAATATTGTTATTTGGGTTTTATATTTACAACTATGCTTAGTCATAAAATTGGAACTAACCACTTGGTAGGGAGGGGGAGGAAAGCAGTCTTTAGTTTATGCCGTTTACTGAAACAACTAAAGTCGATGTCAAAAGATGTATTCTTTAAACTGTTTGATTCAAAAGTGCAATCTATTTTATTATATTCATCAGAAGTCTGGGGTTTAAGTCGTCTTGATTCTATTGAGAAAGTTCACTTATTAGCATGCAAAAATTTTCTAGGCGTTCCTATTCGAACACCCAATAAAATGGTATATGGTGAATTAGGCCGTTTTCCTCTATATATAAATTCAGCGATTCGCACACTGAGGTACTGGTTCAGAGTATTGCAGCTTAGTGCTGATAGATTACCAAACCAAGCGTATCACATGTTGCTGAATTTAGATATTTCTGGTAAGAAAAATTGGGTATCAGGGGTACGTAATATATTATCTGAGTGCGGATTCTACATTGTTTGGGTTCAACAGGGAGTGGGTAACACAAATGCTTTTCTGGCAGAGTTTAAGACTAGGCTCCAAGACATTTTTAGGCAAGAATGGTCTGCAGCAGTACGGGATAGAGACCGCTATAAAACATTTAGTTCATTCAAGACCGAGTTTGGGCAGGAATCGTATATTGTAGATATTGATGTATATTGTTTTCGTGTGGCACTCTCATTAATCAGATTTGGAGTTCTTCCAATTAATAACAACACCTATAGATTCGATGATAATATTGTACTAAGAAATTGCATTGTATGTAAGAATATAGTTGAAAATGAATATCACTTTTTGTATGTATGTCCTTTGTATGATGATTTTAGAAATCGCTTTTTGTCAGATCGACCCGTTTTACTTAAAGACATGATGAGCTTGAAAGGGATTACGCATTTACGAAACCTAAGTAAGTTTGTATATCACGCATTCGCAAGACGCAAAAAGCTTGCGGAATCTCTGGAATAAGCTAATGCATTGTCCTGCTTCCCTGACCCCACCCCCCCCCCCTCCGCAACCCCCCCCCTTCCCCCCGCACACACACACAGACACACACTTCTTATGGCGCAAAAAATGTCTATTATATATTATTGTTCTTTTCGTTCAGTCAATGTTTTTTGTATGTTAGAAACCAACGCTCGAATCAAATGCGTGTGAATGGAGAGTGTTCGCGCATGTGCGCGTGTGTGTGAGCATATGGGCCAATGGCCAAAAATGCAATAAATTGTCAAATGTCAAATGTCTCTCTCTCTCTCTCTCTCTCTCTCTCTCTCTCTCTCTCTCTCTCTCTTGACGTCTCTCAATTGTCAGCTGGACGTTAAAAGGGGCGCCCCGGGGGATTTGAATCGATGATAGGTGGCACGGTGGTCTAATGGTAGTGCTTTGGCTTGCGGATCTGAAGGTCCCGGGTTCGAGCCCTGTCCGGGCCATTGTGTTGTGTCCCTGGGAAAGACACTTTACTCCCGTTTCCTACTCCTTCGGATGAGAGTATAAACCGAGGTTTAGTCTGTGTGTTGCATACATTCCATCATAACGGACTTTAAAGATCCTGACGCTCATGTCCTAGACGGGTGAGTGCCGGTAACAAGAACACACCCAGCATGCACTAGATCCTTCTCCCCCATCCCTGGCTGGCCAGGATAGTGCTCAGTTGTCCGGGCGTCAGACCATGCGCCCAAAGGCTGCGAGTGGGCGGATCGGGCGGTTTGAGTTAGATCCTGTATCGGCCAGCGCCTAGAGTCTGGTCTAGTACGGCCAGATAAGTGCGCTATAAAATCCATAATAATAATAATAATAATAATAATAATAATAATAATAATAATAATAATAATAGGTTTAGCTAAGTCTACGTTAATACAAAAACAATCAACAATATTATCCGGTTTGCGCACTTGTTTGCGTACTGATGGATTGGCGGTAGATAAAGGGATCAAGTTTTGCGCGTTGCGTTTGCGTTTCCGGACAAAAGGACGCTTAGCTTAATGCGGCCAGCCCGGCTGATTATTGTGAGACGTCAAACTGAGCGTAAACTTGCTTCAGATGCGCACCTTTGATATTTGACTCCAGGCCGGAGCTTAGATAGTGAACGACACTGACTTCTGAAGCTGTTTGAATCAATTGTCGACTTACCTAGCTACAGTTATACCACGCATTGACGCTTGCTACTTTAGTGTGAAACTTACCTCCCGTCTATTGTCTACTTTAGTGTGAAACTTACCTCCCGTCTATTGTCGCTTATTCCCTACGCTGACCTACTGAATGGAGTTTGGCTGCTGTATTAGTAACAACTTTCTATAATGTTTCTTTGACTAAAACTTTTGTTTTTTTAATTTACGGCCTCCGGAGAACTATATCCCTGTATTTCGATTGGGGAAGAAAAATTATTGTGATGCCAACTAACCGTATTACATTCAAAGTCTTTGGTTAGATTTCGTGCATTTCGGCCTTAGTAGACTAACATAGTATTATAATACCAAACGACAAACATCTTTGGTCATAATTATCATGTATTTCGGTCTAAGGAACACAACAGTATTTTAGGTCAAAGTGATAGGTTTAGCTTCGTTCTGTCGAGAAGCGGAATGTCTGTCAGTGGCTACAGTCTACTGACTGGCAGACGAAATTTGTTACCCGGCAGCCTGCGATATTAAGTTGTGGAAACGAGACAACAGTAACACTTTTCACTTTTTATCCATTAAGCATTTGTGCCGCCAAAGCCGAAACACCAACACGGTCATATTTCTTTCAATAGATAATAAATTTGTTATTGTTCTTTTTAATCTGACATCTCGCTGTGTTGTTTTTCTTTTTTCCTTTTCTGCCTGTGGATAATAAGGTACGAAGAACTACTTACGTAGCCTACTCGAACGGAAGGGTTGACCAATATTTCGGAGAATTTGGTCTACCTTTTTTTTGCGAGGTCATAATTATGAGAGCAGTTGTATGAGACTTTAGACGATGCAAGTGGGCCGCTCGGTTGGCTTGAGTTAGACCTGTATCGACCAGCGCCTAGAGCTGCTCTTGTGCTGGAAAAGCGCTATTTATAAGAAAGTTACAATTCGTATAATAATAATAATAAAGATTGAAGTTTTGACGCCCATATCCATCATTGATGATACGACAGACGACCACCATAGACTGAGACAAAACAAGAATTATTAGATTAAAACTGGAACATAACACTTCGCTTTCTACGTTTATTGGACTGGGGCGACTGGTGTTGTCTTGGACTATTTTGTATAGGTTCTATCCGTGCTTCACACTTCTGGTCTTCTTCCAAACATTTCCCTTATAAGCTTGCAGACACCATACAACAATATTTGGGTTATCAATTCACCACGGTAGTACTGGGTTAAGAGTTAACTGGTCATTGTTATTGGCCAGCACCGTTGTGGGGACTTAGTGGCCACCGTAGCCTGGGGGTCACTGCTGTCCACTCCGTCACCGAGATTGCCTGTGAAACCCTGGCTGACCTTGATTCCTCGTTTTACTGTCCCCACCTCTCAGGCTTTAGTCATAAACGGTCAGCAAATTGGTTTGTGCCAGATACCAACGGAATACCAGTTCTATAAGGCCGTTATTACTCATATAAACTATGAGCTCATTTGTATGGTAATATCTGCATATAATTTAAAACAGTCGGGAATCAGAATGAGCCCAATATCGGGCTGCCTGTCTGTTGCTCGCCATATCTTTAAAAAAAAAACACTGAATAGAGTTTGATCAAATTTATAATGAAAATCACCTAGGTGACAGGTGTGGGTTCGAGCCAGCATCTGGGCGTTATGTTTCTCAGAATATTATTTACTTTAGACTCGGGCAACGTCTCGGGGGTTTTCTCCGGGTACTCCGGTTTGCTCCCCCAGCAAAAATTTCAAAATTTCACAAATAATGTTAGGTAGGTAGGGTTTGGGCGCACCACTGGCTGCGACTACGCCTTCCCCGGGGGAGGCGCCCCAGAGTTTCCCGATAGAAAGGGATAATAAACTGCAGCAAAAAAAAAAGTTAGTGGCCAGCCTCCTGTGCCATCGTGTTTGCTTTACCTTAAAGGTCAAGGTCGCTGAGGTCAAATTGTTGCAAACACTTTTTGCTGTATATCTCAAAAACGACTGAACCGATTTTGATGATTTTCGAATTGAAATAATTCAGCTTAAGGCCAGTAGTCATTCAGTAGACATTGTTTCGAGAAAAAAAAGTAAACACACGTCCTTCCTACCCTGTCTCTTGCTTATAAAAGAAACGTCGTTAGCTAAAGACATTGAATCTTGCCAAAGGTTTTGCAGCTCCCCTCCCTTACAAGCACGGAGGAATATTTTCACGGCAGGGCGTGGAGTTCAGTGCTTCGCTATTGGACACGTGTCAATGCCTGCAAATGGCTGCGCACCTCTTTGTAAAGACCTGTCGCAAGTTTACGATCGTGCCGATAGGGAGGAGGTCAACGAAGGTCAGCTCGAGTGAAAGGTCGGTGTAATATCACCCTTATACATTGGCGCAACTCCGACGATGGATGTGCTGGAAGGTGAAGGTTGGTTACCCAGAAAAGGATACAGAGTATCTCGACCTTTCGAGATCTACAACTTTTTCTTCTTTTTTGTGTTATTTCATTTGAGAACCCACAAACCAAATAATGTGGATTATCGGTATGGCCAAGCTCTAGTATCTTTTTTTTAAAAATAAAAAAACCACTGTACATTGCAATACCCAGCATCTAGCTCGCTTCACTTTTATTTAGTACGGTTCATTCGTTTAGTACTGCGGTTGTTTGTAGATTATAGTCACACGACACTTTCGCATATAGGTGACTACTGGACCGATTTATACTGACACCAGCGGGCCAGTTGTTGGTAAAGGGGAAAATAATATGATCACACGTTGACCAATCCGGGATTCGAACCAGCGACCTTTCGGTTACTAGCAAGACGCTCTTACCAACTGAGCTACCCGGCCCCACTGCGGTTGTTGTTGTTTGTAGATTATAGTCACACGACACTTTCGCATATAGGTGACTCCTGGACCGATTTATACTGACACCAGCGGGCCAGTTGTTGGTAAAGGGGAAAATAATATGATCACACGTTGACCAATCCGGGATTCGAACCAGCGACCTTTCGGTTACTAGCAAGACGCTCTTACCAACTGAGCTACCCGGCCCCTCGCCCACTGCGGTGCGATGTTCTTCCGTTTTATACTGCGGTGCGATGACCCCTGTATGCAAGATGAAACTCCGTTGCTTCACTGGCCATCGTAAAGACTCGCCGTCTCGAGTTTGATTTAGTGAAAGCTAATCAGTGGTCTGATTGGCCTAAAGGGAGCGGCACCAAACAAAAATGAATTGTCTCAAACCACTAGGTTGTCTGCCACAATTCCAATTGCTTGGTGTAGACGTTACACTCCAATGTTCATCCACTTCCATTCGTACCACTTCAACACACACTGTAAGGCAAGACAAAACTGCGTAGCTGAAACTATACGCGGCCTTCTCTTTCTGAGGGAGTAGGCCTCGACTAGTCTCAGCCGGGCGGTATGGCTTAGTCCTAGATTTTCATGTTGTCTCGGTATACGCTTTGCTTGTGTATAGGCCTACGTTTGCGAGATAGTAATTCTGCAAGTTGAAGAAATCATGCCACAGAGTACTCTGTACTGTACAATTTATCCGCCTTTGTTGGTGGATGGGTGTGGGGGTGGAGGGAGTGGAAAGTGATGGTTGTCGAGGAGAGAGTGGTGGAAAGACGATGGTAGGGGAAGGCTTACATTAAAAAAGTCAATAAAACACAATAAAAGATAGTTTGTGCGTAATTTGCTGGATGAACAGAGCTGTTGAATACTTATGAAAGGCGGGAGAAACGACTTGTCAGTTCCTGTGCTGATTAGGTGGCAGCAGGTTCCGATATTTTGACGGAATTGCTCTTATCGTGCAGTCAAAGCCTGCCAGATTTGCTGTCCGTTGTAGTTATGAATGAATCTCTCTAGCCATGTTAGTCTATATGTGCAAGTTGCACACTTCTCCAAAATCGCACCTACATGTAGGAAAAGGTCATATTATATTGCAAGCGTTATTGTGTGTTAGTTCATCTCTTGTTTCCAGCTCTCTGGTATTAGAATAGGAGAGGGGCACTCTTGAAAGTTATGGCTTTTAATGCTGGTGTGCTACTGCAGAAAATCTTCACCTTTACGCTACAATTGCTGTGCCCAAAACCTTAAGGTTGGGATCTATCAGGTGACATGTAAACACCAACTGTTCTCCTTTCACAAACAAAACAACGCAACAAAACATTATTAGAATACGACAGAATACAACTTCTATTGTTCAATTTAAAAACAAACGAACAAGCAAACTAATGAACAAACAAACAAAAACACTACAGAAATGTGCCTGTTCCAGTCCTTCAATGCAAACCGTTCACGCTCATGTAGTAATATAATTTGGATTTAAAATTTGATTCGAATTTCTCAGCATTCTGGTGAACCGTTCAGATTCAAATAAGACAACATGAAACAAAAACACATTAAAATGAAATAAAATAAAATAAAATATTGCAATTATTGTAGACGATATTTCTTATGAATGTGTCCATATATATATTTAAGTGTGAGTGTGCGTGTGTACGAGTTATGTGTGCATGTTTGTATGTGTGTGTGTTGAGAGAAAGAGAAAGAGAGAGAGAGTTATTGTTTCTGTCCAATATAGATATATATTTTATTACAAAAACCAACACGCTTTATTAAAAAAATTGATCTGGCAACGGTGTTGGGCCAGACTCTGGGCAAAGCTTTCTAGCTACGTCAAAAAGAAAACGGAGAAGACTGTAAAAAAGAGAAAGTTGTGTATCTCTTGTCCCACTCATGGCAATAACGACGACGATCTGGGTGATAAATGGACCAATCGCTGGCACGGACGATCTACAATGCAGAACTGGATCCTGTTACGCCCTCTGCCAGCCGTAGGGGTCAGATGGATGGCCTCCCCTTTCTGCTCAAAATGGCCGCCCACTCCGGGTGACAAAAGGGACAAAGAGAAGAAATAAGATGCAGGAGAGGAGAGAGGATGTCTCAATAAGGAGGAGGAAGAAAAAAAAGAAGAGAGGAGACAGGAAGAAAATGAGGCAAAAATTAATTCTCCCGTCCCTCCACCATTGAAAGAACTTTATTATTATTATTATTATTATTATTATTATTATTATTATTATTATTATTATTATTATTATTATTATTATTATTATTATCATTATGAAGAAGAAGAAGGAGGAGGAGGAGGAGACTTAGAAGCAGAAGGAGATGACAAAATAAGAAGGAAGACGAGGAGAAAGAAGATTTAGAAGCTGAAGAAGAAGAAGAAAGAGGAGGAGAAGGAGGAGGAGGAAGAGGAGGAGACTTAAAAGTAGAAGGCGAAGAAGAAGACGAAGACAAACCTCACCAACACCAACACCAACAACATCAAGTTCCCTTAGCAGCCATCGTCCTGCATTGAACACATTGTTTTGAAAATGCACGTTGTAAGAGTGTCATGTGGGGTTTATGGGTTGCTGGGCTCTGCACAATGGAATGCTGTAACCCTCACGCTTTATTCGATGGGAACCGCTAGTTAGTCACCCGGTGAATTACTTTAATAAATTTATTTGTTTAGCTCGGTCTGTGTTAAGGCTGGGATACAGAGATAGATAGAAAAATGGTAAAAGATCACTGTCACACTAGCTTTCACACGGCTATGAATCATATGTAGTCCAGCCACTTGATAACAGTTAAAATCACACATTTATTTCTTCTACTCTATACAAGATCTTCGATGTACTCATCTACCTTAAACAGTCATAAGTCAATGCAAATAATTCGATCGCTGATAGGCTAGGCAGCTGTTATGTCTTCATAGGGCACTGGCTATTAGAGTTCATGTAGATTGGACTACTGTGGTCTTCTTTACTATAGTTTCTGAAGAGTGGACTACTGTGGTCCTTTTCCTATCAGTTTTAGTGCACCTTTTTCCTATGCACTTAACTTGTGAGTCCTTGAAGCCCTTTGTTGAGGTAGCTTCTGGTACACGCTGGGTCGTCGTGTAGTTTGGTCCCTTGACACGCTGTGGTGTCTTGGAGAGTGTTTTCCAGGGTTGCTCTCTCAGTCCTGTGCTGTAGAGGCTAAACAGCCAAATCGTGTTTTCTGTGGAGTTGGGCGCACGTTATATCTCGCCTGCTCGTCTGTAACACAAGAGACGAAATTCTGCACAACCTTGAGTAATAGGTTTGTGCAGAGCGTCTCACTGAAAGCCAAAGTAGCCCTCAGTGATAGCTCCACATCTCTATACATAAGCGACGAACATTCTGCTACGTCCGTGGTCCACTGGAATCTCAACTCTAATTTCCTATACATACATACATATAACTCGTGGCTAATTATACTCATAAAGAATTAATAATATTATAAACATTCACTGGTACAGCCACTGGTCTGCAAACATACATATAGGTTCAACAACAGTGGTTCCGTCAGGTATACAACATGGCGTCCAAACCGGTCGTGCTTAACACGTGTTCGGCTTTTCCACGTGGTACGGCAAATTCGGATTAACACTCAAATCTACGCATAGCAAATTCCACAAACATAATTTCAACAATAATATAAATATATAACGATGAAACAGAAGTATGTTCATTTACCTGTTTGACAAAGTCAGGCCCGTGGCTACTTGATTGAATTCTAAGATTCACAAAGTCCTGCTTCCTGGTCTATGAGTGGAGATTTTTCTCTGCTCCGGTCTAGCTGTGTAGACTTCGGCGTATTTCATAGGACTGACTCAATCTATGCTAGGTTTTGACCCATTCAGAACCGGCTCTAACCGCTCTGCCTGAGTCCCATTGGATAAGCTTTCCGCTTCCACGCACACAGTGCTGACGTCACTACACTGCCTGCGTCAAACTCGCTGTGTGTGTACCTCCGTTATACTGTAATCGTCTGCTATATACTACAATAACTTTCTAAGATTACATTGACTAAACAAGGTTAAATAGTACAGTAAGCAGGGTAAAACTAGTCCGTCTGTCACAAAGAGCATGTATGTAGTATTAAGAAGAGAAGGAAGAAGACAGAGCGTGATTTACCAGGGTGTAGACGTCTTTATTTTTTTTTTGCTGCCTGCTGCATGAAGAAAAGATTTGGCATAAGGTTAGAAGTTCCCTCCGGGATAAATCAACCAGTGTTTCTTAGCTGTTTGTTTTTTCCTACAGTTCTTGCAGACATGTCCATGGCTAGATCTTAAATAAAGTTTCCCAAGATGAAGGTTTTCAGAGGGATTGACAGCGATTTAGCATAGAATGTCATTGAAAATAATTAATCAATATATCCACATGCAAAAACAAAAAAACAAACAAACAGTAAATAAATACGTAAATAGATTAATTAATGTAGAAAATGTTGGTTGAGAGAAATAAATAAAATAAATGCATTAATTAGTTAATTCACTAATTAGTTAATTAATCAGTTAAGTTAAGAAATAAATAAAACGAAATAGAAGAGAAATAAAGTACATTAAAATAAAACAAATACACGAAAAAATAGAAGAAAACAAAACAAGATAAAACTACAAATAAAATTAATAGATACTATTATATAAATAAATAGATAAGTAAATAGTTTATGTCACGGACCGGTAGTATAGTTATTCGGGTCCGATGACATTATATTATTGTTAGTCAGTTTTTACATAGATCATATAAACAGGATAGTTATCTTCTTGAAATGAGCGAATGAGTATCATCGCGCATGCCTGGGTTTTCCCCTGTATTGCTTACTTCCGGTGTTGGAAAGTGCAGTAAACGTTTGTAAATTCTACAACTCGTTTTGATTAGATTCTACCAATGTTGAGATTTAATCATAATACACCATGCCTGGCGAAAACTGTGCGATTGTAGGGTGTGGAGCGTCAAGAACAAGATGCAAAGGCTTGTCATTTTTCGCCATCCAACACCGAAAGAATCCCGAGTGGCAGCAAGCACTTGTTCGAGCAGTCAATCGTTCCGATGCAAGTTTTAATCAAAACAGAGCTACTATTTGCTCTAGACATTTCACTCCAGAATGCTTCAAAACAACAGGTAAATACTACAAAAACATAATTGAACAAAATCGTTATTCTTAAACTGTAATAAAATAGATCAGATGGCAACAAAGGGCGCAGTGTATCAGTCACTGTGACGTCTGTCTCAGACTCAGGCCAGGCACAGAGTGATTTTCACTGCTGATCATGATGCATCACAATGATTAATCATTATTTAATTATGATTTGGCCTAGATTTAGTAGATATCGTCTGGTCTAGGGCTAGGCTATTACATTCTGGCCTTTCAGTTCTATTATAGTCCCTTTTCCATGAATCTCAGGCACAAGATATGTAACATAAACATGTATTCATAATTTCATAAGATGATAAGTATAGGCTACTAGGCCTACTACAATACTAGTAATAGTACTAGTATTTATTGTATAAAAACCACATTCTTCCATCTCTTATATTTTATTTTATAAACATTATATTAAAAATAAAACATGGGTGCCTAGTAGTAGGCCTACTAGTACTAAAAATAGTAATACAAAACCAATAATATGTTCTTCACTACATGTATGTATTAAACAATTATACAGAAAAGTGAATTATGATTTATGTACTGAGTACTAAATTATGATAATTTTATATGGTGTTGATTCTTTTGTTGGCAGAGTTCAGGCATTGTTAATGTTAGTTCATTGTGTGTTCTGTAAATTTCAGATTCAGGACGTTTCTTGATTCCTGGCAGTCTTCCTACAGTTTGGATGCCTCAGAAATCCATAGAAACTACTAAACCGCCAGAAAGAAAGGCTCCAGTAAGTCTGTCTTTTTAATAATTTTTATGACTTAGTTCCAAAATCTGTTTCAGTGTTTGAAATATAGGCCCTAATTATTTGACTGCATTTTTTTATTAGAACAATAAAATATTTTATATAAAGCTGTCACTTCATCCTTAGTCAAAACATTAAAAAGTATTAAGCATTGTAATTAATTTCTGTGAATGTTGTGTGTGTGTGTGTGTGTGTGTGTGCTACTCCTACTTGTATTTTCATGTATTGTATATTGATAGTAGGACCTATTCAACATACTAAGTAACTATTTATAAGCATTACCCAAGCTCTCAAGCTAGTGATAATGGACCTTTATCATGTGTGTGCCTAGTAGTGCAATTATTGTGATAGTTTAATGGTAGGTGTGCTCTGAGTTTTTGTCACCTGTAAATTTATAGGAAAGGCACTCTCCGCTTCTTATTTAATTATAATTATAAGTAATTCATGTACATTATTATATGTTCATGGTTCTTTATTTTATTACTTTAAAAAGAAAACACACTATTACCGGACAATTGTTATAATCCAGCTGAACGCTACCTGGTAATTTGTCACTGGTCAGTCGCCACTCTAATAATTGCGATTCGTCACCCAGGATAATTGCCACCCCCAGAGCAGAATTTTTATTGAATTAATATTTCTGAACCGTGTTTGAACAGGTTGTTATGGAGTGCAGATAAATTATATGTCCATAATAATAAAAAAAATATGACTTAGTTATGGATTAACATGTTTTGATAGTATCATTCCCCAGTCACTCTAATTGACAGAATTAACCCTGTACTACCCACTTTGTATGGGAATGGTATTGCTGAATGCACTCTTTTTTTTTTGTTCAATGTAACATTAGATAATTCCGTAAGTTAGACCAAGATGGCAATTGTTATTCGGGTGGCTATAGCATTCGGTGGTAATTGTCCTGGCTGGCGATTGACCAGGTGTTGAATTTTCGAGGTGGTGAGTTACCGGGTGACGATGGTGTGGACACTAATTACGCTCACCACACAACTGTGAAAGTTAATGTTATCTGCTTATTCACATTTATTTAATGTGTTTGTTTACCATCCCACATACTATTTACACTATTGAACGTGCATTATTAGAAACGTTTCTGGCCAACCAAGTCACATGATGCTGACTCCAGGCTGGCAATTTAAGTACAACTTAGTTGGAGTAAAAGTAATTCATTAGCCCCCCCCCCCTCCCCCCCCAACACGCCCCCCCCCCACACCCCATTCAACTGATAATAAAAAGCTTATCCACTTTTGTAGTTGTACGAGCAATATATTACAATAAAAGGAACTGTGATAAAAAAAATTCTAAGGTGTAATAAAGAGGCTCCAATCTAGTACTAATACATTTAATTGCATTAATTATGACCTTTTTTATGTTCTAGATGGAGAGAACTTGTACAGAGCCACCAATTTGCGTCAAGTACTACAACTTTGATGAAGTGCGACAAGCTGCAACTAAACTTCCTGGATCCTGGTTCCTGATTTCAAGTTCTGAAAGTGAGTGTGTGGTTGGAACTTTGGCAGACGGATTGCTTCGGTTTAAGGTGCGCATACAATCTGACTATACAGTAACATTGTCAGTATTTGGTTTTCCTGCAAAGCAGCTAACAACAAACATAGAAAGTATTTCAGTATCTTCATTTTGTAACAGACTAGACTCCTGGCATGTTTGTCCTGGTGTTTGTGACCCATCACTGCAGGAGTATGCAAGTTTGCCAAACAGTCAAAAAACACAATTGTATTTTAGGCATATTGTATGCATGCCACATGATGATACAGTCAAGCATACATCAACAGTTAGAGCCATTGCATGTCAGATGCTGTTGTCCACGAATAGTTTGTGTCAGCCTTGTACTGAGATTGTCAATCTCTTAAAAAAAAAGAAAGAACGATCTGATGCAAGTATGTCTGCAGATATAAAGCAAAACAACCCCCTTCGTTCAGTACCAACAGACAAACTGATAGTTGCGTTCAAATCTGTTCGTAAGCAAAACAAGGATATTGAAAAGCAGCTAGAAGATTTCAGAAAAACTGTCAGCAATGACAATGAAAGTATTGAGTTAAGTTCATCACTGCATACCTCTCTGAAGACAGTTATGGAACAAAACAAAATAGAAGACCCTTTGAAAAAGTTGTTTTGGGAAGAGCAAATAAAAGCTTTCCAATGCTCTGACAAAAGAGGTATGCGCTGGCATCCAATGTTGATCAGGATGGCCATTTTGCTACATAGCAGAAGCCCTGCTGCTTATGAGACTCTTAGGAAGACTGGGGTTCTCCAATTGCCAGGGGCATCAACACTAAGAGACTATTCCAATGTCTATCATCCTCAGACTGGTTTCTGTCTAGATGTTGTAAATGAGATTAAAAATGCAGCCAAAGATTTTAAAGACAATGAAAGATACGTTATTCTCCTCCATGATGAAATGACGATAAAATCAGACCTAGTCTTTGACAGGCGATCTGGAGAAGTGGTTGGCTTTGTAAAAGACATGTCACATAACAACCCTGAGTTGGCATCACATGCCCTTGTGTTCTATGTTGTTGGAGTTAATACAAATCTCAGCACAAGTCTGGGTTTTTTTGGAACACAGACGGCTACAGCAGATGCTTTGTTTCCATTGTTTTGGAAAGCCATTGGTTTGCTTGAAAGAATTTGCCAGCTCAAGGTTGTAGCTTCTACAAGCGACAAGGCATCACCAAATCAACGCCTGTATTCAATGCATGGGGTCACCAACGAAATCTGCTACAAGGCAACTAATTTGTTTGCCAAAGACAGAGAAGTGTTTTTCTTTTCTGATGCTCCCCATTTAGTGAAGACGGTGCGCAACAATCTGAGTAACTCAGGTTTTGGCAAGAAGTCTCGCTACTTGTGGTTGAATCAGCATCATATGTTGTGGCAGCATATTGTTGACGTCTACAATACAGATGCTAGAAAACAACTGCGTGAAACAAAACTGACAGCAGAGCATGTATACCTTACACCTTCATCAACAATGAGTGTAAAGCTCGCCGTCCAAGTTTTGAGTGAAAGCGTTGCTAAGATTATGATGAAGAATGCTGGGCCAGCATGTCAAGAGACAGGAAAATTCATCCTCATGATTGACAAGTTTTTTGATTGCCTAAACACTAGGTCAGAGACAGAAGGTATCCGAAAGAGAAAACCATATCTCCTACCGTATACATCAGTAAATGATGACAGATTTTCTTTCCTTCAAGAGGTTCTGAACTTTTTCATTCAATGGAAAGATTCCATTCAGAAGAGAGAAGGCTTTACCCAGGTTGAAAAAAACAAAATGTTTATCTCGCATCAAACATTCAAAGGCATGTATATGACTCTAAAGTCTTTCCCAGAAGTGACCAAGTACCTCCTAAACCATGGAGTTCAGTGTGTATTTAGCAACCGCTTCTGTCAAGACCCACTGGAGGCACATTTTGGCAGACAACGGGGTCTTGGCAGACGGAACGATAACCCAAACTTATGGGCATTTGGGTATAATGAAACCAAACTTCGCCTTCAGCGAAATCTTGCTTTGGTCATTGAGCCTCGTGGAAGTGTTGCGACGAAGCGAAAGGCTGAAATATGTATCACAAACAGTCCTCTAAAAAAAATCAAGAGGCATTGACTAGCGAAAAACCAGTTAACTACTGCAGATATATGGCTGTAAGAATGGATATAGTCAATTGCGGCTGACCTTTTTCTGATAAAAGATTGCATTATTCTTGGAAAGGAGTGGATAGACCCTGACTTTGTTTTGATCGCTGAGGGGAAGGGGGAATCCCAATGCTAAACGACTGTTTTTCAAGTAATGGGAAAGAAGCCTGAAAACATTGTTTTGGTTTTCTTCAATGTGTTTGTTTTCTCCAAGTCATTAAAACACTTTACTGAACACTGTATTTATACTCATACTAATTGAGGTGTAGGTGTAATAATTCATGCTGAACAGTCAAACTGTAACGTAATGTTAACTTTTCCAATTTGACAGTGATTGGGGAACAATATAGGTAGGCCTAGACATCACCTTGATTTGTCAAGATATAGGTTGTGTCATTTGTGATGAACAGTCATAAGTATACTATAAGTTATAGTATAAGTATTCAATTTCATGACTTATATGGGAATTTTTAAAATTTTTTAAGCTACCTGTCTGACCAAGTTAAACACAGATTACTTATACAGGCATGTGGAACTTTTTTTTAAAAATCATACCTGAGTGTCTGAGTGAGAAATGATGAACTTCAAGTGAAGTAAAGGTACCCAGGCTTATTTGCTCCTTGTATTTTTGGTTGGTATTACAGTGTGACAGACGTTTTGACACAATGCTTTCACTACTAGTAATTTGATGGAATGGATTTGTGAATAAGTAGATCTATAATGTATAAAGCACATCCTTTTATTTTATTGTAAAGCTCTATGAGCTCTAGAAGGGCGCTGTACAAATGTTTATTATTATTATAAACATTTCAATGCTAGACAGCTTCTCTTTTGCTATTTTTTTTTCATTTTTGTTGCCAGTAATGGCTTTAAAATATGCCTTGTAAACTGAAAATGCTCACATTTTTTTCCAGGGGACTGCGCTACCCCTTGACCCTGGCTCAGTAAGCCAAAGTCACTGTGCCCAATTTTAGGGCCTGTATAGTGTTGTTTATCTCTACAACGTCAACAAGTATCATTTCCAGGTTTCGTTAACTTTTCATGATGATACAGTTCATTGCTGGACAAACAGAATATACAATACAATTACGGATGGTATTTGTGACATTCAATTGTTTGTTTTGGTTGTTGCAAAATGCAAATTCTTGTATACTGAGGTTACATACATTATAGTACTACATAAAATATTCAAAATACACAATAAGCATTGTGCTTTTTTAATTATTATTTATTTTATTTATCATCTCTTCACATAAATGTTGTGATATTAGAGACTATCTCTCAGTCTCTCTCTCCCTCTCTCACACACACACTAAAAAACAAACATATACAGATAAATAATTACAGATTCAAAAAAATTATCTGGTGAAAATAATAATACAATGATCTATATAGCGCACATATCTCACAGTACTTGGTGATTCATGGCGCTTTTCACACACACACAACATATGCAGGCAAAAAACAACAATTACATAACATATTACCCAATACGTACAGCAAACAATGAAATATTAAACTTAAAATGGGAAAAGGGGCAGGGGACAACATATTTTAAGTAAAGGGGGAGGGAGAAACTATAAGAATAAGAATATCATATCTCATATGAACATCTGTGTTGGCAGATCTTGAACAACACAAAGAAATAAACAAGAATTCAATAATTACAGTGCAGTCCTCTTATTGTGAACTCTAAAGGAAGCTCAAATCCGATCACACTAAGCGAAAGTTGCAGTATCAGTAAAAGATTAACATCTATAAAGGAGAGGAGAGGGGGGGGAAGGGAATCGATCACGATAAGTGGAATATCACAGTAAGCGAGGTCACAATAGGTGGACTCCACTGTATTACAAATTTAGTTAGATTTTAGAATCATATAAGAAAAATAATAATAAAAAAGTATTTATGAAGAAATAACTTCTATAAATGAGTTGCATCGAGGGTACTTACTATTGGAGTAGTGCACATACATTAATATGATAAGACCCAAATATTTAGAAAATGTTTCATGCTGTTATTTTGACAATGTTTTATGCATTTAATTTTTGTGACCCGATTAATGAATGTAGTTTTACTTATTATCGGCTACACTTTTATTGTCTTTGTGTTGATTATTTTTTCCCAAACATGAGTTGACTGGATTACAGAGAATGTGTCACTAAAATTACTGTCTATAAATTATAGCATTTCTAAAAATTAACAGTCACCTGTCAAACATTAAACATACACATTCAATTCATTTACACAAATTTGCACCACAGCGAAGGTTTTGGGCAGAAGATTCGCAAAGTGTTATTCCCCTTCATAAGAAGTAATGGGGGAATTATGTAAAAATCTAGTTGGAACAGTGTTTTACGTTTGAAATAAAAATATACATCTTGTACTATTTAAAAAAATTATTATTGTAGTTGACCAACCTACACTTGAACTGTAAATTCCTGATTAAATCGATTGTAATGCAAACCACCGTAAACAAAAATTCATGTTGTAAATTGAGTGAATATACTAAGGATAATAATTACTGGCATTTATGAAACAAAGCAGGCAAACTGGCAACAAGGAGACTAATGAAACAGTATGCTAAACCCAGTGCGAGGTGGACTGCATCTCTGTGCTGCTATTATGAGTATGTGTGTGTTAGAGAAGTGATTATTTGCTTGTAGTCGCAGGTCAATGTCTGGCATTTTAACTTTGTTCGCATCTTTAGATACATTTGTTTATCTGCAGTCATATTGCTTTATCAAAACTTTTTTTTTTTTTTGGGGGGGGGGGGGAAGAAGTGATGACTATTTGTACATGTATCAGGTGAATGAGGGTTAAGACTATTAGAAGAGGGATGGATGGAGAGAGAGAGAGAGAGAGAGGGAGTGTGTGAGAGAGAGGTTCTAATAATATTGTGATAATATGCTCAATTTAATGCTAAGTGTGTGTGGGGATGTGTATGTGTGACGACTCTTTGTCATCAAATATGTGAATGTCATTGTCAAAAATGTTAACCAATGTAATGCAATGCAATGTAATCTACTGTATTAAGATTATTAAACTTTATTGGAAATGGACACTGCACAATTTTCCGTGTAAATGTTTATGAGGACAATAAACGATTCTGTATTCCTCACTGCACTGGGCCTTTGTTCTGCTTTAACTGTTTTCGCAACCCTTTCTCTTTTTTAGATTTCTTTGTTTCTTGACGAAATGTATCCATGTATGTCTTGCATTTATGATGAACCCTAACTCTAAAGTAAAGGTGAATGATGTCTCTGAGTAACTTTTCTTTGCAAATTTCTTCACTTTGCACGGAGTATACTTGTTCATAAAATCTTGTTGAAACTGAGTCCAAGGCACAGCACTGCTCGAAATATGAATCAAATGGCATAGTTGTCTGTGAAAATCCCGTGAACATTGCCCGAAAAGTTTTTTCAAGACCTAAAAAAAGCAGTGTTGAGCTTGGAGTCAATTTCACAAGGCCTCCTCTGTCTAATGTTCCTGTCAATGTGTCCACATCAGCTTCTTCATCCGAACAGAGCACCTTTAGACAGTCTAACATCACTGATTGCACATCTGTCTCTTTCAACCTAAAAGCGCGCTGTTTGAGTCTATGGATGACAGATCCCCCAATGTAATTTACAATGTGTTCTTCCTCTCTGGGAATACAATCACTTGAACTAATAGGTACAGAAACTGGAATTGTATCTAAATCATAGTTCACTTTTATCATAATTTCAAATGTTTTAAAACAGAGCCACATTGAGACTTCAGCTGTCACAGCCTCATCAAGTCTCTGCATCTCATTCGGGGATGAAGTTGCTTGGTAGAATTTGGCCCAGGCCTTTTCTTTTATGTTGTTTTTAAATCGTCCTTTGGGCACCAAGCATGCATCCAGAAATTGCAGCAGGGGAAATAGCACCAGTTCTGCACACCAAATGATTTAAGCACATATCAATGCCTAATATTTTGTAAAGAAGCTACAAGCCAGCAAATTATAAATTTTTAAAAGTTGTCTGCTCTCCAAATCATGTTACAACCATAATAAAAACGTTGCAAATAACCAAGGGAAACAAACCGACAAAATTTAATTTATATTCAAAACACATACTGATGAATTATAATTCATAAGGATATTAAACTTTAAGTTGGAATATATTTTTTATTTGTCAGTAAACACCAATCGTGTTCAAATACAACACTTGTCGAACCCCAGACCTTGTCAAGTTGTGCATAAAAAGCCGGCGCGCTACCATTGCGCCATCTAACGCTCAAAAGTCTACAAACAAACAAAACAAAGTAAATAAATAGCTATTAACTTACTGTGCAACAAAGAAAAGTGTACACTGAATGTCATTCCAGTATACAATAGGCACTAGGAAACATTTATGTTAAAACTTACTATCAATTTTGCTGCACATGTGATGAACTTCTGAAGGCATGCACTGGTCTGAGAGGAGTTCCATACAGGCTTGGTTCACCACTTCAATAGTCAACTGACAGTGAAACAATACATTTTTATTTAACATATAATTATTATTCCACAAATCAAATTATTATGACACACATGCTGTTTGCCCAGCTGTATTAAACACAATGTAAATTTTAACATTCATATCAATATGACAATAGCTACTGTAGCCTAGCATAACACCCAATGATTTGTTCACTTTTACACGTATAACATAGTAATACAGACAAGAGACCACTTATAATAAAACAGTTGATAAGTCCATAACAGTATGTTTCAAATAATAAACACAGACTGGTCATCCAGGATAATTAAGTTCTAAATTCTAATGTTAGTTTAAAAGTAGAAATCAAACATACTCTTGCTTTACAATATTATTTTCAGCTTTGAAAAAAAATACCAGTCATTCACACAAGTACAAAAATAATGCAGCCCTGATATATTTATTTTGTAAACAGATGTTTTGATTGTCTAAATTAAAATACAAAGTCTGGAGACGGTATCTGGAAGAGTAATCAATGTCCTATCTAAATATAAATCACTAAGAGTAAGACTAAGAGTAAGAGTGATGATTTTGTCCCTCTTAAAATTTAAATAATTATATATATTTGGTTCACATACATGCGCCCACTTCAGGGCAACCTACAAATGGGCTTGATATAAAATAGCACAACTCAACATCGCACAAAACACGATATGTGTACTCTCGTGTTTTGGTATCACTTTGTCAGTAAGTATGAGAATGCATGCTTATTCATTTTTGTTGTTTAATTTTTATTCCTATTCAAAGAAAAATAACATAGCAGCAGGTTGGATTAATTTCTGAAACCCTCATTGAAGCAAGTTTAGGTTTAAAACTTTATTTCCGGTATTACTATTAATATAATAATAGCTTTAAAATAAGTAAGCTAGATATTAAATATTATGTTGCTAGAAAGTAATGTGTTAATTATAACAAGAGTACATAAAGAATACTACCTATTACTGCAAGTTTATTTTAAATAAATACAAAATCTGATAGTAGTCAGTAGTGACACTGACAGTGACAGAAAATATTTGTAAAGTATGATAGTATCAAGTATGTAATCACATGCTGAAAATATACAACAGATCAGCTGAAGTTCAATTGCAAATGATAAAATGTAATTAATACTTACAAAGTTCAAACTAGAAAGACCAGGTCTTGTTGACATTTGGGTTGAAGGGGTCACACAAGTAGTGTCACTAGTAGTACTAGTAGTCAGTCCAGTGGCTGTGGACAGTGTGGTGTGTTGCAATGTCCCGGCCCCATCAAATGTATCTGATTCAGTTTCATTCTCCTTTGAAATAACAAAGTACAGATACATAAATCAACTGCTAATCTGTAATTATTTAACACGCTATGAATTTTAAATTATGACATTCCGGTACTTTTAATACAAGTTAGAACATAGGTCTGCGACAAGTTTTTAGTTTCACAATGAAAGTGACAAACGTTTCTAGTTTGCCTCACATAATAGCGTTAAAATTTCGATCCATTCAATTCTAGTAAATCAACTTGTGTTGACAAACTAACCTAATGTATTTACTTTGTCTTCTGACTAAGAAAACATAAACAAATAATGCATACCAACAGAATCTGTTCGATGCCAAGTGCTTCCATCTCACTCAATCGTACAGGGCAGCTACAAACCGGACGTTTTGAGTACAGGCGTAATTGCACGCATGCGCGACAAGACTCGCTTAGTAGCGTTCTGCTGCTGAACTAGCCTAGTTGGCTATCCTGTTATATGATCTATGGTTTTTATGAGAAGGTATTGGTAGTTGCTATAAGAGCTAAATTTTGATTGGTTGAGCTAATCACATGACAGTTCGGTAATGTACCTTCAAAGATCTAGTCATTCTTTTCTTGAGAGGTAGTTTGTGCTGGACTTCTCGCAGCTGTGTATGCAGGTATATATTGTTTATTATTTGAACATGTTGTATTATAAATGTAATAGTATTAGTAAGCGATGATATTGTGCTTGCTATGTAATGAATTTAATAATAAATAATTTTTCATGTTAGTGTGAAGGATGGAGTGAGGAGTGAATGGTGGTTCACTGTAAGTTTTGAATAAGGAATTAAATTCGAGTAATTAACTGATTTGAAACTACAGTTGCAGTGTAAAGCATTCATTCCAGTTGTATGAATGACATTAATTGGTGTCATTGACGTAATAAATAATTGTTATAATTAGTTGTAGAATTGTTGTGTACGTTGGTGAACTGTATTCGATATGGATAAAAATTGGTTTTATTGCGACACTGGTCTCGTCACAGAGGGGAGACAGAGGTATATGTATTGATCCAAAGAAAGTTTATGTATCGAAAAACTTAGTTGTTGTTAACTCCTTTGCCTGCAGAAGTGCGGGTCTTCAAGAAGACGAAGAAGAAGACGTAGAAGAAGACGAGATAGACACAAAAGATAAAGAAGACGAAGAAGAAGACGATGAGGACGAAAAGAAGAAGAAGGGAAGAGGATGGAAGAATCAAGAAGGAGATGAATACATAGGAAAGGAGACGAGGACGAAGAAGAAGAAGAGAAGAGGCAAGAAAAATCAAGAAGAAGATGAATACAGAGGAAAGGAGACGAGGACGAAGAAGAAGAAGAAGAGAAGAGGGAAGAAGAATCAAGAAGGAGATGAATACAGAGGAAAGGAGACGAGGACGAAGAAGAAGAAGAAGAGAAGAGGGAAGAAGAATCAAGAAGGAGATGAATACAGAGGAAAGGAGACGAGGACAAAGAAGAAAGCGAAGAAGAAGAAAAACAAAAAGAGGACGAAGACGAAGAAAAAGAGGACGAACAAAGAGGCGGCGGAAAGGAGAACCAGAAAGAGAGAAGGAGACTGAGAAGAGGGGAACAGGGAGGAGAAAGAAGATAGATATATAGATATATGTATATATGTATATCGTTTCTTTTCTCTGGCGACTGTGATTGTGTGTTATTTGCGAGTTACTTAAATATATTCTTCAACGGATTTATTCTGCCCATTTGCTTCTTGTAAATTTTGTTTTTGTGCCACAGTGTTTATGTTTATTGTTTAATAGAGGATGTGATAATTAGTTTACAGTTTATTGTTACCAGTTAGAGAAGTTGTGAGACGGGAGGACACGCAGATTCACGCATACATGCACGCAAATTCTGAAATACCACTTTTAGTTATACACAACATAAATACTTTGATAGATATATAAATTAAATACATAAATAATTGATGAAATAAGTTCGTATGTTTTATTACGAATTACCATTATGATATAAAAAATAATAACTGGAGGTTCATTTAAATAAATTAATCCAAACTTTTTATAACAAATCCTGACCTTTTAGCTTTGAAGTCTCAATATCTGCTGTTACATCTTGAGAGTTGTGAATAATAATAATAATAATAATAATAATAATAATAATAATAATAATAATAATAATTAATAATAATAATAATAATAATAATAATAATAATAATAATAATAATAATAATAATAATAATAATAATAATGATACACGTTTCCCTCTTCCCCCAACACACACACTAACACACACACACATGTGGCTTAAGCTATGGAGATCGCTATTAGAAAGCAGAAATTAAATCGAAATGTTCTTTGTGAAATTTTAGATATGCTGTATCCAATACCATTATTAACTGGAGGGAGGAAACCTTAGTACCCGGAGAAAACCCTCCGTGACCTCATTAGTCTCGTACCTAAGTCACAGACGTTCGCCCTTTGCGGGAATCGAACCCGTGACCTTCGGCATAGGAAATCAGCGACGATCCTCTGCGCCACGAGTTCTTCCCAATCTGTACCAACATACACGCTCAGAAGTGTCACATACGTTTCATAAGTCTCTATCTCTCACACGCACACACACGCACACACACACACGCACACACACACACGCACACACACACACCCGCACACACACACACACACACACACCCATGTTAAGGTCACTAGTGCGTCCTGACTAAGTCAGCTTCACACCAAGACACCCCAATATGGAACTTTTGAACTTTGGCATAGATATATACTATTTACTCCCCCATCCCCCCACCCCGCCCCTGCTCTTTCCTAACCCTCTCCATCCCACTCCACCTTTCCCCCTCCTCTCTCTCATTCCTTGCTCTTAAAGTGAGTCTGAAGTGATCTTCCTCTCAAACTTTTACACTAGATTAGTATGATCACAGAAGGAGAATATTAATCCACATTATTTAATCGTTCTTATATAGCGCTTTTCCAGCTCAAGAGCTGATCAAGGCGCTGGCCGATACAGGATCTAACTCAAGCCGCCCGAGGCGCCAACTTGCAGCCTTTGGGCGCATTGTAATAACGCTCCGACAACTGAGCACAATCCTGGGCAGCCAGGGATGGGGGATAAGGGCCTAGGTGCATGCTGGGTGTGTTCTTGTCACCGGCACTCACCCGTCTAGGACATGAGCGTCAGGATCTTTAAAGTCCGTTATGATGGAATGTATGCGACACAGACTAGACCTCGGTTTATACTCTGATCCGAAGGAGTAGGAAACGGGAGTAAAGTGTCTTTCCCAAGGACACAACACAATGCCCCGGCCTGGGCTCGAACCCAGGACCTTCAGATTCTCAAGCCAAAGCTCTACCATTAGACCACCGTGCGGGGAAAGCTCTCAAATAAACATGTAAGCAGCTCAAAAAGGACTTAGCTCCCTCGATAACGTCACCCCGCGTGTCTAGCAAAGGAGTCCTTGATACAGTCATCGAGCGCGCGTCACCCGATACCACATTCACACAGCCATCTGCCATTTATATATAATCCATAGCAAACGCGCTAAAGCATGTTGGCATGCTCAGACGATTGTGTGTGCGTGTGTGTGTGTGTTTGTGTGTGTCCAGAGAGGTGTTCTAAAGGAAATAAGCCACCCACGGCTTCTAACAGACGATCGTTAGAACGCTGACACCCAACGTTTAGTTTCAAATTTCGGATATACGAGACGCACACAAAAATAAAATAATCGAATATAATTATAAGCATATGGTCATCTTTTAGCGTGCATGAGACATTTCATAAGTGTTTGCGCCATTTTTGATCAACCTCGGACGGATTTATTTAATAGCTATGAACATCGTCTTCTCCATACTACTTTTAAAGAGTCTGCCTCATTAACCTCTAAGTCAGACTAAGCTTGCAGCAAAGCAGTGTCGCACATTTAATAAAAATCACCTCACCCAAGCAGCAACAACAGCAACAAGAAAAGTAAAACTTCGAAAAGGCGAAAGTAGGGTGAACATCTCGACTTTGTGAAACGCAGCAACTAACATCTCGCAAAGTCCCGCGCGTCTAGACAGCCGAGACAGCCTCCCAGATGTCTGTGATGTCGACACTGACGTGAGGTTACAGACATGACGTTTACTTCCGCTTTGGTGCGCGACATGGAAAGGGCTGCGTGAGAAGGGGATAGGTAGGTTCGTTCATGGGTGTCAAGACGGCGAATGGGAAAGACCCTGGCCTGCTCAGTGAGATGAAAAATGTGCGAAGAAAGAAGACAAATCGACGATCAGTCACGTGTTTTTCTTACAGCTTACATGGCAATGAGACTGTGTCAGCCACAGACTATGCCTCCACAGAAAAGTTTCAGATGTCTTCCCAGAAAACTGGACGCAACGTTCTCAGTCTTTAGAATGAAATAAGTATTTCAAGAATAGATTCATAATACATGTATAGCATCTACCAGCACTTATACAACTGACTTCTTAAAACTTGAAAAGTTAAATGATTAGCTTTGGGCAAGGGGCCGGGGGAGAGAATCGGGGTGTGTGTCTGTGGGGGAGGGAGGGGGAGAGGATGGTGGGGATGGCGGAGATGGGGAAGAAAAGGCACAGAAAGTACAGTCAAGCCTAGGTCACCTTTCCCAGAGGTAAAAGAACATAGCTGCTGAGCTCAGTTTTGCATCTTCTCACCAACGTTAAGGAATACATTTCAAATAAATCGTGTTATTATTACTAGGGATACAAGTTTTTGGGTGGACGGAGTGCGAGAGCGAGAAAGTGGGAAAAATAAAATGAAAATTCGAACATTGAAACGTGTAAATTGTAATAGGATAAAAGTTTTAGACACTTACGATTTTGTCCTAAATACATAAAGAGGGACAGACAATCTCAAGTAGAGACACTAAATGGTGCATACAGCT
Organism: Oncomelania hupensis; assembly: GCA_036898135.1. Classification (NCBI taxonomy): domain Eukaryota; kingdom Metazoa; phylum Mollusca; class Gastropoda; order Littorinimorpha; family Pomatiopsidae; genus Oncomelania; species Oncomelania hupensis. Next base: position 17,313,859 of record CM072511.1, read on the forward strand.
CTATCAAAGACGTGCAACTGAGATTTGGAGAAGAGGGAGCGGGGGTTGGGCGTAAGAGGGGTTGTGGTGTTGGGTTTGGTGTGGTGGTGTTGGTGATGGGTTTGGTGGTGGTTCCTAGCTATTAAGTTCTCTATATCAAAGTTAAGAAGTATTGGCCATCTAGACAGATCAGATGTCTTGTAATGTCATGTCGATTTCTCAAGCCAACTCCCCTCCCCCCCCCCCCCTCATCTCATCATCCTCTCCATCCCAACCTTTGGCGCAGAAGAAGTTGACTTTGGACAAGATTCATTTAGACAGATCATGATTAGTCGTATAGAGTTATAATGGACCATTAACAGATGACGACGACGATAAAAGAATGTCACATCGTAAAAAACGAAGTTCTTAGATGCTTAGGATCCTTCACACAGCACTATACTTCACCGCTCTCTGATTTATTCCAGTAGTTTAACGGGGCATCAGAGAGTCTAGAGAGAAACAGATATAACAACAAGATGGCAAGACATTCAAATGTATTTCCCGACACGCACGTAAATAACTGTGAAAAAAGATTAAAAGCCATTCAAATCAAGTCAAGTCAATATATTCTTTATTCCATCAAAAAGGAAAATTTGTTTTGCCACCAGCATACTCACTGTATAAAAACACATTACATAGGCAAGATCATAAATAATTAATTATCAACAAAATAAACCTGTTGTGAGAATGATTTGAGAGATGGGAATTTACACATGGAATGAAAGCCCGTAGACACTCACGCACACACTCGCATACCCACCCACACGCACACTGCGTTTATGCCCACCACATACTCATCGTCATCCTATCATAACTTACAACCACAAAACCATATTACATGTGCACTAATACACTAATACAGTTTAGCACAAATTAAAATAATTTTAATAAAATAGACTCGAGTCTTATTTAATAATGTCCTAACACTATTCAATTTCTACAGCTATCATAACTAAGAGACAAAGTCAATAATTGTATTAATACTACATATAAAAACTCGTGGGTATCGCCATTATAAATTAAAACGAGGTTAGAATGAAACCAAGTTCCGGTCTGGTTTGTTTTGCTTTTATCAAAGCTTGATGCGTGACTTTTAAATATGGCACATTGCCGAAAACGACGATTGTTAGAGCCAGAAAACGAGTGGGATAAGTATAAAAACGGTGGAGGAAGTACATGCTCAGTGAAAGGATGCAAAAAACAATCGTATTTGTGGCGACTTCGGAGGTGCGTCGATCATCGACAGAAAGTGAAACAGGATCTGAAGACTCTTGTAGTTTTCCATAGCTTCGCCGTCGCAACCTTCACAAAACACGAAGTAGTTGACTATGTTAGGCGACCGTTGTGGCCAAGTGGGCTAAGGCGGGACTAACTTTCCTTGTACACAAGCCAGAAACCAATGGCTCCTGACAGGTGTGGGTTCGAGCCAGCATCTGGGCGTTATGTTTTTCCGAATATTTTTCAAAAATTCACAAATAATGTTAGGTACGTAGGGTTTAGGCACGCCACTGGCGATAGAAAGGAATAATAAACTGCAGCAAAAAAAAAATATGTGAGGGTACGATACTGGTGGCCAGTGACACATGTTATTATTCTTGAATATTTGGAAATAACTCGCTAAAACACGCGGAGAAAGAAACCGGAAGTATGTTTCATTGAGGGGATTCCCGTTGGTGCATAGGATACCAGAAAAGTGTGAATATATACATACACACATACATACACCTATACATACATATACAAACACATATATACACACATACACGCACACACACATACACACACATATATGCATATACATAAAATTATGCAAGTTAGCAGCACATTACATTGACCATTTAATTAGCGTAGACATATTGTAATGGCACTGGCTTGACTGTATAGTTGACTCTAGCTAGAGCGTGCAGTGGGGGCAGTGTTAACGTCCGGTGCGCCAGCCGGAGCCAGAGGCGGCATTCAGTCTACCCACCGCCATGGGAACAAAGCTGCGAGAGTACTTTGCCTTCTTGCATTTGATGGAGCGATACCGCCTGCCCGAGGGGAGCAGTTCAAACTCCGCGTGCAATGGGTGGGAGCTGTCAGCAGAGACCCCATGCGCCTTGCGAAGCAGGGCTTTGTCTGTTATCTCAGAGATGAGGGGAACGGGGAGGCCAATGATCTTTGAGGCCGTGTTTGAAATTTTGATCAACTTGTTTCTTTCAGTGACAGAGAGGGAGGGGTGGTATATACTACTGCAGTATGTGAGAAGGGGCTCTATGATGGAACGATAGAGGTTGAGGAGCAGCTGGGGGTCCAGTTCGAGAGACCGCAGTCGGCGCAGCACATACAGCCTCTGCTGACACTTCCTCTGGAAAGAAGTGACTTGCTCCTTGAAGTTGAGTGCGGAGTCGAGGATGAGGCCGAGGTAGCGGAAGGACTCCACTATCTCCACCTGCCTATCCTATCCTATCCTGTCCCATAACCCGAAGGTCGTAGGGGCACCACAGATGATCGTTTAACCAGCATACTCCATCTTTCTCTGTCCTCAGCAGCCCTCATGGCTTCGCTCAGTGTCAAACCAGTCCATTCTCGAATGTTGTCCTCCCACCTCTTTTTCGGTCTCCCCCTTCTTTTACCTCCTTGCACTGTGCCTTGCAGAATGGTCTTTGCAAGGCCTGATGATCTGGTGACGTGGCCATACCATCGGAGTTTCCGTTTCTTCACCACTGTGAGCAGGTCATCGTGTTGTCCAATGGCTTGTGTGATGGTCTGTCGGACTTCGTCGTTGGTGATGTGTTGGGTATAGGAAATGCACAGAAGTCTTCTGTAGCACCTCATCTCCATGCTTTGTATTCTTCGTTGGAGATCTGCTGTGAGGGTCCATGCTTCGCAAGCATATAGGAAGATGGAGATGACCAGAGAGCGCAGCAGTCTTACTTTGGAATGTAGACTGATGGTTCTGTCTTTCCAAATGGGCTTCAACCTTGTCAGGGCAGCAGTTGTTTGTGCGATCCTGGAGAGGACTTCCTGTCGAGACCCATTGTCTGACACAATGGCTCCTAAATATTTGAAGCTGTGCACTGTGTTGAGGGATTGGCCTTGTACTTTGATGTCCGTGTTGATGCCATTGGTGTTGTTGGTCATCATTTTGGTCTTCTCTGCACTTATTTCCATTCCATAAGCTCTGGAGGTGGTGTCAAGCCTCTGTACAAGCTGTTCAAGTTCTTGTTCCTCTCCAGCCAATCCATCAATATCATCCGCAAAACGAAGATTGGAGATTGCTCTGCCCCCTATGCTGACTGTGCCTTCGTGATCTGCAAGAGCATCTGACATGATGCGCTCTAGGAAGATGTTGAAGAGTGTTGGAGAGAGTAGGCATCCTTGACGCACACCGATTGTTGTTCTGAACCAGTTCCCGATGACGCTGTTATGGAGGACTGCACTGGTAGCCTTGTCATACAGGCTTTTGATGACTTCTATAATTTTAGGGCTGATGTTGTACACTTTCATGGTTGCCCATAGAGCTGCATGCCAGACTCGGTCAAATGCCTTCTTGAAGTCTATGAACACATGATATAGATGTTGTTGGTACTGTAGGTATTTCTCACAGATTATTCTGAGGTTGAAAATCTGTTCAGTGGTACTTCGCCCTGCCATGAATCCTGCTTGTTCTTCAGCTATGATTTGTTCAGCTTGTGGTTTCAACCTGTTGAGTATTATTTTCAGGAGGACCTTGCTGGGATGGCTGATGAGGCTGATGGTGCGGTAATTTTCACACTCCTGAAGGTTGCCTTTTTTGGGAAGAGTGATAACAAGCGACTGGGTCCATGGTGTAGGCCATTCCCCACTCTGCCAGATCTTGTTACAGATAATGGTGAGAGCATCAGTCATCGCTTCTCCTCCTGCTTGTAGCAGTTCCGCTGGTATGTTGTCCACTCCCGCTGACTTCCCTTTCTTCAGCGATTGCACTGCTGCCTCAACTTCTTCCCGGAGAATTTGGAGGGTTTCTTCTTCTTCTCTGCTCTCGGGACATGCTAGAACTGATGGGTCTCCATTTGGTGTATGGTTGTAAAGGTCAGAGCAGTACTCTGTCCATCTGTCCAAGACTTCTTGTTCTTCTGTAAGGCATATGCCAGACTTGCTTTGGATAGTGGAGACTTTGGGCTGTTTAACACTTGTCAGCCGCTTCACAGTCTGGTAGGCCTTCTTGCTGTTGTTCTTGTTCAGATTGTTCTCTATTTCCTGGCATTGATCTTCTATCCAGTTCTCCTTTGCTGTGCGCATGCTTTTTCGGATGTCATTGTTGATTTTTCGGTAGACATCAGCTCCCTGTGAGGTGTTCTTTTTCTTTTTTAACTCTCTTCGTTTATCACACAGATCCAAAAGTTCAGGTGTGATCCACGGCTTCTTCTTTGGTCGGTGCTTGCCAAGGATCTCAGTGGCGGCATCTGTTAAAGCTGAGTTGAAGGTATTGGTCATGGTGTTGACATCTACTTCCCCTGCCCCCAAAATAAGCAGTGGTGCAAATTTCCCTCCAATTGTGGCCTGAAATATTTTTGCCACCTCCGGGTCTTGCAGTTTGTCCAGGTCGAACTTCAGCCTAGTGCACTTTGCTGTATTTACTCTCTTCAAATAAAGCCGGAAAGACATCATCACGAGATCGTGGTCACTTCCAATGTCTGCTCCTGGAAAAGTGCGTGTCTTGCCAATGTTGATGCTTGATCTAAAGCGTTTCTTGACCATGATGTAGTCGATCTGGTTGTGATGTTCCCCGCCGGGACTGTGCCATGTCCATCGTCTGGATTTTTTTGTGGAGACCAAGCGTGTTTGCCAGTACCAGATTGTTGTATCTGGCAAACTCCAATAGCCTCAGACCCCTGTCATTTGTCTCGTTGTTGCAGTGGGGTCCACATGTGTCTCCCCAGTTGTGGTGCGAATCTTGGCCAACCTTGGCATTCCAGTCGCCTTGCACTATGACTATGTCCTTCTTCGGCACTTGGTCAAGGACCGCCTGTATATTTTCATAAAATTCCTCCACTTCGCTGTCTTCATAGTCTGATGTTGGGGCATAGGCCTGGATGATGGTAATGTTGAAAGGGGTTGCTCTCAGACGGATGGTAATGAGTCTACTGGAGACTGGGCGGCAACCCATGACAGTGGCTAGAATGTTCTTGTGGACCAAGAATCCAACGCCGTGTTCGTGCCTGTCATCTCTACCGCTGAAGTAGAGCTTGTGGCCTTTGTCAGTCGTTGTTTCACCTAGGCCTTTCCAGCGCAGTTCGCTGATACCTAGAACGTTCCATCGATAGTGGTCCAGCTCGTGGGCCAGTTCTTCTAATTTTCCTTCCGCAGTTAGGGTCCTGACATTCCAGGTTCCTATGACGATGTTGTTTCTCGTGCGGATCTTGCTAATTTGTCCATCAGTAGCATACTTTTCACCTCCGTCCTGGTGGCCAACGGAAGGCGCGGTCCTTGTTCCGGGCGACGACCGATCCGGCATGGAATTAGTGGATAGCCTCATCATGTGTTGTGTCTTGGGCAAAAAAAAGACCTGGCAGGGCCCAATCCTCTCCAGGCTGTTGGCCACAGCCGAAATCCACGAATACAGTGTGGCTCGCCTTGGCCCTGAGCACGTGGTCGTTGAACCTGTAGTAACGTGAGGTTCCTCCGCCCTGGCCGGTGACTTCTGTGTAGAAGACTTTCGCCCAGTGATGCCGTGCTAACATCACCCCTGTTAGTCGCCTCTTACGACACGCCGGGAAACGTTGGGTCTATTCTATTTGCCCGAACCCACAGAGCCAATAATGACAGGCTGTACAGGCGGAGCGTCCCTTCTCGGGTCCACGACTAACTCTTTGGTCTTGATGACGTTGAGCTGCAGGTGGTGCTCTGAGCATCAGCCGGCGAACTTGTTGACAGTGGCCTGATATGTCGTCTCCGACTCAGCATCGGACATCAGGCCGAGGATGGCAGAGTCGTCGGCGAACTTGGAGCAAGAGCATTTATCGCCCTCACACTTGCAGCTGTTTGTGTAGGTAATATACAAAAACGGGCTGAGCACACACCCGTGGGGGGGTGGGTGGGGGGGGGGAGGCGCCCGTGTTTGTCGTCAACTCAGGCGAGAGCGTGACCCCAGTCTCCCCGCCACCCGCCACCCGCCACCCGCACCCGCTGCCGTCTGTCAGTGAGGAAGTCAAGCACCCACCGAACGATGACTGTGGGGACTTCCAGCCTCTGAAGCTTCTCCACCAGTACGTGTCTCTGCATGGTGTTGAAGGCCGAACTGAAGTCAGCAAACAGTAACCTAGCATAATGGCCGGGAGTCTCCAGGTGCTTAAGCAGCCGGTGAAGGATGGTCGCCACTGCATCTTCCACCCCCCGACCTGCACGGTAGGCGAATTGCAGGGGGTCCAGGTGTGGCTCAATGAAAGGCTGCAGGTTCCTCAGCATTATGCGCTCAAGGCACTTCATGGGTAGAGGGGTGAGGGCAACAGGGCGGTAATGGTTAGGTTCAGTGGGTCTGGGCTTTTTGGGGACGGGGATGATGACTGAGGATTTCCATAGAGTGCTAACAATGCCAGAGTCAACGGAGGCTTGGAAGAGGGGCTGAAAGGCAGGTGCAAGGGAATCAGCGCAGCTCTTGAGTAGCCGAGCTGAGATGCCGTCAGGGCCGGCCGCCTTGGTTGCCTTCGTCTTCCTGAACTGGGTTCTCACATCGCCGACGCCGATGGTGACTGACCCTTCCACGACCGGAGCTGCTGACATCAGGTGAAAGCACTCTGCAGAGAAGTCAGCATTGTCAAATCGATTGTAGAAGTTGTTCAGGTCAGTTGCGAAAGTCAAAGGGTCAGTGGATGCCGGAAGCTGGTCAGAACGAGAGGGGTCACCGTCGTCCATCAACGTCCGCAGGTGTTGGAAAGCAGCTCTAGCGTTCATTTTACTGAACTCATCCTCCACCTTTTGCTTGAACCGGAGCTTTGCCTGGCGGATCGCAGATCTGGCCTCCCTGGTCAGCTGAGCCACCAGGAGCATGTTTTTCTCTGCAAAGGCCTTCCTCTTTTTTTCAGCAGGTGGTAGATGTGTGACGTGAACCACGGCGTGGTGTTTGGGAAAATTTTCTTCTTCTTGGGAGGGATGGCACAGTCCTGACAGAATTTGACGTAGTCTGTGATGACATCGAGGTTGTAGTTGATGTCAGCTGATGGATCGTACAGACAGGACTAATGTAGACTATGGCCAGACACTCGCACACATAGCTGAAAATCTGAATTTTCCAAAAAGGTTTCCCTTTATTGAAGGCGTTATCACTCGGATGTATTTTCCTATCATATCCTATATACTATCCCGTAACTCAGAAGTCGTTGGGGCACCACAGATGATCGTTTAACCAGCGTACTCCAACTTTCTCTGTCCTCAGCAACCATCATGGCTTCGCTCAGTGTCAACCCAGTCCATTCTCGAATGTTGTACCACCACCTCTCTTTGTCTCCCGCTTCTGCTTCCTTGCACCGTGCCTTGCAGGATGGTCTTTGCAAGGTCTGATGCTCTGGTGACATGGCCATAACATCGGAGTTTCCGTTTCTTCAACCTTGTGAGCGTATCATCGTGTTGCCCAATGGCTTGTGTGATGGTCTGTCGGACTTCATCGTTGGTGATGTGCAGGTTATAGGAAATGCCAAGAAGTTTTCTGCAGCATGCTTTGTATTCATCGTTGTAGGTCTGCCATGAGGGTCCATGTTTCGCAAGCGGTCAGGAAGATGGAGATGACAAGGGAGCGCAGCAGCCTAACCTTGGAATGTAGACTGATGGTCCTGTCTTTCCAAATGGGCTTCAACCTTGTCGGGGCAGCAATAATGTTGTTTGTGCGATTCTGGAGAGGACTTCCTGTCGGGACCCATTGTCTGATACAATGGTTCCTAAATATTTGAAATATTTTGGCCACTACTAACATAGGTAATGTTCCTGCGAAGTTTTAACAAAATCTGTCGAGTGGTTCATGAGATATGGCGCGCGACGGACGGATCGACTTACCGAAGGACACACCGACTATTGGCTCTTTCTGGTTCCCAACAATTTTAATGTATTGCAAAACGTTATGTTTGAGAAAATCGAGGTTAAACGTACAGCTAATATCCACTCTGCTAAATCATGCTCGGTGCGCGTTTTAATAAGACACTGTTCAACACAGTAGTGTAAAGAGTGTAGCGATGGGCTACACTCTTTACACAAACCTATACCGAAACAGCACACCGGTGCAATGAGAATGAGAACAGTCGGACCTGAAGAGACATTTTGCTGCAAGTTTGCGTTTAGGTATATGCCACAGCCCCACAACACTTGCATAACAATTGACAAAACACGTGTCCGCTGAGAAGAAGAAGAAGAAGAAGAAGAAGAAGAAGAAGAAGAAGATGATGATGATGATGATGATGATGATGATGATGATGATGATGATGATGATGATGATGATGATGATGATGATGATGATGATGATGATGAAGGAGGAGGAGGAGGAGGAGGAGGAGGAGGAGAATAAGAAGAAGAAGAAGAAGAAGAAGAAGAAGAAGAAGAAGAAGAAGAAGAACAACAACAACAACAACAACAACAACAACAACAACAACAACAACAACAACAACAACAACTACTTACTTCCACCAAATGAATAAACGGTTCCTGTTGAGACAAGAGACTGTCTATGCGTAACTCTCGTACCTTTATAGTACACAACATTACACAACCCAAGATCCACGACTTGTATGCATAGTATGTCTCCATTAGTGCCATACTCGTTGTTCATAAAGAACGCAACAGATACAGACACATTATTAGAGCCTTCCACAAGATTTATGACGTCTTCGATGTATCATAAGATGGCAAGTCATTCAACTTTATTTCCAGACATAGGCAACTGTAGCTGGAAAAACATCTTTCTCAAAAAGTTGTAATTTTCGTGGGGCTGCACTGTTGAGTCTTGGTTTTATCCTAAAACAATCAACATAAAAGCAGGGAATGCTTGACCGCTATCGGGATTATCTGCAACTGCAAGTTACTCTTAACATTAATCAAAATCTGTTTGGGGCAATTTTTGAAATGCAGGGCAAAAACGTTTTTTCAAAACTGGTGAACCTCAGCGATCTTGATCTTTGAGAAAGTGTCAGTGTGAATTATACACAAAGCTGAATATAGTTTAAGTATTTAAGCATAAATAAAAATAATATAAATTGGTCAAATCATTTTGTGTCCTGTGTGTGTGGAGAAAATGCATGTAACGTGTTTTGAACAGATCATTGAAATACCAAAAAAACGGTGGGACCGATCAACTGAATAACACACATTAACGTATTGCTACAGAATGATTGGCCCTGAGCTGAAGTACCTGTACAGTAAATATTGGTAAAATCGGTTCAGCCGTTTTTGATACATGGAGCAAAGCGGGTGTAGCAAAGAATTGATCCCAAGCGACCTTGATCTTTGAGGTACAGCAACACGATGGCACGAGTCGCTGGTCTATAAACAAGGTATAATTTTCCTATGAAGTTTTAAATCTGCTCAGTGGCTCTTGAGATATGGTAGGCAACGGACCGACAGACCAACATTTGACTCGCTCTGATTCCCGTCTATTTCAAATATTTCTAGATAATCTGGAGTCAGGATACAATCGTGTTCTATTTTGCACCAAAAGCAAATCTTTTCACTGGCCGTGTTTGAAGAGTTACTCGGGTATCCCTTGATCTAGTCTACATATATCTACTGACAGTCCGCTCTACAGATAAAGCAATCTCATAACGTCAGACTCTCTTTGATCCATTAAGTGTAGATTATGTTTTACTCCAGAACACCCCTGAACAATCTATTACAACCACCACTAGCTACAACAAAAACTACAACAACCGCAGCTACAACGACAACTACGGCTCACCGCCTTAGCTCAGTGGTAGAACGTTCGTCCGGCACACAGATGACCAGGTTCAAATCCCGTGGTGGGCAAAAAAAACCACCACACTGCCATACTCACGTTGCTCTGGTGGTTCAGAGTGGATTTAGATCCTCGCCCTTACCCACTTCTTTCCATATCTGTCATATCGCCAAAGGTGGGCGTAGACGTTAAGCTTTAATGTTAAGTCGATGACTTAGGAAACAAAATCTATATTATTTAAGAATGGGGGCGTTAGATCGACTGTATTTAAAAACATTAGTAATGGGGTACAGCGCGTGGGTGAGGGTGTAAGGGTCATATGAAACAGGAGTGGTAAACCCTCGCTGACTTGGTGCCTTTCATAATGACATTTTAATTTATATCAGGACATAGAGGGTTTTCTTTGGCTATTCCTGTTTCCTTCATCCCTTCAATAATGGTATTAAACACAGTCAATCTAAAAATTTCAAAAATAAAAATTGATTTCTAATTCGAATTTTGTAATAGCAATCTCGACAGATCGCCGCACTTTGAGTTCCATTAAATAAAAAGCGCGTCATGGCATCCGGTATTATTATTATTATTATTATTATTATTATTATTATTATTATTATTATTATTATTATGATGATGACCTTATTTAACTTATTGTCCCTTTTTCCATAGGGATAATTTATTATTATTATTATTATTATTATTATTATTATTATTATTATTATTATTATTATTATTATTATTATTATTATTATTATTATTATTATTATTATCATCATCATCATTCTTATTCTTATTTTTTCTTCTTCTTCTTCTTCTTCTTCTTCTTCTTCTTCTTCTTCTTCTTCTTCTTCTTCTTCTGATTATTATTATTATTATTATTATTATTATTATTATTATTATTATTATTATTATTATTATTATTAAATGTATGCATGTATATATGTATGTATCACAGGGGCTTGTTTTTTTTTTTTTCTTCTTCTTCTTCTTCTTCTTCTTCTTCTTCTTCTTCTTCTTCTTCTTATTATTATTATTATTATTATTATTATTATTATTATTATTATTATTATTATTATTATTATTATTATTATTATTATTAAATGTATGCATGTATATATGTATGTATCACAGGGGCTTTTATTTGGACACGCGAGCACCTATGTCTGTGACGCGTCTCACTTTGGTTATCTATAATACAGGCATAGGTGCTCGCGTGTCCAGATACAGGCGCCTGTGGTATGTATGTATGAATGTATGTATGAATGTATGTATGTATGTATGTATGTATGTATGTATGTATGTATGTATGCATTATTATTATTATTATTATTATTATTATTATTATTATTATTATTATTATTATTATTATTATTATTATTATTATTATTATTATCATTATTTAAGTTATGTTCACATAGTGATCTTAGACCAGCAACAACGACTAAGATTTGGTTTTAAAAGATTAACAATGTAACAATTGGGCCGGCTTAAATTCCTGCTCACTATTTACAATATTCTTGAAAAATGAACGACATTTTCTCACTTTCATGTGAATGTATTTTGAAAATATATGTTAAGCCGAATTCATGCAATTCCAGGAACCACGGATGCAACAACACCGAGGCCAAAAACAACAGAATCGGCAATCAACCGCCACCTCCCGCAAAATCAACAAATTAACAGCTCCCCACCCCCTTCCTCCCAACCCTGCGATTTTCGTCGACAAAAATCCACCGAGCCCCCGGATCCGACAACCGCTTCCGCAGAACCAGCAATTCTGTCACACAGAACCAGCACATACACATGTTTAGTCCACATATATAAATAATACAGGATGCTAGCCCGCGCCTTTTTCTCACCTAAACTCAGTGATAAAGTGCAAAACGATCTAAAGAGATCTTTAAGGACACAAGGTAATTCCAGCAAGGATCTTGGGACCATGGAAAATTGCGCTCTAACCATCATCAGGCCACCACTACCTTCCTTCACGCGTCAACAAAGAGGTTTCTTCGACATCTGATACTCAGAATGAGTAATGGTAATGCGTTAAAAATCTGTCTCTCTCCCCCCCCCCTCCTTACCCCACACCTCCCGCCCTAACGTACACATTACAGACAGCCTCCCTCCGGTCACCCCTCCCATATCTTAAGGAACCATCTCGCCTATCCGTGACGAATGTTCTTTGGAAACGAACTCGCATTTTTTGCTGGGTGTCTGTTATGGCCTGTCTTAATTGCAAGGTTCGTGGAAGATTCGGGGAGGTTCAGAAACATTTTTTCAAGGCTCTCAGATCCTGAACGTAGTTTCCTGAAGCTTCTTTTGTCCAAAAGGTCCAGCATCCTAGGTTCAAGATCAGAGAACCGCGAGGAATGTTTTTGAACCTCCCCGAACCGTCCTCGAATCTTGCAATTAAGAAGGGCATTACTCCTTCATCGGTGACATATACTGTGACAGTACCTATCTTGATTTTCTTCTTCGCCCTTTTTTTTCTTTACTGTCTTTTTCTTGCTCTTCCTTATTTTCTTGTTCTTCATCTTGGTTTGTGTTCTTGTTCTCCTTGATGTTCTTGTTGTCTTTTCTTCTTCTTCTTCTTCTTCTTCTTCTTCTTCTTCTTCTTCTTCTTCTTCTTCTTCTTCTTCTTCTTCTTCTTCTTCTTCTTTTTTTTTTTTTTGGTCGTCGTCGTTGCCGCCGCCATTGTCATCATTATCTTAAACTGCATCATCATTTTCATGTTCTCCTTCCCTTCATCATCATCATCATCATCATCATCATCATCATCATCATCATCATCATCATCATCATCATCATCATCATTCCTGCCCTGTCCCGTAACTAAGAGGTCGTAAGGGCACCACAGATGATTGTTTAACCAGCATACTCCATCTTTCTCTGTCCTCAGCAACCCTGATGGCTTCGCTCAGTGTCAAACCAGTCCATTCTCGAATGTTGTCCTCCCACCTCTTTCTCGGTCTCCCTCTTCTTCTATCTCCTTGCACTGCGCCTTGCAGAATGGTCTTTGCAAGGCCGGATGATCTGGTGACGTGGCCATACCATCGGAGTTTCCGTTTCTTCACCACCGTGAGCAGGTCATCGTGTTGTCCAATGGTTTGTGTGATGGTCTGTCGGACTTCGTCGTTGGTGATGTGTTGGGTATAGAAAATGCCCAGAAGTCTTCTGTAGCACCTCATCTCCATGCTTTGTATTCTTCGTTGTAGATCTGCTGTGAGGGTCCATGTTTCACAAGCATATAGGAAGATGGAGATGACAAGGGAGCGCAGCAGTCTTACCTTGAAATGTATACTGATGGTCCTGTCCTTCCAAATGGGCCTCAACCCCGTCAGGGCAGCAGTATTGTCTATGCGATCCCGGAAAGGACCCCCTGTCGGGACCCACTGTCCGATACAATGGCTCCTAAATATTTGAAGCCATGCACTGTGCTGAGGGATTGGCCTTGGACTTTGATGTCCGTGTCGATGCCACTGGTGTTGTTGGTCATCAGTTTGGTTTTCTCTGCACTTATTTCCATTCCATAAGCTCTGGAGGTGGTGTCAAGCCTCTGTACCAGCTGTTCAAGTTCCTGTTCCTCTCCAGCCAATCCATCAATGTCATCCGCAAAACGAAGATTGGAGATTGCTCCACCCCCCACGCCGACCGCGCCCCCGTGATCTGCAAGGGCATCCGACACGATGCGCCCCAGAAAGATGCCGAAGAGTGTCGGAGAGAGCAGGCATCCCCGACGCACACCGACCGCTGTTCCGAACCATATCACATAAAACATTATCATCATCATCATCATCATCATCATCATCATCATCATCATCATCATCATAATCATCATCATCATCATCATCATTATCATCATCACCATCATCATCATCATCATGGTCAGCATAATTATTTTTAGCATTATCATAATCTCATCGGCATCATCCATGACATCAACAACATTACCACACACACACGGGAACACATACGCACGCACACACTCACACAAACGCACACAGACACACACACACACACACACACACACACACACACACACGGGAACAAACACGCGCACACACCCACCCACACATCTCACCGAAACATATATTTGTTTCGTTTATTATTTTTGTGTGTATGTGTGAATGTATGACATTTATTGAAATGTATTACATTGCGTGAGAATGAATCAATATTGCGCTTTGCGCAGACTTTATGTTTGGTTTTTGGCATATAATAATAATAATAATAATAATAATAATAATAATAATAATAATAATAATAATAATAATAATAATAATAATAATAATAATAATAATAAATTATTATTATTATTATTGTCTCTTAAAAAACAAAATACATTTGTACTGCCGAATACTTAATTCTGCGAGTTTAGCTGTCAAGCAAAGAGAGAATTTGATAAGCATTTGTAACATATACAGTCCTTCTTGATGGGAGGGGAAGAGATAACAAGCAAACACACACACACACACACACACAAACCATCTCCTCCCCCCCACACACAAATACACACACCACTTCCCACACACACACTCATAAAAATACAATCGCGTACCGTCTGCTTGTGAGCAAATGGCCTTATCAAAGAAACATTTGTTTCATGTTATTTTCCTATTAGTGTCCACGCTCTTCTGCTATCGAAGAAAGAAATCTGGAATAGATTTAGACCATCATAAATATGTACTTCATTGAACGTGCAGTAGTAGAAAGGATATTGGAGGCAGATTATAAGTCCAGTCATGAATTGTAGACCCTATATTTATAATTGTCCTAATATCCTAAAAGAGTTTTATATTTCAATGTGCACCCTTCTTCCTCAACGTTAAGTATACGACAAAGATTATCCATAGAGGCTGCCTGTCAGTCTGGCTGTCTCTCTCTCTGTCTACATCTGTCTGTCTCTACTAACAATTATAATTTATCTTTTTTTTTTTAATAATTTATTTTATAAAGCGCAAATTCAAACTGACATACTCGCGTGCGTAATTTTAACAAGAAAAGATACATTATTTTGTTTCCGAAGACATTACAGTTTAAATATGCAGATAAATATAGCATAGGTAATGAAACAATGCATTTCAACATTACAGTATAAACATGCAGGTAGATATAGCATAGATAATAAAACAGTAAAATACACATATGTACAGTAAAATGATCATTTGTGATCATTTAGGACACATAAAAATGCA
>CM072511.1:17331466-17363966 GCA_036898135.1 Oncomelania hupensis
AGACGACATTTGCATGTTTGTGTCAGAGTATCTTCGTTTCTACATGCCCACAAATATCTGCTTACTCCGTCAGTTACCCAATTATAAATATAGATTGCTTATACACATGTGACCAGATTAAAAGCAAAAATATTATGTCACTAGAGACTCTCTGACAAGGGAAAGGTTTATTAACAGGCATAGAGGCAGAAATGGAAAGACACCACACACACACACACACACACACACACACATACACCCACACACACACACACACACACACACCCACACCCACACACACACCCACACACACACACACACACACACACACACACACACACCCACACACACACACACACACACACACACACACACTCCAAGATGACTTATTTAATATTTTTGCTGATTCTTTTTCGTCACAAAATGTTTCCAAAAGTCTTCACATTAAATTTTGTAGAAATATTTTAGGAGTTCATAAGAAATAAATTAAGCTAGCAGTGCTTGCCGAATTGGGTCGTTATCCAATTTCTATCAGTATGATATGTCAAACAATCTCTTTCTGGATACACTTGACCACGTCTTCAGAGTCAACTTTACTTCATGATACGTATCATGAAATTGCGTTGAATGATCCAGAAAATACATGGATACTCTGTGTAAGGAATATTTTACACAGTTTAGGTTTGGGTCACGTTTGGTCAAACCAAGGTACCCTAAGTTTAACACGATTAAAATTTACGCTAAAAGAGAAGCTTCAGGAGAAATGTATTTTATTTTGGAACAAAAAAAGATACGATCAGAATTCCAAATTAGCCTTTTACAATCAAATGAGTACAGGAACTAGATATGAATTTCAAACGTATCTTTTATGTAAAAATCTTAATTACCGACAATCCGTGTGCAAGTTAAAAATAAGCGCACACGAACTTGAAATCGAAAAGGGCAGATATAAAAATATCCCTCGAGAGCACCGTTTGTGTAAATGTTGCAACGTGATTGAAGACGAGCTTCACTTTCTGGACAAGTGTGTATTGTATAATAATGAAAAACAAAAGTTTGTTGGTGAAGTTCTCAACTCTAATGATAGGGAATTATTCATAAACAACCTTGCAATATTGAAACCGAACATGATTTTTCAAACGGGAATATGTTCAAACTATCCTTCATCCTATATTTTTCGTTGCTTCAAAATAAGACTTTCTGCACTATAAATGACAAGACTTTTCTCTTGACACAATGACAAGAATTGCATGCGTCAATGTACCATATTTTGTGTCTTGTAAACCTTGTTTTGGTTTTATGACAATAAATATTCGTATTCACACCATAACACACTTCTAACACTCAAACATGTGGTGTAAAGCCAAAAGAAGCCACTGTTAGAAGACGGGAGAATTAAATCGGATGTTGTTTTTTGAACTATTTGGATTGACTGCATCCAGTATCAACATTGAAAGGAAGGAGAAAACCGAAGTTCTCGGAGAAACCCTAAGGTGACGTGAATAGTCTTTTACTAGCCTCACATAACCCGCGGCCTTCCGCATAGGAAACCGGCGATTAACCAACTGGGCCACCAAGACACCCAAGTTGTGTGTAGGTGTGTGTGTGAGTGTGAGTGTGTGGTTGTATATGTGCGTATGAGAGAGAGAGAAAGAGAGAGTTTATGTGTGTGCGTATATGTAAAACGTTTTTGGCTTCTTTTAGCATAACTTTAAAATTAAAATAAAAACAAATCTATATCTTCTTGTCTGTTGCCTGATGTCCCGTTGCTTATTATTGATGAGCCAGGGTGTATGGGTAATAATGGATCGGGTGTTAGCACGGGTGTAGTCTTGTTTTGTTTTGTTTTTTAGCGTGGTCTAGACCACTTGATTAATTTACTGGTTACGGACACTGCCTGTTTTCAATTGTAAGTTACCCCTTATACATCCATCCATCATTGTCTGTCTGTCTTTCTCCTTCTCTGTCTGTCTCTCTGTCTGTCTCTCTGTCTATCTGTGTCTTTCTGTCTACCCCCCCCCCCCCCCCCTTCCAATAACGTAAATGTCTTTTTCTTCTTCTCCTCCTTTATCTCCCTTTAGCCGTCTTATCTTTATATATTCCGTAGTGTGTGTGTGGGTGTGTGGGTGTGTGGGTGTAAGTGTGTGTGTTTTTTTTTAACAATAATTTATCAATAATGCCATTTATCTAAAACACAACCTAAACTGCTCTTACCGCAGATAAACTGGTAAAACGCATTTATTATTAGTAGTAATAGTAGTAGTAGTAGTAGTAGTAGTAGTAGTAGTAGTAGTAGTAGTAGTAGTAGTAGTAGTAGTAGTAGCAGTATATGATTACTATTATCATTAAACCCTCGCGGCATACTAGAGGACAGGCCACAGTGTCATTCATTACACGATTTGGGTGCCTGTATTTATACGATTTAGGTGCCTGTGTATATGGCGCTTACGATATATACCAAAGGCCAAGAAACCGAATGAAAACAACGCGTGTGAAACGAATGCGCAGTAACTGCGGGACTAATAATAATAATAATAATAATAATAATAATAATAATAATAATAATAATAATAATAATAATAATAATAATAATAATACAATGATAACTTCAAAATTGCTGCTTTAAAGAGACCTGTAGATACGCATTGCATTGGAGACATTGTTCCGAATGCGCCATAACTGCAGGAATAATAATAACAAAATGATACTTTGAAAACTGCTGTTTTAAAGAGACTTGTGGAGACGCATTGTATTGTAGATCTTGTTCCGAATGCGCCGTAACTGTAAGACTGATAATAATAATACAATGATAAATTGAAAGTTGCTACTTTAAATAGAGACTAATGGACGCAACCTGTTGTAGACCTTATTCTTTTTGTGATAGTTTAATGATACAAGCATCCACATGACAGGCACACAAATCGCGTTTAGCGCCTGTGGATAGATAGACGGTACTGTATAATATTATACAAAGTGCACACTCCCCACCCCACCCCCATTCCCCATCCCCCACCGGCTTTTTGACAGGCGACATGTGACCGTATTTTCACGTGATTACTATTCATGGCTTTCTCAGACAGATACTAACGGTTCCATCAAGATTGCGTTTTGCATAGCGCTGTTTTGTGAGGCAAGCGGGAGCGTGAGCAGTTCTATTACTGACCTCCCCATCTAGTAAATGTGACAAAGAGGCAAACTCCCCGATCATGAATTATCCCAAAGAAACGAGTTTGTATCTGAAACTAGAGCAGGGGTCCACATCGAAAGCAACTGACAAGCCATGTTACTGCAAAATTGTGTCTGAACAGGATTTCGTATCATAACTTATCCTATCCTATGCTTCTTATTACATTTATTATATATCGTATCATATCATATCATATCATATCATATCATATCATATCATATCATATCATATCATATCATATCATATCATATCATATCACAAGTCGTTTTTTTCTAAATACCTTTTCTCGCACAAAGAGAGAGAGAGAGAGAGAGAGAGAGAGAGAGAGAGAGAGAGAGAGAGAGAGAGAGAGAGAGACAGAAGGATGGGGAAGGGAGAGAAAGGCAATAGTCGGTTCCTGAAGTCCAAAGGCATCCTTCGGAATCCAAGATTGCAATATCGCCAGACGCTCAAAATTGTTTCCTTTCTTCAAGATTCAAGATAAGATTTGTATTTTCTTTGAAATTGGAAACAAAAAAATATCAATATAAAACTGATACAAACGCACATTATTGTTTAAATAACTTCTTTTTATTAAAAAAAATCCTTTGATTGGCTCTACCTATGTGTAGTTTGCCATCCATTTTTTCATTCATTTGGAGTGGAGGGTGATGGAGTGGTGGTGGGAAAATGGAGGAGGGGGTGAGTAAGGTCAAGACTAGGTAACTAACTAAAACCTACCTAAATAATTGAAATAATCTTTGAATGAGTGAACAAACGTGGACGTTTAACGTCTATACTCACCATTGGCCACATGGCAGACGGGGTAAACCATCTCATGTAAAAAAAGGAGGGTAGGGACTAAAAATCAACACTGAACCTCCAGAGCAATCATACTTCTAAGGGTGAAACCTCGGCTTGGATCGAGCCCAAAGCTAAATCACACATGTGTGAATAGACGTTAAATTAAACGAATACAAATTTCATACAGAACATGAGCCCTTCCTTTCGTCACTGGAAACTTCGACGGTGGAGTGAAGCGTTCAGCCTCGACGCGAACGTTCCACCCCTGAGATGCAGACCTCTGTATCAGAATCACAATACTTTAGTATTGTCCATGCAAGTGTAGCCCTCCTCCCTCCTCTCCTCTCCCCCCACCCACCCACCCCCACCACCACCACTCCATACTAGTGTGATATTGTTGTTCTGCATTACTGGAGCGTCCACCTCGTTGCGTGACCAGTGCCAGTCTAGGTAAACACTACTGATTTACATTATCATCGCATTTGCTTCCATAAGGAAAGAGAAACTGTATATATAGTGCCATCCCTTACTTCCTTACCAACTTCGAAATCTCCAATTTGTGTTGTCTGTGGAAGATTTTGCATTGTTATTTTTTAGCTTGCTCTTTGTCAGTGTGTTTATCTAGTTCCATGGTCTTTTATGCGGTCTCTCTCTGTGTCCGTTTGTTAGTTTGTCTGTCTGCCTACTTGCTTTCTCTGTCTTTGTATCTCTTTCTTTCCGTCTCTCTGTCTCTGTCTCTCTTTGTCTCTCTCTGTCTCTCCTCCCCTCCCCCCACTCTCTCTCTCTCTCTCTCTCTCTCTCTCTCTTACCTCTTGCGTCGTCTCTTTCTCCGTTAACCACGACCAACCACCCACTCTTTTATTAACACACCCTACTTATTAATTTATCCATTCAGCAATGAATATCCACTTTGGAGGTCATACTATTCAGAGTAAACGTCAAGGAGAAATGGATTGTGGTATGCCGCTGTCATTATATAGTACGAAATGTCCTGGTGCTAATATCATAGTTAGCTCTAGTATTTTTTTTTTTTTACTTTTGGCTGTTTTAACTACGTTTCCTGATCTACTCACTCTTGATGTTCTTGTGTCACAGCATTTACGCATTTCCTACAAACTGTGCTGCGGACTGGAGGGAACTAAAAGGTTCCGATCAACCGAAACAGGACAGCCTGTTTCTTTGTTTTGCATTCAATTAGGAGAAGGAAGAGGAGGAGAAGAAGAGGAACAACAGCATCAACAGCAAAATAACAACAACAAGATGATGATGGCGACCACCACGACGACGACGACGACGACGATGATGATGATGATGATGATGATGATGATGATGATGATGATGATGATGATGATGATGATGATGATGATGATGGCATTTAAAACGAACTTGTGGGTTTTGTTTCATAGTTTAATTATTTTTGTTTTGTTGTTTCAGAATCTTCTGACCCAAGCTCATTTGACCATGGATGCCGTCACCACCAGTCTCTCTGCCCTCCACACCAGCATAGATCCCAGCTACAGCAGCACCATCTCCACCATCACCTCCGCCAGCAACATCAACACCGGCGACAGCAACATCACCTCCAGCAACGTGATGGATGGCGACGGTTCCGAGCTGGAGGGGCGGAGCTACAACGTGACTGCGCCGGCCATGACGGTACACGACATGACGTACGACTTTACCGTACGAGTCACCATCCTGTACGTGCAGATCGTGCTGGGTACGATCGGGGGCGTGCTGGTGATGGTGTGGATGATGTTGAACAGGAGACTGCGGACGAGGGTCAACACGCTGATACTGAACCTGTGCATCGCCGACCTGCTTGTGATGTACCTGGGCTGCGTCATGCAGCTGGTCTGGGAATACACGGATAGGGAGTGGTTCGCGGGAGACTTTATGTGTCGCCTGATGAAGTTCCTCATGATCTTCGCCAGCTGCGCCTCCACCAACATGCTGGTGGTCATCGCCGTCGACCGCCACCAGGCTATCAGGTCGCCGCTCAGAGAACCCTTTGCCGTAAGTAGCTGTAGCAGCGGCACTTGGCGCTATATCCTTGTCGTTTTGTCGTTGTTTGCTCTTTGTTTTTCCTTCTCTGTCTGTCCAGCTCTATCTGTCTGTCTCTGTCTGTCTGTCAGTCTTTATCTCTCACTCTAACTTGCTCTCTTTCTCTTTCTCTCTCTCTCTCTCTCTCTCTCTCTCTCTCTCTCTCTCTCTTTCTCTCTCTCACTCTCTCTCTCTGTCTCTCTCTCTCTCTCTCTCTCTCTCCCACCTCCCCAATTCCCAAACCAAATTCCTGCCGCTCTTACTCGTAAGGTGTCGTGAAAATGGTGTTCTCTCTGTCTCTCTCTCTCTTTCTCACTCTCTCTCACTCACAAACACACACACACACACCTACACACACACCCACACACCTACACACACCCACACACACCTACACACACACACACACAGGGTGGGCCAATAAAATGTTACCACTTTTTAATTTCACATAAGTTTTTACAACGAAAACGTTTTCGAAAATTTTCTTCACAGAAATGTCACGGAAGCACCAAATTATCATTTGATACCAAAGGTTTCCCACTTTTTACTCGTTCTGTACACAGTTTAATAATTGGTGGTATGCTCAATCCACGCTTCTTTTCCATGGATTACAGTTGCAACACGCACATTGAAGTTAGTGATGATTTTGCTACACATTCTCAGAATGCTGGGATTCTCAGAATTTCATGACGGATGTTGGTCTTTAGGGCCTCAAGGGTCTGTGGGTTGTTGTAGTACACTCTCTCCTTCATGTATCCTCATAGGAAGTAGTCTGCTGGAGAAAAGATCAAGGGAGTGGGCAGGCCATGAGTTGTCTGTGCGCCATGATATAAGCCTATCTCCAGGAAAGACTTGTTTGAGGAAATTCAGTGAAAACATTGATTAGGTTTGGTATCAAATGATAATTTAGACATTTCTGTGGACACATGTTTTTGAAAACGTTCTCATTTAACAAAAATTTATGATACATGATATTTATATATATATCACTGCTTGCTGGATATACAACGTATCTGAGATTATTTTTCATAACAATTGTTAATCAGTCTGATTTTCTGTGGAAAGCAAAACATTTTAATTTGTAGGGGTGACAATTAATCTAATAAACCTGGAAGTTATACCTGAATAGGGCATAGAACTCTTAGCACGACAGTCCAGCCGCTCCCATTTGGCTGTGTGAAAGTAAAGTTTGGGTGTGTTGGGTCTGTACTAGTGCGTGCTTCTATGTGTGGGCGTGCGTGTATGTGCGTGTGTGTGCACGCTGTGCACGCGCGTTGCCGCGTGTGTGAGTGTTAGTCTGGCGAGTTGCATCGCTGTGGGGGAGGGAAAGAGAGCCTTTAGCGTTTATCCAGCACACGTGTAGTTTGAAAGAAGGGATTTTGAAATGCAACTCCTTTGGTTTGCGCATGACAGCAACACTGAACAAACTTAGCTTTTCCAGACAGTCTCCATTGAAAACGATAATGAACACTGGGATAGGAGGGGCAAGAAGATCCTTTCATACTGGCTCTCTGTCGTCCCTCTTTGTTGGTCTGTGTGTGTGTGTGTGTAGGTGTGTGTGTGTGTGTGTGTGTGTGTGTGTGTGTGTGTGTGTCAGTCTGTCTGTCTGACTGTCTCACGCACTCTTTTTAGTGGATATTTTAAACAGTAAAGAAGTAAAGGTCTTTGGGAAGAGAGGCGCTTGGAGCCGCCGTTTTCTCTAAACAAGCTTAATGAAGACGTTGCCTCTTTGTCGCTCTGTCTCTCTTTCTTTCTATCTCTCACTCTCTTTCTCTCTCTCACTCACTCTCTGTCCCACTCTCTCCCTTTCTTCATTTCCTTTCCCGGTTCTCAACAGATCCAGGTAACCCATTCACAGCTGGGTCGGGTGGACTGGTGGAGGTATGCAGTGCGCTTGTCTCACCCTTGGTGTCGTGTGGAGGTTGCCTTACACAGTGTGGTCACCCATCCAAATACTAACCGCGCTGGACCTTGCTGGTTCCTAGATATTCCTAGCATGTGCCAAACCACTGCACTCTACTGCGCAATCCTACAAACAGTACTGAAGGCGATCAAAATAATTCCAAACATTTAGGTCTTTTACCATAAATGGCCATTTTGACTGCTGGACAATTAAAAAAACAAATAAAACCACTGCTTATTGTTGTTTTTCTTTCGTTCTGCCTAACCCTGATTGCTCTTACATTATGGATTTGGGTCCCTAACTCATTTCCCCTGGGATGGTTAACCCCGTCTGCCATATTGCTAATGGTGCTACCGGCTGTAGACATTAAACTTCAATGTTCATTGCTCGTACATTTTCCGCTGAAGTAAAACCATGAAGATTTGTGTTACCGAATCTAAAGCTTGACCGAGTTTGTTAAATGAATACCGGTTATATTGACTGAATTCTTGAGAGGGGTTGCTGACTTTTACAAGACAGGCGTAACGATTTATTTGTGTAACCGAAATCTTTAGGTTGAGTGAACAGGTTACCTAACTATCGGTCATATAGACAGTACTCCATTTCTAGATTCCGACAGTGTTTCCTCCCACTGACCAAACGCACGTTGTCTATTCTACTTTTTCGCGAGGTAACTCTCGCGTGGAAACAGAGAGACCCTATGTAATACAACACAATTCAAAACAACACAACACAATGCAGTGCAATACAACACACTACAACACAGTACAATTCAATACAATACAATTGCAATACAACTCAAAACAACACAATAGAACACAGCTTTATTCGTCTTAAGTTGAGCAAATTACATGGCAGCGTTGGCACACTAAAACTCAGAGGACATGCGCACAACTCACAATTACAGTTATAAACTAAGAAAATGGCATTTTGACAAGGCAAGGCAAGAAAATGAAAAAAAAAGCAAGGCAATTTATTCCAGAAAACTGTCACACTGACAAATACATAAAAGATCGTTATTAGTCAGTATAATGACATAAAGTAAATATTATCTAAAACTGAATTGATGCTGACCATTGCATTGATTATATCATGTACTAAAGGTGAAAAAGTTTACTTGGTTTATCCAGGGTTTGCCTTTTTTTTTTTTTAAACAAGAGCTTGCCCCGGGTAAGCAACATGTAATTTTAAACTTTCCCGCTCAAAAATATTACTGTTCCCGCTGAAAAATAAAAGTTGAACAATTGTCCAATCAAATCCGCTGTAATATATCGGATAAGAGTGTGACGTCAAAACTCCAATCACGCGTTCCACAGGTTATTATTCAGATGCAGACCAAAAACGTTTAAAGTAAATATGAGTCGGTGCCGATGATCAGGTTGTGTTGTTTTACGTTCACAGCTTTTAACTTACCCCCCGGGCAAGTGACTTTCATGAGCTTTCTTTTCCGCAAACTTTTTTACTTGCCCCCGAGAACCGGAAAATGTGATTTGGCAGTCCCTGCTGTATCTACAATTGGGGAATAGACTTTAAATTATATGTAAAGCGAGCGTTGTGGCCAAGTGGGCTAAGGCGGGACTAACTTGCCTTGTCCACAAGCCAGAAACCAATGGACATGTGTGGGTTCGATCCAGCATCTGGGCGTTATGTAATATTATTTACTTTCGACTCGGGCAACGTCTCGGAGGTTTTCTCCGGGTACTCCGGTTTGCTCCCCCAACAAAATTTCAACAATCACAAATAATGTTAGGTAGGTTGGGTTTGGGCGCGCCACAGGCTGCGACTACGCCTTCCCCAGGGGAGGCGGCCCAGAATTTCCCGATAGAAAGGGATAATAAACTGCAACAAAAAAACAACCAAAACATTGAGTTGAATTGAAAGGTCTCAAAGTATCTGGCGACACCGATGAGAAAGAAGCAAGAAGGCATTTGATAGCGTACGCCTCGGTTTCGCCTCTAGGAGTTACCCCAACATTTAACGCTGACATCGATGAACTTTTATTCGCGTTGTGAAATCACAAACAACTGGAGAGCAAGTTCACTCAAGTAAAAGCAACAACAGAGAAGTACTTCATTAACTAAATATAGCGTTAGTTATAGAAGCCTGCTTCAAACTGGCATATGTGGGCCTATCTTATCCTATCCGATCCTATCCCATAACTCGGAGGTCGTAGGGGCACCACAGATGATCGTTTAACCAGCGTACTCCATCTTTCCCTGTCCTCAGCAACCCTGATTGTTTCGCTCAGTGCCAAACCAGTTGGGCAGTTGTATTTATTTATTTATTCGTTCTTATATAGCGCTTTTCCGGCTCAAGAGCTGCTCAAGGCGCTTGCCGAGACAGGATCTAACTCAAGCAGCTAGCCCGAAGCAATTACCTTTATAACTACTTTTTTTAAACTGGTGAGGACCTAACCTCAGCAAATGAGCGAAACTTGGACGCGGGAGATAATCCGTTCAAATATCGACCCTACTGTAGCTGTAGGGTGTAAGCAAAGGCAAAATGGAACATAACTGCTGCTAGGTCAACCAATAGAGTGAGCGACCCTTTGAAAGGGAGATAATCCTGTCAGTGCAGCCCTTTTGTAGCGAGCGAGCAGCTTGTAAGTCGACCATTGTATAAATCAATTCATTTTACTGGACAGCAGACCTCCCGTCGGGGTGCCGGGAGTTTCTGTATAAATAGTATCCCCACTTTCTGGAAATTTAGTGCTTTAAATTCCCAGTGTCGCAGTCTTTCTCCTTTGTTCTTTCTCATTCCTACTCTCTTCTATCAATCTACTAAACTACCTTCTTCGCTAGACCAGTCACCTACCTTTTTTTTTTTGAACACTCTTCCGGGACAAAACTCATCATTTTGTGTGTGATGTCTGTTGGATCAGCTTTGGAATATTGGACGCTTTCTACAAGGTCACTGGGGCTTTCTATGCTTTTATTATTTGGCAATGTAGGCATTTTATAGGTATGTGTTTTGTTGATATTTTATAATGACGTTTGTATTCTATTTTGTTTTTGTAAACGGGGGTTCGATAAATTAGAATATAGCCTCAGCGTCCCTTGCGTGGGATGCATTTATTGTACAGTGACCGGCTGGAGGAGTGCTTTCAGTGTTACCACTGGGGTTGTTTCGGCAGATCTTTTATGCGGATCAGGGGGAGAGGGGGGGGAATCCTCTTTCAGCCAAGTTGTGGTCTTGATTCGGCTCTGTGCAATGCGCTGGACCCTGTAAGCAATGAATAACTAACTAACTAACATAGAATCTGAGTCAAGATATTACCTACTCAATACCGTATTTAAGATCAAACCTACTCAATACATTATTTCTTACAGGCGTGAGAGGCTTGCCGCCACTAGTGGAAAGGGGACCGTATGCATCGGCTAGTCTCAGTCATACGGTGTGTCGTGAGCGTAGTCTGTGGAGACGGTCTTACGCGCAGACGTAGAAGTTAATCTATCTAGACGGTCCTCGGCAGGCATAACGAGTAAAGAGTAGGGCAGTGTTAAAAGGTTATCTATGGAGACGGTCTTTATACATGAATGCTGGTATAGTTCTTTCTTTCCTCTGTGTGTGTGTGCGTGTGTGTGTTTTATTAATTTATTTAATCAGTTTTATATAGCGCTTTTCCAGCTCAAGAGCTGCTCAAGGCGCTGCCGATACAGGATATCACTCAAGCCGCCCGAGGGGCCTACTTGCAGCCTTTGACGCATAGCCTGACTCCCAGACGAATGAGCATAATCCTGGGCGACCGGAGATAAGGAGAAGGTACCTAGTGCGTGCAGGGTGTATCTGTGTACCCGGCACTCACTCCTCTATGACATGAGCGTCAGGATCTTTAAAGTCCAAGCGATGGAATGAGCTCATGCACAGACTAGACCTCGGTTCATACTCTCATTCGAAGGAGTAGAGACGGTCCTTATACATGACTTTTTACTACTCGTTGTTTTTGTTTTTCTCCTCTGTGTGTGTGTGTGTGTGTGTGTGTGTGTGTGTGTAGGAGTGCGCGCGCGACCCCCGTTCAACCGTCTGCTCTTTCTCTTCCCACTTCAACGTTCTTTCTACAGACGACACCTTTCATAAGCCAGAGGGAGGGGAGAGAGAGAGAGAGGGAGCGAGGGAGGGAGGGAGGGATGGAGGGAGGGGGTATAACACAGGTCTGTAGGGAGTAGATAAGGGGAAAACACACACAAAAAATAATGGATTGCTTCAAAACGTAATAGAATGATTTGTAATATTAACGATAGTTATTAATTTTAATCAATAATGACAATTTAAATATTCAATACCAGTTTGTACCCCACCCTCCCCTTCTTTATCACCCAATCTTGCGAGAGAGTGCGTGCGATGTGTTATCAGATTGTGTGGACATAATTTTTATGTAGTATGCTTGTGTTGTGTGATAATAATAAATGTGTATTTTGGAAATGTTTATTATGTGTCTTCTAGAACGCGAGTGTGAAAGATTAACATTTGTTTTTTGTAATATATGTACATATGTATTTTATGTTGTATTTTATTATTTCCATATTATTCTATGTTTATTTTTGTTCATTTTGTTGTATCCACGTGCCCCATGGGGTTTCTTGGAATAAAGCGCTTTTGACTTTGACTTTGGAAGAAAGTGTGAGAGGAAGGATAGGTGGGGGGAGAGGGAAAGAGAGAGAGAGCAAGGGGAGAGAGAGACAAAGAGAAGTAGAGATGAGAGAGAGATAGAGAAAGAGAGCTATAGGGAGGGAGAAAGAGAGACAGAGAGCAAGGGGAAGAGGGACAAAGAGCGAAGAGAGAGAGAGATGGAGCAAAGGGAGGGAGAGAGAGAGAGAGAGAGAGAGAGGGAGAGAGAGAGAGAGAAAGGCAGGCAGGCATGCAGAGAGAGGTAGTGAGACAACGTGGTGGGAGTGAGGGAGGTGGAGGAGGACAAGGAGAGTTAGAGTTAGGAAAGTAATTCTGAATGTTACATAAAAAATAGAACAAAAAACAAATATAATTCACTAGACCGAATGTGACCAACTTATTGGTTGGAATGAAACCATACAGTGAAAGACAGTTTAGGAAAACGATGAGGAGGAGGGCGACAAAGGCAAGTTTGGGGGCAGAAGCAGAGAGAGAGAGAGAGACAGAGAGACAGACAGACAGAGACAGACAGAGAGAGAGACAGAGACAGACAGAGAGAGAGAGAGTCATAGTCATATCTGTGAGGAAATAAATACTAATACACTGTGACAGAAGGGAAGAGATAAAAACTGACTTCGTTCTACCACAGGTTTCTCCAGCACTGCGGGAGGTGATTTCAAGACACTTTCCCCCTGGACTATTTCCACCCGGACTTTATCCCCCACCGAATTCTTCCACCCACCAGAGCATCAGGCCTTGCAAGAACGATCCTGCAAGGCACGGTGCAAGGAGGCAGAAGAAGAGGGAGACCGAAAAAGAGGTGGGAGGAGAAGACAACATTCGAGAATGGACTGGCTTGACACTGAACGAAGACGTGAGGGGGTTGCTGAGAACAGAGAAAGATGGGGTACGCTGGTTAAACGATCATCTGTGGTGCCCCAACGACCTTTGAGTTACGAGATAGGATAGGATAGGATAGGAATTCTTCCACCCGACCCTTTTCCTTCTGGGACTTCCCTCTCCCCCATCCCCCAGGACACCTTACCCCCGTGACTCTCGACTTTGTCTCCCCGTTATTTTATTTTACATTTTTTAATGCACATATTTTGGTTAAAATTTTTATTTTCACACACGACGATTCCAATGTTTAATTCAACCTCTGTGTTTTGAAAAAAACGTACATTCACACATGTACGTACACATATCCATCTAACAAAAAATTGTATGCAATTCCGAGTAGGTAGGTTTCGAGGTTTATGTTGTCATATGACCTTACGAGCGGCAAATTGCTGCTGGTTAGAGTCTTTGTATTGCCTTCTTTTGTGTGATGGAGGGTGACCAGCAACGCGGTGAGCAATCTCCGCTCGGCAAACCGCTTCCTCTCTTCTGAGAACTGCCAGAAGTTTGGATGATGCGCTCCAACGTTTGATTGGAATCTTCAACGTTTGAATAGAATCTTTTATGCCATTCTTCACAGTGGTTATTTGTCATTGGCAGATCGTCATTAGAACTTTCATTATAATGGTTCCACCACATTTCAGATGAGAACAGCGGGTTTCGCCTCCTTGCGTTTCTTCCTACCCGCCGACCTAAGGAAGTGTCTTCCACATAATCTGCCACTGTTGGTTTGACTTCGGCCTCTCTTTGCTGATACATTTTCAATCCCTGGAGAACAAGAGTGGCAATCGAGGTGACAGTCGGGGGATACGTAACTCACAGATTTATGATTCACAGGTGTTCAATGACAGTGGCTAACACAGCTCACTTCTCACGTCAGAATACAAATGTGCCACTTATTTGTAAAGTTTATCCAAAAAACACTGAAACAGGAGGAAAAGTCCTAAGGAAAAAGAGTCACGGAGGTGGAAAGGGGGAGGTGGGGGAAGAGCCCCTTGGGGACATAGTTACGGGGGAAAGGGGGGGGGTGGAACAATCCGGGTGGAAGACCTCCGGGAGGGGAAAAGGTCCAGGGGGAAAGTGTTCAGGGGGAAAGTATTCTGATACTGCGGGAGGTGTAGGTTACAGTGAATGATTTACGGTAACCTATCCTATCCTATCCTATTCCATAACTCGGAGGTCGTAGGGGCACCACAGGTGATCGTTTAACCAGCGTACTCCATCTTTCCCTGTCTTCAGCAACCCTGATTGTTTCGCTCAGTGTCAAACCAGTCCATTCTCGAATGTTGTCCTCCCACCTCTTTTGCGGTCTCCCTCTTCTTCTACCTCCTTGCACTGTGCCTTGCAGGATGGTCTTTGCAAGACCTGATGATCTAGTGCACGTGACGTGGCCATACCATCGGAGTTTACGTTTTTTCACCACTGTGAGCAGGTCATGGTGTTGTGATGGTCTGTCGGACTTCGTCGTTGGTGATGTGCTGGGTATAGAAAATGCCCAGAAGTCTTCTGTAGCACCTCATCTCCATGCTTTGTATTCTTCGTTGGAGATCTGCTGTGAGGGTCAATGTTTCGCAAGCATATAGGAAGATGGAGATGACAAGGGAGCGCAGCAAAACCCCACAAATCCGATCAGTTTAACTAGGCTTCCTTTTTTTTCCTACACAAAGCGAACTTTTAAACCGATCTATGTGAGAGAGAGAGAGAGAGAGAGAGAGAGAGAGAGAGAGAGAGAGAGAGAGAGAGAGAGAGAGAGAGAGAGAAAATAAAGAAAGAGGTATTCAATAAGGTCATAGCCCCATATGAAGGGGTAAGCACATTACAAAAATAACACATCGGTATAACAACAATGAGATAACATCTTATTGAGATACTTCTCTCAAACGCTTACAAGTCAAAACACAGATACAAAGTTAGATTTCTTAATACTGTCGTACTTTGTGTGAAGAGAGAAGTAAGCTTATGTGGACAGCAGAAGGGTACCTATAATATTTAGGTAAGAATAAATCGCTCCTTAAATCACTCAGGCATGGACAACAGAGAACAAAATGGACTTCATCTTCGCAAGCTAGACCGCATAGACGGCATAGCGTTTTGTGATAGGTTACACTCTTAAATTTATATGCATGAACAGCAATACTTGACACACCACAATGAAATTTTGTCAGTGCATTCTTTACATAATTGTGTTGCAGCATGAGAAAACCAGGCTAAAGTGTCAAAATATGAAAAATTACTTATTTATTTATTAACAAAGTACTAAAAATAATCTTCAAAATGCAAAAAACAGAATTGTTTTATCTTTATTGGTTGATGTTTTATGATTTTTTAAAATATTTTATTTTCTCGGGGGCTAATTTCCAGAAATTGCCTTCAAAGTTTTGAATTGTAAAATGATCATTACTTCACAACCAGAATTTTCCCATGCATGTATTTGGTATCAAAACAATCAGGAAGATGGCAGCAATATGGCAGTGAGTTGAGATAAGATGAGAAAATTCACATTATACACCATTCACACAATACTGAACATAAACAAATTAAAACAGTACGCACAATTTTATTTTGTACCCATCCATAATGCATAGTGTTTTTAAACATATTAGAAATAAAACAAGTGTTTAGCAAGTCTATAATAACTCAAACACATAATAATATATCAAGAACATTGCCTGAATCAATCATTTTTCTAAATTAAACCCTATCATAATGCCCCCTCCCTCCCCCCCCCCCTCTTAAATCCCTCGTCCGTCAAGTAATCTTTTGTTTAATTGCAAACAGCAACATCACCTCAGTTCAAATAGTCAAACAAAGATTACAAACCTAAAACAAAAGTTTCATTAGGTAGTTTTCAGTCCTAATAATCAAGCTTTAATAATTCCCCTATTCTCCACTCCCTTCCGCACGTTGAATAAATCTGTCACGTCACAGGTATAAATCAAAATAACATGTCATTTTGCTCTATAAAGTTTAAATAAACACAAATTTCAAAGCAAATACTAATTACTAGTAATTTGGTAAATAGTCCTCATGTTCATTTCCTAAAACAGACAAACCAACAATAATAAATACTGAGAACATAGTCAACTTGTCATGCTAGTAATCTTGAATGCAGGCCAGACTACTTACCTTTTCAACCCTCCCCACCCCACCCCCACCCAACAAAATATACTACTGAAATATTTTCCACACTCCTACTGTAATTCTTTCACTGATATCGCCTTTTCAACCTTTACCTAAATCTATGCAAGTAGAATGACGGATTATTAAAGACACGCCAAAAGCGAAGAGGCCTACGAAACATGAATCATTGAATGAAAACAAACAGTATCATTTAATAACGGGATCAAGCTTCTGCTCGTCAGAATCATAATCCTCATCACAGTTCCCACTGGCACCATCATAAAAATAGTCTGAAAGCAGGTCTTGGAGCTCTTCAGAAGCAAAACCGGGTCGATTCAAGGCCCTAGCTACTCTAGCAGACGACACATCTACTGACGCTGGAGACGAAGCCATCACTTCCGGTTTCCAAAAAGAATCGGTCACTTACTTTGACAAATTGTTTCTAACAAATGCAACATAAATGTTGCAAGAAAACACTTGAAATAGATGTTTGATGCGTTTATCTACATTAAAAAATTCACTTTGAACTAAAAATCGTCGAAAATCTATAGGAAACACTTCAGTTTTTCACGACCTGGCTAGAGACACATTCGAACACAACTTGTGTCACAAGCAAGCTTCGGAACAAGGAATTTCATGAAAAATTCATACGCCACACACTTTTATGTACCAAAACGTAGTACCAATAGAGACTTTTCACTCTCCAGACGTTATATATCAATCCACATTGGGGATTTCCCTTCATAGTCGGACAAGAAAAGTTGGGGTATCGGAGGTCAATTAGTGCCATTGTTTTAGCAAGGTGTGATCAACACCCTTACCAAAATCAACAAAATAAACAATGTTTTAGTAAGTTTTGAACAAAATCCGTTTGGGATATTAAAGAAAAGTCTTAAATAAAGACAAAGAGGCAACAATCTTAAAATTGATGGGGTAGCCTATTTTTAGTGTTTTACGGCTGTAGCAGCGAATCAATCCTGGCGTCTTTAGCCGGGTTTTGTCATGCGGCAACACAATTATTCACATCTAGAAATATATAAGCTTCCGTGTTATTTGTTGATATAAATGTTCTATAAAGAGAGAGAGAGAGAGAGAGAGAGAGAGAGAGAGAGAGAGAGAGAGAGAGAGAGAGAGAGAGAGAGAGAGAGAGAGAGAGAGAGAGTTATATTCGTGAGGAAATAAATTAGCAATATAACGTGACAGTAGGGAAAGAGAGAAAAACTGAATGATCCACGGCTTGTTCTACCACAGGCCTCTCCAGCACTGCGCGAGGTGTAGGTTAAGTGAACGAATTACGGTAACAAAATTTCACAAATCCGGTCAGGTTAAATAGATTTCTTTTTGTTTCCTACACAAAGCGAACTTTTAGACCGATCTAGGAAGGAGAGAGAGAGAGAGAGAGAGAGAGAGAGAGAGAGAGAGAGAGAGAGAGAGAGAGAGAGAGAGAGAGAGAGAGAGAGAGAGAGAGAGAGAGAGAACCTGAGTCTGATCTTTTTATTAACATGAAGGATTAAGATTTTAGGCCATGGGCTTATTGTAACAACCTGTCATTAGCCCACACGCATATACGCACACATTCACACTTACATACATACAATTACTGAAGTATGCAATACAGATATAAAACCAATGATAAGAATTACATAAATAAGCACAATGCCCAAACATAACACATAGGATAATACATTATGTGATAAGCATCATTAAGTAAGCACACTGCTCAAACAAAATATATAGGATATACATAGTATAATAAGCATCATTAGATAAGCACAAAATGCTCAAACATAACACATAGGATATACATAATGTAATAAGCGTCATTATCAAGGCAATAAAATCAGTGGAAAACAAACGAGTGTGCAATCCATGCAGAGTGAGTAGACATAACATGTGCTGCATAGAAGAAAGGATCAGTTGTACATGATAAGGTGTCAGGAAACACAGCAAGAACTCTGGTAACAAAATGTACTTTGGCTAGAGTTTCGACATGTATTGCTTAAGGGTTACTTTGAATGTAGGTAGTGAATTGCATGATTGTATGTTCAGAGCAAGAGAGTTCAAAACTGCCGACAGGGCCGGACCTAAGTTTTTTAGGGGTAGGGGCCCAAATATATTTTAGGGTAGTAGTGAAGGCGCGAAGCGCCGAGCCGACGGCGCGAAGCGCCTAGTTTGCTAGGGGGGTCCGGGGGGCATGCTCCACCGGAAAATTTTTTGAAAAGGGAGAAAAAATGGTGCAATCTAGTGCAATCTGAGCATGTAAATTGCAAAATTTTGATGCTATAATTTGCCACTGATTTTGGGGAGAAATCACCTTTAAAAAAGTGTGTGTGTGTGTGTGTGTGTGTGTGTGTGTGTGTGTGTGTGTGTGTGTGTGTGTGTGTGTAGGTGTGTGTGTGTGTGTGTGTGTGTGTTAGGAATAAAGTCATAACAAAAATATGACTTAGATCTTTGGGGAACAAAATATAGTGATACTCGGGTCCGCGTTTTTTTTTTCTTTCTTTTTTGTTTTCTTTCTTATTTTTTTTTTCAAAAAAGGGTAGGGGCCCGGGCCCCTCGGGCCTCTAGGGCAGGTCCGGCCCTGGCCGAGCCTCAGAACGCCAAACTGGTTTTATACAAACCAACATGTGTGCGCGGCAAAATGAAATTGCACGAGCTTTATAGAGCTGGTGCTGCAGTGAAGAGATGTGAAATATAGCTTGGTGCAAGACCCTGACCAACGTTAAACATAAGAACAGCAATATTGTAGTAAAACTGATTTTGTAAGGACTGAATACACGAACTGTATTCTATTAGGATCTATATTAGAGAGGACAGCTTGGGATTATTAGAATTTTATTTCATTCCACACCTATGTACGTAGCTTTTTCACATGGGCTTGGGCAGCTCTACACCAGATGCATAGTTGATGTGAGACAAACAGTGGGCTGTAAAAAATAGTTTTGTTGCGTTACTATCTACAAAGTAATTCGACTAACGAAGAAGATATAAATTTCTTGCTATTGTTCTGCAAGTATTATTAATATGGATTTGCACTTTAAATTCATCAGCTATTGTTATGCCTAAGACTTTATGGGAGCTAACTTGTTCAATTGGGTTGTTGTTTAGTTATAAGGTTCAGCTCGAGTGGGACTCTCTTGTGTTTTTGCCTTGTGGCTATTAACATGCTTTGGGTTTTTTTGTGGGTGGAGAACCATTTTGTTCTGGGTGCACAATTCTGACACATCGGTTAGACTTTCTTGAAGATCAGACTCTATTTGGTTAAGATTAGGAGAGGAGAGAGAAAGAGACAGAGAGGGAGAGAGAGAGGCAGAGAGGGAGAGAGAGAGTGGCAGAGAGAAAGAAAGAGAAGGCGAGGGAGGGAAATTAGTTAGTTAAATATTCATTGCTTATAGGGTCCAGCGGACTGCAAAGAGCCGAATCAGGACCACAAAATCAAGACCACAACTTGGCTGAAAGAGGGTCCACCCCTGAACCGCATAAAAGATCTGCTGAAACAACCCCAATGGTAACACTGAAGGCACTCCACCGGCCGGTCACTGTACAATAAAGGCATCACACGCAGGGGACGCAGAGGCTGTACTCTAATTTATCGAACCGCCGTTTACAAAAACAAAATAGAATATAAACATCATTATACAATAACAACAAAACACATACATATAAAATGCCTATATTGCTAAATAATACTATCACAGGAAGCCCTAGTAACCATTTGGCGGAAAGTGTCCAATATTCCCAAGCTGATACACCACACCTCACACACAAATTAGGAGTTTTGTCCCGGAAGAGTTTCAAGAAAAAAACGTAGGTGACTGGTCTAGCGAAGAAGAAGATAGTATAGTAGATTAATAAAACAGAATAAGAATGAGAAAGAACAAATGAGAAAGACAACGACAGTGGGAATATAAAGCACTAAATTTCCTGAAAGTGGGGATACTATTTATACAGAAACCCCCGGCACCCCCACGGTGTGGATGGTGGGGAGAGGTAGGAAGAGAAAAAGACAATAGGACAGCAGGTATTACAATCTGAGCTTATATTGAATTCTTTCATTTTACGTCTGTCCACTACAAAGTGATGTTATACATTTGCCAATTTCATTACAAATATATTTTAAAAATCATAGCAAATTTGTAAACTTTAGTTTCATAGTAATACGGACAATGGCTGACAAAGGGGAACTAGTACTGAGTGTTCCCAATAACAAGTTTCTGTTTCTACAGGATCATCCCATGTTCTATAGCCTAAACCTTTTCTTCTTAGCATTATTACAAAACTCTAAAATAAATGTTGTCGGTATTTCGGGAGGTGCATGTTGCTTTAAACGACTTACTGTAAGGAAATCCGGCAAGTCCGATCCACTGGATCTCGTATGCAAACCCAAAAATTTGAAAGACTGTGTTGATGATTTTTTTTTAAAAGGACCGAAGACTGATTTATCTTGTATTAAGTAATTAAATGAGATCGTTCATTCGTTTTTTTTGTTGTTGTTTGTTTTTGTTGTTGTTGTTTGTTTGTTTTTTAATACAGTGTTCCCGTACGCAGGAAATTTTTGACTGGGTAATGTCGTTTGAAATAAATTGTTATTTCCCGTTACGCTGCCCTTGCGGTTTTGTTTTGATCGCGCAATCACCAAATCAGTGAGCGACAAATGGGTTGTTTGCTTTTTAACCGAAATAATCTTAATCAACAACCCTTTTGTTTGTTGCACTTACTGGCCTTTCTCGTCCATTCTTTTGAAAACAACACAGACGGAGATACAGACAGACAGACAGACAGACACACACACATACACACACGCGCGCGCATTCAGAAACATAAGACACACACGCGCACACACACGCGAAATTTGATTCATAGTGATCCCTTTCGTTTCCGATAATGCAATCGGGAAATCCTTACGAACTTTTCATCGTACCTGCGGTTCTGAAGCGGCAGCGCCTTTAGTTTCAGAATTTTTTTTTTGTTGGTCCTTATCCAGGGGAGGTGAATGCCATCATAACTTTCTAATTTGCGGAGGTTGTTTCCCTGGAAAACGGACGAGTCTTTAGATTTGGTTCATCACGGGCTAAAACAGACACTTTTCCCAACGAAAGCTTAGCTGGAGTTTAGGATAGAGCATTGATAGTTTTTTTTCTTCCTCTTTTAGCAAAACAAACAAAACACAACTTAGAGAGCTTCTATTACCCCCACTTGTGTTCATTGCCTACGCTAGCCTACTAACAAGCCCGTTAAGGCCTACGAACCTTGTAGAATAGGGCTCATCTCAACCAAGGCTGTTCGTGTTCATTCATAATTAGTTAGTTATTCATTGTTTATAGGGTGGGCACATTCATAAGAATACACTATTAAAGAGATTTTACATCTTTATCATGCTCATAGGAGACACTGGAAACCTATACATAGGGCTAATGCAAAACTTATGTTGAAAATCTTAATCGGAACCACTAACTCCTCCGCCATTTTACACCTGAAAGCAAAAGCAGACGAAAAACAGCACCATTTTTTCGGAGCAAAGTACACCTATTTTAATCAACAACAGCAAATGGTGAGAGAATACAGTCAAAGCATTCATTCAAGCTTACGTTTATAGCCATTGACCCGAAATATACACAACAATATCAGAAACTTACATGTTAATCATGATTCGTCATAATTATGAAAATTTCGCATTTTCACCCAACGAAGTTTTCTGCGTAATGGAAATGAGGAGGTCGTGACCTCCCGGAAGCGCAAAAGTAATGATGTAGACGGAGGGTTTTCCTACCAAAAAGAACTACGAACCAAGTTTTTTCGCTTCCTAAAGTTCTCTACTGACAGGATGCTCCGTGTATTTTATATTTTTGCCTTTTGTGTACCACTAGTGTTGCTGTTTTATACACCAGTTCCTTGGTTGCTATGGCTTTGTTGACACCAGCAGAAAGTTGCGGACGTTAGTCTTCGTGCCAGCGGAGTAAGCCTATTCACAGTATCCAGAAGAAGAAGAAGATAGAAAAACACGTCATTAACAGAGCGCCTTAACTTCAATAATAGTGTTCCCAGATATATTTATTTATTTATTTATTCGTTCGTACACAGCGCATTTCAAGCTCAAGAGCTGCTCAAGGCGCTGGCCGAGACAGGATCTCACTCAATGCGCCCGAGGCGCCCACTTGCAGCTTTTGGGAGCATAGTCTGACGCTCAGACAACTGAGTACAAACCTGGGCGAGCGGGTATGGGGAGAAAGTACCTAGTGCATACTGTGTGTTTTTGTGTAGCAGGCTCTCACCCATCTATGACATGAGCGTCAGGATCTGTAAAGTCCGCGCGATGGAATGCATGCGTGCACAGACTTATCAGACCTCGGTTTATACTCTCATCAAAAGGATATGTAGTTTTCTTCAAAGAAACGTTTCAGATGTAGTGAACAGAACATAATAATATAAACTAATATTAAGCGTTATTCCGAACGTATGCCTTATTATGATTTCTTTTCTTCTTTCTTTTTTTTTTTTTTTTTTTTTTTTGGTGGGGGAGGAGGGACGAGAGGGGGTTGGTGTGGGCTTACAACTTCTGGGGCGCGGCCAGTTTTATAAACGTGTGTAAAGGATTGAACAGCAAATTTACGCCTCTACGTTATGTATAAACTTAGTGGTGTAAATCTCCTGTTTGTTGAGTATATCCGTTCATAAAACTGGCCCCTGGCGATGCGTTGTTTTTTAGGAAAATTCATGTAGAAACATGTATACGGTTTGTTGTTGTTCTCCTTCCAGTACTTTCCAGGATCAGTTTGTTGATCGTTGTTGAGATAAATTCTTTGAAGTGTTTTATCTTCCTCTACCTGTTTTGTTATCTCTTCCTCATTATAATAATGCAAATGAAGTTAATTATTTTACAATCTCTTTGTCATATTACCAGTGACATATAATCCAAAATTCGTTTTGGCTTCATCATGTTGTCCAGCGTTTGGGAACTGAGGAAAGGACTAACGTTAGTAATCAGACAGTTTTAGTAATCAGTTATTGTAAATCGAGACAAAAACCATTTAAGAAAGCTACGACCGTCACGCAACTTTTTAGCTAGTTTTGCTGTCATGTTACGGTGATGACAGATGGAATGACTCACGACAAACTTTTGAGAGAGAGAGAGAGAGAGAGAGAGAGAGAGAGAGAGAGAGAGAGAGAGAGAGAGAGAGAGAGAGAGAAAGAAAGAGAGAGAAATTCCCATTGGTTGAACGATTTGTAAGAATGACACTAATTGGTAGCGGTATTCTCATATGCTATTTTCTCTCCCCTTAGCCCTCCCACCCTCACTGTTTCTTTCCCCAACCCTCTCCCTAACCCTTTCCCCCCACATCCCCTTACCTCTCTCTTACTCTCCGAACCCTCACCTCTGAAAGTTAAGCGTAGAATAGCCATCAGTCTTGTAGAAAAATATTTGTTTTATTTCCTCTGGAGAGGAGAGGAGTAAAGACGAGAAGTCTACTGATTTGTGCGAGTCACGGAAAACGGTGATTAAAGAACTGTAAACAGTTTCGTTTTAAAATTAGTTTGTGTGTGGGTGTATGTGTTTCTGTATGTGTGTGTGTGTGTGTGGGTTTATGAGTGTGTGTTTCTGTATGTGTGTGTGTGTTTGTTTGTGTGTATGTGTTTGTGTCGGTTCAATTTTTTTTGGTGGCATGGGGGGGGAGGTGGAGGGGGAGAGTTTCCTTATTGTTTTGTTGTTCTTCTTGTCCTAGTTTTTTTTCCCCATTTTCTTTTTTTCCCTTCCTTCTTTCTTTTTCTTTCTTTCCTTCTCCGGCTTTTCATTCTTCCCTTTCTAATCTCTTCTTCTTCTTCTTCTTCTCCTCCTCCTCCTCCTTCTTCTTCTTCTTGTCGCATCATCATCAGCAGCAGCAGCAGCAGGAGCAGACTTCATAAATAAAATTTTATCTTGTCTTCTTCTCCTCCTTCTTCTTCAAGCAGTAAGAACAACCGTTAGAAGAAGAAATAAAAGATAAACTGGTAACAATGGGGTAGGGTGGTAGGGTTGGTGTTAACTTGTGCCACTGCTGGCCAAACTAGTGAAAGAGGAAGCTGAGAATCGATTGTAGAAAAGTTGTGGCCATCAAACAGTGGGAATTAGCCCGCGTGTGATTGCATTCACCCACACAATTTACCAAGGCTTAGCTACATTCTCTGGAGATTGTGCTGGACCTTACTCAACCATCAACACACCACGATCTTCTACTTCTTCTTCTTGCTGTGGCTGTTGTTGTGCGTCTTCTTCCTCTTCTCCTACTCTCCCAACCCTCCTCTTTATACTCCTCCGTCTTCTTCTTCTTCTTCTTGGGATCCTGCTGGACCTTCCTCAACCATTCACACGCCACGCTCTTCGACGTGTTGTTGTTGTTGTTGTTGTTGTTGTTGTTGTTGTTATAGTTGTAGTTGTAGTTGTAGTTGTTGTTGTTGTTGTTGTTGTAGTTGTAGTTGTAGTTGTTGTTGTTGTTGTTGTTGTTCATCTTCTTCTTCTTCTTCTTCTTCTTCTTCTTCTTCTTTTTCTTCTTCTTCTTCTTCTTCTTCTTCTTCTTCTTCTTCTTCTTCTTCTTCTTCTTCTTCTTCTTCTTCTTCTTCTCATTTTTCTTCTTTTTGTTTTTGTTTTGGTTCTTGTTCTTGCTCTTGTTTTGTTTTTCTTGTTCTTGTTCATTCTTCTTCTTTTTCTTCTTCTGGGGATTCTACTGGACTTACTCAACCATCAATAAACCAGTCTTCTACTTGTTGTTGTTGTTGTTGTTGTTGTTGTTGTCGTCGTCGCCGCCGTATCAGACGATACGCGGTCGAATTGGAGTCGGACGTAATTGACGTAATAATTAGTTGTTATAATTAAACAGCAGCTACAGCAGAACAAATCACAGGAACCACAGCCGCAAATACAAGAACACCAACAACAACTGTGTCAACAGGCTCAACTGCATCAGTCGACGCATCAACAGTCGCAACAGCAGCAGTCGCAACAACAACAGTTGCTAAAGCATCGTTCTCAGCAGCAGCAGTTACAGCTACAGCAGTCGCAGCCGCAGTCACAGCAGTTACAACAGCAGCAGTCGAAGCATCAACAGTCGCAGCAGCAGTCGCAACAACAACAGTTGCAGCAGCAGCAGCAGTCACAGCTAAAGCAGCCACAGCAACAACAGCAACTAGAGTTGCAGCAGCAGCAGTGTCAGCTACATCAGCCGCAGCAGAAGTCCCAACCGTTGAAGCAACAGCACTCGCAGAAACTACCTAATGGATGTCATCAATGTAATGCAAAAAGATGTGTCGTCTGCCATAACCATTTGAACACAACCAAAACATTTACGAGTGTTGTTAATGGAGGCAAACACAACATTTGCAGTGAACTTAGCTGCACTTCAACTAATTTGGTGTACCTCATTGACTGTGCTAAATGTAATCAAGTGCAGTATGTAGGAGAAACTGGTCAGACACTGAAAAAAAGACTTTATGGACACAGACATAACATCAGTCACTTCAATGATCACCACGACAATGACAGCAGCAAGAGAACAGCATATATAAAAGAAGATACAATGGTTGCTAAACATTTCAATCTACCTGCACATTCAATCAAGGACATGAGATGCACAGCAATCGAACAAATTCATCATGATGATGTGGTGTTACGCAGGCGGAGAGAGAAATTCTGGCGACACCAGTTACAGACGAACTTTCCCGACGGACTAAATGTTTTTGACTGACTGACTGCATAGCTGGTTTTACAAGTGAGTGTGCTCTGCTTGATAACGCTGTGGTCCTGATTCGGCTCTTTGCAGTCCGCTGGACCCTGTAAACAATGACTAACTAACTCTGGCTAGCGGCTTGCTTCTGCTGATAGCTGTGAACCTTAATATGTTTGTGGTGTTAACTTCACTCCTGATGATAGTAATGTATGTGTATAAAGTGGTGAGAGAGAGAGAGAGAGAGAGAGAGAGAGAGAGAGAGAGAGAGAGAGAGAGAGAGAGAGAGAGAGAGAGAGAGAGAGAGAGAGAGAGAGAGAGAGAGAGAGAGAGAGAGAGAGAGAGAGAGAGAGAGAGCTAAAGATGTGTGACTTGTTTTGCGTCATCATATGTGTCATCGGTTCTTTTACGTCATTTTTCCCATCGTGTTCTTTTCGTTTTGTTTGTGTGTTATGTAGCTGATGAAGTGTAACAATTTACACGAAATATTCTCTAGTTTAGGTGTTTTGGTGTTCGTTTTTATCACAATTGTTATAATTAGTTGTAGAAATTTTGTTTATGTCGGTGAACTGTATTCTATATAGATTAGATTGATTATATTTCGACACAGGTCCAGTCACAGGGAAGAAGAGAGAGCGAGGTATGATGTATGATGTTCCAAAGAAAGTTTTATTTATCTAGAAACCTTAGTTGTCGTTAACTCATTTGTCTGCAGAAGTCTTTAGCGGCAAGTCCTCAAAAATAGGACGAAGAGGAAGACGAAGAAGAAGGAGGAGGAAGAAGAAGACGAAGAAGGAAGAACAATAAAGTAGAAGAGGAGAAATGAGAAGAAAAGGAGGAGGAAGAAGAAGAGAATTAAGAAGAAGTAGACTAAGAAGAAGAAGAACAAGAAGAAGACAGAAAAACACGAAGAAGAAGAGGAAGACAGAAGAAGACAAAGAAGAGGAAGACGAAGGAAGGAAGACATAAGGAGACGAAGAAGAAGACGCAGAAGGAGACGAAGGAAAAGAGGGCGAGGAAGAGAGAGGAGAGAAGGTTAGTTAGTTAGTTATTCATTGTTAGTTATTAATTGTTTTTAGGGTCCAGCGGACTGCAGAGAGCCGAATCTGGACCACGAAATTAGGGCCACAACTTGGTTGAAAGAGGACTCGCCCCTGATCCGTTTAAAAGATCTGCTGAAACAACTCTAATGGTACTACTGATGGCACCCCACCAGCCGATACCTTTACAATAAAGGTATCCCACACAGGGGACGCTGAGGCTATACTCTTATATATCGGACCTCTGTTTACAAAATCAAAATAAAATATAAACACCATTATAAAATATCAACAAAACACATACATAATTATAAAATGCCTGCATTGCTAGATAATAATACCATAGAAAGCCCTAGTGACCATTTGGCAGAAAACGTCCCAATATCTCCAAGCTGACCCAACAGACCTCATACACAAATGAGGAGGTTTGGAAGAGTTTTGAATTTAAAAAAAGGTATGTGACTGGTCTAGCGAAGACGATAGAATAGTAGATTGATAGAACAGAATAGGAATGAGAAAGAACAAAGGAGAAAGACAGCGACAGTGGAAATTTAAAGCTCTAGTTATTTAGTTATTCATTGCTTACAGGGTCCAGCGGACTGCAAAGAGCCGAATCAGGACCACAAGATCAAGACCACAACTTGGCTGAAAGAGGACTCACCCCCGATCCGCACAAAAGATCTGCCGAATCAACCCCAGCGGCAACACTGAAAGCACTCCACCAGCCGGTCACTTTACAATAAAGGCATCCCTCGAAGGGGACGCTGAGGC
This sequence comes from Oncomelania hupensis, assembly GCA_036898135.1. NCBI lineage: Eukaryota > Metazoa > Mollusca > Gastropoda > Littorinimorpha > Pomatiopsidae > Oncomelania > Oncomelania hupensis. The sequence goes on from CM072511.1 coordinate 17,359,490, forward strand.
TATACTCTAATTTATCGAACCACCGTTTACCAAAAACAAAATATAACACACACATCAATATAAAATATCAACAAAACACATACATATAAAATGCCTACATTGCTAAATAATAATATCATAGGAAGCCCGAGTGACCACTTGTTCGACAGCGAACAATATTCCCAAGCTGATCCAACAGACCTCACACACAAATGAGGAGTTTTGTCCCGGAAGAGTTTTCAACAAAAAACGTAGGTGACTGCTCTAGCGAAGAAGAAGATAGTATAGTAGATTGATAGAATAGAGTAGGAATTAGAAAGAACAAATGAGAAAGACAACGACAGTGGGAATTTAAAGCACTAAGTTCCCAGAAAGTGGGGATACTATTTATACGGAAATCCCCGGCGCCTCCACCGGGGAGGTATTTAAAGCACTAAATTTTCAGAAAGTGGGTTTATTATTTATTAAGAAACCCTCGGCATACCCTACGGAGGGGAGGGGGTGAGGAGAGGAGGACGAGAAAGAGAGAAGGTGAAGAAGACGGAGAAGGGGAGTGCGATTAAGGAGGCATTACATTACATTACATAATTGTTGCTTTAGGTCCAGCGGACTCTTCCGAGCCAAATCAGGACCGGACAACCCCCAATCCGCATAAAAGATCTGCTGAAACAACCCTAGTGGGAAAACTGAATGCCCTCCACCAGCCAGTCACTTTACAATAAAGACATCCCACGCAGGGGACGGCTGAGGCTTCACCCCAACTTATCGAACCCCCGTTTACAAAAACAAAATAGAATACAAACATCATTATAAATTATCAACAAAACACATACATATAAAATGCCTACATTGCTAAATAATAACATCATAGGAAACCCTAGTGACCACCTGGCAGAAAGCGTCCAATATTCCCAAGCTGATCCAACAGACCTCATACACAAACAAGGAGTCTTGTCCCGGAAGAGTTTTCAAGAAAAAAAGGTAGGAGACTGGTCTAGCGAAGAAGAAGATAGTATAGCAGATTGATAGAACAGAGCAGGAATGAGAAAGAGCAAATGAGAAAGACAGCGACAGTGGGAATTTAAAGCACTAAATTTCCAGAAAGTGGGGATACTATTTATACTGAAACCCCCGGCACCCCAACGGGGGTGATTAAGGAGGCAGATGAAGAAGACGGCCTAGATGCATAAGAGACTAAAGAACGAGTCATCGCCGTATCAGACAGTAAGAGGTCGAACGAGAACGTAACAACGGTGTGACTATATATAGCTATCGTTTCTTTACTCTGGCGATATTAGGAGTGTATTATTATTTGTGAGTTATTTATATAATTCTTTAAACGGATTTATTGTGCGACACTTGATGTGAGTAGAAGCAATTGTATTTATTCCATTTGATTCCTGTAAGTTGTGTATTTGTTGACAATGTATTAATTTATGTTAACTGTTTAATAGAGGATGTGACGATCAATTCGGTGTTACGACTTAGAGAAGTTGTGAGACGAGAGAACACACAGATTCACGCATACACAAACGCAAATTCTTGAAATACCCTCGGTTTTTTTTATTTTATTTTTTTTTTTTAAATAAATTACAGTGATGACATACATTTTTAGGTGAAAACGGTGATCGCCATTAATGCCTCGGAGTCACAGGTTCTCATATTTGGCACCTCATACCGAAGTGGCTCCGTTCTCCTATCTTGCCTTGGTTGGGTTCCCCTAGATATTTTCGGCAGTCACAGGGTTAAAGCTTTATAAGCGCCAGTTAATGGAACGAGGTGTGGTCAGTATCCCCTTCCAAGGCGGACCAAGATCCAACGTTTGCTTTGGTTTCCCTGCAAGGAGGGTGTTGGGGGAAGGGAGGAGATGAGGGTTGGAGGGGCTAATGGTGATGAGAGCACAGGGGAATATTTACACACATCTACAATTTAGCCTGGCGTGGACTAAATTCTCTGAGGATTATCCACCATCAACACACGACAGACATGATAAAAACAATGATTGGTTGTGAATGGAGACGCGACAACAGCAACTAATTAATGTGTGTGTGTGTGTGTGTATGTGTGTGTGTGTGTGTGTGTGTGTGTGTGCGGGCGCGCGTATCTGTAATTTTGCGTGCGTGTTTGGGTTGGTGAGGAGGTGGACGTGAGTGATCAATAGAAAAGACTCTTTCTGTATTCTGCACGCTAAAGAACCCAGTCTCTTACACTATCTACGACAAACTGAAAATAACACGCATAACGTGAGCGACACAGAGCTGCGCTCAAACAGACATGAAAAGAAAGGAAGAGAACGCCACCGAGAAAGGGACAGGAGCGAGAGCGAGAGGTGACAAAAGTACACTAAGTTTGGAAGGAACAACAGGAAACCGATCCGTTTTTCGGGAGGTCGCTGATTTAAACTCGTTATCAGCTATTGTAGACGCTCCATCTTTCCATTGCACAGTGCTTTAAACTTGAAAGGAGGTGGGTGCAAAGTAAAACAGAGCGCAGCGGTATTAAAGAGGTGTCCTTTTGGCCCAAAATTGTATTATCACTGATTCGATGCAATCCAAGGAATATAGCCATTGAACTGGGAGTGTAGCCACTGAATTAATGTATTCTAAGGAATATTAACAAACCAGTGAACTAATGTATTCTAGGGAATAGGAAGTCCCCTTCAGGATAGCACTAACAACTACTGCCCTGACAAGGTTGAAGTCCATTTGGAAAGACAGGACTATCAGTCTAAACTCCAAGGTAAGGTTGCTGCGCTCCATTGTCATCTACATCTTCCTATACACTTGCGAAACGTGGATCCTCACAGTAGATCTACAACGAAGAATACAAAGCATGGAGATGAGATGCTACAGAAGATGGTCTGTCGGACTTCGTCGTTGGTGGTGTGCTGGGCATTTCCTATACCCAGCACATCACCAACGACGAAGTCCGACAGACCATCACACAAGCCATTGAATAAGACGATGACATGCTCACAGGGGTAAAGAAACGGAAACTCCGATGGTATGGCCACGTCACCAGAGCATCAGGCCTTACAAGGGACGGTGCAAAGAGGCAGAAGAAGAGGGAGACCGAAAAAGAGGTCACGGCCCCCGAGCGGGTTCCGTGGCGTCAGCACATAAAGCGAGTGAAAGGAATAAAACTCAAACAAAATAAACTAACACAAAGATGCCAGAATACAATCACACTCTTTTATTCAACAATTAACATACAGACACAGGACAAAATGGGAACTAACCACCCTCCACCCCTATCAAGACCCCCGTCCCAATATTAACTAATCACAATCAGTAAATCAATCCAAAATATAAATCTTCAAATAAGAAATGATGGCGTTATGAATCTTTAATCTTGAACTATTATCCAGGTGAAGCTGAAGAGCTGAAGCACTGTTCAAATGTTTGTCAAGTAGCTCAGAGAGCTAAACAGTCTCTTTCACAATAAAGTGGATGATCCTCTACAACTAAATGAATATGTTTTTAGGTGTGGCGCAGTGCGAGTCTGTGTGTGCGTGAATTAGGTGTGAAAAATCCCTGTAATAGTGATGCCTCGACACGTAGGCAAAACACACAGCAGTGGCTGAGACCACCACCACACTTCCCTGCTGTAGGGGCAACGGCACAACCCAGGCTGGCTAGAAATCAATCAGCGTAAACATAGGCGATAACAGGTACAACATCATCATCAACATAGTCATCAACATCAGTAACGTCAACAGCAACAAAAGCAGCCCAAACCTGTAAGCAGATACACAGTCTTAACAGTCTGCCTACAAAACATAAACACTATATAATATAACACGCCGTCCTCCGTCCGCCATCTTGACCTGTTTATGCATACAATGATAACAATACAAGATGTTATGCACACATTTCAATAATATAGATTAACCTTTGATACTTAATAATTCATACCTTCTATAAACACAGACATTTATATAAATATACATAATTATTGCAACCACACTTCATCACATAGTCCTGATTCATTCCACCTCCCTTCATCATCACCATCACTCCCAACGGTTATAACACATCACGATTATCTCCCTTCATTCATAATATCTTGCTGTGCTATACTGTAAACATGCTTTCTTCATAATCATCACTTCGTCTTCCTTCAGCATAATACATTTTATCGCTCTCTCCATACATACACCCCCACCCTCTCTCTCTCTCTCCCTCTCTACATTCCCCATCGTCGCCTTGACCCACCTTTACAACAACAGCAGCAACGACATTTCTCCATCACATACACAATAAGAAAACCATAAGAAAATCATATAAAATCAATAAAAATCATTATGCATCCTGAAATACATCCCCTTCCCCACATTCATCACCATCCATACGCGTACGAAGTCCCAGAGTGCGCCACTAAGGAATTGGATAACAGGGTTTACTCACCTTATAGGCCTCGGCTCGTGATACACCTTCCCAACGCAACAACCCAACACAGCACTGTCACAAATACACTGGTTAGTCTTTTGAGAGTTACT
>CM072511.1:17368966-17437818 GCA_036898135.1 Oncomelania hupensis
GTGAAAAAAACAAACACACTGAGAGAAAAATTGAGACCGGGCGTGCGCGTGTGCACGTGTGTGTATGTCTGTGTGAATGCGTGTGTGCGTACCATCCGTTATTTACCTCCAAAACGGGTCTTTTCGTTTCAGAGTGTGCGTCACATTTCTTGTATATTTGGATTACTGAGGATTTTGTGAGCCTCAGCTTATCAAAATGTCCAGGCTTTATTTGCTCAATGTGTACCGATATTCCACCTACCGCTGATTATCAGCGGACATCGGATCTGTCAGTAACTGGCCCACATACTACTTCGGATGAGAGTATAAGCCGAGATCAAGTCTGTGTACGCATGTATTACACCGTACGGACTTGAAAGATCCTGACGCTCATGTCCTAGACCGGGGAGTGCCGGAAACATCAGTACACCCAACATGGACTATAGGTCCTCTTTACCTCTTTCGTAGATGGCGCCCGCATGTGTAACAAATAAAATACCACCCAACAAATAAATTAATTTAAAAATTAAATAAAATAATAAATAAATTATTTAGATTATAATATATAAAAATAATAAGAAATATATGAGAAAATCCAGAAACATTTGTAAAATCTACGGTTGTGTGACCTTTCATATTAGTAAGGTTGCGCTGACGAGTATTGCAAATACGAGAGCAAAATTTACGAGGTATCTGAATAATAGCGGGAATGTGGCGTGGGTTTTGTTCGTTCGTTCTTTAGTCCAGCCTAAATGAAACCTCTGAACTTTTCTTTGCATAGCTCTAGCAATAAAGTACAAGCGCTGTGCAATAAAGTATCCTACAAGCCCTGTACGGCGATGGCTTGATTGCGGTAGTTTACTTTAAAAGATGCCGGTCATCTTTCTTGTGCTTCCAGACAACCGTAAATAATGTGCAAACATTTTTATGACGCCTATGCCAACATCTGAATGGACGTGTTTGGTGCTGGCCTGTTTGTTTGCTTTCTTTCTTTGCTGCGTGTCATCTTTCTTTCTATCTTTCTTCATTTCTTTCTGTAGTTCACTTTCTGTCTATGTAATCCTGATTCTGCTCTTTGCAGTGCGCTGGACACTATAAACAGTGACTAACTTTCTCTGCCTACATTTTTCTGTCAGTAGTATCTCTCTCTCTCTCTCTCTCTCTCTCTCTCGCTCTCTCTCTCTCTCTCTCTCTCCCTCTCTCCCTATCTCTCTCTCCCTCTCTGTCTCCCTCTCTGTCTCTCTCTAAACCAGTGCTTACTCTTTTACCCTTGTTACAAAAACAATTACCCTACCTTACCTTAACCTACCCTCACCCCATGACAAGGCTATCAGTGCAGTCCTCCACAATAGCGCCATCGAAAACTGGTTCAGAACAACAATCGGTGTGCGTCAAGGAAGCCTACTCTCCCCAACACTCTTTAACATCTTCATAGAGCGCATCATGACAGATGCCCTTGCAGATCAGGGGGAGAGAGACAGGGGGCAGGGCAATCTCCAGCCTCCGTTTTGCGGATGACATTGATGGATCGGCTGGAGAGGAACAAGCACTTGAACAGCTGGTACAGAGGCTTGACACTATGAAATGGAAATAAATGCAGAGAAGACAAACATGATGACCAAGAACACCAATGGCATCAACATGTACACCAAAGTCCAAGGCCATTCCCTCGACACAGTGCATAGCTTCAAATATTTAGGAGCCATTGTATCAAACAATGGGTCCCGATAGGAAGTCCTCTCCAGGACCGCACAAACAACTATGGCCCTGACAAGGTTGAAGTCCATTTGGAAAGACATGACCATCAGTCTACATTCCAAGGTAAGGCTGCTGCGCTCCCTTGTCATCTCCATCTTCCTATATGCTTGCAAAACATGGACCCTCACAGCAGATCTACAACGAAGAATACAAAGCATGGATTGGAGATGTGCTACAGAAGACTTCTGGGAATTTCCTATACCCAGCACATCATCAACAAGGATGTCCGACAGACCATCACACAAGCCTTTGGACAACTCGATGACATGCCCACAGTGGTGAAGAAACGGAAACTCTGATGGTATGGCCACGTCACCAGAACATCAGTCCTTGCAAAGACCATCCTGAAAAGCACGGTGCAAGGAGGCAGAGGAAGTGGATGACAGAAAAAGAGGTGGGAGCACCACATTCGAGAATTGACTGGCTTAACACTAAGCGATGCCATGAGGGTTGCTGAGAACAGAGAAAGATAAAGTACGCTGGTTAAACGATCATCTGTGGTGCCACAACGACCTTCGAGTTACGGGATAGGATAGGACAGATAGACCCCACCCTATCCCCTTTCTCTCTCTCTCTCTCTCTCTCTTTCTCTCTCTCTCTCTCTCTCTCTCTCTCTCTCTCCCTCTCTCTCTCTCTCTCTCTCTTCTTTCTGTTGATTCATTATTTTTGTAGGAATGAATTTGTTTACGAACACTTAAAAAGAAATGTTTTTTTTTTTTTTTTAAATACAGCAATGTTGCGAATGACAAAACGAAACGGATGACATGAAATTCACAAGACATCTATTTTTTTTTGTTTCTTATCACAGTGCGCGCACACACACACGCACACACATAAACAGAGAGAGAGAGAGAGAGAGAGAGAGAGCGAGAGAGAGAGAGAAAAGAGAGAGAGAGAGAGAGAGAGAGAGAGAGAGAGAGTCTGGCAACATCAGTTACGTCAGCAGCATTTTATTTATGTCTTCATACCACGAGAGTGTTTCTAGTTCAAAATCATCAAAAACTTTTTCAGTGTTCCACTTTTCAGTCTTGAACCTCTTAATGGTGATGAATCGGCGAGGTTGGAACTAAACGTGTGTTTTAATGCTTCCAATACTGATACTGTTTTGGACCCCAAACCTCGCCCCATTTCCACCGTACTCCTTCTGCAACTCACCCGCCAACCAAACGTCCTTTTGTTCAAGTTTTCAAGGTGAATGAACAAACCAAATTGTTATATGCAGCCTACTCTTGTTTTTCAAATGTTGTCGTTAAATCTCTTAAACTTGTACTCTAAGCTTTTTGTTAAATCTCTGTAGACTATACGAGGGTTGGTTCATAAGTTTTAAGACTGTTTAAATAAATGCAAGAAGACTTTATCAATTTGAAAACAAAATTGTTACTCACAAAGCTTCATCATTTGGGACCACTTCACCACCGATTTCAATGCATGGTTTTTTCATCCGATAAATCCAACGATCTAAACAGTGCCGAAAATTAGTCAAATGGTTCAGCTGCTCTCCCACGGCAGAAATTAGTCTATCTCTGTTTCAGAATCAATTACTTTCAGCTCATTTTTAATGGTGGGGAACAGCCAAACCTTGTGCCTTTAGGAAGTTTTAAAAAAAATCGCCCTAAAGAACTTCATCCTTCATCATGACAACGCGCCTCCTCACAAATCGAAAAAACTGCTGAGTTTCTTGCCAAATCTGGGATCGTTGTCCTCGAACCACCACCTTATTCGCCAGATTTGGCATCTTGCGACTTTTGACTGTTCCCCACCATTAAGAATGAGCTGAAAGGAATTGATTTTGAAGACAAAGATAGCCTCATTTCTGCCGTGGAAAAGCAGCTGAACCATTTGACTGATTTTTGGCACTGTTTTGATAGTTGGATTTATCGGATAAAAAAATGCATTGAAATCGGTAGTGAACAGTACTGATGTGGTCCCAAATGATGAGGCTTTGTGAGTGAAATGTTTTGTTTTTTTTTCAAATTTATAAAGCCTTCTTGTATTTATTTTAAAAAGTCTCAAAACTTATGAAACAACCCTCATGTCTCTTTGTAAACGTCAATATTTCTCTCTCTCTCTCTCTCTCTCTCTCTCTCTCTCTCTCTCTCTCTCTCTCTCTCTCTCTCTCTCTCTGTATCGTTTTTATATAGCGCTTTTTCAGCGTATGAGCTGCTCAAGGCGTTGGCCGATACAGGATTCAACCCAAGGCGCCCACTTGCTGTCCTAAGCGCATGGTTTAACGCCCCAGACTGCTGAGCACAACCCTGGATGACCGGCGTAGTGGGTGAGAGGGGCCGGTGGGAGGGAATTGGTGCTTGAAGTCTGTACTTATGTAGCTGGCATCCACCATTTGTGTGCACTTTGCAGACTGTACCAACAAGAGGAGGGCTCTTTTAGCATTAGTATTCTCTTTCGTTATATATGATCCGATTCAACGAACGAGTACCAAAGCCGGCCGACGCGAGACAGAGCTGGGGCCCGATAAAGGTGCATGGGGTCAACCTGGGTCATTATGGCCTTTTTTGCGTTTTTGACTAGAATGGGCATCGACCTTTCTTGTACAGAAATATTAATAATTTAATTCATATTTTGAACTCTAAATGTTAAAATGGTCCTGATTTGGCTCGGAAGAGTCCGCTGGACCTAAAGCAATAACCATGTAATGTAAATGTTAAAAAATATGACATTTAGTGCATGTACCCTCAGGTAGTTATCGCAATTAATTGCCGAAACAACGACGTTTACAACGATAATTTTGACATTCATCCCTTACAGAATGCTATGAATGGAAAGGTACAAGCGCCACGAATTTTGCTGACATCATTATACTTTGAAACAATTTAGTCAGAGCGAATAACACAGCCTCGAAAGGCAGCAACAAGCCTCACGATAGTAGCCAAGCAGAGAGCATAATGCATAAGGTACCTAGCAACCAGTCTTTCTCGACCGTTATCATTGGGCAGTTTTCACTAAGGAAAGACAACTCGCATACTACCGGTGGGCGAAGTGCTTTTGATTCCGACATGGATGCGAAGCGACTAGCGCGTGTTTTGAATACGTGTGATTCATTAAAATTAAGTGGAAAAGAGGAGAGGGGTGTTCCATTGTCGTGTATTATTATCTTTTGCCATGTATGCCCTGTGACACAACAAAATTTCACTTTTTGTGGAATAAAGACGTCTTGACTTGACTTATTGACAAACTGAAATGGCAGCTGCTGCTGACCTATTTTCTTGTCCAGTATTTTTTCAATAAACTTTATATCTTGACAAAATTTGTTATTGTTGATAGATCGGATGTTCATGATGTGTGTGTAGGTGTGTGTGTGTGTGTGTGCGTGTGTGTGTGTGCGTGTGTGTGTGTGTGAATTCTGCTGAAGAGAAACAATGGTAACTAAGCAAAGCCTCAGAAGGGGTAAACTTGTGAAATATGTGACTGTTACACTCGTTGTTGGTTTTTATCAGTAGTTGATTCAGCCCCGATGCTTGAATCCTGATAAGTGTAACCCAGATTCGTTTATCCACGCAACCTGTTCAATCAGCAACAAGGCAGGAGTCGTCGTATGAAGTTTTCCATCTTCATTCAGCATACATCAACAACTGCATACAATAGCTTTTTCCACTTTCTCACTCTTTTACAACACAGTGCATCAATTATATAGTTTTTCTCTACTCTAGAGAACGTTGGAACATTCGAGCGTGATGCAATTATAACCAATCAGAATAAAATTCGTCATCACTGTCTTACGTCATACAACTTTCTTTACAGTCCAAGAATTTTCTCAGATATCTGTAGATCTATCTAGACGCTTCGATCGATAGTAAACAAGCACCCTAGAAAATTCTCCAATAATATCGACCAACGAACATTATCAACATTATACCAAGCTTCTTCTAAAAGCAAAGCAAAATCAAATCAAAGGTAAATACACTCTGTTATTGAATGCTTTGCAAAACAAAACGATCGGATCTATCGTGCCCGTCGCAAACGTAACAGTGACCTACAATTATGAATTATATATCAAAATAAAGGTATGTCCTTTTAGTTTCAGAATATATAGGAGGTGTCGGATAGCGCAGTGGTTGGAGCACTCGCTACTGTGTCGCAAGTTAAGCACCGTCCAGTGCGGTTAGCACTTGGATGGGTGACCGCAAAACGTGAAGCTACAAAAAACAACGCCCCCAGTTGACTCAACTGTGACTGAGTACCTACTCTCTTAAGGGTGGGGAAGGTAAAGCAGCGAGGGAGAGAGATCGATGGGCATCACCCTCAGTACGCTGGCCCAAGATAAGTGTGATCTCCAACATCACGCTCCCCTACGGCCACAAGGCTATGGGACCACTTTTACCACATATATAGATAGATAGATAGATAGATAGATAGATAGATAGATAGATAGATAGATAGAGATAGATAGATAGATAGAGATTGATAGATAGATAGATAGATAGATAGATAGATAGATAGATAGATAGATAGATAGATAGATAGATAGATAGATAGATAGATAGATAGATAGATAGAGATCAGAATAAAAGTAATGTTCTTCCAGTTTCAGAATATATATATATATATATATATATATATATATATATATATATATATATATATATATATATATATATATATATATATATATATATATATATATATATATATATATATATATATATATATATATATATATATATACAGGGTGTTCCAAAAGTCTTGGGCACATTTGAAGTCCCCATATCTCAATAACTATGAATGGTAGTAAGATAACAGTCGTGCCATTTTAAAGCTAATTACATTAAGTTTTTTGTAAAGCTGTTGATTTTTTTTATTTCTTTTCAGACCCATTAATGGCGTTCACTCAAACAGAAAATGTAGGGACGCGTTTGGCAAGAATTTGACTATCGGCTTGATGTGTGTCGTGTGACCAATGGTGCTCACATTGAACATCTTTGAACATTCCATGTAAAACTTGAGATTACAAGCTTTCTGAATTTACCAGATGCGTTTTTATATCCTTTATAGTTTCGGAAATATTCAATGTCAAAATGTGCCCAAGACTTCAATCAATCAATCTTTAATTTAATGTCTGTTCACACATTTAGGTGATATTAGACATTGAAAATGTAACTTTTAAAACACTTTAACTATTTAACAACATAATTTTAAAACAGTCTATAAAAGTCTACCAACAGGAGATTTAGCAATAACTTTCACAATGTCTGTAACATTTGGATGATATAGAACCATGTCTACAGAATGTCCATATTCAGTTATGCAATGTCCATTTACTTTAAATATATCTCTTAAAACTGAGCATTCAAAGAGAAGGTGATGTACTGATAGACTTGTATTACATATACATTTAACATCAACTGAGTATTTAGTGCTCCATGCGTTCATTCTTAATTTATATATTAATTTAGAAAGTGGTCTTGAACAATTTAGTATAGATATATTTTTAATGTTATTATCATGATACACTGTCTTTTCTAGTAAAGAAAACATTTCATGATTACACATATTCAAATTTGTTACAGTTATAGAATCTGATGACCTTTGTGCTCCCTCCTTAGCTAATCTGTCACATACCTCATTCCAATGAATTCCGCAATGTGATGGAACCCAACAGAAATCAATATTTATTCCTCTAGAAATCACACAGTGTATCATATGTTTAATTTCATAGATAAACTCCCGTCTATCTTTACAGTTCCACTGTTTTAATGCATATAGAACCGCTTTTGAATCAACGCAAAATAATATACCAAATAATTTTAAAGGGGGCGTCATGATGAAATTTAAAGCCATTAAAATAGCATAAAGCTCAGCTGTAAATATAGAAAATCCCTTTCCTAAATAATACGACCTTCTGATATTTATTTCAGGAATAATATATGCTGATCCACTATCCGAAGAATCTAAAACTGATCCATCAGTAAAAATCTGCATATGGTTTTTGTAATTACTTTCAATATGCTTTTTTACCTCAGTAACTAATATAGTAGGATTATCCTCTTTTTTAGTTTGGCTATAGTCAATATCAATATGTGCACATGTATGCTCCCATGGTGGAATCAATGGTGTTAATGGAAGAACTAAAACTGATGTGATATCAATGTTGCACTTTTCAAAAAGGTCTTTTGTATAGTTTCTAATTGGCTGCAAGTAATTCATAGTTTTTGTTCTTTTTGGATAATCTTGTTGAGCGTCAATATATATTTCATCATACACAGAATTTGGAACAGATAAACATCTTAACACATATTTGGAAGTAGCCAGTTGACGTTGTTGATTTAATGATAATATTCCAGCTTCTTTGTATATTCGTAGAGTGTTAGTATGAACTGGAACTCCTAATGCAATTTTAATAGCCCTGCTGTCAATACTTTGTAGTTTATTTAGTAATGAATTATTTGCTGAAAAGTATGCTTCCTGACCATAAATAAGCTTTGATCGAACTAGTGATATGGCTAAATGTAATAGGGATTTAGTGTTTTGACCCCATATTTGCATATTAATAATTTTCAGTAAATTCAAGGTTTTTCTTGCTTTTGTTATTAAATGTTCAATATGTAACTTCCAGTTCAGCTTAGGTGTTAGGTAAACTCCGAGAAATTTTACCTGCTGCTTGTAAGCAAGAACTTCACAATTTAATTTCAAAACGTGTAATAATTTAGGATTATTTCCATTATTGAAAAGCATCAAATAAGTTTTCTCTGTAGACAGTTCAAGACCGTTATTTTTCAAAAATAGAGAAAGATTATTCAGTTCTTCTTGGAAAAGTTTCTGTACATACTCTCTGTTTAGTATGCTTTCTGAGAGACGTATTAATCCACATAGCAATATCATCGGCATACTGAACTACATTTGCTGATTTAGAAATAACTGTGGGAAGATCATGAATGAGGATTGAAAACAATAAAGGGGCAAGAATAGACCCCTGAGGTATTCCCATATCGATGTTATAAAAAGATGAATAAGCATTCCCCACTCTTGTGCATATAGATCTGCCACTTAAATAATTTTGTATGTAATGAAACATTTGACCACTTATTCCAATATGTTTTAATTTATAAAGCAGTCTAGCATGCCAAACACTGTCATATGCCTTTTTGATATCAAAGAAAGCGGCAAGAGTACTTTTTCTATGAGCAAACTGTTTCTTAACATGACTGGTTAATTTGACAAGATGGTCAGTTGTACACCGACCCTTTCTAAACCCTGCTTGATTTTTAGGGATTATATTATTTTTTTCACAAAATTGAGTTAACCTGTTTAAAATTATTTTTTCTAATAATTTTCCAACTTGAGACGTCAATGCAATTGGTCTATAATTATTTACTGATGCACGAGACTTACCTTGCTTATGTACTGGAATAACTACAGACTTCTTCCAGATAGTAGGGAGAATTCCACTTTGCCAACATCTTTGGCATAATGAATGTAGTAATTTTTTCCATGTAGCTGGCAAGTGATTCAGTAATTGATAAGAGATACCATCTAGACCAACAGCAGTTTTGTTTGATGAAAAAGATAGTAAGGTTTCTAAAAACTCTTCATAATTAATAGGAGCATTTAAATAATGCAAATTATCTGGTATAGGATCTTCATATTCTGCTTTGATTTCTTCTTCTTTTCTAAACATTTGTGTATGTAAATCAAGACTATTGGACAATGAATTTACTGAGAAATGTTTTGCAAATGCCTCTGCTTTATCCTCAGATGAGGGGAAAATATTGTCTTGCAATTTAACAGGATAAGACTGTAGAGTAAATCCATTTTTCATCTCTTTAACTTTTCTCCAAACCTTATACATATCTTTCGAATCGGTTATTTCTGACATGCAAAATTCTGACCAATAATGTTTCTTAGCACTGGCAATAATTCTGTTACAATGTATTTTAGCATGTTTCATGATTGTAAAATTTTCAACTGTTTTGTTCCTAATCCAATTTTTATATGTGAACTTTTTATTGTTTACAGCTTTTTCGCAATCATTGTTCCACCACACATTTCCCGAATGAGATATTCGCTTCTTTTGTTTGCATCTTGGAATACTTTTTTCTGCTGCCTTCAATACAGAATCTCTAAATTTTGAGTAAAAATGTTCTACATCTTCATCATGAACGTTATTAATATTAGTATTTTCTAGACATGTTTTAAAGAAGTCCCAATTTGCATATTTATATTTGAATTTAGGTATCTTATCTTCTTTTTGTCCTAATTCTGATTCTTGTTCATTCAAAGTTATAATAATTGGAAGATGATCACTCCCTAAACAATCATCAAGAGGGCACCAACCAGAATTTAAGGCAATATCTGGAGTGGCAAGGGAAAGATCAATAGATGTAGACCTATGGTAAGAAACGTCAGGAATTCTAGTAAATTGACCGTCATTTAATAAACACAATTTAGAATCTAATAAATTATCAACAAAACGATTACTTGTTGTAATTTGACATCCCTGCTCCCACCAAGGAGAATGAGCATTGAAGTCCCCCAAAATAATCCACTTCTCATCTGACTTAACTATAGTTTTTACCCAGTCAGAGTTGTCTTCTTTGGGGCCATCTGGCATATAAACGGTTATTATATTGAAAATAGTGTGCTTATTTATTTTAATCATTGCAACACTTCCAAATATATTTTTTAGTATTTTTGGTATTGGTGATGGAATTGAACAATACTCTAAATCACATCTTATGTACAGGGCTGTTTGAACTTTTTGTGTGTCGTTACTAGTTTGGAATAAGGGAGGAAAGTAATAATTTTTTAGTTTTGGTAATTTGTTATTATTGAAACATTTGGAAAATTTGGAACACCCTGTATATGTATATAAACCCCAAACCTAAAACTGTTACCTTTGGTACTTTTTCATTATGACGGGTCACATACCCGCAGGTTAGTCTCCAATCCATTACCGCTTCATTTAGTAAAAAGTCCTGTTATTTGCATGTTTCACCGACGTAACAATAGCCGATAGATCACCAATCTTATGTTTCCAAACTTCCCGGGTTGGATCCCCGGTCGCCTCTAAATATTTAATGTCCGTTTCGCCTTCTAATAGCGAGCTTCTTGCATTTTACACCGCATATTTGAGTGATAGTTGTTTGTTTGCTGTGTTTGTGAGAGCGTGTGATACTCGTGAACGTAGATGATACAGATCCACTGACGTTGGGCATGATTGAGGATTTGGGGGAAATGAGCGTATATAGCATCCAGTATGATGATGATGATGATGATGATGATGATGATGATGATGATGATGATGATGATGATGATGATGATGATTCATTATCATTATCAGTACAACTCAGAATGTTGTCATAAGAGTAACTGAGGTTTTCCTAAGACCAAATGAAAAAAACGCGCCGAAGAGGTACACCTTTATGCTGCTAAGGAGGAAGGGAACAGTATTCGCAGAAAAGATAGCGATTCCTAGACCTTTAAGTCAAAATGAAAACATATATGCACGGAAGAGATACCGATTCCGAGACCCATAAGTCGAAATGAAAACATGCACAGAAGAGATAGTTACTGATGAATTACTGATGATGCGAAATGAAAATATACCTATGCGCCGAAGAGATATGCATTCCTACACCAAAGTCGAAATGACAACATATGCACAGAAGAGATCGATCTAGTTCTATACTCCTAAGGCCAAACGACAACCTATGCGAAGAAGACATAGATCTTACCTACTCCTAAAGCCAAGTAAAAATATATGCACAGCAGAGATAAGCGATGTTCTACTCCAAAGACGAAACGAAAACGAAAGTATAGAAGATATATTTGTACTCGTAATAGCGAAATGGAAGCATATTTGCAGAAGAGATAATCCATAGGCATAGAGAGCCCGTCTTTCTAAGGCGAAATGATAGCACAGAACATGTGCATGAGAAGATAGGAATTCGTATTCCAAGCCAAAATTTTCACCCTATTCCTATCCATAAGACAGCTGTGGCGACCAACAAACTCACCTTCAACACTACCGTCGTGCAATATGATACGAAAGTTCTCAACAACAAGAAAAATGTTCATACTTAAAAGAGTTCTTAACCTCACAGTGGTTCATAGAAAGAAACGCCTGTGCACACCAGCAACGCAAGACTTTCTGTCGGGCTAATTATTATTTACGATTCTTTTTGCATTTTCTTTGACCAAGGTCTAGCAGAACTTTGGGACAAGAACGGCTTCAAAAACAAACCAGAACCATAGTAGAATATTTGGAGTAGGAGGGAAGTGGATGGGGTGGAAGCAGGGTGGGAGAGAGGGGAGGGCTCTCAACTACGACCTACTGCTACGACAACTGTTAAGGTCGTGAGAAAGAGGGCCAATGAGCTGTTAGCATGTACCACTTCCGGCAAAGGCAGGAAATGGCTCATGTCCAAGCCGCAGAATTATATTATATTACTCACAAATACACACAACTTCCAGTCACCGTCGCCAGAAGAAAGAAACACAAGTTATATGTATAGTCACACTGTAGTTATACTCACGACATAAACGGGGGTTCGATGGATTGGAGTGCAGCCTCAGCGTCCCCTGCGTGGGATGTCTTTGTTGTGGGGTGGCTGGCTGGTGGAGGGCTTTCAGTTTTCCCACTAGGGTTGTTTCGGCAGATATTTTATGCGGATCGGGGGTTGTCCGGTCCTGATTTGGCTCGGAAGAGTCCGCTGGAGCTAAAGCAATAATCATGTAATGTAATTACCTTAATCTTTAGTCTTTTATCAGTCTACGTCGTTTTCCTTCTCTGCTCCTCAATCTCACTCCTCTTTCTCCTTCTGCCTTCTCCGCCTCTCCCCTTCTTCTCTGCTCCTCATTGTCCTCCTCTTCTCAGTCTCCTTCTCTCCTCCTCGCCTGTCTCTCTTCAGTCTCCGTCTCCTCCTCCTTCTCCTTTCTTCCGACTCTTCATCCGTCTTCTTCTTCGTCTTCTTCTTTTGCGACTTCTCCTTCTTCTTCTTCTTCTTCTTCTCCTCTTCCTCCTCCTTCTTCTCCTTCTTCTTCTACGTCCTCTTCTTCCTCCTCCTCCTCTTTGTTCTTCTTCTGCGTTCTCTTCTTCTCTTCCTCCTCCTCTTCCTCCTCCTCCTCCTCCTTCTTCTTCTTCTCCTCTTCCTCCTCCTTCTTCTTCTTCTGCGTCCTCTTCTTTCTTTTCTTTTTCTTCTTCTTCTTCTTCTTCTGCTTCTTCTCATTCTTCTTCTGCTGCTTCCTCTTCTTCTTCTTTATTTGTCTTTTTCCTCCCTGTCTTCTTCTTCGTCTTCTTCTACGTCTCCTGAGGCCCCTCAGCTAAAGACCTCTGCAGACAAAGGAGTTAATGACAACTAAGTTTCTAGAAACACAAACTTTCTTTGGATTCACTACCTCTACCCCTCTCTCCTCTGTGACGAGACCAGTGTAGCAATACGATCAATTTCATCCTTATCGAATATAGTTCACAACATTAAAAAAAAATTCTACAACTAATTATTGCATCAATGATATCAATTAATGTCATTCCTCAAATAAACGTAATACTTTACACTGCAATTGAAGTTTCAACTTCAAATCATAGAATTATCCGAATTCAATTCGTTATTCAAAAATTACAGTGAACCACCATGTTCGTCTCCTGCCCACTCTATCTTTCCCACTAATATCAAAAAGTATTTATTATTAATTTATCACATAACAAATATAATATCATTTAATAATACTATTACATTTACAATACAACATTTCAAATAAGAAACAATATATACCTTTAGACACAGCTGCGAAAAGTCCAACACAAACTATCTCTAGGATAGGCAAAAAAGAATTACTAAATTTTTGACTATACTTCAGTGAACTGTAATGTGAAAAGCTGTAATGGTAAAAACATTTACCAATAGCTTCTCACAGAAAAACAGACAAACATATAATGTCATCGGACCCAAATAATTATAAAGCCGGTCGTTGTAATTATCCTATCCTTTCCTACCCCGTAATTCGGAAGTTGTTGGGGCACCACAGATGATCGTTCAGCCGGCGTATTCCATCTTTTTCTGTCCTCAGCAACCCTGATGGCTTCGCTCAGTGTCAAGCCAGTCCATTCTCGAATGTTGTCCCCCCACCTCTTTTTCGGTCTCCATCTTCTTCTACCTCCTTGCACTGTGCCTTGCAGGATGGACTTTGCAAGGCCTGATGATCTGGCGACATGGCCATACCATCGGAGTTTCCGTTTCTTCACTACTGTGAGCAGGTCATCGTGTGGTCCAATGGCTTGTGTGATGGTCTGTCGGACTTCGTCGTTCTGGGTATAGGAAATGCCCAAAGGTCTTCTGTAGCGTATCATCTCCATGCTTTGTATTCTTCGTTGTAGATCTGCTGTGATGTTCCATGTTTCGCAAGCGTATAGGAAGATGGAGATGAAAAGGGAGCGCAGCAGCCTTATCTTGGAGTGTAGACTGATGGTCTTGTCTTTCCAAATGGACTTCAACCTTGCCAGGGCAGCAATTATAACATTATAACAGGCCCCAATTTGAAGGTGCTGTTTACTTTTTTGCGGAAACGGGATTCCCCTTAATTCCCATTGTTATTACATTAAACATTGATAACGTGGGTTTTCGTTGCGCAAATCAACCGCTAAGTTTGGATTTTCCATTTCGGTTCTGACCTGTTTTTAACGGTACATCAATACTATAGCTGACCCTGTGACCTTTGACTCTATATCTGAGTGAACCACGAGGCTTGAAGAGTGCGTCTTTGGTGGCTGGGGTAGGGTAGGATCTATTTTATTAACCTAAAATCTAAAAACCTTACCGAGCAATTTGTTTTTATGGGGTCTGTTTCTTGCGGGCTTTGGTACATGTATTTTTAGCTCAAGAATGCTGGCTAACTGTTGTTATTAATACGCACAAGAATTACAGAATTAATTGATAAAAAAACAAACAACTATACTTTGAAATGTGCTGGGTTTTGTTGTAAGTTTGTTGTTTTCACAAGGGCAACATTCACTGTGAATGTTTTACGGATATGTCGATAAAATGGAAAACTTTTGGAAAGGTCAATACTCTCCCATGTCCAACCCCTGCTCTGCAGGTGGTGCTACACTTCTAATGAATGGGAAGTCCAAGTTACCCTTCTCGGATAACTTTTGTTCTAAAATAACACACACATGATTTAGGACAAAGGTTCTCAGCTTTGCAAGTTGTTTTTTTTTCTTTGTACCTGACTTTTTGTGTTTAAAAAAATAACTTCTATTTATAAAGCCCTACAACCAAACCGTTCCGTCGGTTCAAAGTTCAATTTAAAAAAAAACAAAAACAAAAACACACACAAAAAAACAACCAAAACAAAAAAACACAAAAAACATGTTATTGCTTGAGTGTGAAAGGAATTTATTCATTCGTTCATGCATTGTATTGTTTCTTACATTTCTTTTTTTTTATCCTCTTCAACATCTTTATCCCCTCCTCTTCCTTCTTCTTTTTCTTTCTTTCTTTCTAAAGAATTGGCTGTTTGTTGGTTTCTGATTTCTCAGATGAAAGGTGAAAGAGAAGACCCACTTCTCCGCCTTTCTTTTGAAGGGAAAGGTGATAGAGAAACCCCACCATTCAATGAGGTTGGACAGTCGGCATCAGATAAGGTCGGAGCAGAATAATGTCGGAAAGGTAATGTTAGAATGTTGGAAATCGGGACCGAGTCGGCGAGCGAGGGCCCACCATTACATTTGGTGGGTTTCCTGACGATGCCCGTCTTTCACCGCGCCGGAAATTAGCCTCGTTTGGGTTCATGTGTAACATGTCTTGCATTCTGATTGGTCAATATTTCACGGCATAATTCTTTTGCCAGCGCGGGGTCAGTCTTGGATGTTTTCACTCCGCCGTGTAACCCTTCAGGATTTAATCGAATTCTTTACGTAAGACACTGTTTAGCAGGCTTTTTTTGCCTCCTCCTATGGCGTCAGCGTTGGTTTTATTGAATTGTCCTCTCAAAGAGTTGTTAAACAATCACATTAAATATTTACTTAATTTTTTTTAAATCTCCAAATTTTGCTTTCAACTTGGTAGGAAAGCCAAGAATTAGGTTAGCATTGTGGACGTTTCCAAATGACGGTTGCTGAATCAGTAGGCTTCATCGAACCGTGTGTGTGTGTGGAGTGGGGCGGGAGACGGAGGAAAGGGGAGAGAATGGGTGGTAGTTAGAGGTAGGCTGCATGGTGTGCAATTAATTGGAAACCGTTCTCTGAACTTATGAACACTGAACCAAATGTTTCATTGATGACTTAACTTTTTTTAAAATAAATAATAAAACTCATGCACCAGTCTAGTGTGATTCAATGAGATCGAACAATTGGTTTCGTCTTGAATCATAAGTACGAATTATAATTTATTATTATTATTAATATTATGCTGATGGTTGTTGTTGTTGTTGTTGTTGTTGTTGTCCTTCTTCTTCTTTTTCTTCTTTTTATTATTATTATTATTATTAGTATTAGTATTAGTATTAGTATTAGTATTATTATTATTATTATTATTATTATTATTATTATTATTATTATTATTATTATTATTATTATTCACAGTTTTTGGTGCAGGGTTATTTCTGCACGCATCCACACTCTTTCCTTCTTTGACATCCACTGTCTCTGTTTACCTTTACAGACAATTGTTTGTTTCCGAAAAAGCCGGATCTTTATTTAGGGAAAATGTGAAAACTGTAGTTCGATATGAACGTTTGTCGCTCTCAACAGCCTCCAGAGGCGCATTCTATCGGTATTTAACAAACGGGAAAATCAAAAAAAAAATTAAATAATAATAATAAGAAGAAGAAGAAGAAGAAGAAGAAGAAGAAGAAGAAGAAGAAGAAGAAGAAGAAGAAGAAGAAGAAGTAGAAGAAATAAATAAATAAATAAATAAATAAATAAATTAATTAATTAATTAATTAATTAATTAAAATAAAAACGCTAAACGCATCTAAATCTAGACACTGACTTTCTTGTTTGTGACGTCACGACATCCTTGACCTTGCAGACGGTAAAATTTGAGATTTCAGACGACAGATTGCTTTTCGGGATGCCATTTAAATTAATTAAATTAAATTAATTCGTTGTTTGTTCGATAACGTAACTTCATAAATGTGTATAAGGTTTCCGAATTTAATGGACTTTGTAATCCTCTAATAGTTATAAGGATTTCGTGCGTTTCCAAACCGTGTTTACATGACCTTTAAGAGGATTTATCGTAATCTTTCGTACATAGAGGGAAGAGGAATTAGGGCTGTCTCGTTTTTTGAAGACCAGTTTGATTAGTGTCGTGTTCTCTCTCTCTCTCTCTCTCTGTCTCTCTCTCTGTCTCTCTCTCTCTCTCTCTCTCTCTCTCTCTCTCTCTCTCTCTCTCTCTCTCTTCTCCAGTCATATCTGGCCATGTAAATTGAAGGAGCCGAATGGGAGAAGATAGTTTGTTAGTTATTCATTGCTTACAAGGCCAATCCCTCAACACAGTGCACAGCTTCAAATATTTAGGAGCCATTGTGTCAGACAATGGGTCTCGACAGGAAGTCCTCTCCAGGATCGCACAAACAACTGCTGCCCTGACAAGGTTGAAGCCCATTTGGAAAGACAGAACCATCAGTCTACATTCCAAAGTAAGACTGCTGCGCTCTCTGGTCATCTCCATCTTCCTATATGCTTGCGAAGCATGGACCCTCACAGCAGATCTCCAACGAAGAATACAAAGTATGGAGATGAGGTGCTACAGAAGACTTCTGTGCATTTCCTATACCCAACACATCACCAACGTTGAAGTCCGACAGACCATCACACAAGCCATTGGACAACACGATGACCTGCTCACAGTGGTGAAGAAACGGAAACTCCGATGGTATGGCCACGTCACCAGATCATCAGGCCTTGCAAAGACCATTCTGCAAGGCACAGTGCAAGGAGGTAGAAGAAGGGGGAGACCGAAAAAGAGGTGGGAGGACAACATTCGAGAATGGACTGGTTTGACACTGAGCGAAGCCATGAGGGCTGCTGAGGACAGAGAAAGATGGAGTATGCTGGTTAAGCGATCATCTGTGATGCCCCTACGACCTTCGGGTTATGGGACAGGATAGGAGGATAGGATATTCATTGCTTACAGGGTCCAGCGGACTGCAAAGAGCCGAATCATGACCACAAAATCAAGACCACAACTTCGCTGAAAGATCTACCGAATAAAAGATCTACCGAAATAACCCAAGTGGTAACACTGAAGGCACTACACCGGCCGGTCACTTTACAATAAAGACATCCCACGCAGGGGACGCTGAGGCTATACTCTAATTTATTGATCCAACGTTTACAAAAACAAAATAGAATACAAACATCATTATAAAATATCAACAAAACACATACATATAAAATGCCTACATTGCCAAATAATAACATCATATGAAGCCCCAATGACCATTTGGCAGAAAGCGTCCAATATTCCCAAGCTGATCCAACAGACCTCACACACAAATGAGGAGTTTTGTCCTGGAAGAGTCTTCAAGAAAAAAAAGGTAGGTGATTGTTTTAGCGAAGAAGAAGATAGTATAGTAAATTGATAGAACAGAGTAGAAATGAGAAAGTACCAAGGAGAAAGACAGCGACAGTGAGAATTTAAAGCACTAAATTTCCAGAAAGTGAGGATACTATGTATACTGTAACCCCCCGGCACCTCCACGAGGATGGGGGGAGGGTGGGGAATGGTAGGAGATGGGAGTGGGGAGGGTGTAGAGAGGTTGTAGACAAGACGGGGGTGGGAGGGTGGAGGTTGTAGGGGGAGCACTGATCTTGCCAGTGGCGTAGAAGTGCAATGGTGTGGGCAAACGCTAGCAATGTTTCAATGTTTCATGTTAAGCAACGTCGGGAAGGGTTATTACTTGGATGGGTGACCGTGCTTGGAAGCCAACCAACAAACGACACAAAAAGATTGAAACAAGCGCACACGACACATCCCAGTCCACACGGCTGTTAATGGGTACCAGGGTATGTTTAGAACCGGAGAAGGTAAAGCAGCGATAGAGAGGAGATAGGTGTTACGTTGAAACGCGCATGATGGTGCTTGTAAAATGCGCACGATATTATGTGTGAAGCGCGCGCGATAGATCTGTTCATTTTATTTTGCAACGCATGCAGTAATAGAGTGTATTTATCTTTGATTTGATTTTGCGTTGTTATTAGAAGAAGCTTTGTATAACGTTAGTATTTTTAGTCGGTCGATATTATTTGAGAATTTTCGAGAATCAGTTGTTTACTATCGATCGAAGCGTATGTATAGTTCTCATTGTAACCATGGAAGCTTCCATTCCAAATGAGGTTGTATGACGTGAGATAGTGATGATGAAATTAATTTTGATTGGTTGTGGTGTTTCATGTGGGATATTCTCGTTTGTTCTTGAGTATGTAGAGACTATATAAGTGCCGCACTGTTTCAAAATAGGTGTGTTGAAAGTAAAAAGTTGAGAGTGGAAAAAGCGATTGTATGCAGTTGTTGATGTGTGCTGAATAAAAGTGGAAAACTTCATACGTCGACTCTGTGACTTGTATGCTGATTGAACGGGTTGCGTGGATAAACGAATCCAGAGTTACACCTATCAGGATTTCAAGCATCGGGGCTGAATCAAATACTGATAGAAAAACACTAACATCGAATGAGTGTAACAATAGGCACGCCCTCATTAAGCTGGCTAAAGAAAAGGGAGGTCCCAAAGGCTTCATTTTTCCTGTGATCGAAAGGTTAAGGGACACCTTTGCGAGTGCAAGAAGGGCCGGCGGAAAGAGCTAAGGCCATACAATTCATAAAGTCTGCTGTGACGTACATTGCATATTGATGTCTCACTTTGTTCTCGGGGCTATCCTGTTTGTATCTCTTCTAGATGTTATGTCATGTCAATTGATATTTTACCTAATATATATTTACTTGATATTAATGGTAATCGGGTATTTGTTCTTTCCTATTCTAGACTGGCTTGCGTCGTCATTTAGTTATGAGAATTACGTTGTTGTTATTTCCTTATTCCGTTGTTATGCTGATTTTATGTAATAACAATCAACAATATGGCCCTTGCGTTATTTTGGTAAAAGGTCTAATTAATCTGGTGCTTGTGTTTGTGTATGTTGTCATTGGTGTTTATGTCTTTGCTCTGTTCTATAATAATGTATTGGGGCTGTATGAATAACAAACAATTGTGATTTGGTATGGCATCGTGGTTTCGTTTCTAGTCATCATCATCATCATCATCCTCACCATTATCACCACCAGGACGTCAAGGCAGCTAAAGCTGACGTCACATCCTTCTCCAGTATGCTCAGTTGTTTACTGACCGTAGGAGGTCTGACTTGGTCATGTCCGTCCTGTTGCAGGACCCGCTGATCTTTCTCTGCCGCCTTTGTCGGTGATCACCTTCGACAGATGCCCTGAATGATGGTCTTGGAAAGGCTGTAACGTCTTGTGACATGTCTAAAGCCATGCCAGCTTTCAGCGCTTGCTAGTATAGGTTCCTGGGGGGCAAGGGGGTTTCTGACCAAGCTCCACCTATAGCCGTTGGTCTTGTAATCCCTTGTAAGTTGCATCACCTTCTCTTTGAATGCTCAGTTTTAAAAGACATATTTAAAGTAAATGGACATAGCATAACTGAATATGGTCATTCTGTAGACATGGTTCTATATCATCCCAATGTTACAGACGTTGTGAAAGTTATTGCTAAATCTCCTGTTGGTAGACTTTTATAGACTGTTTGTTTGGAAATTATGTTTGAAATAGTTAAAGTGTTTTAAATTTACATTTTCAATGTCTAACATCACCTAAAAGTGTGAACAGACATTAAATTAAAGATTGATTGATGGCAAAGCAGCATTCTCAGACTCTCGGTTTCAAATGTCTGAATTTTCTTTTCAATATCTGCCAGCAGTTACCCAAATCTGGCACCTATGCAATTATGATTTCTTGGGTGTCCTTCCTTTTGACGTCGTAGATGTTATGCAGAGACTTCGGTTATACATATAATCGTCGTTGATATTATAGGAGGAGTGCATCGTCGTTCTTGTGATGTTTGTGTTTAGAGGTGGGGTGGGGGTGGTGGGGGCAGGGTCGGGATTAGTGGTCCTTGACGTAAAGGTTTGTTTTTGGCGATGGAGTCGGAAATGTTACGACGTAACTTCGATTACGGCTTCTAGTTTATGCTATATCTCGGTGATAGTTGTCACATGTTTACAGAGAGAGAGAGAAAGAGAGAGAGAGGGGGGGGGAAGAGGGAGAGAGAGAGGATTGGATTGGTTTGGATGGTTTATTGCATATCACAAGAGTGATCATTGCAAGTAATAAAACCCGACAACGAAAACGATTGATAGCAAGAAAACAAAACCTTTAGTGCTAACGAATATAACACCATTTCACATTACTACATAACCGAGTCAGTGCGGTATGAATTATCACTGGAATTTCACAAGATACATGAATAGATTATGTCGCGATTCGACACCGATCAAACGCGAAAAGTTCGCGTTTTATACAAGGATTGCCAAGTTCAGCCAAGATAGTGGCGGGCGACGTAACTAAGGACATACAGGGCCTTTGTGACGTGCTGGCGAACGTCCTGGAATCCCTTCTGACCTCCACCCTCCGCCTGTCCAACTCCCGAATAACATGCTGTCGCTTGGCACTGAGAGCGACCTATGGTGATGTATAAACCAATCCTCAATACGCCGATTTTGTAGCAGCACACGAAGAACAAGTTAGTTGTGGAGCAGCACAGGTATCTTCTCTCGCGATCATGGATGATTTTGGTGATGACAGTGTTGTTGGTTGTAGAGCGCAGAGAAGCTTGAACACACCTGTCCATTACTTTGCCCACTTGCTGCCGAATTTTCGGTCAATCGAAACCTGCGTCTTCAGCTGCTTTCTCGGCTGATGAATTTCCAAGATATGGGTCAACCTAAAGTCAACCTAAAGTAAGTCCTGTACGCTTTCCAAGCTGTATGATTCAGGCAGTGTTGTATGATTCAGGCAGTGTTGTATGATTCAGGCAGTATCTAAGTCCAACTCCAAATCAGCATGGGATTCACGTGAAATGAGCTGCGATGTGTCGAGATTACTGCCAATATCTTCTTCTGTGTCAGACAAAAATAGGCCTATCGGCGAAATGTTTGAAAAATATAGCTTGTAACTTGTTATTTTGTGTAATAATAATAATAATAATAATAATAATACCGGATGCTGCTAATACGCGCTTTACTTCGAATGATTTCAAACTCAAAGCGCGGCGACCTGTACCAACATACACGCTCACGTGCAACAAATATATTACAGACACACAACAAGGACAACAGTATACAAGGCATACACGTGGTGTAAAGGCAGGGAGATCGCTATTAGGAAACTGAAAGTGAAATAGTTTTGTTTTTTTTTTTAAAGATTAATTTGACTGCATCCAATATTATTTTGAAGGGAGGGAGGAAACCGGAGTGCCCGGAGAAAACCCTCGGTGACCTCAATAGTCTCGTACCTAAGTCACATACGTTCGCCCCTTGCGGGAATCGAACCCGCGACCTTCGGCATAGGAAACCGGCGACTTATCCACTGCGCCACGAGGCCACCCCTAAATAAATGTTGCTTCTTTTCCCATCTATGATGGATGGATGGATGGAACTATCATATTCAATATTTAATATCAAAAGCCAGCAAAAGATTAAATTTTTTTAAACTACTTTGTGTACAGCTGTGGAGTGAAGACACAAATACATTACTTCATTTGGCAATATCGTTAGTGAGATCTGTACTTAGTTATGGACAAGAAGTATATTTTTCAGCATCAAAATCATTGTTGAATAAGTTGCAAAGCATTGACACTAAAGCAGTGAAAATAGCCTTAGAGGTTCCAGTGCATTCAAGTACAATAAAATCATATAAAGAAGCTTGCCTTTTATCTTTTCTTGAACAACAAAAATTATCAGTAGCAAAATATGTTGTTAGAAGTTTATCAGTTTCAAATTCTGTTTCAGAGGAAATATTTATTGATGCTAATGTAGATTTTCCCAAACGAGCTAAACATTTATCATATCTTCAACCAATACGAAATTATACATACGATATTTTAACAAATTGTAATATTGACATTTCTTCTATTCCTATATTACCAATTACATCTCAGATTCCGCAATGGGAGCATAGAAACGCAACGTTCCATATTGATT
This sequence comes from Oncomelania hupensis, assembly GCA_036898135.1. Lineage (NCBI taxonomy): Eukaryota > Metazoa > Mollusca > Gastropoda > Littorinimorpha > Pomatiopsidae > Oncomelania > Oncomelania hupensis. The sequence continues at coordinate 17,391,876 of CM072511.1, forward strand.
ACTCAGATACCACGAAAAGTGAAAATGTACAGTTAATTGTTACTGAGGCTAGAGAGCTGCTGGAGAAACAATATTCTAATCATTTAAAAATTTATACTGACGGCTCAGTTCTAGAAACATCACATGCTGGCGCTGGAATTGCAATTCCTGACTTAAAAATTCAAAAGTCATATTATATTGGTAAGAATGTCTCAATATTTACAGCCGAATTGTATGCAATCCTTATGGCTTTAAATATTATTTGTAATTCTTCATTGGCTTTATTTAATATTCTTTTCTGTGTAGATTCGAAATCAGTTTTATATTCTTTGAAATATTGGTCATGTAAAACGAGGACAGATATTTTATTTGAAATTAGGTCTTTAATACATTATATTATATCTCAAGGTATTGGAGTCTCCTTTTGTTGGATTCCTTCTCATACCTGCATTTATTGGAATATTATAGTTGATAAATTGGCTAAACGAGGAGCAATGAAATTAGGCGATACTATTACATATAATAATATAAAGCCTTCAGTATTTGAATTAATATCTTTATTAGAAAATAATATATTTTCTAATTTACCTACCAATGGAAAGAATGAAAAATTTCTTGTCCAAGACATTTGTGTAGAATAATTAATAAACTAAGAGTAAATTCCTGGAACACCAAGTTTTCAAAAGATGTAGTTTGTACTTGCTTACAACCAATATCTGTTAAACATCTGTTATTTAAATGTCCTATTTTGGTTATGTTATATAAAGAAAAGAATATCGATGTAAATAGTCAAGAATCAATTGACATTTTGTTGCATAGTCCAGCAATGATAGATATTGCCCGAATAATTTACAATTCTGCAGTTGGTAAACTTTTGTAGTACTGTTAGATATTTTGTATGATTATAATTCAACTTTAAATTGTTATATTACATGTTTGTGTACATGCGTGAAAATGACTGTATGGTCTAAAATCACATACGTGAAAAGAGGTTAAAATAAATTATTGAATTGAATTATTGAATTGCTTCTTTTCCTTGTAGTGTTACTTTGTTGTTTCTTCCTTCTTTGTTGCTGTCTGTATTCGCTGCTCGTGGATCTTCTTCTTCTCCATGTCACGCCGTACTTGTGCTGCTGGTTTTCTTCTAAAATAGGTAGTCCATTTTTCACGTTGATTGGGTCAAACTTCAACACAAAAGTCGTAGAACTCCTCTGACCCCAAATCTTCCATGATTATAAGCCACCCTCCTCCAAAAGATTCACCAAGCATCTCACCAGGATTTTAGCAAGTCCTAACACTGGCAGGGTGGTAGGCTACTAGTAGTGTTGGTACGTATGGAATTCCCTTTGTAAAATATTTGTTTGCGATATTTTTCGGTGGTTTATTTTTACCACTTTCAGCTAAATAATATTTATATAGAAGCATGTTTTCTACATAATCATTTGTTTACAAACAATGTAAGATTTCTCTAAATAATATATTTTCTCCGTAAATAACTTACTGTTTACCTACACAATACGTTGTTTACGTAAATAAATCATGATATAGGTAAATTTAGGCATTGTTATAAAATTAAAATTATTTATCTATATAATGCATTATTTAGCAGATTGTGTTAAATAATGTATTATTTAGAAATGTTAATAAATATGTTTGTGTTTACCTATGGAATGCATTACTTAGCATAATTTGCTAAATAAGTATTTTGAAGATGTTGTTAACTAATGCATTATTTACGTAAACAATTCATTGTTTAGGTACTGCAATTTTCATTCTTTAGGGGATTCCAGGATTCGCTTGAAAACTTGTTTTTTTTATAATTTTATTGTTTTCTATAATTAAATGCAAGGTCTTTCCAAAGATTATGTATCCAAAATTTGTAATAATTATTTATTTTTTAAACATTAATTACTCTACAAATTCGAAGATAAAACGACTGTAACCTCTCGAACACAAACGAAAGGTCAAGGTCAGTTTTTGTGCGGGAGTGTTAAGATTTTTTAGTATCCCGTCAGAAAAAAAACAACAACTTTCTTTTTGTATGTATTTACTCAAAAGATGTGTTGAGACTGTGTTTCCGTTTGTTCTTTTGAGTTGAATTATGTTTTAATTTCAAACTGAAAGTTTCAGCCTATTCAAAACTACCCGGGATTTGGCGGAAGTACTCTGAAGACAAGGACGCCAAAGCAGAAACAATGGTGGCTCTCTCTTTATCGGAACCGTTACCGTTGCAGTCTCGTATAATAATAACGAAGGTTTTAAAAAATAGAGTAAAATATTTAGTAGTTGCCTCCTTTTGAATCGCAAAACAGCATAAAATCACGATTGTGCAATTTTCTTAATCTCTACCACATAACTTCACAGTAATACAACATGTACCGGCGAATCCCCTAAATAATGAAAATTGCTGTCCCTAAATAATTCCTTATTTAGCAACAAAGCTTTATTTATCTTTATCATGATTTATTTGCATAAACAATATATTGGACAACACGATGACCTGTTAACAGTGATGAAGAAACGGAAACTCTGATGGCATGGCCATGTCACCAGATCATCAGGCCCTGCAAAGACCATCCAGCAAGGCACAGTGCAAGGAGGTAGAAGAAGAGGGAGACCGAAAAAGAGATGGGAGGACAACATTGGAGAATGGACTGGTTTGACACTGAGCGAAGCCATGAGGGTTGCTGAGGACAGAGAAAGATGGAGTACGCCGGTTAAACGATCATCTGTGGTGTCCCTACGACCTTCGAGTTATGGGATAGGATGGGAAAAGCACATCACTGGCGCAGTCAAGAAGGCCCATCAGAGACTATTCTTTCTTCGCCAGCTTAGGAAGTTTCGGGTGAGCCAAGCTATCATGGCCAATTTTTACCGCGCCACCGTAGAAAGCATTTTGACCTTTTCTTTCATTGTTTGGTATTCCAACGCAAACATCCAAGACAATGAGCGTTTAGAACGTGTTGTGCGCCAGGCTTCAAGATGCGTTGGTGGGGCCCTCCCGTCCATCGAGGCTTTACACGCGCAACGTGCCACACGCAGAGCCAAACATATTATCCACGATGAGTCCCACCCCGCCCACGTGCTTTTCCAGATTCTCCCCTCAGGCCGTAGACTCCGTTCCCTCCCCAGCAAAACCACACGCTCACTGAATGGCTTCTTCCCGTGGTCTGTCAGACATTTAAACCAAATATAAGAATTACTTAGGCTGCTCCTTATTGTGTGCACTTGTATAGTCATACTAGTCATGAATTGCGGGAGGGTGCTTATGCGTGTGAATCTATTTTGTTCATCTGTACATTTGCTGTTTCTGTTGATGTACGTTAAAATCATGCACCTGTTTTGTCATCTGTAATTCGGTTGTCTGTTGATGTCTGTATTTCTATGTACTACATGAGTGTTCTAGTCAGGCGTGGGTCTGCTGTCTAGTCTACTGGTGGTTACATAGGTCGCAGTAGATCTATGCTTTATTTGTTTGTTATGTATCTTGTGCATGCGTGCCGCTGATCTAAAGCATTCTTTGTGTCATGTATACTATAACTTACTGTATGTATATCACTTGGCGAATAAATCTTGAATTGAATAGAATTGAGGATAGATAGTTAAAAAAATATATTGTTTAGGTAAATAATAAGTTATTTACGGAAAACAATATATTTTTTTATTTTTTTTATTTTTTAGCTCTGTGGGTTCGGGCAAATAGAATAGACCCAACGTTTCCCGGCGTGTCGTAAGAGGCGACTAACAGGGGTGATGTTAGCACGGCATCACTGGGCGAAAGTCTTCTACACAGAAGTCACCGGCCAGGGCGGAGGAACCTCACGTTACTACAGGTTCAACGACCACGTGCTCAGGGCCAAGGCGAGCCACACTGTATTCGTGGATTTCGGCTGTGGCCAACAGCCTGGAGAGGATTGGGCCCTGCCAGGTCTTTTTTTGCCCAAGACAAAACACATGATGAGGCTATCCACTAATTCCATGCCGGATCGGTCGTCGCCCGGCTACACAAGGACCGCGCCTTCCGTTGGCCACCAGGACGGAGGTGAAAAGTATGCTACTGATGGACAAATTAGCAAGATCCGCACGAGAAACAACATCGTCATAGGAACCTGGAATGTCAGGACCCTAACTGCGGAAGGAAAATTAGAAGAACTGGCCCACGAGCTGGACCACTATCGATGGAACGTTCTAGGTATCAGCGAACTGCGCTGGAAAGGCCTAGGTGAAACAATGACTGACAAAGGCCACAAGCTCTATTTCAGCGGTAGAGATGACAGGCACGAACACGGCGTTGGATTCTTGGTCCACAAGAACATTCTAGCCACTGTCATGGGTTGCCGCCCAGTCTCCAGTAGACTCATTACCATCCGTCTGAGAGCAACCCCTTTCAACATTACCATCATCCAGGCCTATGCTCCAACATCAGACTATGAAGACAGCGAAGTGGAGGATTTTTATGAAAATATACAGGCGGCCCTTGACCAAGTGCCGAAGAAGGACATAGTCATAGTGCAAGGCGACTGGAATGCCAAGGTTGGCCAAGATGCGCACCACAACTGGGGAGACACATGCGGACCCCACTGCAACAACGAGACAAATGACAGGGGTCTGAGGCTATTGGAGTTTGCCAGATACAACAATCTGGTACTGGCAAACACGCTTGGTCTCCACAAAAAATCCAGACGATGGACATGGCACAGTCCCGGCGGGGAACATCACAACCAGATCGACTACATCATGGTCAAGAAACGCTTCAGATCAAGCATCAACATTGGCAGGACACGCACTTTTCCAGGAGCAGACATTGGAAGTGACCACGATCTCGTGATGATGTCTTTCCGGCTCCATTTGAAGAGAGTAAATACAGCAAAGTGCACTAGGCTGAAGTTCGACCTGGACAAACTGCAAGACCCGGAGGTGGCAAAAATATTTCAGGCCACAATTGGAGGGAAATTTGCACCACTGCTTATTTTGGGGGCAGGCGAAGTAGATGTCAACACCATGACCAATACCTTCAACTCAGCTGTAACAGATGCCGCCACTGAGATCCTTGGCAAGCACCGACCAAAGAAGAAGCCGTGGATCACACCTGAACTTTTGGATCTGTGTGATAAACGAAGAGAGTTAAAAAAGAAAAAGAACACCTCACAGGGAGCTGATGTCTACCGAAAAATCAACAATGACATCCGAAAAGGCATGCGCACAGCAAAGGAGAACTGGATAGAATATCAATGCCAGGAAATAGAGAACAATCTGAACAAGAACAACAGCAAGAAGGCCTACCAGACTGTGAAGCGGCTGACAAGTGTTAAACAGCCCAAAGTCTCCACTATCCAAAGCAAGTCTGGCATTTGCCTTACAGAAGAACAAGAAGTCTTGGACAGATGGACAGAGTACTGCTCTGACCTTTACAACCATACACCAAATGGAGACCCATCAGTTCTAGCATGTCCCGAGAGCAGAGAAGAAGAAGAAATCCTCCCAATTCTCCGGGAAGAAGTTGAGGCAGCAGTGCAATCGCTGAAGAAAGGGAAGTCAGCGGGAGTGGACAACATACCAGCGGAACTGCTACAAGCAGGAGGAGAAGCGATGACTGATGCTCTCACCATTATCTGTAACAAGATCTGGCAGAGTGGGGAATGGCCTACACCATGGACCCAGTCGCTTGTCATCACTCTTCCCAAAAAAGGTAACCTTCAGGAGTGTGAAAATTACCGCACCATCAGCCTCATCAGCCATCCCAAACAAGGTCCTCCTGAAAATAATACTCAACAGGTTGAAACCACAAGCTGAACAAATCATAGCTGAAGAACAAGCAGGATTCATGGCAGGGCGAAGTACCACTGAACAGATTTTCAACCTCAGAATAATCTGTGAGAAATACCTACAGCACCAACAACATCTATATCATGTGTTCATAGACTTCAAGAAGGCATTTGACCGAGTCTGGCATGCAGCTCTATGGGCAACCATGAAAGTGTACAACATCAGCCCTAAAATTATAGAAGTCATCAAAAGCCTGTATGACAAGGCTACCAGTGCAGTCCTCCATAACAGCGTCATCGGGAACTGGTTCAGAACAACAATCGGTGTGCGTCAAGGATGCCTGCTCTCCCCAACACTCTTCAACATCTTCCTAGAGCGCATCATGTCAGATGCTCTTGCAGATCATGAAGGCACAGTCAGCATAGGGGGCAGAGCAATCTCCAATCTTCGTTTTGCGGATGATATTGATGGATTGGCTGGAGAGGAACAAGAACTTGAACAGCTTGTACAGAGGCTTGACACCACCTCCAGAGCTTATGGAATGGAAATAAGTGCAGAGAAGACCAAAATGATGACCAACAACACCAATGGCATCAACACGGACATCAAAGTACAAGGCCAATCCCTCAACACAGTGAACAGCTTCAAATATTTAGGAGCCATTGTGTCAGACAATGGGTCTCGACAGGAAGTCCTCTCCAGGATCGCACAAACAACTGCTGCCCTGACAAGGTTGAAGCCCATTTGGAAAGACAGAACCATCAGTCTACATTCCAAAGTAAGACTGCTGCGCTCTCTGGTCATCTCCATCTTCCTATATGCTTGCGAAGCATGGACCCTCACAGCAGATCTCCAACGAAGAATACAAAGCATGGAGATGAGGTGCTACAGAAGACTTCTGTGCATTTCCTATACCCAACACATCACCAACGTTGAAGTCCGACAGACCATCACACAAGCCATTGGACAACATGATGACCTGCTCACAGTGGTGAAGAAACGGAAACTCCGATGGTATGGCCACGTCACCAGATCATCAGGCCTTGCAAAGACCATTCTGCAAGGCACAGTGCAAGGAGGTAGAAGAAGGGGGAGACCGAAAAAGAGGTGGGAGGACAACATTCGAGAATGGACTGGCTTGACACTGAGCGAAGCCATGAGGGCTGCTGAGGACAGAGAAAGATGGAGTATGCTGGTTAAGCGATCATCTGTGGTGCCCCTACGACCTTCGGGTTATGGGACAGGATAGGATAGGATAGGAATATATTTTTTAGAGAAATCTTACATTGTTTGTTAACAAATTATTATTTAGAAAATATGCTCCTAAATAAATATTATTTAGCTGGATGTGGTGAATATAAATATTTTACAAAGGGAATTCCATAGGTATAGTGCAGTATATAGCCCAAGGTGAGAGCCCCGAAAACACGTCTGCACTCGACGATGGCTAAAGGTCCGGCCATACTTGTGTTACGCTTATGAATTCCTTATGTATGTCCTCGCATACTGGCTAACGTAAAATTTCACAAGGATAGCGCATGTTTGATTTCTTCTGCAAAAACTCATAAGCAGGGCTCACGAGGCTTTAATGTGAAGCGATAATGTGACGTCACGAGTTTAGAGGTCAATCTAAACTCCTCCCATACGCATGATTACACGCAACACATGTTGTCTGCTAAACACCACTTGGCGAGCTAAGGCAGTGGAATTCACTTGTTGCCTGTCTATCTTAGTAAAGTTGTTTCATATTATAGTCAAATCGTGAAAGAATACGTTAAATCGTCATGAAAAAGAGCCTTGTTGTAGTGAAATTACACAGCTACACACGTTTATACATTAGAACCGGGCCGTGGTAAACATGGCGCCACTGCCCAAGACCCAAAGCATAAGCGTAAAATGTAAGCCAAAGGTGGCCACCCGTCAGTAAGTGAAAAATCTCATAACCCAATGAATAAGACGTAAAACATAAGCTAAATGTGGCCACTACTTAAAGCAGGAACCAGAGAGAGAGAGAGAGAGAGAGAGAGAGAGAGAGAGAGAGAGAGAGAGAGAGAGAGAGAGAGAGAGAGAGAGAGAGAGAGAGAGAGAGAGAGAGAGGATTATGTGTGTGTGTGGATATTTATGGTATTATGAATTTTTTTTGTTTCGTTTTGTTAGAGAGAGAGAGAGAGAGAGAGAGAGAGAGAGAGAGAGAGAGAGAGAGAGAGGGAGGATTATGTGTGTGTGTGGATATTTATGGTATTATGAATTTTTTTTGTTTCGTTTTGTTCTGCCACGAACAGCAGCAGCATCGTTCATCAGCGCTTCCAAAGGTGTTTGGAAACCAGGATGGGATAGGTTTCATATACGACGAAGTTTGATGATGTATTTTATTGCAGAGCAATACATTTTTTTTCCATATCAGGTGCTGAAAAAATGGTAATGTATTATGAAATCCAAGCGTGCGTCAGAATGTATGTCCCTATCCAGGAACACGGTACATTTTAATAATGTCTTCCCCCGTAAACTTCAGGGGAGAGAAACGTCACCTACATCTCTTTTCTCATGCCAGCTTCGTGAGAGCTGTGCCCATGTCCTCTCCCATTTAGGCATTTTTCCTTTTCCTTTCCTCCCCAGTTCTAAAAGACAACCAAATACCCATTCATTAGGAGATGGGCAAGAGCGATCGTTATGCACTGATTTTACTTTAATTTTGCGTTCATTTTCTCCATCCAATTACATTGCTAACGAAACTGGTTTCCACTTTGTGTCCCTTTCTACATAATGATTGTGTTGGCTAACCGGTACGCGATAACGACAACCTGTTCAATATTAACAGAACAATAAATCACGTTGTTAACGAAACTGATTTCTGCTTTGTGTCCCCTTCTAAATAATGATTGTGTTGGCTAACCGGTACGCGGTAACGACAACCTGTTCAATATTAACAGAACAATAAATTACTTCTTTTTGTTTTTCCCAAGCAAGATTATTAGAGATTCCCCAGTGTCGCTTTAAGACTTCTCGCAGTTGTTTAAGGGGTGATGTGGAAGCCCAGTGGATAGGGTGCTGGTTTCCGAGGCCGAAGGTCACGGGTTCGAACCCCGCATGGGACGAACTTAACGTGACTTATGTACGAGACTTTTCAGGACACCGAAGGTTTTCTCCGGATACTCCGGTTTTCTCCCTCCCTTCATTAATGGTTATGGGAGCAGTCTTCTAAAAAAAATAAATTAAATTTAAAAATCGATTTCCTTTCCTTTCTTCTGATAGCGACTTAACACAACATGCTTGAGTGATGGATGTGTGTTTGTTGTGTATGTAGGATTGTGTATAACATGTGAAGTGAGCGTGTATGTTGGTTACAGATCGCCGCGTTTTGAGCCTGATTTAGGAAGAAGGTGCGTATATCATCCAGTATTATTATCGTTACCAGTATCACTGAAGAAGCGCGCAGGTAGTCATTGTAATCCCAGAAACTCGGCATGACCCGTGATGAATGTCTTCTTCCAATTCCATTTCCTGCATGTGTTTGAGTATCCTGGGCCATCCAGCCTCTGTGGCGTCGATCCCTAGTGATCCCCTAGAAAGAATAAGACCACAAAATCCACGGCTAAAATGACAGTGATTAATTTAGAACTATACATTTTCTTTATAAAGAAAAGGAAGTGATGATTCGATGTTGATGTTGGTCTTTCAGTCTACTAGAGTACTGCGGGTTAAAGTCCTACTACCGTCGTATCTTAGCTATGGTAGAGCGTTCATCTGGTTCACAGATGACCTAGGTTCGAATCTCGTGGTGGGCAAGAAAAAAGTGTCCATATTTCACAGCCCATCTTAACAATATGATTACTCTGGTGCTTCATTGTTAATTTTTCGGTTCTTACCCCTCATCTTTTCTAGGGATGGTAATCTCGGTCTGCCATCTCGCCAATGGTGATTTAGTCAATAAACTTCATTGTTAATTCATTCAGTACTACGGATCATCAAAGCTCTTTCACGTCGGATAGGGAAGCCTTGAATAGCGCCAACATCCTGATAAATCCAACCTCATGATCCATGACGATCAACTATTGAAGTTTGTTGTCTTCCAGAAGATATATAGCAGCAGGGAATAACCACACCAGAGAAGAAGGGACAGGGACCTAAATCAGCACAGAATCATCAGAGCACTCATACTGCTAAAGGGGTAAAGACAGTGACAAAATGGCCACTTTTCTCTTGCCCACCACGGGGATTTGAACCTGGATCATCGGTGTGCCAGGCGAACACTCTACCACTGAGCTACGGGCGTGGGTCTGAAGGTCTTGTGAGACCCAGAACGAACACTTTTCAGTATTCTGTGTTGGATTACACATGTTTTTCTGGAAACTTCATCGCAATTCTGCCGAAGAATTTCCAAAGCGCGCGCGCACTTTGAAAGTCCGTGTATTTACTATTCAGCAGAATGTAATTTCTCTATGAGATAATCGGCTTACAAGTTTTGATATTCGTTATCGTAACTGTTCTGTATCTTCGTTTTCCTTTTCAATTGTATTTTGTGTGTACGACTATTTTGGACCATCATGTTCTATAGACGAGTTGACTAAAGAAACGAATGAATGCGTCTGATTGATTGATTTATTGTTGCTTTAGGTCCAGCGGACTCCTCCGAGCCAAATCAGGACCGGACAACCCCCGATCCGCATAAAAGATCTGCTGAAACAACCCTAGTGGGAAAATTGAACGCCCTCCACCGGCCAGTCACTTTACAATAAAGACATCCCACGCGGGGGACGGCTGAGGGTTTACCTCAACTACGCGAACCCCTGGTTACAAAAACAAAATAGAATACAGCCATCATTACAAATCATCAACGAAACATATACATATAAAATGCCTATATTGCTAAATACTAACATCATAGGAAGCCCTAGTGACCACCCAGCAGAAAGCGTCCAACACTCCCAAGCGGATCCAACAGACCTCATACACAAACAAGGAGTCTTGTCCAGGAAGAGTTTTCAAGAAAAAAGGTAGGTCATTGATCTAGCGAAGAAGAAGATAGTATAGCAGAGTGATAGGACAGAGCAGGAATGGGAAAGAGTATATGAGGAAGATAGCAACAGTGGGAATTTAAAGCACTAAATTTCCATAAAGTGGGGATACTATTTATACTGAAACCCCCGGCACTCCAACGGGGGTACTGTTGCCGCAGTGAATCTGTCATGCCTACAAAGGCAAGACAGGTTTTCAACTGGGGCTTTCACTGTTCCCCTTATAGGTTAGAACAATCTACAGTGGCAAGATTGCTCATGACCCCAAGGGGTATGAATGCGTCTGAGGAACTCTATATTGATTTGTAGAAAAATAAACTGTACCTCTGTACCCATCTCTGTTCTGAAGATTTCCTGTCGAATATAATTATAATCTCATAAACCTCATCAATATGATTTTTTGGCGGCAGGGATAGCTCCGTGGTTGAGGGCGCAAGCCTTGTGTACGTGCGTCTTGGATGACGTGGGTTCGAACCATGACTTCAAGAAACTATTTTGTGCATGTTGAATATTAGTGACACAGCGCCTCGAGATGCTCTTTGAGCTTGTAAGTGCACTATATAAGAACAATATTCAGAAAGTAATTAAGAAGCATAAAGTATAAAGTTTTGTGCGTCCTGGGCTCTTAGAAGCTATGATTTTATGAGTAATACTCGTCTTCAGCGATCAACTTAGCATAATATCTGGCGCTTCTCTAATCCTATAATAATAATAATGATAATAATAATAATAATAATAATAATAATAATAATAATAATAATAATAATAATAATAATAATAATAATTATTATTATTATTATTATTATTATTATTATTATTATTATTATTATTATTATAATGCATGCTATCACGCACTTTTTCTTTCATCGAACTCAAAGCGCGGCGGTCTGACGAGATCGCTATTATAGAAGTCGGAATGGAAATACATTTGTATGTTTGAAATTTTAGATTGACTGCATTCCATACTATTATTGAAGGGAGGGAGGAAACCAGAGTACCCGTTAAAAAAACCTGTGTGTCTCATACCTAAGTCACGTAGGTTCGTCTCACGCGTTGGTTCGAACCCGCGACCTTCGGCCTAGGAAACCATCTCACTGTCAATTGAGCTACCGGGGCCACTTCGAACTCTCAGAAACTCTGCATGGTTCCCGTGGTGACCGTTCAAGGTCGGTGAGCAGCTGCGCCCCCTGGTGGTAGGTCCGAAGTCGAGGAGGAAGCGCCACCTTGCGGTTGCTTCCGGCACCGCAGATGGATGACAGACAGGCATGGAGGTTGTTGACAACGCGACTGGCATAAAATAACGATAGACTCACACGAAGGTCTACGCTACAGCTACGGTTATACGATGCACGGCAGTATTGTATCTATATTTATTGTATCTATATTTCAGTTCCATTCTTGCTCTTGCTTGTTGTTGTTTTTCTGGAAGATTTTAATGTCAGATAAAGGTTGAATCCACTATTCAAGCAGACAGTTTAATAAACTTATTTGGATTCAGTTCAGTTCCATCAATTTATTTAACGTCTGTTCACAATTTAAGCGATTTTGAGACTCACAGCCCACACACATCTACACAAAAACACTAACTGAACTTTTGACCTATTTGAAGAAGACCGTTAACAAAATTAAAATAAAAAACGCACCAAAGAAATGCAAAACCACACAGCAAAACTACGGACAGCAATCAAGAGAACGATGAAGCTCTTATTGAGAAAAGATTTAAGGTTCAAAAGTAATTTATTATCTCAAACAGAAAAATTAAGACATTCTTGCTGACAGTGCTGCAACAAATTGCAATAAATGTGTAAGAAAAAGCATTTACAAACATTCACTCCTTTATAGTTTGAAAAATGCATAGACTATATTGAAGCAACAGGCAACAATAAAGTTTTTTTTTTATGCACAAAGTCCCCAATTAGGCCCCAAAAATGTCTGTTTATGGTATCCCGACCGACCCTAATTTTTTGGCCCGACCCTAACTTTTTTTGGGAGAACGTCTGGGAAAAAAAATGAAAAAAGACCCCCCCCTCCCCCTCCCCCTCCCCCAAATCGTACTTAATGTGAAAAATGTTTCGGGGGAAAAAAAGAAAAACAAAAGAACCTACCTACGGACTCTATTTTTTCCATCTATGTTACCGTTTATTTGCCTTAAAAACAGTTGGAGGGGAAACACAATTAAGACAATCCAACACACACACTCACACACACACACACACACACACACACACACACACACACACACACAAACACTTAGCACACCATAACACATTCATTCTGTGAGACACATAATTATTAAACGTTTGTTTAATAGTTGGATGGATTTTGGGACGACGCTGGATCTGGTTCGTATAGTGGAACACTTGGGTGCACGGAGACGGCGTTCGAAAGGGAGAACGTCATACTGTTTGGCCAGAATAGTGTAGCGTCTCCCGCACCATCCTATCAATTTGGACAACACGACATTCATACAACTCATTCAGACCCTTCTGCTGCTCACCCACTATTTTTCCACACACTGTCACCACTCTATCAAGCACATTCTTGTTCTTCACACTCAAGCCACCATACGAGGATATAAAACCAAATGTAAGAACCGATTCAATAAAATATCTGTTAAAAGAGGAGAGGACGAACTTGTTCACATTCAGAGATCGGAGTTTTGGGAGATAGTAAATTCTTGATTGATAACTTTGTTGTCGATAACAGTCCCAAGATATTTGTACTCATTCACACACTACGCATTCGCGCCATCGATAAAGAGATTGGGATAATTGGGGGTCCTACGACATGTCCTTAAACACTCCCTCTCCCTCTCTCTCCTCCTCCTCCTTCCCTCCGGACTAAAATATTACGATAAATGCCTTTACCTTAGCGAATTTCTCAGAAATACGTTGAGCCTTACCCTTCTTCACATTGCTTTGTATCAGTGTTTCTTCTACAAAAGTATTAAATTAAAGTTTGGTGTTGAAAAGTATATCTCTCAGTTACCTCATATTTATGTTTATACTTTGATAAAATTTCGTTGTTCAGATCATAAGTTACAAATAGAATTAGAAAAGCGGGAAGATGAAATAAGGAAAGACAGATTTTGTATCGATTGTAATATGGGTTCTATTGCGGATGAATTTCCTTTAATTTTTAGTGTCTAAAACACAAGCACATTCGACAAATGTTTATTTCTAGGAATTATTGATCTTGCAAGTTAATGTTTCACTTTTTGTAATTTTTTTCGGGAAAGAAAACAAATGTTACTAAACTTGAGTAAATTTATAAAATTAAGAAAGGGCATGTACCAATAATATTAACAGTAAGCTTATTGGCAGAATGTTGCTTTGAATGTTAAGGTTGGAATGTTAGTAATGTTTTTTTTAATAACTGAATTATAATTGTTATGCTTAAACATGGACCCTCACAGCAGATCTACAACGAAGAATACAAAGCATGGAGATGAGATGCTACAGAAGACTTCTGGGCATTACCTATACCCAGCACATCACCAACAACAAAGTCCGACATACTATCACACAAGCCGATGGACAACACGATGGCCTGCACACAGTGGTGAAGAAACGGAAACTCCGATAGTATGGCCACGTCACCAGAGAATCTGGCCTTGCAAAGACCATCCTTCGAGGCACGGTGCATGTAGGCAGAAGAAGAGGGAGACCGAAAAAGAGGTGGGAGGACAACATTCGAGAATGGACTGGCTTGACACTAAACGAAGCCATGAGGGTTGCTGAGGACAGAGAAAGATGACGTATGCTGGTTAAACGATTATCTGCACCAACGGCCTTCGAATTACGGGATAGGATAGGACATGATAGGAATTGTTATGCTTATATTTGTGCATCCTCCACACCACTAAAGGGGCGAGTAATGGGATCAAATCTTTGATCTTAAAAAATCTTGAATTCTGAAACATTTCTGTGCATCCCTGATTTATTTTATATTTTACTTTTTAAAATGTTTATTCCAAGTGATCCTGTTAATTTTTAACAATCCTTTGCTGGAAAAGTATAAAAAGATTATCTCCAAGAAATAGAACACCAAGAAAAAGATCGCTTGTGAAAGGAAAAATTGTGGGTTCCATGAAAGAAGGCAGAGTCCCCTCCCCCAGGAGAGAGTGAAACTAGGCAGGTAACCAAGTTCAAGTCTATGTATCACTACATGGACGAATCCACACTTGTGTCTTCTCCACTTCGAGCTGAACAATAGCGTTGTTGTTGTTGTTGTTGTTGTTGTTGTTGTTGTTGTTGATGTTCTTCTTCTTCTTCTTCATTGTATTTTTTTCTGGCCTTTCTTTCCTCTTTTATTCCTCCCTTGCTTGTTTCCTTACTTCCTTCTTTTATTATTCCTTTTTTTGTCCTTCATTCCTTTCATTCTTTATTTCTTGCTTTCCTCTTTCTTTGCTCACTGCTTGCTTCGTTCCTTCCCTTCTTTGTTTCTTTCTTTCATCCTTCAGTTTCAAATACCCTCGATTATGGACTGTAACTATTTCACGTAATACGATTAAAGTAATATTTCTAGCGGCGAAGTACCCTGTTCAGTCCGATGTATTCCAGCTATGTTAATTTGCGTACCGCTTTCATGCAATTAACTCCTGCATTTAAGTAATGGAACACTTTTTGGCTGTAGAGGTAGCACATTGGTTCACAGGGCAAAGCTTATGAGGTAGCCTACTTATTGGGTACCGTTAATTCCATTATTTTCTTCAGCAAACCATCTTATCCACGCTGAATCTCCCTGACCATCTTATCCACGCTGAATCTCCCTGACCATCTTATCCACGCTGAATCTCCCTGACCATCTTATCCACGCTGAATCTTCCTGACCATCTTATCCACGCTGAATCTTCCTGACCATCTTATCCACGCTGAATCTCCCTGGCCATCTTATCCACGCTGAATCTCCCTGACCATCTTATCCACGCTGAATCTTCCTGACCTGCAGCCCATTGAGGCCCTGCTTGAATTAATACGCGCCAGATAAGAGCAATTCTAGTTTAGAGCTGTCACCGGGAGGTACTATGCTTTTTAGGTAAAAATGCTCCTTTGGATGAGAGTGTAAACCGAGGTCTAGGTCTGTGAACGCACGCACGCATTGTATCATTCTGTCGCACGGGAGTTTTGATCATTATTCTGACGTTTCTGTCCTACACGGGGGAGAGCCAGCTACACATATACACCCAGCAAGCACTAGGTCCCTTCTCTTCCATCTCCTGTAGCCAAGATTGTGCTCAGTTGTCTGAGGGAGTCCGACGAGGCGCTCAAATAAAAGGCTGCAAGTGGGCGCTGCGGGCGGATTGAGTCAGACCCTGTATCGACCAGCGCCCTAAGCAGCTCTTGAGTTGGCAAAGCGCTCCATAGGAATAAAATAAAAACAATATAATGAGGAGGTACTATTTGTAACCTTGTTCAAGTGTATTAACTTTCACTAAGCTGGTGGACAAATCCGTGTATTGTGACCTAAGAGGACATGGTCTCCAAGTTCAGGATTTCTTCTGGAGCTAAAACATCGTAGTTTAATACTGTGAGGTTCTATTTCAAGTGACAAATTACTTTTTCCCAACGTGGGTGTTGTAGGGTCTAGGGATACCGATAGTCTACGGACGACGACGTCTTGATGTGTTCAATCACTTTTCACTTTCGCAAGGTGGTGCTTACTCTGCGTGATGAAGTACTGCTTGTCTAGTGTTACTCTTTCTCGCTGATCCCATTTATCGGACGTAGGGCGTATGTTATCAGAGTAGTTTCCACACACACACCCTTAACCTAACCCTAATCCTAAAACAGCTCTAACTCAACGGAGCGCTATTTTGACGTCAAAATAGTACGGCCTTCCAAAAATGTCAGAAGAAACCATGTGGAGTTTCATGTGTGTGTCATCAGAACGTCGTTTCTACATGCCCACACACCCACACGCACACCCACACACACACACACACACACACACACACACGTATGTAGAACATCAAGACTGGGTTTTACTAAAAATGTAGGAATCGGAAAGTGGTTTTTTGACGGAAAGAACGCAAATTTCTTCTAAAAATGTAAGAATCTAATGCAATATTGGCTCTTTTCGTCTCTAAAGTTGACCTAATTCGTCTCCTATATGCGACGAAATAGGTCGAACTTTTTTCAAAATTTTCCCGAAAAGTGACTGGATAGAGCACTCCCTTGTACGTAAAACTCTCTCATGCACTACAACTGCACTCCCATGCACTAAAAGAGCACTCCCGCGCACTTAGCAAAAAGTGGGTGGCTGGAAAAAAGTGGGTGGCTAATACACACACCCATTCTCCGCATAAAAAGCAAGGTCAGTCACCCATTTCAAGGCTTATGTGTACGCATACTCACACACACAAGACAGACACACAAATACACACACGACGCACACTCACACATACCACCCCCCTCCTCTCACCCACCTCTCCTCTACACACACGACGAACACTCACACAGACCCCCCTTACCCCCTCTCACCCCTCTCCTCTTTTCTCTCATCTATATATATAAATTGCTTAGCCGGAAGTCCTTCTTCGCCTCTACTGTAAAGTTTGTCCGGTATTGACGCTGATCTGGGCAGGTGCTGGGCCTTGCGGATCGGCCTACTGTGCGCTCAAAACCCTCGAAATCGTTATAGCCGACATTTCCTTACCGAACGTTTAACCGTTTCTGAGATAGATAAATAAACAAAATGTCCACAAACTGCAATAGCCTCATTCCGCGCGCTTCCGATTCAACCCGTGTCAAGAACGGGCCGTTCCGTAATACCGCAAATTTTGTTTTATTTCCATTCAAAACACTTTTGCACTCATGTCACCAATCTTACAGCTGAAGGTTACCTGTTCACTTTCTTTTTCATCCATACTTATATGCGCACAAAAATTCATTCGCAAACAATCTTGCATTCAAGCGCCAAACGTGACGTCACATATAACTTTGCAGACGACATTTGACAACAGCGTCGGCTGTAAGTGTAAGTACATTGCAATAAATATCATGCCTAATATTTTTAAATAAAGGTATGACATTTAAAAATACGTTGCCTAACATAAATACTAAATTAAAATAAAATATTTTAGTGCATTACTCAAACATGCACCTATACTCTTTTCTGCAGTACATTGCAATTATCATTTTAAATTAAAATAGTTCAATGCATTGCTCGCAGACAACAGTTGTCTCTCTGTCTACATTTTTAACAGCAACCTGGAAAAAACCACTAGTTTTAATATAAATGACCGTTTTCGGGCCCTTTTGCCTTCTCATTGTGCATGTCTGCTGAAGTTTTAAAAAAAATCTATACAAGACTACATCGTCATCATCATCAATCTGCGGTTAATGCGTTTAAATCTCCTAAAAACGTCCCTCGTTATTCGCTCCCGAAAAGGGGATCTGGACCTCACACAGAGTGGAATGACAGGTAAAGAGAGAGGGGAGAGAAATGGAGAGGGAAAGAGAGAGAGCGAAAGGGAGGGAGAGAGAGCAAGATGAGAGAGAGAGAGAGAGAGAGAGAGAGAGAGAGAGAGAGAGAGAGAGAGAGAGAGAGAGAGAGAGAGAGAGAGCGCCAGTTAGTCATTGTTTATAGGGTACAGCGCCAACGAGAAGGAGAAGAGAGGGAACCAGAGAGGGAAGACAAATAAACAGAAAATAAAAAAAAAACAGCCAGACAATGAGCAAAACTATTCTACATCCACAAAAAGCTTCATAGATCGTTCGCAGGAAGTTACCATTATCAAATATGACTCCCCGTGCGGACTTGCTCTAGTACTCAGAGCTCAACCCTGCTTTCAACACACCGTGAGCATTGTGCTCGGTGGCAGTAGTTCTACTTACATGCTCCATACATTAGGGTCCAACGTGACAGGATTGACCTCCGTCCAAATCGGGCTCAACATTGGCCGACTGAAGACTCAAGCCACTTTATTACCCAAATGAATTCCAAATACATAGGCTTTTTGTTTCGGTGATGCGGTAAAACGTTCAGTTACAAACAGGAACAAACACCCTTCCACTGGATATTAAGGCCTTGGTATTGGAAAACAAGTTGCTTTATAAGAAGAAACACACACACACCTACACACACACGCACACACATATATAATATATAAGCCTATGTTCTGCGCTTTTTTTTGGAATCTGGGCAATTTTAGAATTGGCCTGCGCAATTTTAGAATTGGCCTGCGCAATTATAGAATTGGCCTGCGCAATTGGCCTGCCCATTTTTGGAATTCCAACATTGGTTAGGGTTCGGGTTCGGGTTTGGGTTAGGGTTACGGAAACCCTAACCCCAACCCTAACCCTGGCGGCCAATGTTGCCAATGTTGGCATTCAAAAAATGGGCAGCCCCTTCTATAATACTACTAATTCCAAAAAAGCGCAGATTCCAAAAAAGCGCAGAACATATATACTCAGGCTCTTCTACATAGGTATTTAAGACATAATCATTAGTGCATTAAAGCATCAAGAAATCCCCCTTTTACATCCCACAGATCCATGCAGGGTGGAGCGTATTTTAGTATTTGTACTTCCATCCCGAAATCGCACATTCGATCTAAAACGCGTACAATGTGCTTTTTTTTTTAACCTAGTTTCTGAGTACGACGCGGAGCTGATGGTCTTTAGCCCTCATCATTCTTTGATGTAGGTGATAGTTGCATTGCGGCCCAACTTTTACTTTAAAGGCCACAAATCAAACACTTTGTTTCCTTCTGGCACAAATACGTTTAGACTAAAATTCGCATTTTTATTACATAAAACAATGATAAATTAGGCTTTTGTTCTGACAGAAAGTGATTTCTACTGTTTATAACGGTACAGCAATACGCTCTACGACCTCTTTGATGATAATTATTATTTGCGCTACAGAAGTAGCAAGTCGTTGCTATCAATAGGCACAACTACGGAATGTAGTGATTTAAAAAAAACAACTATACTTTGAAGAGTTTTTAATTGCAAAGCGGCTGCCCCTACGACCTCCGAGTTATAGGATAGGATAGGATAGAATAGGATAGGGTAGGCTGCTTTTTATTTATTTATTTATTTATTTATTTATTTTTAGTGCGTATTACGAATGAGACGCTTTCTTTGATTTCAAGGGGCGATCGTATTCAAGCGCGAGGCGTGCGTTAATGACGTTTACTTGTCTTTGATCTAAGCCGTTGCTGGGTGGGTCTTATGTAATGTCTATTTGTTTCCCTTAAAATTATTTGGTTGTAGGTTCTAGATGAATATAGAATGTACTATGACGTAACTGGGGTGACGACTTTTAGTTTTAAATTGGTTGATTATGTCGTTCCGCGTTTTTCTAGTATGTATGTATGTATGTGTATCAGTTTATAGTCCCCTCTCTTCCCGATAAGGATTTTCAGAGAGGAGACTTATAGTATGTTGATAAACTCTATTTAAGTAGCACGCTGTCTGCTTGTAGACTAGAGTGCTTTGGGAAGAGCTTGTATGCAGTTGTTGATGCTGTTTGCTGAATAAAGTTGGAAAACCTTATAACGACGACTTCTGCCTTGTTGCTGATTGAACGGGTTGCGTGGACCACGAATTCGAGTTAACACAAGATTCCAGCATCGGGGCTGAATCGACTATTGCCGTGTAATAGTGTGTCAACATTTCTCTGTGAATGTTAAACAGAACTGTCCAGGGGACGTGGTCGAAGTCAGTCCTTCTAAATCTAAAGGAAAGCAACCCGATACTCGCTCCCCTACACTATTGACAAGTGAAACAGGGTTCGAAATCCCAACTCTTGACAGTGTTCCTACAGCGTTGTATGCACAAGCGTTGTTGTGGAAATAGGAATGCCGTTCACGGTATACTGTTCATCTCTCTGCCACGAATTGTTGGGCTTCGTATTGTCCATTCAGATGCCTTAGAAACTCTATGGAACAAAGGGCCGTTCTTTCTATAGTATTTTCGGAGTGTGTCGCGTCGATGTTGTCTTGTGAAAATAGAGCAAACAAACAACTACAGCTTCATTTGAAGAAGGTAACGTAAGTCAGTCAAAAAATAAAGTGCAGATGTTCTATAGCGCAGTTCCTAGCTGAGATAAATGCTAAATACTCGTTTTCATTTTATTTTAATATAAAGTCTGTTAGGATATTTAGAGGGCGCTTTTTTTGTTTTTTTGTTACGGACCTCGTTATGTTGACGTTAAAGAAGTGTTCCTTTAGAGTTAGGGTTAGAGCTAGGGTTAGCGTTTGCGTTAGAAGACTTAAACGTACTTAAAAAGGGAACAAAATATTTGCCAAATGTCAACACAACGTATGTGGTGTTTCATGAAAGTCATAACAACGCCCCGTAAACATGTGTGTGTGGGTGTGCGTGGATGTGGATGTGGGTGTGGGTGGGTGTGGGTGTGGGTGTGTGCATCGTTGCTTATGTGTACTAGAGACCCATGAATTTTCCTTTTGTGGAATAAAAAATGCTGCTTTGGCTTTGACTTTAAACTGTTTTCAATATTATAGTAGTAGTAGTAGTAGTAGTAGTAGTAGTAGTAGTAGTAGTAGTAGTAGTAGTAGTAGTAGTAGTAGTAGTAGTCCTTCGGATGAGAGTATAAACCGAGGTCTAATCTGTGAACGCACGCATTCCATCGCATGAACTTTAAAGATCCTGACGCTCATGTCCTAAACGGGTGAGTGCCGGCTACACAAATACACCCAGCACGCACTAGGTCCCTTCTCCCCTCCCCATCCCCGTCGCCCAGGATTGTGCTCAGTCGTCTGGGCGTCAGACTATGAGCCCAAAGGTTGCAAGTGGGCGGCTTGAGTTAGATCCTGTATTGGCCAGCGCCTTGAGCAGCTATTGAGCTGGAAAAGCGCTATATACGAAAGAATAAATTAACAAATATTAATAAGTAGTAGTATTAGTAGTGTGTTGTTGTTATTGTTCTTCATATATATATATATATATATATATATATATATATATATATATATATATATATATATATATATAATATATATATATATATATATATATATATATATATATATATATATATATATATATATATATATATATATATATAACCAGCTCAAGAGCTGCTCAAAAGCGCTTTTTGTAAGAAAAGTTTCTTTACCGAACAGGGGATTATCCTGCAGTAAAATTGAACTATATAACTCAATTTGTGTGTTTCCAATGAAACGTTCACATCAGAAGTTGACAGTATCGTACTGCCTTACGCTTTCTATGGTAAGGGGGTGATTGTCTTTTTGCAATACTGTTCTCCACGGTATACATGAGGATTATTGTTGGTTGAGGGCAACAGGTGTTTGACTGCAGTTTCGACCTTTGAAGTTTGATCGCCAACAGACACACCAGCAGACACTTTCGTTGAAGTGGTCGTATGGCTCGAGTCCAACATCACATACATGTTTGCATTTGTGCATGTGTCGTGTATGTGTGTGGGAGTGGGGAGGGGAGGGAAGAGGAGTGCGCGCGCGTTTGTGTGTGTGCGTGCGTGCCTTTGTGTATGTTTTCCAACAACAAATAACTGTTATCAACCAGACGAACAAAGTCATTCAGTAGTATTTGAGGGAGTTAATACAATGTGTGGTTGTGAGAAAAGAGGGTGATGGTGTGAAGGGGAGGGGTTTACCCAAAGGGAGCGGTTATCATCAGTCAATCAGAGGGCGGTCTGGGTGCAAACAACAAAGTCTGTCACAGTAACAATGCATACGACGGGAAATTGCGCAAAAATACAACAAGCAAGAGACCACCATCGAGTCTGCTATGGTAAACCTGTTTATTAGCCTGCCTCTGTTTGCCGCTTGTTGGGCTCTGTTCCTACACTCTGTGTGTAAATCTCTCTCTCTCTCTCTCTTCCTCCTCCTCCTCGTCCTCTCTCGCCTATATCCAATACTCCTGACGTTGCAATATGTTCCTTTTCGTTTTAAAAGACGAAATCGTGTTAAATTTAGTCCCCCTTCTCATCGGAAGCAATGATCCAGTATGACAGCACCATCAGGCAAGGGGTAGTATTGTCGACCATCCCTCGTCAATTCTTTCTTTCTTTTTTTTTTCTTTCTCTTTCTTTCTTACAATTCTTTTTGTTTGTTTAGTTTAATGAGGACAATAAATCGTCTTGAAAATCAATCTTGAATTTTGAATCTTGAATGTGAAAGAAATAGTTTAATAATAATAATAATAATAATAATAATAATAATAATAATAATAATAATAATAATAATAATAATAATAATAATAATAATAATAATAATAATAATAAAAGAAGAAGAAGAAGAAGAAGAATGGATGCTATACGCGCCTTATTCTTAAATCAGGCTCAAAGGAGCGGCGATCTGTAACCAACACACACGCTCACATGTTGCAGCTATTTCTACATAATAATAATAATAATAATAATAATAATAATAATAATAATAATAATAATAATAATAATAATAATAATAATAATGTTTGTTTGTTTGTTAGTCCCCAGCTCAGGGCTGGGCTCACCGCTCTTAACATAGGATATATATTTAGAACAAACATAAACAATAAAACAGGGTATGCAAGCATTCACACCAACCGTACTCCCAAAGGCATACAAGAGAACAACAACATATGCAATACACTACACATGCAAAATAAACAAACAAACAAACAAAAAATATTAATAGAATGGCATATTAAATAATAATAAGATTCACCATACAGATTTAAATATAACTAAAAATTTGTTACATCTAACAATGGTTAATTAATACAATGATCGGATAAAAAAGATAAGACCCGCCTCTCCTCACTATACGCAGCAAACACATGATTATTCATCTTTCAAACATGTGGTGTAAAGACAATTCGGTATTAGCAGACGGGAAATCGAAATCGTTTAATTATTTAGTTAGTTAGTTAGTTAGTTAGTTAGTTAGTTAGTTTTTTTTAATGTTAGATAGACTGCATCCAATACTATTAATTTTCATGACAATGTTTAAAATGTAATTAATAAGTCCCTGTGTAACACCCTGAACATTGAGGTTTAACGTCTACACCCACCATTGGCGATATGGCAGACGGGGATAACCATCCCAGGGAAAGAGGGGTAGGGACCTAAATCAACACTGAACCAGCAGAGCAATCATACTGTTAAAATAGACAAAGAAAATGGCCACATTTTTATTTCGTCCACCATGGGATTCGAGCCTGGGTCATTGGTGTGTGTAACACCCTGTTCTGCCCCTCAGTTTTTATTGGAACAACTTCAGGATAGTTATGGAGCTGGTGATTGGCTTGCGACGTCTGTCGGTTGGTGTAGATCGTCGCTGTCTGAAGTCGCCCCTGTGTTGTCACTAAAGAGGGAATAGGTCTGACATACTTTCTGCGTTTCGTTGGTCGATCTATCACAATTTGAATCCCCCCCCCTCCTCTCATCCCCCCTCCTTCCCAAGTGAGCCAGGTTCGATAGATGAATGCAATACGATGGCAGCATAACTTTGTAGTCATTTCTTAGTGACGCCGTACAGCGTAGCTGAGACCAGAGTCTAATCTGGTTTCTACATCAGCTGAAGGCTTCAGTAATCGTTAGTCATCGGTGACCCTTACATTTCATGTCCACTAAAATCGAATTATTTTCAAATGTCCCTTCTTGATGCGAATGCAGATGGATCAATGTTTGAAAGGGTGTAGTTGGGGAGAAATAGATGGGAGTGTCGTGGTAGGAGTGTTATGACATTACGTGGGTTCAGCGCCCTATCGACTGAGTCACGTCTCCAGCCTCTCAGACAGACTCTCCAGTGTGGCTTGCTTACTTACATGAACAGAGTGAACGGAGATAGCGAGGTGTTTGGAGACTCCACGTGATGGAGCCCGCTGAAGAAGGATTGTCGGTGTGCCTAATCAGAGCATCGCGATGACAGAACACTCCTATGAAGCATGTGAACCCTCCTCCGCCATTGTCAACAGTCGACACTTCTGATTGGCCCATTCTTCTCACGTGACACGTTCCATTGTAAAAGGAGAG
Organism: Oncomelania hupensis; assembly: GCA_036898135.1. Taxonomy (NCBI): domain Eukaryota; kingdom Metazoa; phylum Mollusca; class Gastropoda; order Littorinimorpha; family Pomatiopsidae; genus Oncomelania; species Oncomelania hupensis. The sequence goes on from CM072511.1 coordinate 17,416,607, forward strand.
AACGCATGGTGTACCTAACGTCCGGCCCAGATCATTGTATCGGTCTGGCAAAATAGGCCCTTGTATTCCAGCCAACCGGGTCCGCCAGGACCAACTTGTGGCATGACTTTTGAGGAATTTATATTTTACTTCCAAAATAATATTTTTAATTTATTTATTTATGGCGGAATTTGGTTAAACGTCAATAAACATTCTTAAAAAATTATTTATTAGTTTGTTGTTTACTTTTTTTTTTAATTGAAAAGAATAGATAAAAGTGAACAGTGGGCGAATGGACTAACCAGATTTCCACACATTGAATGGTGAAAGTGCTTAGGGAAAGCTGTCCGTTCATCGTAATTGGTTACTGTTGCTGACTGCTATCTTTAAGTAGTCATAGAAGTAGTAGTAGTAGTAGTAGTAGTAGTAGTAGTAGTAGTAGTAGTAGTAGTAGTAGTAGTAGTAGTAGTAGTAGTAGCAACAGCAGTAGCAGGAGATGAAGAGGAGAAGAGGAAAAGGAGGACGAAGAGGAAGAAAAAGAAGAAGAAAATAAAAAAAATGAAATGAGAAGAAGAAGAAGAAGAAGAAGAAGAAGAAGAAGAAGAAGAAGAAGAAGAAGAAGAAGAAGAAGAAGAAGAAGAAGAAAAAGAACATGAAGAAGAGGAGGAAGATGAGGAAGAAGAAAAAGAACATGAAGAAGAGGAGGAAGAGGAGGAAGAAGAAAAAGAACATGAAGAAGAGGAGGAAGATGAGGAGGAGGAGGAAGAAGATGAAGAAGAAGCAAAGAAGGGAAAACAAAGAAAAGGAAAGGAAAAAGAATGAAGAAAGAAACTGATCATGCCTTCAGTTTACTTTTCACCCTTACATTTTTTTTCTTATATTATTATTGTTTTTAGCCAGGGCGGTGTTTGTGATCCACGTTGTGACAGAACAAACGGAGCCACCTTCGCTTTCCACTGGACCCTCAAGGTGCTCTCGCTGCTCGTACCGAAAGTGACGTATTCCCAGGTCCGATTCGCTGCGGCCGGACTAGATTGCCTGATGTAGTGCCCCTAGCGTTGCTTACGCCGATCCCTCAGCAAACCTGTTGGCCTATTCACACCCCGTCCCTTCCTTGTCAATGTCTCCAGTCCTGTCCCATCTATCACTCGAGCTAGATGCCCGATTTATTTACTCATGCGGCGCGGTCACGTTGTAGATATGGAATGAAGGGGAATAACACATATACTTTTTTTCGAAGCACCACCACTTACTTCCAAGACCTTTCGGTTTGTTTACTGTGACAGTTTGTCTATTATCACAGATGTAAATAGGTAGGTATAGGTAGAAGTCAAATTAAAATAAATAAATAAATAGGCTTACCACCCGCGTCGGAAAATGTTTGGGAGTGGGGTGAGCAAGATTTTGTGTCTTTTTTTTGTGAGAAGGTTTGTAGTGGGAGGGGAAGTTATTGATATAATATTCTGCTGACATTGTCGTAGTATGATTTAAAATGTGTGTGTTGTGTGAGTGGGAGGGAGGGGGGGAGCGGGGTATGTGTTTGTGTGTGTGTCTATTTTTTTAATAAAAACTTCAGACAACACCCGGTTTCTCTCTCTCTCTCTCTCTCTCTCTCTCTCTCTCTCTCTCTCTCTCCCTCCCTCCCTCTCTCTCTCTCTCTCTCTCTCCCTCCCTCTCTCTCTCTCTCTCTCTCTCTCTCTTTCTCTGTCATCGTCCGAAAAGTTGTGGTAGGATGAGGGGCGAGGGTGGGGAGGGAACGAGGGAGAGGGGGGTCCCAAGGCCACTGATTACATTAATAAATACATAAATAAAATTAATGTTTAATAATTAAATAACCTGGTGACAGTAACTGTATGGCCTAATTTTCTACTTGTCCTAAAATAGTCGAACTGAAAACGACACCTTTAGCATTGTAAGCAATTTCCTTTGCATAGAAGTACATTTTATGCGCTTAGTATCATCTTCCGCAGTCTTTCCGACTAATGATTATAATAATTATTCAGAAAGATTCAAGCAGCATTAGTTGTATTTATTTATGTATTTATTCATTTATTTATTTATTTGTGTGTGTGTGCCTCCGTGACATTTTGAAAAGCAAGAACTAAATTGTTTTGTTTTGTTTTTATTTTACTTATATATTTGAAAAAGGGTTGTTTTTATATAGCGCACTTACAAGATCAAGAGAGCTTCTCAAGGCATTGCCCATTAATATTCAACATGCACAAAATGGTTTGCCGAAGTGAGTTTTTGAACCCACATTGTACAAATCGCTCGTAGAAACACAAGTCTTGCGCCTTGAAACAGTGAGACTAATATAGCATAATTATATTATCAATACTGATGAAATTCGGGCTGTTTCCTCTGTTTAAAGAGGAATGAGTGACGTACACATCGTCTACATATCTATATTGACATTAATAATTACAGCAACAACGACATCGTTCTTTACTTAAGAAGAAGAAGAAGAAGAAGAAGAAGAAGAAGAAGAAGAAGAAGAAGAAGAAGAAGAAGAAGAAGAAGAAGAAGAAGAAGAAGAAGAATCGTTCTTTACTTAAGAAGAAGAAGAAGAAGAAGAAGAAGAAGAAGAAGAAGAAGAAGAAGAAGAAGAAGAAGAAGAAGAAGAATGAAGAAATTTGAGATTAAGTGAGGTCGTGATTTGTTATTTTATTACATTGCTTTTCAACATCTATAATTACCTTGGTGATTTCAGCTGGTCAGACGTCTTTACTTCACCACACTGTGACATAACACCAATACAGAAGAAAGGATTTTTATTCAGCATTGTAAAACTAACATTAGGAAGTTTTCTTTTTCCAACAGTTTCGCTACTCATCATTGGAACGATCTTCCTGTTAAAAAAAAGAAAAGCACCTAACATGAATTCTTTTAAAAATCAGTTGGACGAGATTCCAAAATTTTATTTATTCTATGGCTATGATGAATTTTTAAAAAATCATGGGAAATTTGCATGCAAATCAGACTCAAATAAACATTACAATAATAGGACAGTAATAAATGCTTCCCGACCTGTTTCGTCCTAAAGCTACTACTACTACTACTACTACTACTACTACTACTACTACTACTACTACTACTACTACTACTACTACTACTACTACTACTACTACTATAATCACTGAGATGGATCAGCCAATATGCCAACTACAAAGTCTCTGCTACGCGCCATGTCAATGTGACCAGGATTTGAGATTTAGCGCTTCACACGTCTTTGGTCAAAGAGGATGAAAGCTGAAAGAACTGGGTCACAACATAAAGGAAGGCGCGATTATCAAAACAACATAAATAGCATGTAAGCTTCTCACTACATTACGTGTTAGGACCAAATGAAGTAAAAATGACCAGTTGGAAATTTCTCGAAAAGCTAATCCTGGACAACTGGAAATGGCCTGTCGAGCTAAGCCTTTATGATTGTTGTATACATTCGATAGATTTACTATATTGTTATGTCTTGCTGCTGTCTAGTCTGCAAGACAAACTCTTCTGTAACTTTTTAATGAGGGAAAATTATTATACCCTTGTTTTGTGGTAGACGTGCTTGCATGCGATATGCACCTCACTGATAAAAGCAGTTCGCTGACTTGTGCACACAGAGTGTTTTGGAGCAACATAGATTCAGTTGAGTGCTATTCAAGTAGATAGTGGATTGGAACCTCCGACCTCTTGGGCCACAAAGGTAGACGCTGTACCAAATGAGCCATTCTGGCACCCCGAGAGGCCTATAAGGGCTACAAAGAGATCGGGCAACAAAGGGCAGCTACTGCGACGGGACAGGAAGGGTGACAACTGCTGGTGTGGTCCCGCAAGAATATTAGCTCTAGCCATTTTTGTCCTCGCTTATGACTTCATGAATTCGTCTACGCACACCCACGAGCGCTTGCACACACATGCGGATCATCTTCAGTAAAGTACACACACATTCAGGTTATGCTACGCACACAAGCACGCATTTGACACGCTGCCAACTGGCTTACGCGCGCTCCTGTATACAGCACGCACAAATACACAAGCCTGCTTTGGATCAGTAATCATAGATTGGAAAAAGAGAGAGAGAGATAGAGAGAGAATGGGGGATAAAAGTAGCCTACAATGGCATGTATGTTTTATGAATGTTACTGCCACATCGCAACATATTCCATGTGAATGTTTTATGTCAATTTGGCCAATAAACTTCGTTGAATCGTTGAATTGGCTGTAATGTGTGTGTGTGTGTGTGTGCGTGTGTGTGTGTGTGTGTGTGTGTGTGTGATGGAGAGAGAGAGGGAGAGAGAGAGAGCAAGTAATGCTTGGTCAGCAATTTTCGTGTCGTGACAAGACGAATACAACACTTTTTCTCTAAAGCTTCAGGTTTCCAAACGTGATGCTCCTATTTAGCGATGGATGTTTTATCATTTCCCAATCATATAGCACTACCCAACTCCCATCACCCATTCATTATCACACATACGCGCACGCACACACACACACACACACTTTTCTCGCACCGTTATTTTTTAGCAGTTTGAATTGAATAAAGCAGCTTCATATGACTTAAATGAGTGAACCGACATTAAATGAAAGATTGATAGATTTATTTTTTTTAAAGATAATAAATGATGTTTGTTTATTGAGACAGTATGTGAGTGTAATTTCATATAATACACCCCCCCCCCCTACCGCCACCCCACCCTCATAACCACATTCCCCTCCTTTCCCTCCCCCTCTCTGATTTTTGATCTTCTCTCTCTCTCTCTCTTTCTCTCTCTCTCTCTCTCTCTCTCTCTCTCTCTCTCTCTCTCTCTCTCTCTCTCTCTCTCTCTCTCTCTCTCAAGAGGCAGATTTCTTTTGTTATTTGTCTGCAGTTGTAATGACGGTTCTACGTTGTTGTTGTTGTTTTTTAAACGGCGATTTCCTACGTCGTCTTGAATTTCAGTGTTCCGTGTCTTTGCAAATTGACTTATTACTTGTCCAAAATAAGATGTTTACACACGCAATACAGCTGTTCTAGTCTCCACCCTCTCTCTCTCTCTCTCTCTCTCTCTCTCTCTCTCTCTCTCTCTCTCTTTCTCTCTCTCTGAAGCGCGCGTGCGGCGCACACACAAAACACATCTCCTTAATCAAAATCCTTTCTTCCCCCTTCACTTCTTCTCCTTTAGAAGACGCAGACCTCTTCTCCTTCTCTTTGTCTTCTCCTATTTCTCTAACCTTCCTTTCCCCTCCCGCTCCCACCCCCCCCCTCCCACCACCGCTCAGAAACAATTTTCCAGTGATATATAAGCTTAGTTGTGTCGTACTTTGGTGTGTTTTGAACAAGAAAGGATCTATCCCTACAGTATCAGAGAGCATTCCAAACCCCTTCATGCTTTTGACGTGCTCGTTCGATGAATGAAGTCTGTATAGTGTAAAGGGTCGGAAACTAAACGCCTCCCTGGAAATTCAGAATTTAAATGTTTTTTTGTGCTCGTTAAAAAAAACAACAACAAACAACCTAGCAGCGAGTGCTTTGTATGACTCGTCGACAGGACTGCCCACTGTCTTCTATATGTTTTAGTTGTTTAGTTTACCATCCACAAACTTCTTCGCTCTCCACTAGCTTTTGTCTGTCGGTCTCTCTCTCTCTCTCTCTCTCTCTCTCTCTCTCTCTCTCTCTCTCACACTCATACACGCGTAGTACACACACACACACACGCACGCACACACAGTATTCACGTAGAATGAATTGCATCGCATTACAAACATTATGTATCGATATTTTCATTGGCCAAATAAAGTGTGACTCAAACTTATATTGCATGGTAATTGACCAATCACAGATGATGTAACAAGGTGTGAAATATGCAAGTCGTAAGAATACAGGACCTACTTTAACCCATTGACGAATGGCAGTCTCTTTGTGCCTTTTCTGCAAATAAAAAACCAAACGATCTTGTTGTATTTTCTAAAACGGTACAGTTTTCTTCCCAAACCGTCACTAATTCAACAGCAACAATTATCTCAAGGAAACAAAAAGAGTCAATAGAGTAAATCCTATCCTATCCTATCCTATCCCGTAACTCGAAAGTCGTTGGGGCACCACAGATGATCGTTTAACCAGCGTACTCCATCTTGCTCTGTCCTCAGCTTCCCTGATGGCTTAGCTCAGTGTCAAACCAGTCCATTCTCGAATGTTGTCCTCCCACCTCTTTTTCTGTCTCCCTCTTCTTGTGCCTCATTGCACCGTTCTACCGCCTATGCTGACTGTGCCTTCGTGATCTACAAGGGCATCTGACCTGATGCGCTCCAGGAAGATGTTGAAGAGTTTTGGAGAGATTAGGCATCCTTGACACACGCCGATTGTCGTTCTGAACCAGTTTCCACTGGCGCTGTTGTGGAGGACTGCACCACTGGTAGCATTGTTGTCAAGGTTTTTGATGGCTTCATTAATGTTAGGGCTGATGTTGTACACTTTCATGGTTGCCCACAGAGCTGCATGCCAGACTCGATCAAACGCTTTCTTGAAGTCTACAAACACATACTATAGACGTTGTTGATGCTGTAGGTATTTCTCGCAGATTTTTCTAAGGTTGAAAATCTGCTCAGTGGTACTCTGATACACTCAGTGGGCACTTCTCCCTGCCCTGAGTCCTGCTTGTTCTTCAGCTATGATTTGTTTAGCTTGGGATTTCAACCTGTTGAGTATTATTTTCAGGAGGATTTTGCTGGGATGGCTGATGGTGCGGTAATTTTTACATTTTTGAAGGTTACCCTTTGTAAGTAGAGCGAGGACAAGCGACCGTGTCCATGTTTTAGGCTACTCCCCACTCTGCCAGATCTTGTTACAGATAATGGTCAGTCATCGCTTCTCCTCCTGCTTGAAGCAATTCTCCAGGTATGTTGTCCACTCCTGCTGACTCCCTCTTCTTCAGCGATTGCACTGCTGTCTCAACTTCTTCTCGGAGAATTGGGAGTAAACAGACCGACTGAACCAGCAAATGAAACTAGCATCGTTTTTCATTGGCTCCCTATGGTAGAGTTGACTGAAGACAAGGCCTATATTTTGAACGAAACGGAGACGAATCAATGACTGAAACTGACATTGTTTTTCACTGGTCAAGTTTGGTTGAAGACACCTGCCATGTGTCACGTTCTGATGCTCATTTTTCTTCACACTGTGTGTGTGAGTAGATGGGCGGGTGGGCGGTTGGATGCTTTGTGCTCGGGTGCGTTTATGTTTGTGTGCGAGCTGAATAAATGTAAAGGAAAGCTTCTGATTTTTGGACTATTTTTGATTGTGCATTTAGATGACATTAATGGAAAGCAATGTGTAAAGTGGTCGTTCACACACATTTTTCTCCTCTAGTTTAATTTCAATTCATCTTTTCTTCTTTTTTTTCCATTTGCAGAAATCGATACATAAATGTTATTCGCATATTTTACGTGGAATACGAAAAAACTGTCACATCGCGATCGGACAATACAGCCCTCGTGAATATTGCCCGATCTCGATGTGACCAATTTTTATATCCCACGCCAAGATGCAAATAATGTATAATGTACATTATATTGTAAAACACAGTATATTGCACAACAGTAATCAATGGGTGCAAAGTGTAACAACATGCATGCAGCAAAATCACACACACACATACACAAACACATACACACACTTTCTTTCTCTCTCTTTCTCCCTCCTTCCCTCCCTCTCATCAGTTCCACCACCCCTCTCCAACAACTCCACCCACCCCCACCCCCTGGGAAATTGGCGGTTGGAAAACAATCTACTGCACCCGTACACATTTGGGGAGGATGCTGACTTTGATTTATTTTGGAGAGGACTGTTTTGAAATTGATGTGCTTGATAGCAGTTGCTGTTGTTGGCGATGTCGTGGCTACTGGTGTTGCAGGTGTGGACGATGCCCATAACAAGTGCGATCGCGAGGTTCTTGATGCTGATGTGGTTGACAACATTCCTATTATATTTTGTTGTGGTAGATGATGTGCTTGCTGTTGTTGCAGGTGTGGGCGATGACGGGTGCTGGGTGGTTGATGGCGGCACTGTGCTCTACCCCAGTGTTGTTCGTCTTCCAGACCCGCTACGACGAGATCAAGAAGATGGTCATGTGTCAAAACACGTTCCGTGATAAACCTATGTTCCACCGTCAAGCCTTCCTTACTTACGGGTAAAGCTCTCAGTCTGTCTGATTGTGGGATTATATGTGATTGTCTTTGTCTGTCTAATTAGCTTATCTTCATGTGCGTCTGTCTGTCTCTCATTGTATTCTATATCTTTGGTCGATTTCTGTTTCTCTCACTCTCGCCTCCCCTTTGTTGCCGTTCTTTGTGGGCTTTTGATAGTAATACTGACTGATGACCATAGCAATTTTTGTTGTCCTTGATGGTGATTTTATTTATTTATTTATTGTATTAGTCTTATAGAGCTCTTATAGCTACTCCATGCGCAGGCCCATACAAGACCTAATCCCAGCCGCCCGAAGCGCCCATTAGGCCTTAGGCGCATAGTCAGACTCCCCAGACAGCTAAGCACAATCCTAGACGACCGGGTTACATGGGAGAAGGGACCTATAGTTCTGGTGTAGCTGGCACACACCCTTCTCGGACCAGAGCGTCATGAGCTTTAAAGGCCGTGCGATGGAGTGCGTGCGTGCACAGACTAGACCTCGGTTTATACCCTCATGTGAAGAGTAATGAATGGTTCGATGTCGATGGATGTTGTGGAGCAAATATAAGGCCACACCCTTCCCCCCCCCTCCCCTCCCCTACCCCCCCCCCCCAAAAAAAAATAAATAAATATTTTTTTAAGTCTGTTTACGGTAACATAGGAAAAAAATATGGTCGGTTGGCGCTCTCTCTCTCTCTCTCTCTCTCTCTCTCTCTCTCTCTCTCTCTCTCTCTCTCTCTCTCTCTCTCTCTCTCTCTCTCTCTCTCTCTCTCTCTCTTTCTCCCGCTTTATCTCTTTTTTTTTTCTTTTTTTTATAACTTTTTTCACTTTGGATGCGATTTTTTGTTGGCGTTTTAAAATTCTTTTTTTCCACACGATCCCCCAAAAAGGTTTAGGGTCAGGCCAAAAAATTAGGGTCTGTCAGGATACGTTAACAGACTTTTTTTTTGTGGATAACCTGAAGTAAAACTCAAATTTTTCGCATTCTCAGTTTTCGTTTATTCTTAGCTAATTTCAAAACTTGTGAAGCATGTGGTAAGAGAATGACTAGCAGAACATTGGACATCATTCTGCGTGTGTTTTGTTGTTGTTGTTGTTGTTGTTGTTGTTGTTGTTGTTGTTGTTTAAATCATTATTACAATGTATAACACACTATTTTACACAGGCGCTTGTATCAGGACACGCGAGCGCCTATGCCTGTGACGCGTCTCGTCTCCCTTTGGTTATCTAGATAACAAAAGGGAGACGCGTCACAGGCATAGGCGCTCGCGTGTCCTGATACAAGCGCCTGTGCTATTTTACTATGGGGTTTTTAGATCGTTCGTGAACTTCCTCATCCCCCTGGTAGTGCTAATCGTCTGCTACACACGCATCTTCCTCAAGATCGCACAGAAAGCTTCGGAGAACCAGAACAGTCAGATGAACAAACGACAAAGCTTCAAACCTGGAAAAGTAAGATTTTTTTTTTTTAAATCTTTAGAATACAAGATGGAGTACGCTGGTTTAACGATCATCTACGACCCCCGAGTTACGGGATAGGATACGATAGAATACAATTGTTGCATTTTATTAGTCATCAAAGTGGGCGGAAGGTGGGAGTGGTGAAACCGGGCCGCTTCGCTTGGAATCCTCTGCGCAGCGTTACTGTCCATGTTACGTGTTGCACTATGGCAGCGTTCTTCACTTTTCGTTTTTATATAGTGCTTTTCCAGCTCAAAAGGTATGCAAGGGCTCTTGCCGTCACATGATCTAACTCAAGCAACCGGAGGCGCCCAAACACGTGCTGCTTTGCCTCAGGTGCATCAAGAGTAAAAACAGCATAAAGAGGGCAGATTATTTTGTTACAGAAAAAAAGTTATGTTATGAAGAACCATTGATTCACGACTCAAGGGCACAAACCCAGGTCATAATGTATCCTTCTTATTATTTCAATTAAAAACAAAATAAAAAAACTATTTTATTTGTATACTTGCATACTTTCTTTAGAACGTCCCAATTTCTTTAAAAGGTCCGTATATTTTTCAATTTGCACAGTGGATAAACTTTTATAAGACATTTTCCACTTTTTATTTTATTTTATTTATTTATTTGTGGGTTTTTTTTTTTTGGGGGGGGGGGATATGGGGGTGGAAGATTGCAGTTCAACTTAAATTGTTAGATTTGTTTATAATTATTTTTGTGTGTTTATGCCTATGAACGAAGTGGTCTAAATAATGTTACTTTATTTTGTTTATTATTTATTACCTTTAAATTGTAAAATAATTTCTATGGGGTTTCTTTTCTGTAATAAAGCTTGACTTTTTTTTTTACTTGACTTGACTCAAGCGTGTACCGGTGAAAAGACATTTTACAATAAAATACGGACTTGATGATGTCACAGGTGCACCTGACCAGCACAGCCTCCTCGTCACTGCCCAAGGCTAAGATCAAGACGTTGAAGATGACGCTGGTGATAGTCATCGCCTTCATCGTGTTCGGCCTGCCTTACTTCGTGGCGGAAATGATCATGAGTTACGGGGATTACAAGTCGCTCAACGAACAAGTCTACGCCATCTTGGGCGGCGTGGCGCCTGCCAATTCGGCTGCCAACCCCTACATTTTTCTCCTGTTTTCTGCCAATATGCAGGTTAGGCAGGCTTTTGTTTAGTTGACTGATTGATTGATTGATTGTTTTTGAGTACGTGATTTGGATCATGTGCTTGTTCCCAGTCAACCCATAGGTACCTGGCCCTGTTTGGAACAGGGGAAGGTAAGTTAGCGAGCGAGAGAGAGAAAGAGAGAGAGAGAGGGGGGGGGAAGACAGACAGACAGACAGAGACAAAGAGAGATTGGTACTGCACCGCTGTCGTGAAACTGGCACAAAAAAAGGGAGATCCCAAACGCCTCTCGATCTCCAACCACCAAAAAGGTTGCGGGAACACCTGTGGCTTTACCACAGTACTAATAGGAACGGGAGAGAAGGGTACTTGCTTAATTCATATGGCATCGTGAAGTGCACTTAAAAAATGTTGAACAAATCTCCGTTGGCCACTTACATTACTAAAACTGTCTTTAAGGTGCATTAAGACTTCTCTGTCGACTGTTGCAGTGTCTGCGTGGTTTGAAGCTGTGCCCGGCGCAGGCGGAGACGAACCGACGCCACTTCATGTACAGCACGGCCAGCACGCGCTCCGACTACTCGGCCAACTACTCTCGCACGCCGCACCTGGTCACCACCGACACGTACGAAATGTCCTCGCTGAAGTGACGCCAGCCTCTTTGGCCGGCCAGACCTGCCTCGCCTTCACGGAGGTCAGAGGTCGTCGAACAGGTCAGCCCTCGCTCAGCCAGGGGTCAGTTTGACCCGCAGGCCAAAAGTCCGCGTCTCGCCGCGTCTAGAGGGCAGAAGTTCGGACCCAGCGTCGTCACCTTGCCGCTGCCCAACGCTCATCACGCATGGAGGAACCAGGCTTTGTAGACAGAGAGGCATTTGTTTTGTCTCGTGGCGATCTAGGCTTCTTGACGGACGGATGGAATCCGGTCGGGGAAATAGAACAGATATGCTCTTTGTGCAATGAACTAGAAGACGGTGCAGACAACACACTACTTAACGTCCGTGTTGCAGGCAGATAACATACTGTTCTACACCTATTTACTCCTAAGGTGTAGATGAGACTTCTTGGGCAGTCTTCGGGACAAACGTCTTCACAAATCAGTGGGATGAATCCCGAATGCGGACCTAGCTACACGCTATGTGGAAATTCGGATCGACGGATCGACCCTCCGACTGACTGAGGCGACATCCGGCCTGCCACTGAATGTGTCCATTGTGTTGAATGCTAGTGACCTAGCCACACGCCCGTGGCTTTCACAGCAGGCATTATATTAAAAACATGTTCTCTGGTGTACATTTCTTGGGTAGTCATAATAATGTCTTTTGAGAAAAAATTTCTCAGAATGCCATTAATCGAAACACGAAATGATGCTGACTTGGTCCACGCTTGATCGGAGAATCCCGACTGTGTCAACTGAACAGAGAAGACGCATGATCATAAAATTATCTGGTGTACATTTCTTGGACAGTCTTTTAGGGACAACCGTCTTAAGAAAGCGATGACATGGAAAAGAAATACTGACGGCACAGGCTTTGGAGTATGTAAAACGAGAACATATTAAACTTATTACAACCTCTGGTTTTAATCTCAATATTTCTGGAACAAGCGTTCTCAGAAAGCAGTGGGACAGATCAAATTATATACTGCCTTGATTATATGCTTCATGGAGAAACCAGATGAGTTCGTGAGCACAGAGATTCTTCAAAATAATTAATGATTATAAAAACGGACTTTGAGGGCGAGGGTCATTGGTTTATGTGTTACGGAGTACAGATGCTGATGAGGCAACAATGTTTTCTGTAAACTAGGTGTACCTGATTGTATATATATATACACGATAATAATCACGATAATAACTCACTCATTTCATTCGTGTTTGTTGTATATTTATATATACATTTATTTATTTATTTATTTTTATTTCTATTTTTTTAAGGGGGGAAAGGAGCGGGGGACGCCACGAGCGTAAGAAATACGGAAAGAAAACGATATTCCTAATGGATAATATAATGGATTACGACAGGAGTGCCCAATACGTCGATCGCGATCGACCGGTCCATCGCGAAGGCAGTGTGACTGAGTAGATCGCATAGAAGTAAAATACAAAATTGATGTCAGCCTATTATATGACCATATATATCATACTAGTGGTTTTGTACCCTGGTAGATAATTTGGGCTTGGTCATTTTAAAAGTAGCTCGCATGCTGGAAAAGTCATAGTGTGGGCAACCCTGGCTTACTTTGACGTGTTAGCGAAAAGACAAATAGTCAACGTTCCGTCCCTTTGCTTGCTTATTCCGACTCACGCCAGCGCTTCAAAATGCCGCGAACGCCGTCGTTGAAGCCCTCCGATTCGAAAGGTGTGGCAAAGCTCAGTACATATTTTGGGAGCAAAGGAGGTAATTATTAGTTTGATAATTTAATCTTACAAGTAAACAACATATCCTATCCTATCCTATCCTATCCTATCCTAACCTATCCTATCCTATCCCATAACTCGAAGGTCATAGGGATGATCGTTTAACCAGCGTACTCCATCTTTCCCTGTCCTCAGCAACCCTGATTGTTTCGCTCAGTGTCAAACCAGTCTATTCTCGAATGTTGTCCTCCCACCTCTTTTTCGGTCTCCCTCTTCTTCTACCTCCTTGCACTGTGCCTTGCAGGGTGGTCTTTGCAAGACCTGATGATCTGGTGACGTGGCCATACCATCGGAGTTTCCGTTTTTTCACCAGTGTGAGCAGGTCATCGTGTTGTCCAATGGCTTTTGTGATGGTCTGTCGGACTTCGTCGTTGGTGATGTGCTGGGTATAGGAAATGCCCAGAAGTCTTCTGTAGCACCTCATCTCCATGCTTTGTATTCTTCGTTGGAGATCTGCTGTGAGGGTCCATGTTTCGCAAGCATATAGGAAAATGGAGATGGGAGCGCAGCAGCCTTACCTTGGAATGTTTACTGATGGTCCTGTCTTTCCAAATTGGCTTCAACCTCGCCAGGGCAGCAGTTGTTTGTGCGATCCTCGAGAGGACTTCCTGTCGGGACCCATTGTCTGATACAATGGCTCCTAAATATTTGAAGCTATGCACTGTGTTGAGGGATTGGCCTTGCACTTTGAGGTCCGTGTTGATGCCATTGGTGTTCTTGGTCATCGTTTTGGTCTTCTCTGCACTTATTTCCATTTTATAGGCTCTGGATGTGTTCTCAAGCCTCTGTACAAGCTGTTCAAGTTCTTGTTCCTCTCCAGCCAATCCATCAATGTCATCCGCAAAACGGAGGTTGGAGATTGCTTTTCCCCCTATGCAGACTGTGCCTTTGTGGTCTGCAAGGGCATCTGACATGATGCGCTCTAGGAAGATGTTGAAGAGTGTTGGAGAGAGTAGACATCCCTGACGCACACCGATTGTTGTTCTGAACCAGTTTCCGATGGCGCTGTTGTGGAGGACTGCACTGGTAGCCTTGTCATACAGGCTTTTAATGACTTCAATAATTTTAGGGCTGATGTAGTACACTCTCATGGTTGCCCACAGAGCTGCATGCCAGACTCGGTCAAACGCCTTTTTGAAGTCTACGAACACATGACATAGACGTTGTTGGTGCTGTAGATATTTCTCACAGATTTTTCTGAGGTTGAAAATCTGTTCAGTGGTACTTCGCCCTGCCCTAAATCCTGCTTTCTCTTCGGCTATGATTTGTTCAGCTTGGGCCTGGGGTTTCAACCTGTTGAGTATTATTTTCAGGAGGACCTTGCTGGGATGGCTGATGAGGCTGATGGTGCGGTAATTTTCACATTCCTGAAGATTACCTTTTTTGGGAAGAGTGATGGCAAGCGACTGGGTCCATGGTGTAGGCCACTCCCCACTCTGCCAGATCTTGTTACAGATAATGGTGAGTGCGTCGATCATCGCTTCTCCTCCTGCTTGAAGCAGTTCCGCGGGTATGTTGTCCACTCCCGCTGACTTCCCCTTCTTCACCGATTGCACTGCTGCCTCAACTTCTTCTCGGAGAATTGGGAGGATTTCTTCTTCTTCTCTGTTCTCTGGGTATGCTATAACTGATGGGTCTCCGTTTGGTTTGTGGTTGTAAAGGTCAGAGCAGTACTCTGTCCATCTGTCTAAGACTTCTTGTTTTTCTGTAAGGCATAAGCCAGACTTGCTTTGGATCGTGGAGACCTTGGGCTGTTTAACACTTGTCAGCCGCTTCACAGTCTGGTAGGCCTTCTTGCTGTTGTTCTTGTTCAGACTGTTCTCTATTTCCTGGCGTTGATCTTCTATCCAGTTCTCCTTTGCTGTGCGCATGCCTTTTCGGATTTCATTGTTAATTTTTCGGTAGGCATCAGCTCCCTGTGAGGTGTTCTTTTCTTTTTCATCTCTCTTTGTTTATCACACAGGTCCAAAAGTTCAGCTGTGATCCACAGCTTCTTCTTTGACCGGTGCTTTCCAAGGATCTCCGTGGCGGCAACGGTCACAGCTAAGTTGAAGGTGGTGGTCATGGTGTTGACATCTACTTCACCAGCTCCCAAAATGAGCAGTGGTGCAAATTTTCCTCCAATTGTGGCCTCAAATATTTCTGCCGCCTCCGGGTCTTGCAGTTTGTCCAGGTCGAACTTCAGTCTAGTGCACTTTGCTGTGTTTACTTTCTTCAAGTGAAGCCGAAAAGACATCATCACAAGATTGTGGTCACTTCCGATGTCTGCTCCTGGAAAAGTGCGTGTCCTCCAAATGTTGATGCTTGATCTGAAGCGTTTCTTGACCATCATTAACATTTACCGAGTAAGTCCCTTTAATAGAATTTTGGAAACCTCCCCCCAAAAACTTACTGATCCGCCCCTGGACAGCGGGCCGATCAGAACACAACTCTTTCGGACATTTTGGAATTTTATCGGTGAATGGCCGATTTGCCGACGAAAACAACATCACTGGCCTATAAAGAGTTAAGATTGTAATTCTTTTTGACACGTAAGTGCTTATATACAATACACTTTACAGGGTTAAATTATTTGAATATTGTATTAAATGTGAAATTGTGTGGAACACAACTGCTTTGTACCCAGGCTTTATGTTTATTTATTTGTATCAGTTTGTTTACTGAATCTTTCAATTGTGCTCATTTTCTAAGATAAAGGAAGTCCCATAGCCTTAATTTGTGGCCATAGGGGAGCGTGATGTTGGAGTTCACGCTTATCTTGAGCCAGCGTAATGAGGGTGATGCCTATCTCTCTCCCTCGCTGCTTTACCTTCCCCACCCTTAAGAGAGTAGGTACTCAGTCACAGTTGAGTCAACTTGGGGCGTTGTTATTTGTCGCTTCACGTTTTGCGGTCACCCATCCAAGTGCTAACCGCACTGGACGGTGCTTAACTTGCGACACAGTAGCGAGTGCTCCAACCACTGCGCTATCCGACACCCCGACACGCTCATTTTCTACTATTGTAATATTCAAAGGTAGATAGAATTTTCACAAACATATCATTTGATTTGGGCAGCAGTGTCCGGGGTTGCTTCTTGAACTCCTTCCCAGTATTCAAAGTCAAGAATTCCAGAGATAATCACATATTCCACCGAAGTATAATAATGTAGAGAAATCATGTGTGGAAAACGTTCATTCATGCAAGGGATCACACTTTAGTTGCCATTTTTATTTTGTAATAAATATTCTGTGACATGATATGGTTTTGATGCTGCCCATTAAATGTTTATACTACTTATTATTTTGTTATCCTGTATATATTTTTTATTTGTTGGTTATAATGGCCAAATGGCCTATGTTGAAAAGTTCTAGCAACATCACTGAGAGGCCCTCGAATTTCCCACTCTAATATAATAACAATCTTGATTCAATTCTAAGGAAGCAGTGCTACTGGCAAATAACAGAAATCATTGGAGTGCCCATGCGGTCGCAGTTTTCATTTTGCAGGAGAGAGAGGCGATGCTAGGGGTCCAGTGCATGTATGCAATGGTCGGTACAAGGCGGACATAAGCACTCACTGAACTCCTCTTCAAACTATGTTTCAAGTCTTCAACACGAGTGAAGCTCCCATTTTCACATCTAAAATGGCAACTTCACAACTTTGTGGATGTCACACCACTGATGTTCTAAACAAAATATATTTTAAAGTCAATTTAATAAGAATGCCTGTTTTCATAAAACCGCACCCATCGGCTGGACAGAGGTTTTGTAATCTTTGACCTTTGCGTAGTATAGAGCTCTCCTCTGTTATGACCTATCTTTGAGAGGGGCCGGGTAGCTCAGTTGGTAAGAGCGTCTTGCTAGTAACCGAAAGGTCGCTGGTTCGAATCCCGGATTGGTCAATGTGTGATCATATTATTTTCCCCTTTACCAACAACTGGCCCGCTGGTGTCAGTATAAATCGGTCCAGTAGTCACCTATATGCGAAAGTGTCGTGTGACTATAATCTACAAACAACAACAACAACCTATCTTTGGGATACGTTTGCCTAATTTCATTTCTAAAACTAAGGCATTTGTAACAAAGACTATACACTCGTATCACTACCTTCCTCACCAACAAGGGACAATACCTTGCAATTAAAAAAATAAGTTTCTTTATCTAAAAATTAAAAAGATTGTAATGGAGGGAATAAAAAACGACTAAGACTCCAACAACTGTACAAAAGCAAAGAAAACTGCATACAATAAACAAAGTAATGTTAATTCACTGGGTGTACAACTGAACAAATACATATGCCAAAATACTGACACAATCTTAACAAGTATCATTTGACATATTTTTAAAAATCCTTATTATAACAAATATTATTTACATTATCAGACTACAGTGTCTAATTATCGATGTCAATATTCAGGCATGGTTTTATTATTTATTTATTTATTTATTTAAACGTTCTTATATAGCGCTTTTCCAGCTCAAGAGCTGCTCAAGGCGCTGGCCGATACAGGATCTAACTCAAGCCGCCCGAGACGCCCACCCGCAGCCCGTGGGCGCATGGTCTGACGCCCGGACAACTGAGCACAATCCTGGGCAGCCAGGGATGGGGGAGAAGGACCTAGGTGCATGCTGTGTGTGTTCTTGTCACCGGCATCACCCGTTTAGGACATAGCGTCAGATATATAAAGTGTCCGTTGACTATAAGGTATGCGACACAACAAGACCTATCTTGGGATACGTTTGCCTAATTTCATCTAAGGCATTTCTAACAAACGGAGTAAGTACATTCAAACAACCTTACCCGTCATTACAAGGGACCTTCCGATTGCAATTAAATAAAAAGACACACATTAACAAAGATTGTAATGGAGGAATAGAAAAGAAAACAGATTAAGAGCAAATAAACTGTAACAACTGAACAAAGTACATATGCCTGGTGTACAAGACACAATCTTAACAAGTATCATTTGACAATATTTTTAATCCTTATTACATATTTTTATACAAATAATTATAATACAGTGGTCTAATTATCGTGTATTCAGGCAATTATTTATTTATTTAACTCGTTCTTAACTGCGCTTTCAGCTCAAGAGCTCAAGGCGCTGGCCGATACGGATCTAACTCACCTCGCCCCGCCCACACCCGTTGTAGGGGTTGCAATGGTCGGACGCCCGCAACTGAGGCTCCTGGGCAGCCAGGGATGGGGGAGAAGGACCTAGGCATCTTGTCCCGGCACTCACCCGTTTAGGACATGAGCGTCAGGATCTTTTAAAGTCCGTTATGATGGAATGTATGCGACACAGACTAGCCTCGGTTTATACTCTCATCCGAAGGTCCCTGTAAAGTGTCTTTCCAGACACAACACAATGGCCCGGCCAGTGCTCGAACCCAGACCGAACACAAGCCGAAGCACTACCATTAGACCACCTAACTAAGGCAATATTATTTATTAGACCCAACTATAGAACATTGAATTGCCAGTTTGCCCCCCTTTCAGAAAACATTCATCTGCACACGCATTGCATGCTGCAAAGGTTTGGAAGTCAATAAGTCTCATGTCCACTCCCCTTTTCTGCCACTGCGTGCAGGATTGGAGGTTTAGAGCTCACACAGGTCCTTAGCCGCGTCCCCCCCCCCCCTCCTCTCCTCCCCCAAAGTTTGTTTTACAGTATCCCGACCATCCCTAATTTTTTGGCCCAACTCTTAAAACTTCTTTAGGGAATCGTTTCTGAAAAAAAACCACACCAAAATATCGCACTCATGGTGAAAAAAGACTTAGAAAAGAAAATGCAATAACAAAAATTAAAACACCTACCTTCCAACCTTCCTATTCCCCCTATTTTTTGTCTGTGTTCTATTTAGTCCCATTTGAAAAAAAAAAGTTAGCTATTGAGAAGTCTTTCTCCTTTGTTCTTTCTCATTCCTACTTCTGTTCTATCAATCTACTATGCTTATCTTCTTTTTCGCTAGACCAGTCACCTACCTTTTTTCTTGAAAACTCTTCGGGAACAAAACTCCTCAATTGTGTGAGGTCTTTTGGATCAGCTTGGGAATATTGGACGCTCTCTGCCAGGTAGTCACTGGGGCTTCCTATGATGTTATTATTTGGCAATGTAGGCATTTTTATATGTATGTGTTTTATTGATATTTTATAATGATGTTTGTATTCTATTTGTTTTGTAAACGGGGGTTTCAATAAATTAGAGTATAGCCTCGGCATCTCCTGCGTGGGATGTCTTTATTGAAAAGTGACCAGCTGTTGGAGTGCATTCAATGTTACCACTTAACTAGGGTTGTTTCGGCAGATCATCTTTTCATGCGGATCAGGGGCCAGTCCTCTTTCAACGAAGTTGTGATTTTGATTTTTTTAGTTCTGATTTGGCTCGGAAGAGTCCGCTGGACCTAAAGCCAATAACCATGTATTGTAATGTAATCTTAAAGTAGTAGCGTCTGCAGCAACGATCAACCCATTCGCAAGGGAGGTAAGCAACAAAAGTGGCTTGTAAGCGTTATATAGAGAGTTTTCCGTCTGGGTATAGTCTGTGCTATACACGACAGGGAAATAGCCTGAACAGACTGAAGAGGGCACCTGTTGTAGACGTTGGCTCGACGGCGAATTGTATGGGACGATATCGTCTGGGCAGCCCTGACGGTGAGTGGAATATGCTGGGAGACACTACTGACAGTGGTGGGGCTGGGTTCGTGTTCCATAAAAAAGGAAATTACGGGAAAAGCGCAAATGTCTACGGGATGAAGAGGATTGTGATGGGTTACGGGAAGACCCCAACATCAGTCACATAGACTACACAATGTTCTCTACCACATTGCGCTCTTTTCATCTTACTCGGGTAGCTAATCTGGGCTATTTTCGGAATTCTCGTTGGTGGTTCGCCACTATAATATACTACTCAAATAATTGAAGGGCACTCTCATATTTTATTTAGTTAATTATTTTTTGCTGCTAACACTATATCGCTTATATTGCTTTATTTCAAAACTTATCCTGTACAGTAACATTCAAGACAATCTTATTCTGACAAGTAATCACATGTGTGAGTTTGAACTTTCTGCACCGAGTTGAAAAACAAACCCAATTTTTACAAAAAAATTACCCTAATTTACTGTTGTCTGCTAATAAAGCAAAATTTCAACATTAAAAAGTGATTTGTACGCGAAAGGCTTGCATTTTCTGAGTTCAGTTCAACAATCGGCGCTTTTTTCTGGGTATAAATGGCAGCGCTTTTGCTGCTTTTCTAACCATGCCCCCAAGGCGACGATTGACTGATGCGGATAGAGGCAGAGCTATTGCATGGCTTCAGGAAGGGGTGGGGGTGAGAGAAGTTGGCAGGCGGCTGGGAGTGTCCCACTCCGTTGTCCAAAGGCTGCGGGAGCGCTTTAACAACACTGGAAGCGTCCAAGAAGCAAGAAGGTCCGGACGCCCCGCGTTACCACTACAAGACAAGACCATTTCATCACCCTGGCAGCTCTGAGGATGAGGTCCGCTACAGCAAACACCATCAGAAGACAGCTTCACGCAGCCAGCAATGTTAACGTCAGCGACCAGACAATTCGCAACCGTCTACACGAGGCAAACCTGCGATCAAGACGACCAGCAGTACGGCCTTTGCTCACCCCAGCTCACCGTGCAGCGCGTTTGGCCTGGGCTCGGCGTCATTTGGTGTGGACTAGGCAACATTGGTCAAGGGTGCTCTTTACAGACGAGTCTCGGTTCTCCTTGTCTTTCAACGACCGTCGCGTCCACGGGAGCGTTTTGCTGATGCGACGGTGCGCGAGCATGACCGCTTTGGTGGTGGATCTGTCATGATGTGGGGTGGCTTCGCATTAAACTTCAGAACACCCCTGCTCCAAATTCATGGCAACTTAAACGGTATTGGCTACAGGGATGACGTCCTACAACCTAGGGGTTCTCACCCGAGGACGGGGGGGGGAGAAGACAAGTGGGGAAAGCAGATCTGCATCTGCGGGCCATTGGGGAAGGTGCCATACTACAGGACGATAATTCCAGACCCCACCGAGCGCGTATCGTCAATGACTTCCTGCAGCAACAGCATGTCATAAGGA